>JAYESD010000006.1:196771029-197371029 GCA_036927565.1 Tuctoria greenei | reverse complement strand
ACCACATACATGGAATCCACAATCAAACAAGAAACGCTTCATCCAAGTATATGATTAAAAGAAGAATAAAGATAACATTTTTTTATGCATGGTACTCAGTCTGCAGGGTACCGACCGTGGCCCCTGGGCCCACCTCAGGGGAGGCGACGATCCCGCAAGTGGGTCCTTCATCTTGTCTTGTAAAAGTGATGCCAGTGGCCCCCTAGGGGGCACCGGAGCTTGAATAAGTAACGTCTGTAGCTGTGACACCCGGTTCTGAAAATGAACCAAGTGAACGCATATGTGTGCCCAGGACGTTCAACACACATACACGAGTGCATTCACAAAAGTATATACAGAAAATTACCACAGAACAAGATTAATAACCAAATTTTATTAAACAATTCATAATATCCTTGAATACAGGCTCTAATGAATATTAACGACAAGTTTCAACTAATGCAGAGCAAATAAACTAAATAAGCCACTAAGCAAAAGGGATAGTGCAGCTTCAACACTCTACAGGCAAAGCTAACAGAAGAATGGCCTCGAACTCCGCATTATCATCGATATACTCTCAATCCTGACCTACAACTGTTGGTGGGGAAATTGCAAGAGTGAGTACATGTCGTACTCAGTGGGTGTGGAAAGTATGACATGTAGCTGATACAAATGACGAATATAATAATGGCTAAGTGCTGAAAAGTACATTAAAACATTTGAAAAGCAATGTATTATATGTATGTGAAGTAAACCCCCATCATAAGCCATATCATTATCATAATTCCAGTCCATATTTCATTACCATCATCCATATTATAGATTATTACCATCAATCATATCCAATACCAGAATTTAATCCATAACCAGTCATAAACATCCCAAATTCCAATTTCCCTCTAATCATGGAAGTTGTCCACGTGCTCATAACTGGGGCACGGCTATCATGATAGTTTTATTAGACTCTGCAGAGTTTGTACCACTTTACCCACGTGTTTGTGATTTCATCACCCGTCGGCGACTGAAGAAAACCTCCATTATGCCAAAACACTACCATAGGTTTATAGCCAAGAGATCACAAAATAGCCTTTACAAAGGGGTTACTAGCCTATTTAGACCCCAATGAGGTTTCACCGGTGGCGATGTCTCCTACAGGGCACATCTTCAACCAAGGGCCCCCTCTTGAGCCATTTGGATCCCAGGGTAGTCCCACAAATGATCAACAAACCGTATCCGACTACCCCTTCCTCAAGTATCCTTAATGGTCCAAATAGCACTGGCAAAACCCTAATTAATAAACTACACCGCACCCATACTTGGCCTCGTGGTGGCACTATAGTCCTGGCTTATTCTCGCATGAACTGGTCCTTAGATCTAAAGCCAGGAAACCACCATAACATCCAACCCATCTGCATACCAAGCTTGCATAGATCACCCATTACCAAATGATATTAACCAGTTCATGTTAATCAAATCTCATAAATACATAATTAAGTTAAGTGGTACAGTTGTCTCCCATCCCAATTATTTAAGTGAAGCAAAAACGTAAAGATCCCATCCCGACTCTCTACCATGTATTCCAGGTGACAAGGGTGGTTTAACAAAGCTAGTAAACCTCCTACCATAGGATTCCCATCAAATTGACTCAAGCATGCAATTTTGCAAACAAAACATTTATTTAAAAATTGGATCAATATGCTTCAAGGACACTTGCCTTGCTCTTGGGATTGGTTCGGGTCAAAGCCTTCAAACTCTTGGTGTTGTAGATCCTCCGCGGCACTCTCTAGCGCAAATCCATCTAATCCGCACAATAAACATACAAGACAAGAATTACTATCAATAGATGCACATATATTACTCAATATGACATGATATGCATGATTAATGCAATTGTTAAGTAAAACTAGTTAATGGGTTACTATTTATGTTTACTATCTAGTTCTAATAGTTATTTTTATGTTTATACAGGTTTGTATTTTATTCGAAACAATTTTAGAATTAATTCAACACAATTTAACCAGGAAAATTGGACTAGTCCGCTAGGGACCAGACAAGTCTGCCCTTCGCAGAACTAGCGAACTAAGGGTTTCTATATCGACGTGAATTTGGGGAAACGATTTCGAATTTTGGTAAGGAAGAGGAAGTAGAAGGTATACTTGGTGCCTTAGACTCCAAAGAATCAAGGGTTTTGGAGGCAACACTTGGATCTTGATGATCTAGGGTTGATGTAGAACTTCATGGTGAATTGGCGATGGAGAACGAAACTTGATGGAGATCTTGACCCTCTTGCATTTCCTCCTCTTCTTCTCCTTGCTCTAGATCTCCTTCTCCCTCCTTGGTGGCGGCTATTCACGAGCTAGGGTTTGGGTGTGGTGGAAAAGTGGCAAATAGATGTCAAGCCAAGGGGTGGGGTTTTTTATATAGAGGTGGGGGCTAGGGTTGGATGGATTTCGAGTTTGAGATGAGTAGGGTTTGGTTTAGAGTTCCTCATGGGCTCTAAAAGAGTTAGGCACGATGTGCCTAGGCCAACTTAAGGTGGAACCTAAAATTAAGTTGTGAAACAGAGAATCAACTCAGAGTCACGATTTATCGGACGAGTCCAGGAAAGGTCGAACTAGTCCGAAGTTAGTCAGAGAGATATCGAACAAGTCCGGACTAGACAGCGGTCAAGTCCGAACTTATACAGAGGGGAAAAACAGACAAGTGTAGCCAAAATCGGACAAGTCTGACTTTAGTCAGAGGGGAAAACGGACAAGTCTGCTGGAATATCGGACAAGTCCAGACAAGTCCAGGGAGTTATCAAAATTTCAAGGATTCTTGGAATACCAGACTTGTCCGCAATGGACCGGACAAGTCCAAAACTGTCCAGAGGCAAAAACAGACTAGTCCGCAGCAAAAACAGACTAGTCCGATGGAGGTCAGAGAGAAATCGGACTAGTCCGCACCAAAACGGGACTAGTCCGCACTTCTCAGAACTCGTAAGTGTGGTTTTTGTTTCTAATTCATTTTAAACTTGTTCCTTTTTATCTTGTTCAATGTTAAACATATTTAATTATGGATGTATTGCATGATGCATGAAAATGATGGTGTTATAGTAACCCCCTTGGGGGACACTGGAGCTCGGAGAAGTGGCGTCGGCAGTCCCATTGGGAGGCAGCAGAGCCCGAAGAAGTGACGCTAGAGGCCCACTTAGGGGGTACTGGAGCTCAGAGAAGTGATACCGGCGGCCCCCTTGGGAGGCGACAGAGCTCGGAGAAGTGACGCTGACGGCCCCCTTGGGGGCGCTGGAGCTCGAAGAGGTGACACTGATGGCGCCTACCACAAACTTGTAGAACGTCGACGGTGGGCTTCCTCTATGTCCTGCACACACGATAGACAAAAAGTAATGTCGCTCGCCAGTCACCACTTCCCCGCTCTTTAGTTTTGTTATGGCTTACAGTCCTTAGCTAAGATACGGGGCATGGGTAATTCGGTGCAACAACATTCAAGGTATGGTCGCTGCCTTGCTTAGGGAATGAGCCGTCCGGCCCCCTGTACTCAGCTGTTAGCACTGGGTGGCAAGGTGCGTAGGCTTAGGGTATGCAACCAGGCTAAGCAGGCTGCACACCCTGGACCTCCAGCTCGTCGTTAGCCTTTCAAGGCTAAGAACCATTTGGCACCATGGACCCCGAGCAAGAAAACGACCATCAGACCCCAAACACATTGCAAGTACCTAATGCGGGCCCGCATTTAGCAGGATAGCATAACTCTGACTAGGAAGAGACGGGGAAAGAGTGGCCATGCATACTACAGGCAATATGCTAAAATGAGCATAACTTCATGAACATAAAATTAGTGCATAATAAATGACTATGGTAATATAGTGTGACAGTATTCGGGTTATGGTTATTGACTTGTTCAGGAGTATGGGTTGTCCAACCCCCTAGTACTTAGCTGCAGCGCTGAGGAGGCCGAGTGTACATGCTTAGGGTGCAGGACCAGGCTAAGCAGGCTGCACACTCTAGACCCCCCGCTGGCGTTAGCAGAAGAATAAGCCGACCGACCCCCAGTACTTAGCCGCTGCGCTGGGGAGGCAAAGTGTACACGCTTAGGGTGCAGGACCAGGCTAAGCAGGTTGTACACTCTGGACCTTCCATTGGCGTTAGCCTTTCAAGGGAGGGACCCTTCAACACCACGAGGCCCCGAGCAAGAAAATAACTAAAAGACCCCAGATTCTTCTGTCCCGCCTTGTTTTGGGTGTGTGATGTCTGGCCCCCAGTACTCAGCTGTAGCGCTACAGAAGCAGAGTGTGCACACTTAGGGTATGGAACTAGGCTAAGCAGGCTGCACACTCTGGACCTCCCACTTGGTGTTGGACTTCCATGGGGGAGACCATCTGGCACCACTGGACCGCAAATAAGAGGACAGCCAAAAAAACACCAGATACGCCACAGGTACCTTAAGTAGACCTGCACGCTGCCCGCACTCGCAGTAGACAGCGTCATTGTTGCCATGGCGACTTGAAGCCGCTTGACGTCTTGACCATGGGACCCCTTAGAGCCCCCTGGTAGGTGTGTCCGACTGGTGGGCACGCCTACCACTTAGAGGACATCGTCGGCGAGCCCCAGCAGACGCAGGAGCTTGGGTAGTTGACGCTAGTGGGCCCCTTGGAGAGCGACGGTCTTGAATCAAGATGTGTGGTTGCCATCGAAGAAGTCTCCGGCGATGATGGTGACGAGGTAGTCGCCAAACCGAGGCAGCACCCACCCTCAACATGTGTAACATCGACGGCGGGCCCCCGAGGAGGTGCTGGATCAAGATCCTTCGAAGCGCCCATCATCAATGAGAAGAACGTCAATGGCAGGACCCTTGGGTGGTGCCAGAGCTGGATGCTCTGACATCTCCCACCATCAATGCAAAGAAACGTTGACGACGAAATTCCTGGGTGGTGCCAAAGCTGGATGCTTCAGTGTCGCCTACCATCAATGCTAAGAAATGTCGACGACGGGCCTCCTAGGTCATGTCGAAGCCATATGCTCTGGTGTCGCCCACCATCAACACTAAGAAACATCAACGGCGAGCCACCTGCACGGTGCTAGAGCTGGATGCTCTGACAGGTCCCACCATCAACGCTAAGAAATGTCGACTACAGGCCTCCTAGGGTTGCGGAGCTGGATGCTCCTGTGGCACCGTCCATCAACGCGAAGAAACGTTGACGACAAGCCCCATTGCGATGAAGGCGCAACATCTTGAGAGAAAAAAACCCCCTACCTGACGTGCCAAATGTCAAAGTGTTTCTACGACACTTCCCCTAGACCTGCTTTGGGAGCAGCCTGCAAAAGTTCCTGATCAGGAGGGGCTTAGTCCACAGGCGGAGCTACACGTATGAGAAAAGGGTGAGATGGTGGTGTTACGTGGTTCTGGCTACGGGAGCTTAATATCCTACTCTACAGTGTGTGTTGTATTGTTAGAGAGTTTGCTCTCTTGGGTATTAATAGTGTGAATATGTCTAAGCGACTCTGTGTTGTAACGGTGGCAGTCCGGTCCTTTTATAGACAAGGTTGAATGCCTTACAAGTATGGTCTGGGGCCCAACAGGTGGCCCCGAGACGATCTTATCCTAAATATATAAGGCTTCTCACATAAGCTGCCTCTGACCACGGCTTGAAGATCCGCTGTCTTGTCGTGTCAGATGCTAGTGGCTATATGTAGTCGTTGTTGATGGCAGGGAATGTCCTGTCCATTTGTCTTGTCACCGTAAGATACACACTTGGCAGTGTGGGGTAGCCCTGCAGCGCCTTCACTGCGATGTGACTGGATGCAGTGGTACCTGATAGGGGAGTGCACCGCACCTGTGCGCCTGGGGAAGGCGCGTGCTTTAAATGCGCGACAAGACAAGATGCACCACCCTTTACTCTTCCAGGCCCACGGCCCATTGCAGGTCGTGGGACACATGCCAGCTCTGGAGCCCTCCTTGTTGGGAGCAAGGGCCCGGAGATGGAGGACGCGTGGCAGCTCTAGAGCCCTCCTCGATAGGAGCAAGGGCCCAAGGCCGAAGGACGCGTGGCAGCTCCGGAGCCCTCCTCGGTGGAAGCAAGGGCCCGGAGCCAGAGGACGCATGGCAGCTCCAGAGCCCTCCTCGGTGGGAGCAAGGGCCTGGAGCCGGAGGACGTGTGGCAGCTCCGGAGCCCTTATCAGTGGGAGCAAGGGCCCGGAGCTGGAGGAAACGAGGTAGCCCCAGAGTCTGTATCTGCGGGGAGGCCGGGTCCGGAGCTTCTTCTAGCTTGTACGCGAGGGTACCTGGTCTGGAAAGTACTGACAAACTCATATACATGCAGTAAATAATATGATAAATATTAAGTTCATAAAATGCTAATATATATAGTTCAAACATTATATGATAGTTCAAAATATATGCATAAGAGAGACTTACAATAGAACTTTCTAGAATTATTTAGTCATCGTGTGACACCCGGTTATGAAAATGAACCAAGTATGACGCATATGCGTGCCCAGGATGTTCAACACACATACACAAGTGCATCACAAACGATATACAGAAATTACCACAACACAAACTAGTAAATAAGTACTTTTATTACAAGATTCAATAATCCTCAAATTACAAACTCTAATAATCATTATTACTAATAACGAAACTAATACTAGTAATTCTGTAGCGGAAATAATCTAAGAATTTATCTAAGCAAACCATGCAAAGGGATAGTGCGACTCCAAGCATAACCACAGGCAATTTGATGGTAGCACACAACCTATTACTCCGTATTATCCTCAGTGTACTCCCAAACATTACCTGAAACTGTTGGTGGGAAAAATAGCAAGGGTGAGCACATGTAGTACTCAGCAAGTGTAGAATAATAATGACTTGTATCTTAAACAAGGAATCATAATAAATAATGGCTATTTGCTCAAAAGTACATTGAAAACATGTAAAAGGCATCCAACAATGTCTATGTGAGATAATCCCATCAGAACCCAAATAATTACCAATTATGAGTACAACATCATCAATTAGCATCATACCACATCCATCAATATTAATCCATCCACATACCATATTCTTACCATCATCAACAACCGTGTCCATTTAACACAATCCAAACCATAACCATAACCAAACCATCCCAAATCCTGATTCCAACTCTCATCATGTGAGGGTCCAGGTCGCTCATAATCAGGAGCACGGCTATTATGACAGTTTTTAACACTCTGCAGAGGTTGTACCACTTTACCAACAAGTTTGTGATTTTATCCCCTTCGGTGACTAAGGAACCTCCATCATGCTCATGACCCCTTTCGGCCACATTACACACTTTTAACATTTATGTTCCTTATGTCACAGATAAAAATCCGCAAGCGCACGGAAACTATCATGTAGCACTTCCCCTTAAGAGTATTCACAAGGGTATCCAATCCAATAAACGTCTGTGCTAATCTTACAAACTAATCCACCCAAGGACACAAAGTTGTTTTGTAGGCAAGGAAGGGAGAGGAATTCAAAGTATTGATTCTAATTCAAAAGATTTTGCAGTAGTTGCTTGCTTCGGGCACGGCTTTACCCCTAGCAACACTAGAATGACTCCCGCCAAGAGCCTATGGCATAGCCGAACATGGAGGATTACTAAGGAAACATAGGGTTGTCACCACCTACTACCTACCTCTTCAATCCGTGGTTCTACTAGATATTAACTGGTGATTTCTAACCTAAGCACCACACTTACGTTTTGTTGACGGCTGTTATATACCAATTTCACCCATTGATATTACTCAACTATGTGAAGGAATTTACATTTCTTGCACACATCACCTTTCTATGTAACCTATTTTCACTTGTCCTTGGAGAAATAGTACATACAAGGAATTATTGCAGGAAATGAGGTAAAAGAGGGGGAGCAATCCATAAAATACCATCCCAGCCAATCAAGCGACGACATGTAGCATCACATGGATCAAATGTCCTACAAATAGAAGTATCTGAGGTCATCCAATGATGTAGCAACCATATCAAGGGATGGGACCCACCTGGCAGTGACCTGGAGAAAGCACACTGTAGATGGTGCAAAGACCAGGTCGGCTATAACACCCTCATTTTCATGCATCATGCCCTACGTACATTCATAAACAAGTCTAATATTAATCCACATAAAAAGGAATAAGTTTAAAATTGATTTAGAACAAAACCGAACTTAAGGATTCTAGGAAGTGTGGACTAGTCCGTTTTAGGTGCGGACTAGATTGATTTCTCTCTGACCTCGATCGGACTTGTCCGTTTTTCTTGCGGACTAGTCTTTTTTTTTGCCTTTGGACACTTTCGGACTTTTCCGACTTAGTGCGGACTACTCCGGTGTTCCAATTTCCTTGGAAATTTTTCTAAGTCCCTGGACTTGTTCGGACCAGTCTGGTATTCCAGCGGACTTGTCCGATTTCTCTCTGACTAAAGTCAGATTTGTCCGATTTTAGGCCAGACTTGTCCGATTTCTCTCTGGATAACTTCGGACTAGTCTAGCCCTTTTTAGACTTGTCCGATATTTCGCAACTCCGAGTTGATATTTTGTTTTACAACATGTTTCTCGGGTTTTGCGTTAAGTTGGCCTAGGGACGTCGTGCCTAACTCTTTTAGAGCCAATGTGGGACTCTAAACCGGCCTCTACTCATCCCAAAACCGAAATCTATCTAACCCTAGCCTCCACCTCTATATAAACAACCCCACCCCTTTGCTTGACATCTATTTGCCACTTTTCCACCCCACCCAAACCCTAGTTCGGGGAGAGATGCCATCAAGGAGGGAGAAGGAGATCCCACGCAAGAAGAAGAAGAGGAGGAAATGAAAGAGGATCAAGATCTCCATCACGTTTCGTTCTTCATCACCAATTCATCTCCAAGTTCATCATCAACCGTAGGTCATCAATATCCAAGTGTTGTCTCCAAATTTCATGATTCATTGGAGTCCTAAACACCTGGTATACCTTCTATTCTCTTTTCCTTACGTGAATTCAACCCCAAATCTCCAAATTCACATTGATCTAGAAAACGCTAATCTACTGATCTCTCGCAGTGCTGACTTGTCCGGTCCCTAGCGGACTAGTCCGATTTTCATGGATAATTTCTGTTGAATTAATTCTAAAATTAGAACTAATCATCTCCAAACCTGAATAAACTTGTTAAAAGCAATTAGAGCTAGTTAGTGATCATTAAAAGCAACTCATTAACAAATTCTACCTTGCATTTGCTTTAATCACACATGTCATGTCATATTGAGTAATGTTTGTGTACTCTTTGATTGTGTTTCTTGTCTTGTATGTTTATTATGCGGATTAGACGGATTTGTGTTAGAGAGTGCCGCGTAGGATCTACAGCACCAAGAGTTTGAAGATTTTGACCCGAACCAATCCCAAAAGCAACGCAAGTGTCCTTGAAGCATATTGATCCTGTTTTGACAATAAATGTTTTGTTTGCAAACTGCATGCTTGTGTCAATTTGTTGGGAAATCCTATGATAGGAATTTTACTAGATTTGTCTAACCACCCTTGTCACCTGGAATTTATGGTAAAGAGTCAAGAAGGGCCTTTTACCCTTTTGCTTCGCTTAATTAAACGGGATGGGAGAACAACTATACCACTCAACTTAATTATGCATTTATGAGATTATGGTTAACATGAACTAGTTAAATATGATATGGTAATGGGTGATCTAATCAAGCCTGGTATGTGGATGGGTTGGATGTTATGGTGGTTTCGCTTGCTATAGATCTAAGGACCGGTCCGTGGAGTGACCATCCAGGATTTATAGTGCCGCCACGAGGCCAAGTATGGGAGCAGCGTAGCTGATTAATTAGGGCTTTGCCAGTGCTATTTGGACCATTAAGGATGCTCGGGGAAGGGGTAGTCGGATTGGGTTTGTTGATGATTGGTGGGACTACCCTGGGATCCGAATGGCTCAAGAGGGGGCCCTTGGTTGAAGATGTGCTCAGTTGGAGGCATCGCCACCAGTGAAACCTCAGTGGGGTCTAAATAGGCTAGTAATCCTTTTGTAAAGGATATTTTGTGATCTCTTGGCCACACACCTAAGGAAGTGTAAGACGGCATAATTGAGACTCTCTAGTCATCGAAAGGTGATGAAATCACAAACCGTGGGTAAAGCGGTAAAAACTCTGCAGAGTGTGTCTAAACGTATCATGATAGCCGTGCTCCCGGTTATGAGCAACATGGACCCTCACATGATTAGAGGAAACTTGGTATTGGGATTGATTAGGGATGGTTCAGTATGGTTATGGTTTGGTACTGGTTATGTTTAATAATATGGTTATGGCTGATTATGGTTTGGATTATGGTTTTGGATCTGAACAATGTTAATGGTGAAATCTGATATTATGGATGATGGACATGAATTATGGACTGGTACTATGTTACTAATTATGGTTTATGATGGTTTTACTTCACATACATAACATACATTGCTTTCTGAATGTTTTAATGTACTTTTCAGCACTCAGCCATTATTATATTCGTCATTTGAATCAGCTACATGTCATACTTTCCACACTTGTTGAGTACGATATGTACTCACTCTTGCAATCCCCCCCCACAGTTGCAGGTCAGATTTGGGAATATAATGATGATAATACGGAGTTCTAGGCCGTGCCTACCATCACCTTTGCTCGTGGAGTGTTGGAGCTGCGCTATACCCTTTCTTAGTTGCTTAGTTTGCTTAATTAAAGTATTTCCACTGCATTAGTTAAACTTGTCATTAATATTTATTAGTGCTTGTATTCGAGGATAATCTGGTTTGTGTAATAAAATACTTAATTAATCTTGTTCTGTGGTAATTTTTTGTATATCCTCTTGTGATTGCACTCGTGTATGTGTGTTGAACATCCTGGGCACACATATGCGTTCACTTGGTTCATTTTCGGGACCGGGTGTCAAAAATTGGTATCAGAGCCACAAGTTACTGTAGGACGCAGCCTAGATAGAATGGACACTCTAGAGCACATAGGAGCACTCAGGGAGCGTTGTGTTTTTGTTTGGTATGTTGTTTGCTATATATTGCTTGCTTGTGTGCTTAATAGAGGATTTTGGGATGCTTTAGCATTGCCATGTCCACCTAGGGTATTATAGCTAGTTGCTTAGTTTCATATCCCTTGATGCATATAGTTGGGGACGTTTTCTAATTCTTACCTATTGCTTTTCTCCAGATGGTGACGACTCGCAACTAGAGGGATGGCAATGATGAGGAGGAGAACAATGGAGTGCCCTAGAACAACAATGGACAAGGATCTGCACAAGGAGATATCAGCATTGAGCAGCTATTGGCTATGCAGAACCAGCTCATGCAGACCATGATACAAACTATGGGACAGCTGCAGGCTGGCAACGTCAACAATCAGCCCCACATGCCTCCATCGCCACCCTCACCCTCTCATAACCGGTTGGGAGAGTTTATGAGGACTAGGCCGCCAACTTTTGTTCAAGCCGCTGACCCTATGGATGCGTATGATTGGCTCAAGTCTGTGGAGAAGAAGCTTTCTATAGTCCAATGCAGCGACCGGGAGAACGTTCTATTTGCTTCTCATCAACTAGTTGGAGCAGCTGCGGATTGGTGGGATTCCTTATGCAATGCTCATGAGAATCAGAAGAGGATCACCTGGGTAGAATTCAAGGAGAGTTTCCGTTCTCATTATGTGTGGGAAGGTGTTATAATTTTGAAGAGGCAAGAATTTGAGAACTTAAGGCAAGGAAGATCGAGCTTGAGTGAATATCTCAATAAGTTCACTTAACTTTCAAGGTATCCCCCTGAGGATGTGAGCCGGGACAGCCGAAAGCAATACTTGTTCATGAGAGTCTTGAACAATAAGATCCAGGTGCAATTTCTCAATTGCGATTATGCTAACTTCCAGAAACTTGTGGACAAGGCAATTGTCGTGGAGAACAAAGTCCATGAGATGGATCAAGACAATAAGAGGAAGGTGCCATATCAAGGACAGCAAAAAGGAAGCAATGTGCGCCCTCTCTTTGCACCATCTAATGCGCCTTATTTTAGCTCTTTTGCGCCTGCTCAACACCCTGGATTTGCGCCACGCCCAACTCAGTTTGTGTAGCCGCACCCTGTCATGCAAGCACCTAGGACTCCAATGCCTTATGCACCCCGTGCTAATTTCCCTGGCGCCAATGCGCAAAATCATGTCAGTCCCAATAATTCTGGTGGAGTTAAGAAGTGCTATACTTGTGGAGAAGCTGGACACTTTGCTTATCAATGCCCCAAGTCAGGCCTTGGTCAAGGAAGCAATGCGCTGTGGCAAAACTCAAGGACAACCGCAAGGAAACCATGGACAACAGAATTTTTCTCGTGGCAACGTGAACCATGGCTCTACGGAGGATGTGCAACAAGCGGATGACATGGTCATTGGTAAGTTTCTAGCCAACTCCAACCCCGCGACTACGTTCTTTGATTCTGGAGCATCACATTCATTCATTGGATCGAAGTTTGTTGCCAGGTATGGATTGCCTATCTCTCATATGAAGTTTACTCTATTGGTTAAGTCCCCTGGAGGAGAGATGAGGACAAATATAGTATGTCCAAAAGTAAGCCTTAGAATAAGGGGGGTAGATTTCCTCGCCAATCTCATTGTTTTGGATTCTCAAGGATTGGACATTATACTTGGTATGGTCCTTAAACAGACCATACCTATGTTCTTGTTATGGTCTGTTTAAGGAAACATAATGGAGTTATTGAGTGTGCCACGAAGACGGTGAAGTTGACCAATGAAGAAGGTATCACTGTAGAGTTTGAAGCATCTCAACACGCACCGAAGCAATAGGAGCTGAATCACATCGACAGTGTCGCAATTGAGGAGATTCTGGTGGTGTTTGAATTTTTGGATGTGTTTCCAAATGAGTTGCCAGGTATGCCACCTGATCGAGACATTGAGTATGTTATTGATTTAATACCTAGAACTGCACCTATAGCTAAGAGGCCGTATAGGATGCC
The DNA here is from genome assembly GCA_036927565.1 of Tuctoria greenei. Lineage (NCBI taxonomy): Eukaryota > Viridiplantae > Streptophyta > Magnoliopsida > Poales > Poaceae > Tuctoria > Tuctoria greenei. Next base: position 197,358,064 of record JAYESD010000006.1, on the reverse strand, counting down.
TCCTAAGGAATTAGCGGAGCTCAAGAAGTGGATTCAAGAGCAACTAGAGAAACGTTTTAGTCGTCCGAGCTCTTCACCTTGGGGAGCGCCTGTTCTTTTTGTGGATAAGAAGGATGGGTCGCAAAGGATGTGTGTGGATTACCGAGATCTCAATGAGGTGACAATCAAGAACAAGTATACCTTGTCGCGTATAGAGGACTTGTTTGATCAGATGAAGGGTGCTTGTGTCTCCTCCGAGATTGATTTTAGGTCAGGCTATTTTCAAATGAAGATTAGACTGTCAGACATACCTAAGACAACTTTTAGGACAAGGTATGAATCTTATGAGTATACCGTGATGTCCTTTGGATTGACCAATGCACCTGCGTACTTTATGTACCTCATGAATAAGGTCTTCATGGAATACTTGGATAAGTTTGTCGTGGTGTTCATTGACGACATCATGATCTACTTGAAGGATGAGAAGGAACATGAGGAACACTTGAGGCTTACATTGCAGAAATTGAGGGAGCATCGATTGTGCGCCAAGTTCAACAAATGTCAGTTTTGGTTAAGGGAAGTGTCATTTTTGGGTCATATCATTTCAGGAGGAGGAGTTTCGGTTGACCCCGGAAAAGTGAGGGATGTGTTAAAGTGGGAACCCCCACAAAATGCAAAGGAAATAAGGAGCTTTCTTGTGATGGCTGGGTATTACCGTCGATTCATCAAGGACTTTTCCAAGATAGCCAAGCCAATGACGGAGTTGCTAATGAACAGGAAAGCATTTCAATGGACTCAATCTTGTCCAGTGAGTTTTGAGGAATTGAATAAGAGGTTAACAACAGCCCCAGTCTTGATATTGTCAGATGTGAGCAAGAGTTTTGACATCTATTGTGACGCATCGAGACAAGGACTTGGATGTGTGCTTATGCAAGAAGGTTGATTAGTTGCATATGCATCAAGACAATGGAAGAAACATGAGCAAAATTATCCAACGCAGGATTTGGAACTTGCAGCCATGGTACACGCATTGAAAATTTGGAGACACTATATTCTTAGACATAGGTGTGAATTTTATACAGATCATAAGAGTTTGAAGTATATATTCACACAAACGGATTTGAATTTGAGGCAACAAAGATGGTTGGAGCTCATCAAAGATAATGATTTGGGAATCAACTATCATCCAGGGAAGGCTAATGTAGTGGCTGATGCTTTTAGTCGGAAAGGAGTAAGTAATCAGCTCATAGCTCGAGAGTTGCCATCCGAGTTATGTAAGGAGTTTGAATGATTGAACCTTGGATTCATACATGAGATGGGGACAATGGAGTTAAATCCGACTTTGGAGCAAGAAATTCGGGAAGCTCAAACAAAGGCTGAGGAGATTCAGGAAATCAAGGAAAGGACCCAAGAGGGAAGAGAATTCAGATTTGATGAGGATGAACATGGTACCCTATGGCTTGGTAAGAGGATAGGTGTGCCTAATGTGAAGGGTATTCGGGAGACAATATTAAAAGAGGCACATGACTCACCTTAATCAATTCACCCTGGTTGTACGAAGATGTACAAAGACTTCAAGACTTGCTATTGGTGGGCTAGCATGAAAAAGGACACAGCTGAATATGTAGCATTGTGTGATGTGTGCCAACGAGTCAAGGTGGAACATCAAAGGCCAGCTGGACTATTGCAACCATTGAAGATCCCGGAATGGAAGTGGGAAGAGATCGGTATGGACTTCATAGATGGTTTATCGCGTACTCAGAATGGTTATGGCTCAATTTGGGTAATTGTGGATCGGTTAACTAAGTCAGCCCACTTTATTCCCGTCAAGACCACCTATAATGGAGAGAAATTGGCGGAACTGTATACGGGAAGAATAGAATGTTTGCATGGAGTTCCAAAGAAGATAGTCTTAGATAGAGGTTCACAATTTACCTCTGGGTTTTGGCAGAAATTGCATGAAGCTTTGGGAACAAGGTTGAATTTCAGCTCAGCATATCACCCTCAAACGGATGGACAAACCGAGAGGGCCAATCAATTTTTGGAGGACATGTTAAGAGCTTGTGCCTTGAAGCATGGGAAAAGTTGGGACAAAAGCCTGCCATATGCAAAATTCTCATACAACAATAGTTACCAAGAAGTTTGAAGATGGCACCATTATTCTGGAATGAGATAGGAGAAACTCAAGTATTTGGTTCGAATGTGTTGATAGAAGCTGAAAAACAAGTTTAGGTTATCCAAGAGAACTTGAGGGCTGCTCAATCAAGGCAAAAAAGGCTATGCGGACAATAGGAGAATGAAACTAGCCTTTGAAATGGGAGACTACGTTTACCTCAAGGTGTCACCAATGAGAGGTCATAAGAGGTTTAACATAAGAGGCAAGCTAGCCCCTCGCTACATCGGACCATTCAAGATTTTGGACAAAAGAGGAGAAGTAGTGTATAAGTTGGAGATGCCAGCTCACCTTTTAGATGTTCATGATGTCTTTCATATTTCCCAGCTCAAGAAGTGCTTGAGAGCACCGGAAGAATAAATGCCCATGGAAGAATTGGAACTGGAGTAAGATTTGACTCATGCCGAACAATTGATCAAAATCTTGGAAACCAAGGAGAGAGTCACAAGGAACAAGGTGATTCGATGGTGTAAAGTTCAATGGAAGCATCACACAGAAAAAGAAGCAACTTTGGAGCTAGAAGATGATATCAAGAAGGAATTTCCCTATCTCTTCTCTTCCGTGTCGAATCTCGAGGGCAATATTCATTTTAAGGGGGGTAGGTTTGTAACACCCTCATTTTCATGCATCATGCCCTGCATACATTCAAAAACATGTCTAATATTAATCCACATAAAAAAGAATAATTTTAAAACTGATTTAGAACAAAATTGCACTTAAGGATTCTGGGAAGTGTAGACTAGTCCATTTTAGGTGTGGACTAGTTCGATTTCTCTCTGACCTCGATCAGACTTTTCCGTTTTTCCTGTGGACTAGTCTGTTTTTTCTCCAGACACTTTCGAACTTGTCCGACTTAGTGCGGACTAGTCCAGTGTTCCAAGTTCCTTGTAAATTTCGCTAAGTCCCTTGACTTGTCCGGACCAGTCCGATATTCCAGCGGACTTGTTTGATTTCTCTCTGACTAAAGTTGGATTTGTCCAATTTTAGGCCAGACTTGTCCGATTTCTCTCAGGACAACTTCGAACTAGTCTGGCCCTTTTCGGACTTGTCTGATATTCCGTGACTCTGAGTTGATCTTTTGTTTCACAACTTGTTTCTTGGGTTTTTTGTTAAGTGGGCCTAGGGACGTCATGCCTAACTCTTTTAGAGACCATGTGGGACTCTAAACCGGCCTCTATTCATCCCAAACTCAAGATCTATCTAACCCTAGCCTCCACCTCTATATAAACAACCCCACCCCTTGGCTTGACATCTATCGGCCACTTTTCCACCCCACCCAAACCCTAGTTCATGGAGAGATGCCATCACGGAGGGAGAAGGAGATCCCAAGCAAGAAGAAGAAGAGGAGCAAATGAAAGAGGATCAAGATCTCCATCAGGTTTCGTTCTTCATCACCAATTCATCTCCAAGTTCATCATCAACCCTAGGTCATCAAGATCCAAGTGTTGTCTCCAAGTTTGGAGTCCTAAACATCTGGTATACCTTCTATTCTCTTTTCCTTATGTGAATTCAACCCCAAATCTTCAAATTCATGTTGATCTAGAAACCCCTAATCTACTGATCTCGCGCAGTGCAGACTTGTCCGGTCCCTAGCGGACTAGTCCGATTTTCCTGGTTAATTTCTATTGATTTAATTCTAAAATTAGAACTAAACAACTCCAAACCTGTATAAACTTGTTAAAAGCAATTAGAGCTAGTTAGTGATCATTAAAAGCAACTCATTAACAAGTTCTACCTTGCATTTGCATTAATCATGCATGTCATGTCATATTGAGTAATGTTTGTGCACTCTTTGATTGTGTTTCTTGTCTTGTATGTTTATTATGCGGATTAGAAGGATTTGTGCTGGGAGTGTCGCAGAGGATCTACAGCACAAGATTTTGAAGATTTTGACCCGAACCAATCCCAAGAGCAAGGCAAGTGTCCTTGAAGCATATTGATCCTGTTTTGACAATAAATGTTTTGTTTGCAAATTGCATACTTGTGTCAATTTGATGGGAAATCATATGATAGGAAGTTTACTAGATTTTTCTAACCACCCTTGTCACCTGGAATTTACCCTTTTGCTTCGCTTAATTAATCAGGATGGGAGAACAACTATACCACTCAACTTAATTATGCATTTATAAGATTATGGTTAACATGAACTGGTTAAATATGATATGGTAATGGGTGATCTAAGCAAGCCTGGTATGTGGATGGGTTGGATGTTATGGTGGTTTCGCTTGCTTTAGATCTAAGTACCGGTTCGTGGAGCGACCATCCAGGATTTACAGTGCCACCATGAGGCCAAGTATGGGTGCAGCATAGCTGATTAATTAGGTCTTTGCCAGTGCTATTTGGACCATTAAGGATTCTCGAGGAAGGGGCAGTCAAATTGGGTTCGTTGATGATTGGTGGGACTACCCTGGGATCCGAATGGCTCAAGAGGGGGCCCTTGGTTGAAGATGTGCTCAGTTGGAGGCATCGCCACTGGAGAAACCTCAGTGGGGTCTAAATAGGCTAGTAATCCCTTTGTAAAGGCTATTTTGTGATCTCTTGGCCACACACCTAAGGATGTGTGAGACGGCATAACTGAGACACTCTAGTCATTGAAAGGTGATGAAATCACAAACACGTGGGTAAAGGAGTAAAACATCTGCAGAGTGTGTCTAAAACTATCATGATAGCCGTGCTCCCGATTATGAGCAGCCTGGACCCTAACATGATTGGAGGAAACTTGGTATTGGGATTGATTAGGGATGGTTCAGTACGGTTATGGTTTGGTACTGGTTATGGTTAATAATATGGTTATGGCTGATTATGGTTTGGATTATGGTTTCGGATATGAACAATGTTAATGGTGAAATCTGGTATTATAGATGATGGACATGAATTATGGACTGGTACTATGTTATTAATTATGGTTTATGATCGTTTTACTTCACATACATAAGATACATTGCTTTCCAAATGTATTAATGTACTTTTCAGCACTCAACCATTATTATATTTGTCATTTGAATCAGCTACATGTCATACTTTCTGCACTTGCTGAGTACGACATATACTCACTCTTGCAATCCCCCCCACAGTTGCAGGTCATATTTCGGAGTATAATGATGATAATGCGGAGTTCTAGGCCGTGCCTACCATCAGCTTTGGCAGTGGAATGTTGGAGCTGCGCTATACCCTTGCTTAGTTTCTTAGTTTGCTTAATCAAAGTATTTCCACTGCGTTAGTTGAACTTGTCATTAATATTTATTAGTGCTTGTATTCGAGGATAATCTGGTTTTTGTAATAAAATACTTAATTAATCTTGTCCTGTGGTAATTTTCTGTATATCCTTTTATGATTGCACTCATGTATCTGTGTTGAACGTCCTGGGCACACATATGCGTTCACTTGGTTCATTTTCGGGACCGGGTGTCACATCGGCCGACCCCCCTAGTTGGCCGACCTAGTCGTAGCGCCAAACTCGGTCAACCGCCACATGTTGGCTCCGCCCGACTTGAAGAAGTTAGTGGTGACCGACTCACGCGCTTTTGGTGGCGGGAACTGACCCTTCTCCACCTATAAATAGGACCCACTACCCTCTCTTCACACACACACCACTTGAGTATTAATCCGTTATATCCACTACTCTCCGAAGGTTTGGAAGATCATAGGCTGTAGAGAGGGGAGTCTCTAGTCCATAGTCCAAGTAGGACATGAGTAGAAGGAGTCTCTTCCCACTTCCTAATTGGCAAAGGTATGGCTCTCATATTCCTATTTGTATTTGTGACTTTGCTCTTAATAAAGATGTTATGTTTAGTCTTGTATTGTTCATATATTTGGATGAAGCATTTCTTGTTTGATTGTGGATTCCATATGTGGTAGGAGTAGTATTTATGATTATGCTATACCATTCTCATTATATCATCATAAACACTACAAACCCCAACTATAGTCTAGTGAGCTATGACATGATTATGTTAATATGAATCACTTATGCTATGAATTAACATTGGTTCAACGATGATTTTGTTCATTGCCTCAGGATGGCTTGTGCCTAGGTTCTTAAGGTAATTACTTAATATTATAGCATGGTGCTAGGATAAATGAGTAGCGTTGAATGTCTCGTAGACCCACAGATTAAAGATGTAGTGAAAGTGCATCTAGGAATCCCTTGTGGGTTTTGGTTGATTTATGACAAGCAAATGAGATCCTAACCACATTGTTGAGATGAGCACAGGTTCTAATGAGAAAATGAGCAAGGTGCCAAAAGGAAAGGAGAATGAGGAACAATGCGGAAAAGAGCTCAAGAAACAAGTGTAGTAGATCATTATGTATGGAGTGTGTTAAGGAAACACACCCCAAGAGCTCAAGCACAAATAATCTCACACATTGCACATATTTATACAGGATCGGACTAGTCTGACTGACCTCGGACTAGTCCGATATTTTTCTGCACAAGATCGGACAAGTCCTCACAATGCGGACTCGTCCTAACAGTCCAGTTTTCACAGACCGGGCTAGTCCGATATCACCACGTACTAGTTCAATATCTCTCTGACTAGAATCAGACTAGTCCTCCCCAGTGCGGACAAGTCCCCCAAACACTTCACAAGTTGCACAAAATCGAACAATCCAGATCACACACTGGACTAGTCTGATATCTTTCTGACGTCAATCGGACAAGTCCGATATTAGCACGGACTAGTCCGAAAACCCTCTGACCTAAATCGGACAAGTCCTCCAAGTGTGGACTTGTTCCCCAAATTCACTTAGGGTATCACTTATTCAGACAAGTCTAATATTTATCGGACTAGTCCAAAGATTTCTAGAACCAAAATCGGACAAGTCCGCTCTCAGTCGGACAAGTCCGATATTTCGGGACACCTAGGGTTTGCTCCACGAAGCACACCGGACTAGTCCAGTGTCCACCACGGACTAGTCCGATCTTTCTAAACCCTAACGGTAACTTTTGGAAACCCCATATAAATAGGTGTGCACGGCCCATCATTCATAACTCGCGACCCCCTGCGCCATCACACCTTCCAAGAGCCTAGAAAACACCTCTCTCCACGAAATCAAACGCAAGAAATATCAATCCCTTGAGGATACACTTTGGATCATTGGAGAGACACGGTTCATCACTCATTGAGCTCTTGGTTTGATTCCCTAACACACTCCTGTGGTTTTTATTGTGATCTTAAGAGTGTGTTCTTGGTGGTGTTCATATTGTAATCTTGGAGAGCCCTCAACTTGTAAGAAGGCCCCTTGAATTTGGCTATTTGCCCTTTGTGATTAGTGAAGAGGATTGGCCTCCATGGCGATCCGACGAGGGTAGGGTTGGAGAAGACCCGGTCCTTTTGTGGACTCCTCAACGTGGATGTGGGTTGCCTTTGTGGGAACTGAACCACGGGATAAAGTGCTTGTGTTCCTACTTTGCTCACATCGTTCTTACACTTCATATATATCTAGGGTTTCAATCAATCTTGTTCACTTTACATTGAAACATTCAATATAAGATTAACTTGTGGTACATCCTAGTTCATAGTAGTGTGACACTTCAATTACAAGTATATTTCCGCTGCATACATCCTAGAATCAAGATAATCAATCAAATTTGATCAATCTAGTCGGTACACACCGGACTAGTCCGCACTTGACCGGACTAGTCCGATATCTCAAGATTTGATCTGGTTGTTAAGTGTTGCAGGTTTCGATAGAAAAACAAAAAGGCCTATTCACCCCCCTCTAGGCCACATTCAATTGGTATCAGAGCGGGTCCTTCAAAAGGAGACTAATCGCTCGAAGAGATCATGTCAGACATGAAGGACGTACACAAGAGCGTCAACCAAGAGAAGGTTGAAGAGGAAAAGAACAAAAAATTGGAGAGGCTCCTCGAGGCTATTCAAGACTTCGAGGATGACGATGAGGAGACGCTGGAACTAAAGGTGCTCCTAAGGAATAAAACCCTCTCCAAGGGAAAAGTAAAGATCAAAGATTAGAAGTAGAAGAAAGGGAGTAGTCACACCGACTACTCCCGATATCCTTTCAACTATGATCGTCTTAATTCTAGCAATAATCACTACTTATCTATTCCACTTGGAAAAGTCCCACACTTTGATGGCAATGACTGCTCAAAGTGGTGGCAAAACAAGAAAATGCATTTGATTTCTCTCAATCCAAGTTTGTGGCACATAGTATGCACAGGAATAGATATCCTGGATGATGATGAGGAGCTCACACCTAGCCAAGAGCAAGCAATCCATCGAAATGCCCAAGATACTTCATTCATCACCTCATCACTCAGTCATGATGAGTTCACAAATGTGGATGGACTCGAGATCGCAAATGAGATATGGGATATGTTGCAAACCGCACATGAAGGCAATCTTCATGTGCGAGAAGCGAAGATCGAGATGATTGAAGGTGAGTTGGGAAGATTCGCCATCGAAGAAGACGAGTCGCCACAAGACATGTACAACTGACTAAATACGCTCATCAACAAGCTGCGAGCATATGTAAGCAAGAAGTGGAACGACCATGAGGTGATGAAGCTCATTCTTGGAGCCTTCATGCCTCGCAATGTCACCTTGTGCTCGATGATACGAGAAAGCCCCGGGTACAAGAAGATGACCCCGGATGAGCTACTTGGGAAAATCATCAACTTTGAGATGATGGAAAAGCAAGCCAAGCATGTTAAGGAGATTGTCGATCTCACCTCGGCAAAGAAGAAAGGGTTCGCTTCGAAATCCAATCTCAAGCCCTTGTCTAAAGAAGCTTGAGAAGCTCAACTAGAAGAAGATGGTGATGGTGAGAGTAGAGACTTGGATGAAGATGACATGATACTATTCATGAAGAAATTCAAAAGAATGATGAAGAAAAGACAAGGGGCTAAATCAAGTGAAGGGAAGTACAAGGAAAAATCAAGACCGAAGTTGAGGCGGGCATGCTATAACTGTGGTGAGTACAGCCACTTTATAGTTGATTACCCATATGAAGAAAATAAGAAGAAGACCAAGGAAACGAAGCCCCAACCCAAGAAATTCTTCAAGAAGAAGAAGCAAGCTGAACAAGCGCATCTAGGGAAAGAGTGGGGCTCAAATGATGAGTCCTCATCCAAAGAAGAAGATGATATGGCTAGAATAGCCATCGAGAAGACATCCAAGAAATCCACTCTCTTCCCCACTCTCAACGCATGGAAGGAGAACGGCACTTGCCTTATGGCAAAGGAAGGTAAATGCAAGGTAACATCCAAACCATCTTCCTTGCATTCCTATTCTAGTGATAGTTAAGTTGCTAGCGATAATGAAGATATGCTCATTGGCTTAGATAAGAAAACAGCCGCGAAAATGAAATTTCGACTTGATCAACTTGTTGAGAAAGAGAAGCTTATAAACCGTCAAGAAGACATGATTATCTCCCAAAGGGAGGAATATGTTGAACTTGACAAGCTTCTAGAACTTGAAAAGGAGTGAAGCAAGTCACTAGAGCTTGAGTTAGCTTCAAGCAAGGAAGCTTGCTTGGAGTTAAGCGACTCAAATGCTACAATCAAGGATGAACTTGCTAACCTAATAAAGGTCAACAAGATCCTTGAAGTACAAGTTGAGTCACTCAAGCAAGGTGACCCTTCATCCTCTTCAAGCTCACCTTCTCAACAACTTAAAACTGAAGCTATCATTACTTGTTCATGCAGTAAAGTTGACACCAGCTTGAAAGACAAGTCAACCTCTACCAAGGATAAGCATCCTGCCCAAAGTGGCATATTTGACAAGGAGAAGGTCAAATATGCACGTAGTGCATACTTGGTCACAAGACCTCCAAACCTCAAATATGACATTGGTTACTCTTATGGTGAAAAGCAACATGCTAGAAGCCATAAGAATAACAAGGAGAGCATGTCCTTTGTAAAGGGAAGACCCTCTCAAACTGGAAAGTCCAAACTTAACACATCCAACACATATGATCATCGGACTAGTCCGGTCGGGACACGGACAAGTCCTGTCCTCCAGACAAGTCTGATCTCCCGGACTAGTCTTGTATATAAACAACAGTTGCTTTTTAGAACCTTTGATGCATCTTATGTTTTAATAAGAAGTAATTCCAGTAAGATTTATGCTCATTATTTTGGGACACGCCATGAGAACACCATGTCTCATGTGTGGGTGCCTAAATCCCTTGTGACTAGCCTAAAAGGACCCAAGCAAGCTTGGGTACCTAAAACCAAGGCATGATTTGTTTTTGCGGTCCTATTACTCTGGTGGATTTAAATGGGTGCTAGACAGTGGCTGCACCAACCACATGACCGGAGAAAAAAGGATGTTCGTTGAGTTTGAAGAAAATAAGGATCCAAGCGAGGGCATCTATTTTGGAGACAATAGTCAAGGAAATGTGCTCGGTACCGGTAAAATTTCCATATCATCTCTACATACTCTTTACCATGTGCTACATGTTGATTCCTTAGATTATAACCTGCTGTCCATACCTCAATAATGTGACAAAGGTTATAATTGCTTGTTCACTAATGAGGGTGTGACCGTCTCTAGGAGGAGTGATGGTTCCATTGCATTCAAGGTTATGTTAAATGGAAAGCTTTACCTTGTTGACTTCAACAAAGATAAAGCTGAACTTGACACATGCTTGATTGCAAAGACCAACATGGGTTGGTTGTGGCATAGACGGCTAGCGCATGTTGGTATGAGGAATCTTCAAAAACTCCTCAAGGGCGATCACATCCGAGGTTTGAAGGATGTTGTTTTTGAGAAAGATAGGCCTTGTAGCGCGTGCCAAGCTGGGAAGCAAGTGGAGCACCTCATCCCGCTAAGAACATCATGAATACAACAAGACCGCTCGAGCTACTGCACATGAACTTATTCGGTCCGATTGCTTACGTAAGCATCGACGGTAACAAATATGGCATAGTAGTTGTTGATGATTTTTCTCGATTCACTTGAGTTTTCTTTTTACATGATAAGTCAGAAACACAAGGAACACTCAAGAAGTTTTTCAGGCATGCTCAAAAGGAGTTTTCATTGACGATCAAGAACATTCGAAGCAACAACGACACGAAGTTCAAGAACACACAAGTTGAGGAGTACCTAGATGAAGAAGGCATAAAGCATGAATTTTCAGCACCTTACTCCCCTCAATAAAATGGAGTTGCCGAAAGGAAGAACCAAACCCTCATAGAGATGGAAAGAACAATGCTTGATGAGTACAAGACCTCGAATCAAATTTGGGCGGAAGCGGTCAACACCGCTTGCCACGCCATAAATCGACTTTATCTTCATCAACTACTCAAGAAGACATCCTATGAGATACTCACCGGTAAAAAGCCTAATATTTCATATTTTCGAGTTTTTGGTTCCAAATGCCATATTTTGAACAAGAAGCCTAGGACTTCAAAGTTCACTTCGAAGTCCGATGAAGGTTTCTTGCTTGGTTATGATTGGAACACTTACGCCTATCGTGTCTTCAACATTACCTATGGACTTGTTGAAGTAGCACGTGACGTAGTGTTCAATGAAAATAATGGCTCCCAAAAGGAGCAAGTTGATCCATGTGTGCTAGAGAGAGAAGAAACTCCTTGTCAAGCATTGAGAAGAATGGCGTTAGGCGAAGTTTGACCACAAGAACCACCTCTACATATGCATGAGGAAGATGAACCACGAGAGGAGGCCAAAGATCAAGGGGGGGGATTCCATACAAGATGAACCTCAAGAAGACAAAAATGATCAACAAGTCAATGGGGGCAACCATCTAGGGGGAGAAGAAGATGACCATGAAGATTCAAGATATCAAGTGCCACACCCAAGAGTACACCAATGCGTCCAAAGGGATCACCCAATCGACAACATCATCGGTGACATCCAAAAGGGAGTAACTACTAGATCTCGCATAGCTAATTTTTGTGAGCATTATTCGTTTGTATCCTTTTTGGAACCACGCAGGGTTGAGGATGCATTGAAGGATCCAAATTGAGTAGTGGCCATGCAAGGAGAACTCAACAACTTCAAAAGGAACGAGGTGTGGGAACTAGTCGGAAGACCCAAATTCAATGTTGTCGGCACCAAATGGGTCTTCTGCAACAAACAAGACGAACACGGGGTCGTGACAAGGAACAAGGCACGACTTGTGGCCAAAGGGTATTCAAAAGTCGAAGGTTTGGATTTCAATGAAACCTTTGCTCCCGTAGCTAGACTTGAGTCTGTTAGAATATTACTTGCATATTGTACTCACCATGATTTCAAGCTCTATCAAATGGATGTGAAAAGCGCCTTCCTCAACGGACCAATCAAGCAGGAGGTGTATGTGGAGCAACCCCCCGGGTTTGAAGATGAAGAGTTCCCCGACCACGTATTTAAATTGCGTAAGGCTCTCTACGGCCTCAAACAAGCTCCTAGAGCTTGGTATGAGTGTCTTAGAGATTTCTTAATTGAAAATGGTTTTAAGATCGGTAAAGCAGATTATACATTGTCTACAAAGAACTTAGACAATGATCTCTTTATTTGTCAGATTTATGTTGATGATATTATCTTTGATTCAACTAATAAATCTTTTTGTGTGGAATTTAGTAAGATTATGACAGATAGGTTTGAGATGTCTATGATGGGAGAGCTAAAGTACTTCTTGGGATTCCAAGTGAGGCAACAAAAGGAAGGGGTGTTCATAAGCCAAACTAAGTACACTCAAGACATACTCAAGAAGTTTGGAATGGACAAGGCGAAGCCTATAAAGACTCCCATGGCAACGAATGGCCACTTGGATCTCAATGAAGATGGACCAAATGTCGATCAAAAGGTATATCGCTCCATGATTGGATCTCTACTCTACTTATGTGCATCTAGGCCAGATATTATGTTGAGTGCATGCTTGTGTGCAAGGTTTCAAGCCAACCCAAAAGAGTGTCATTTGACATCCGTTAAGAGAACATTGCGGTATTTAGTTCATACACCCAACCTAGGCCTTTGATACCCCAAAGGTTCCAAATTCAATTTCATTGGTTACTCCGATGCAGATTATGCCGGATGCAAAGTAGATAGAAAAAGTATCTTTGGTACATGCCAATTCCTAGGAAGATCCCTAGTTTCTTGGTCCTCCAAGAAACAAAACTCCATTGCCCTATCCACGGCCGAAGCAGAGTATGTTGCAGCCGGGAGTTGTTGTGCACAACTCCTTTGGATGCGACAAACTCTAAGGGATTGCGGTTACAATATGAACCGTATTTTACTCCTTTGTGATAATGAGAGTGCCATTAAAATTGCCCATAATACCGTTGAGCTCTATAGGACCAAACACATAGACATTCGGCATCACTTTTTGAGAGACCATTCAATGAAGGGAGATATAGCCATTTCACATGTCAATACCGAAAAGTAACTAGCCGATATATTCACCAAGCCACTTGATGAAAAACGCTTTTGCGAACTCCGAAATGAACTAAATATCCTCGATGCTCGAATTGTGTCTTGAAAACTTATATACCTGAATGCTATCATCAAAATTCATTGATTGTGTTGTGAAAATCATCTCTCTCAATTTTCTCCGAAAAACTATGTCAATTACTAGATCTTAGTGAATTATGATCATTGCTTGATTGTTGTGTGCTTTCTGATCATATTCATAAAGATTATTTTAATTTGCTTTGCCTCCCTATTTTCTTAATAAGTACCTTCTAATATATACGAATGGGCTAAGCACTTCTTCTCTGGTGACCACGGACTAGTCCGTGGTTACCCGGACTAGTCCGTGGTTACCCGGACTAGTCCGCCCTTGTAGACTAGTCCGCAGAGTGACGGTTAGACCGGACTTGTCCAGCAAACCACGGACTAGTCCGACATAGTCTCTGGAGAAGTTCGGACTAGTCCGATCATTTTCGGACAAGTCCGATTTTTGATGTCCATAACCCTAGCCGTCGCCAAACCCTAATCTTTCTCACCCCCCGGTTGCCTCATGATTTCTCTCTCCACGCTCGAGCTCCCCAAGGAGATTTTCATCATCCTCCAGCAAAACTCCTCGGATTTTGGTGGAAAACAACCTCCATTTCTCAGGGATTTAAGACCACAGACTTGTCCACTCCTTCAACCCCTACATCTCCGCGAATCAAGCAATTGCAGTAAAATCTCATCCCAAACCCTAGAAATTGCTATTTCCTTCAATGTTGATCAACTAGCTTAGTTCCAATCACCATATACATGCTTCCTTGATGTATTACATTGATGCTAAGCTATTTGTGCATTAGGAATCACCATTTGTCTCAAAGTTAGGGTTTTAGAGGTTGAATACCGAAACTAGTCCGTGCCTGTACACCGGACTAGTCCGACTTTTCTGAACTCAACCCTAACTTCTTAATTCCTCAATGCAATTCCTTGTCATCTATTCTCATATATACCTTGTAAAATACATTCTCAGGACAATGTCGAGCACCAATGACGAAATCTCCAATTTCGAGGCCGAGATGGACCACGAAGACATGCTTTAGTCCTCGATGGGCCTAAGAAAGAAGCGCCAAGAGCGCCCATCTGAGCCGGCTACTTCTCCTCCCCAGGCTCGACGGAAAGTGCTCGCAAAGAAGCATGCCTCCAAGGCTTCTGTTGGAGGAGGCCCTAGCTTAGCAAGTGCCCGTCAAGCCAAGGGCAGGGGCAACTGGATTGCAATGGGCCCGATTGGCCCCCTAAAGCTCTCAGCTCCAAGGGAAGGGGCTCGGGATCCCGCAGAGGAGAGATTCAATAGAAAGGGCAGCGACACAGCTGCGAAGTTGAGAAATGTTGATTTTTACAGCCGTCCCAAGCAAGCTGCTGATGGGAGGTTTTGGAGTAACTTCCATACATACTTTTACAAGTCTGTATATCTTCCGATGAAGACCCTCGTGGTGCGCAGCCAATGGATCGATTGGGCGCATTTTTAGAAGAAGGGCTGCTCACCTTTTGTTGAGGTGGTCGAGGCAGTCGAGAGGCATGGATTGAAGGACCTCTTGCCTTCAGGAACAATTGGAATGATGAGGTCATCACGCAGTTCTATGTGACGTTCCACTTTGCCAGTGATGAGGAAGAAAGGGTGACTTGGATGACTCACTGATCCAAGTACACCATTACATATGAAGAATTTGCAAGATTGCTACATCTTGACAGCACCAGCAATGACAATCTGATCATCCACAACATTTGTGTCATTGAGAAGGACAGGATGAAGTTTCTTTATGAACCCAACTCAAAGTTCAATCCTCCTTCCACAAAGAACATGAAGCCTTTATTTTTGGGTTGAACAGGGTCCTTAGGAAGACCATTGCCCCGAAGGATGGGGATGCTGGAAGTGTGCAGGGGTATCTCAGGACCTTGATGAAGGTCACTAGCAAAGACAAAAGTTTGATGTCTTTGACTATATTTGGAACAACATGGTAAACATCTCCTGCACGCCGAACAGGTCCTGTGGCTATGCTCCATATCTGATGTTTATAATAGAGGAGGTCATAGGGATAGAGTTTGTCAAGGATGTGGAGCACCTCCCCTTGAGGCCCCAGAAGCCTCAACAACCAAGTGTTCAAGCTGCTCCCTCTCCAGCTTCTATTCCTGAGGCTCCAGGGAGAGCCAGTGGAGATGCTAGGGCTGCTCCCGCCCCTAGGGCCCCTCCTCAAAAGGGGTCCCCAAGTGGCATCTTGAAGTACCTGTCAGCCATCTTTGCCTCTTGCAAAAAGGACAAAGTGAAAGCCCACAAGCTGAACAAGAGAAGAAAGGCCGACATGAGATATGCCAAAGAGAATGTGAAGCAAATATGCCAAAAGCTAGAGATCGAGCCCATTGGGTCTCCAGTCATTTCTGATGACTCAGATTCTGACTTCACCGAGCTCGGGCCCCTGACTCCCTCTGAGCTTGCCTATTTTGGCATTGGGGACTCCAGTGGTTCCGTTTCTCTCCCTCCTCCTCATCAGCAAGAGAATGAAGATGAAGACGATGAGAGGACCGACAGCGAGGCTTGAAGACCTTAGGTCCCTCCTCTCCTTCTTCCTGGTGCCTTCATGCAAAGGAGGAGAGATTGAGGGGGAGTCTTAGCCTTTAACTGTAGGATGCGAGGAGAGCTATTTCTTTTTTGTGTCTTTTGTCTATTTGTGGGTTGTAAGACTTTTATTATGCTCTTTTGGTACTGTTCGTCTTGTGATGCAATGTTTTGAACTACTTATGAAGATATTGATGAAATCTGTGATTTTGCTCTGAAAATTACATATATGCTTGTTATTAACATGTTGATGTCAATTATGTCATTCTCACCATGATTATTAATTCTATACACCTAGTTCTACAACCCACCATAAAGAGTGCACATATGGATCAAGTTTTCATTGCTTAATGTGTTTTAAACTCATATGTGCACACTTTATAAAAATCTCAACTTTTTATCATATTTTGTGAAATCTCAATTGGTTGTCATCAATCACCAAAATGGGGGAGATGGAAAGTGCATCTAGGAATCCCATGTGGGTTTTGGTTGATTTAAAAAAAACAAATGAGATCCTAACCACTTTGTTGAGGTGAGCACAGATTCTAATGAGAAAATGAGCAAGGTCCCAAAAAGAAAGGAGAATGAGGAACAATGCGGAAAAGAGCTCAAGAAACAAGTGTAGTAGATCATTATGTATGGAGCGTGTTAAGGAAACACACCCCAAGATCTCAAGCACAAATAATCTCACATTTTGCACATATTTATAAAGGACCGGACTAGTCTGACTGACCCCGGATATCTTTCTGCACACGGACAAGTCCTCACAAAGCGGACTTGTCCTCACAGTCCAGTTTTCACTGACCGGACTAGTCCGATATCACCACGGACTAGTCTGATATCTCTTTGACTAGAATCAGACTAGTCCTCCCCAGTGCGGACTAGTCCCCCAAACACTTCACGAGTTGCACAAAATCAGACAAGTCCGATCACACACCGGACTAGTCTGATATCTTTCTGATGTATTCTGACTAGTCCAATATTAGCATGAACTAGTCCGAAAACCCTCTGACCTAAATCGGACAAGTCCTCCAAGTGCAGACTTGTTCCCCAAATTCACTTAGGGTTTCACTTATCCGGACAAGTACGATATTTATCAAACTAGTCCGAAGATTTCTAGAACCAAAATCGGACAAGTCCGCTCTCAGTCGGACAAGTCTGATATTTCGGGACACCTAGGGTTTGCTGCACGCAGCACACCGGACTAGTCCGATCTTTCTAAATCCTAATGGTAACTTTTGGAAACCCCATATAAATAAGTGTGCACGGCCCATCTTTCATAACTCTCGACCCGCTGCGCCGTCACACATTCAAAGAGCCTAGAAAACACCTTTCTCCACAAAATCAAACGCAAGAAAGATCAATCCCTTGAGGATACACTTTGGATCATTGGAGAGACACGGTTCATCACTCATTGAGCTCTTGGTTTGATTCCCTAACACACTCCTGTGGTTTTCATTGTGATCTTAAGATTGTGTTCTTGGTGGTGTTCATATTGTAATCTTGGGGAGCCCTCAACTTGTGAGAAGGCCCCTTGAATTTGGTTATTTGCCTTTTGTGATCAGTGAAGAGGATTGGCCTTCCTTGCGATCCCACAAGGGTAGGGTTGGAGGAGACCCGGTCCTTTTTTGGACTCCTCAAAGTGGATGTAGGTTGCCTCTATGGGAACCGAACCACGTGATAAAGTGCTTGTGTTCTTACTTTGCTCACATCATTCTTACACTTCATATATATCTAGGGTTTCAATCATTCTTGTTCACTTTATGTTGAAACATTGAATATAAGATTAACTTTTGGTACATCCTAGTTCATAGTAGTGTTACACTTCAATTACAAGTATATTTCCGCTGCATACATCCTAGGATCAAGATAATCAATCAAATTTGATCAATCTAGTCGGTACACACCGGACTAGTCCGCACTCGACCGGACTAGTCCGATGTCTCGAGATTTGATCTGGTTGTTAAGTGTTGCAGGTTCCGATAGAAAAACAAAAAGGCCTATTCAACCCCCCCCCCCCTTTACGCCACATTCATGTAGGCAGTAGGTGGTGACAACCCTATCTGTCCTTTGTAGTCCTCCACTTTCGGCTATGCCACAGGCTCTTGGCGAGAGTCTTCCTAGTGTTGCTAGGGGTGACCCGTGCCCGATGTGTTAATCCACTTAACCTGAGAATTCATAATTAATATGATCATTAGTAACTAACTTAGACTATGTATATGTACATGTCGGTACCCAACAGAAGGGGAACCCTTGCACATAGGATGAAGACACCGAGGCACGTCAAGAGCCGCCATGTGTCCTGTAAGTGCCATGGCCTTTGCCTCCCTCAAGGTCGAGCTGCAGTGCTGCCACGTAAGCCTTGAAGATGGGACTTGTCCCCTCCGGAGTGGCAGGCTCTCAAGGCGCCACGTGTAGGGACGGGACCTCACCCAACTTGGGGGAGAGCCCCGGTACAGCCACGAGGCACGGAGCATTGGGTCCAGCACCCCCCCCCCCCCCCCCACAGTGAAGGGCCCAAAGCTGCTATGAGCCTTGGTGAGCCCCGAAGCTGCCACGCGTCACGGAGGACCAGGGATGGCCTCCCAAGCAAAGAACAGCCCCGACACTACCACGTGTCCTGCTGCTCGCCTCAGACGGTAAGATGCAGGAGTCAAGGGATGGTGCGCCCTGCTCAAGTCAAACATTGAAGATGCGCACCCACCTCCGGTGCCCAACGCGGAGCACGCAAATGATCAGAGACCGCTATGACCAATCGCATCACAGTGAAGGTGTGGCAGGTCTATCCCACTTGGCCAAGTGGGTAGCTTGCGGCGACAAGACAGGCCGACGAGACACCTTCTGCCACCGTCAGTAATAGTGCGTGGACTACTAGCAAGAGAGGAGGTAAGATGGCGAGTCTTCACTACATTGGTTAGGCACGCTTACCGAAGAAGCCATAGATCTTTAGGATAAGATCGCCCCGAGACCACTTGTCGGGTCCCGGGACCCCACTTGTAAGTCATCCGGCCTTGTCTATAAAAGGTCCGGACTGCCACCATTATAGGGGATCCCCACATCACACGAACACACGCATACACACCACCGTCAGCAACAACGCGTGGGCTACTAACAAGAGAGGAGGCAAGACAGCGAGTCTTCAGTGCCTTGGTGTAGGACCTATGTGTGCTGAATACATTGGCTTGTAGTGAATACACTTGCTTTGACGATAAAAGTTTTGAATATCACCAAAACACCTTTTTATTAAGATCCTACTAGTTCTGGTTAGCCCCGGCGCTAGGTTCTACTACCTTTTGTTAGCTCCGGCTCAAGGTCCGGGTTGCTCTGGCAAGTTCCAGAACTTGACCGCAATGCTTCTGTTTTTTTATTTGCAATGTTTCGTACTTGCTTTAGATCTCTAGAATGATTTCTTAGTATTCATTTGCTACATTTTTGGTGCATTTTGGTTGATATGGATGATATCGTGTTACTGTTGTTTTGCAACATGCTTATGTGAGGTTCTCACGTAAGGTGTTGTGTTCGGAACTAACTTGAGTCAAGTCAGGGACTTGGGCTCGTATGGATTGGTTGTTTATTCATGTGTAGGTGTTGCTTGAGTTAAAGACATGGCTGGTGATGGGATCCATTGGACTAGTCTCAGGGAGGAGATGAGGTTCCAACAACCAAATTCAGGAGGAATTGTGGTTGAGCTGATCAGGAGGTTGCGCAGCATGATTGAATAAAGAACAATGCATGTGAAGGTATCATGAACGTCATTGGAAGATGTTTGCACGTTTGCAAGGAGTGCATGGACGTGGCTACATGGTTCCAAGATGTGATGAAGAGATGTGGATGTAAAGAGTTGGTCGGAAAGGTCCAACCGACTAGGTTATGGACTTAGGCTGCGGCTGAGTCTGGTTTGACTCAAATATAGAAAGATTTGAGTTGGTTATGATAGGATTTCGTGTGGGTCATGAATTTGAGTTGTTTAGGAATGTGGGATACGTTCCTAAGGTGTTTGGAAGTCTTAATATTGCTTCTATCTGCGTATAGAAGAATCCTAAGCAGTTATGGAAAGTTACGATTCGTGAACAGAGTAGGATTAGGTTCCTGAGCTGAGTTGAGTTGGCTTTCGAGCTGGTTATATAAGCAAGGGAGCCCAGAGCTCGTGGTGCACGACATTAGGGCTGTTCCTATTGTTTTCTATTGAATAAATTCGTATTTTGAAGGAACTTTTGTGCCTTGTTCGTCCGACTTGTTCCAGACAAGTTTTACTCGTCGAGTTTCTGGACAGCACTACCTTATGTAGGTGGTTTTATCATAACTCGAGTTTTACAGATCCAATTGACGTGATTCTTTTTGGGTTGTCTTCATAACTTGATTATCTATCATCTGTCAAAATTTCACGGTAATTGGATTTGTGGTTTATTATCTACACGAGTTTCTTTGCAGCGTTCCAGAACTGATTTTCTTTCTCGGGTAGGGCAGATTGACCTTTGTTTGATCTTTTGATCATAACTTGAGTTTTTCTCGACGGATTTGAGTGATTCTTTTTGTGTTGTCTTCGTTACTTGATTCTATATGATATCTATCACTTTTATTACGGTGAAACATGTTTGGATTAGTCTCATATACGATTTCATTAACAGATCGTTTTTCTGCCGAAGGGGTTGGGGTTTAATTGTTTCCGCTGCATAAGATTTTTAAAATCTACCATTCACCCCCCCCCCCCCCCCCCGTCTGGTAGCTTTTCACGTGCTATTCAATCCTACAATTGGTATCAGAGCCACGTTGCTCTAATCTTTGTGATTTGCGCGTGTTTTTGACTAATCATCATGGAGAAGTACTCTGCCAAACCTTGTGTGTTCGCTGGTATTGATTTTCAAGTTTGGAAGGCACGCATGGAGGCTTTCATCCAGGCACAAGGCTTTGCAATATGGGAGAAGGTATACAAGCCTTACGAAGTGCCATCAAACGATCAAGTTACAGCTACAAATCTGAGAGATGTCGACAACAACAACAAGGCTCGGAACTTGATCATACAAGGATTGACACAAAGCGACTTCGACCGTGTTGCACACCTCCGATCTGAATACGATGTGTGGAAAGCACTTTGTGACTACCACGAAGGATCCAACACGATCAAAGAGGTAAGGCAAGACATGTTCAAGAAAGAATACATGCGCTTCGAGATGCAACGCGGTGAGTCTATTGATGACCTTTTTGCTCACATTAATAAGATTCTCAGCAACTTGCTTAGTGTCAATGTTAATTTTTCAGATGCTGAAAATGCTAGGAAATTGCTAAGTGCATTATATATGTCAATTTGGGATATGAAAGTCACATCTATTTGTGAATCTACTGTCATGAGTTCACTTACTTTAGATGTGCTATATTCCAAGTTAAAAACTCATGAAATTGACATAATCTCACGTAAGAACCCCAACAAGTCTATTGCTTTTGTTTCTCAACGTGACATGCCTAGTTCCGGTCAAACATCATCTTGTGGTACACTTGCTTTGCTGTCCTCTCTAACCCTTGAACAGATTGAGGAGTTTCCAGAGGAGGAGCTAGCGCTCATCTCTACCCGGTTCTCAAAAGCATTGCAAAATGTGAGAAATAGAAGGAGAGGAAGCTCCGGACCTCAACGATGCTTTGAATGTGGTAAGACAGGACATTTTCGTTCAGATTGCCCTAACTTTCAAGTCCTACATCCCGGGATGAAAAGAAAACAAGAATGAAGCACTCCTCTGCAAAAGATACGAAGAAAAAGAAGGGTTTTACAGGACGTCAATTGGTGAGCAGTTTTATCTCAGCACTCCAGGAACTTGGCTCAAGCAACGTGGACATTGGAAGTGATGAAGATGAAGATGATTTGGCAAACTTGTGCTTCATGGCGGGCAAGTCAAGATCAAGTATGGAGGAGGCAGAACACAACAGCAACAATGAAGAGGTTACACAACAGCGGAAAAGTAGGTTACATGCTTGAGGAAGGAGAACATTTGGATTGTGGATTCAGGTTGCTCACGCCACATGACAAGTAACAAAGAATTGTTCTCCTCCCTCTCTTTTGTTTCATGTGTAGAGAATGTTACTTTTGCCGATAATTCTTCAACTCCTATAATTGCTAAGGGTTTGGTTAGAGTAAATGATCACTACACTTTGAAGGATGTGGCACTTGTCAAAAACTTGAAATACAACTTGCTTTCCGTTTCACAATTGCTAGATGAAAATCTGGAAATTATTTTCAATAAAAACTGCTGCAAAGTTGTAAGTTCAAATAGTGAGCTTATTTTTAACATGTCTCGGTTTGGAAGAGTTTTTAAAGCTGATATTGATATGTCTTCCTCTAAGCATAGGTGTATAGTTGCTAATGATTCAAAGTAATTATATTTTTGGCATCGTAGACTTGGTCACGTAGGCTTTGATCACCTAACGTGTGTTAGTGCTCTTGATCGCATACGTGGGCTGCCTAAGCTTAAAGGGGACAAATAAATTGTGTGCTCTTCTTGTAGACATGCTAATAAGGTTGCAGGTTCACATAATCCTCTCACAATGATCATGACAACGGAACCATGTCAACTTTTGCATCTTGACACCGTAGGACCTTCACGTGTTCAATCCCTCGGAGGTAAATGGTATGTACTTGTGATTGTTGATGATTATTCTAGATACTCTTGGGTTTACTTTATGGCGTCTAAGAATGAAGTTTTTAGTCACTTTAGAACTTTATTTCTTAGATTATCAATTGATTACCCAGGATCTTTAAAAGCAATTAGAAGTGATAATGGAACTGAATTTAAAAATCAATCTTTTGATCACTTTTGTGCTGAAAATAGAATAGATCATTAATTTTCTTCACCATATGTACCTCAACAAAACGGTGTTGTAGAAAGAAAGAACAGAACCTTAGTTGAGATGGCTAGGACTATGCTTGATGAATATCAAACTCCTAGGAAATTTTGGGCTGATGTGTTAGCAACCGCTTGTTATGTCTCAAATCGTGTTTTCTTGTGTGCTAAGCTTGGTAGAACGCCATATGAGCTCCGGTTTTGACATAGGCCTAGTGTTACACACTTTCGAGTCTTTGGATGCAAATGCTTTGTTAAGAAACATGGTAATCTTGATAAATTTGAACCTATATCCATTGATGGCATGTTTCTTGGTTATCCATCTCATACTAGAGCCTACCGTGTGCTTTTACTTGACACTAACAAAATTGTGGAGACTTCTGAAGTGTCTTTTGATGAAGCTAGCCCAGGTACTAGCTCAAACATTGCAGGTCCAGATCCATATCCGCAGGGGGGGGCATTTTCGTTGAAGATGAGGAAGAATTGGAGCTGCTGCCCGAAAATTCAGCAGCTAAATACTTTGGTTCAGCTCCGGATGTTAATTCTCAACCAGCACCGACAACCATCAATGCTAATTCAAATCATCCTCAAGTCACAAGCTCATCGATTTGTGATGAACATGAAGAAGAAGAAGCTTGTGAGACATCTGTTCCCCTAGGGTTTTAGAAAGATCACCCGCCACAACAGATGATTGGAAGCTTGCACGAACGAGTCACACGGTCCAGGTTTTGCGATCCAAACTCTTATGCACATTCTGCTTTTGTTGCTTCTTTTGAACCCAAAGATATATCACACGCACTCACTAATGAATCTTGGATTATTGCCATGCAAGAAGAGTTAGAAAATTTTGAAAGAAATAATGTTTGGAAACTTGTACCTCCACCTCAAGGTCACACTTTAATTGGAACTAAATGGGTATTTAAAAATAAACAAAGTGAGGATGGGGTTGTGGTTGGGAATAAGGCTAGGTTGGTTGCTCAAGGTTTCACTCAAGTTGAAGGTCTAGATTTTGATGAAACATTTGCTCCTGTTGCTAGATTAGAAGCCATAAGAATTTTGCTAGCTTTTGCTGCATTAAATAGTTTTAAGCTATATCAAATGGATGTTAAAAGTGCTTTTCTACATAGATGAGGAGGTTTATGTGAAACAACCACCGGGTTTTGAAAATCCAGATTTTCCTAATCATGTTTACAAACTGTCCAAAGCCTTGTACGGTCTCAAACAAGACCCTAGAGCATGGTATGATAGGTTAAAAACATTCTTACGTGAAAAATGATTTACCATGGGCAGGGTTGATAAAACTCTTTTTGTGCTTAAGCATGGCAATGACTCATTATTCGTTCAAGTGTATGTGGATGATATTATCTTTGGTTGTGCTTCTCATGATCTTGTGTCCAAGTTTTCAGCAATGATGAGTTCTGAATTTGAAATGAGTATGATGGGTGAACTCACTTACTTTTTGGGGCTGCAAATCAAGCAAACAAAGGAGGGTACCTTTGTGCATCAAACGAAGTATACCAAAGATCTCCTAAGGCGCATCAACATGAACAAAAGCAAGCCTCTTCTGACACCAATGGGAACATCAATAACACTTGGACTTGATGAAGATGGTGAACCCGTGGATCAAAAAGAATATAGAAGCATGATCGGATTACTTTTGTACCTCACGGCATCAAGACCAGACATACAATTCAGCGTATGTCTTTGTGCACGGTTTCAAGCCTCCCCACGTGCTTCACATCGTCAAGCCGTCAAAAGGATTCTCAGGTACTTACATGGAACTCAAGAATTTGACATTTTTCTTCCTTCTTCCTCAACTGCTACTTTGAAAGATTTTTCGGATGCTGATTTTGGGGGTTGTAGGATTGATAGGAAAAGTACTTCCGGTGCTTGTCATTTTCTTGGTAATTCTCTTGTTGCTTGGTCCTGTAGAAAACAAAATTCAGTTGCACAATCCACAGCTGAATCTGAATATGTAGCTGCTGCTAGTGCTTGCTCACAAATTCTTTGGATTGTTCAAACGCTTAAGGACTATGGTGTTGATCTAGATAGTGTTCCATTGTTCTGTGATAACACTAGTGCCATTTGCATTTCTAAAAACCCCGTGCAACATTCTAGAACTAATCACATTGACATTAGGTATCACTTTCTCTGAGATAATGTTGAAAAAGGAAACATTGTGCTTCACCATGTAGATACCGAACAACAATTGGCTGACATTTTTACAAAACCTTTGGATTTCACTCGTTTTTGTTACATTCATAGTGAAATAGGGGTTATGCATCCTCATGGCTTAAATTGAGGGGGATTTTTGAAACTTGGGAAGTCTATGTGTGAATCTGAAATTAAAATAATATGAGCATAGTATTTCATACATATATGACTTTGTGATTCCTTTTACATGCTGAAAGTTCTTACTACAGTACTCGTGTTATAAATTTTGTAGTTTTTGCCATGTCTAGTAATTGGAATAATTACTTACACTAAAACTGGTCATGGTCAAACTTTCTTGCTGTTTTGAACTTGTTACATGTTCACAAGTGCTTTTAATCATTAAGAATTAATCAAGTAATCAACTCACATGTTGAGTTTTTATGAACAAACATAAATTGAGAAAAGATCTAGACAATATGCATGCATCACACTTCTTTTTTTGAGATGGCTTATCATTGCACTTAGATATGAACTTGGAAGAAGTTGTGTATGACTAAAACCATGTCCTTAAGCTTCTGATTGTCAAACGACATAGGCTTGGCTTGGTTGGTTAGAATAAGGCAGATGCGCATATAATCTCTTGCAAATATCATATGATCTAAATTTATGCTTTGAAAAATAATAAAATGAAGCAACTAGTTTCATGCTTTCAGGTTTTGAAATAGTTAAGTTTGTGAGATCATGACTTGCTTAAATTGAAAATTACATTTGATCACTAGCATGGCTGACACTACATTATGTATTTCATTGATGTGATAATGTAAGGTACTTGATAGTATGACTTGGATGAGATTTGTTTATATGTATATGATATAATATGCTCATAATAACTAAAGGGGGAGAGATAATTTGTTTATATGCTCATGACTTGCTGAATACATTGTCAAAGGGGGAGAGATAAGCATGAAGAGAAAGAGAATATGTGCATAAGGAGAGATAATAAAGGGGGAGAGATAATATGGGATAATTTTTGGATTTTCTTCTCATTTTAATTTTGATTTACAAAGGGGGATAAATTGCCTTCAAAAATTTTATGTGAGTAAGCCAATGTTCGGATTTTAAATGGTGTTGCCAATGCATTCATCAAGGGGGAGATTGTAAGACCTATGTGTGCTGAATACATTGGCTTGTAGTGAATACACTTGCTTTGACGATAAAAGTTTTGAATATCACCAAAACACCTTTTTATTAAGATCCGACAAGTTCTGGTTAGCCCTGGCGCTAGGTTCTACTAGCTTTTATTAGCTCTGACTCAAGGTCCGGGTTGCTCTAGCAAGGTCCGGAACTTGACCGCAATGCTTCTGTTTTTCATTTGCAATGTTTTGTACTTGCTTTACATCTCTGGAAAGATTGCTTAGTATTCATTTGCTAAGTTTTTGGTGCATTTTGGTTGATATGGATGATATCGTGTTACTGTGGTTTTGCAACATGCTTATGTGAGGTTCTCACGTAAGGTGTTGTGTTCGGAACTAACTTAAGTCAAGTCGAGGACTTGTGCTCGTATGGATTGGTTGTTTATTCATGTGCAGGTGTTGCTTGAGTTCAAGACATGGCTGCTGATGGGATCCATTGGACTAGTCTCAGGGAGGAGATGAGGTTCCAACAACAAAATTCAGGAGGAATTGTGGTTGAGCTGATCAGGAGATTGCGCAACATGATTGAATCAAGAACAATGCATGTGAAGGTATCATAGACGTCATTGGAAGATGTTTGCACGTGTGCAAGGAGTGCATGGACGTGGATACATGGTTCCAAGACGTGATGAAGAGATGTGGACGTAAAGAGTTGGCCGGAAAGGTCCAACCGACTAGGTTATGGACTTAGGCTGCGACTGAGTCGGGTTTGACTCAAATATGGAAAGATTTGAGTTGGTTATGATAGGATTTCGTGTGGGTCACTAATTTGAGTTGTTTAGGAATGTGGGATACGTTCCTAAGGTTTTTGGAAGTCTTAATATTGCTTCTATCTGGGTATAGAAGAATCCTAAGCAGTTATGGAAAGTTACGACTCGTGAACAGAGTAGGATTAGGTTCCTGATCTGAGTTGAATTGGCTTTCGAGCTGGTTATATAAGCAAGGGAGCCCAGAGCTCGTGGTGCACGACTTTGGGGATGTTCCTCTTGTGTTATATTGAATAAAATTCGTAGTTTGAAGGAACTTTTGTCCCTTGTTTGTCCGACTTGTTCCAGACAAGTTTTACTTGTCGAGTTTCTTGACAGCTACCTTTCGCAGGTGGTTTTATCATAACTCGAGTTTTACAGATCCAATTGACGTGATTATTTTTGGGTTCTCTTCAAAACTTGATTATATATCATCTGTCAAAATTTTACGGTCATTGGATTTGTGGTTTATGATCTACACGAGTTTTGTTGCAGCATTCCAAAACTGTTTTTCTTTCTCGGGTAGGGCAGATTGACCTTTGTTTGATCTTTCGATCATAACTTGAGTTTTTCTCAACGGATTTGAGTGATTCTTTTTGTGTTGTCTTCGTGACTTGATTCTCTCTGATATTTATCACTTTTATCACGGTGAAACATGTTTAGATTAGTCTCATATACAATTTCTTTAACAGATTGTTTTTCTGGCGAAGGGGTTGGGGTTTAATTGTTTCCGCTGCGTAAGATTTTTAAAATCTACCATTCACCCCCCTCTGGTAGCTTTTCACGTGCTATTTGATCCTACACTCGGTCAGGCTTATAGAAGAAGCCATAGATCTTTAGGATAAGATCACCCCGGGACCACCTGTCGGGCCCCGGGACCCCACTTGTAAGGCATCCGGCCTGTTCTATAAAAGACACAGACTGCCACCGTTACAGGGAATCCTCACATCACACGGACACACGCATACACACATACTAGCAATACCATCCACCATGGAGTAGGGTGTTCATCAAGCCTTTGAGTAGCAGCAAGATCGACCCGTGAGAGGTCGACTAGTGTGTCAACAATGACGTGGAGATGGAGTTCCAATGGCTGGAATGCGCTGTGGAAACAATACACAAGGCTATGAACTTTGACCTCAATAGCGACCACGAGCATGGAAAGCACTCTACTTCATTTGTGGAGGATCTTGGGAACCCGCATCCAGGAATGCCGTCAAAATCTCGCGTTGGGCAATGGCTTCGATAGCCTCTACACAAGCCCTGGCACCGCATCACAGATGGATGGAGACGCTTTGACGCCTCCGACTGCAC
The DNA here is from genome assembly GCA_036927565.1 of Tuctoria greenei. NCBI lineage: Eukaryota > Viridiplantae > Streptophyta > Magnoliopsida > Poales > Poaceae > Tuctoria > Tuctoria greenei. Next base: position 197,329,713 of record JAYESD010000006.1, on the reverse strand, counting down.
CGAGAACATGGCAGGAGCCGGGCAGCTGCCCCTCCTCATTGCCCCCACCATCGCCAACGTAAAGTTATACCATGTCCTGGTAGATGGTGGAGCCGCTCTCAACCTCATCAGTCGTGCGGCCTTTGACAAACTTAAGATCCTCGTGTCCAAGCTCGCCCTGTCGAGACCATTTCTCGGGGGTAGGACCGGAGAGTGTTATCCTGCACGGCTGCATCCACCTCCGGGTGACCCTCGGGGACACCCGAGAACTGCAGGACAGAGAATATCATATTCGACGTTGCGTTAGCCTACCCTACCACACCATTATTGGCAGGCCATCCCTGTACTGGTTTATGGTTGTAGCCCATTACGGCTACCTCGTCCTTAAGATGCTGACGTCCTCCAACGTCCTCAAGATCTGTGGAGATCGTGCTGCTACGGTGACGGCTGTGGAGAAGCTCTGAGCGCTGGCAATAGCCCCAGCACCTGTCCTGAGTAATGCTGGGTCGAGTAAGCCTTCGCCAGACCCATGCGCGCGCAGTCACGCCGCTGCACCATGAGTGCAGCCCTCCGTCAACGATGACGTGCCCATCAAGACAATCCAGAATGGATTTGATGCTGCTCAGACCACCTGTACCGTGGGGAGTCTGGACACCATCAGGAATCGGCGCTCACCGCTTTCCTGCGAGCTAACGTCGATGTCTTCACCTGGCAACCATCGCAGATGCCAGGCATCCCAGGGAAGTGATCAAGTACCGTCTGAAGATCTACCCTGACGCACGACCACAACAACAGAGGCCCCCTAAGCATTACATCTAGCGAAAGAACTTCATCCGCGAAGAGATCAAGAAGCTACTCGATGTTGGCTTCATATTGGAGGTCCACCATCCCAGATGGCTGGCCAATCCTGTTGTTGTCCCCAAGGCAGGCGGTAAGCTCCGGATGTGCATCGACTACACCATCCTCAACAAGGCATGTCCTAAAGATCCTTCCCCTCTCCCTAGAATAGACCAAATCATAGATTCAACCTTGGGATGCGATATGCTGTGCTTTCTAGATGCCTACTCGGGGTTTTACAAAATCCCAATGTCTAGAGAGGACGAAGAACATACCACATTTATAACTGTAGATGGCCTTGACTGCTATGTCTTCATGCCTTATGGTCTTAAAAATGCCCTCCCCACCTTTGTTCGCGCCATGCATAAAACATTTGGGGACCTCGTTTGGGACCTGCAGAGGTATATGTCGATGACATCGTAGTTAAGATCCAGACACATACATCATTGATAGAAAACCTCGCCCTAGTCTTTGATAGACTGCAGACCACACGCACGGAGCTCAATCCCGACAAGTGTGTGTTCGGGGTCAAAGCTGGGAAGCTCCTTGCTTTCTTGGTCTCACACTGAGGGATTGAGGCCAACCCAGAGAAGATCAAAGCGGTGGAACTGATGTGACCTCTAGCCCGCATCAAGGACGTGCAGAAGCTTGCAGGGTGCTTGGCAGCGCTCAGACGATTTATCTCTAGGCTGGCTGAGCGGGCCCTCCCATTCTTGAAGCTCCTGTGCCAGTCCGGACCATTCGTTTGGACCGAGAAAGCGGAGAAAATGTTCCGTGAGCTGAAGCAGCAACTGACGGCGCTGTCGATAATGATGGCACCAGACCCCAAGGAGCCCCTGTACCTCTACATTGCTGCCACAACACAGGTGGTAAGCATGGTTTTGGTTGCAAAGCGGGACAGTCCCCAACATCCTCACCGGACGAAAGGGGCCCCTGCTGCTGATTCTTAGCCCCAAGGCTTGGAGTATGTAGGGGGCCCTGACAACAAAGAAGCCTCTAGGTCCCAGCCCCCATAGGAGGCCCGACTCCCCCTAGGGGGCCCCGGAAGGCAAGAAGCCTCTGGGTCCCAGCCCCCAGAGGAGGTCTGGGGAAGTACGGGCTTTCCCGCTTCCGTGATCTGAGGTAAAAGGTACCAAACCTGAATAGCCGCCTTCTTGGAGATTAATGAAGTGCAGGGTCAAGTAAAGCAACTAAGACAGTCATTTTCATAGTTTACGCGCTTGGCAAGTCAAGAATCTGGCTTTCTACCGACCCTAGCTCTAGGGACTATAGAATAAATCCTTTGGCTCACAGTCATCTTGTAGTTTGAAATCACCTTTAGAATCATCAGCCTCTGTCCCTACACTGACTCACTTATCCGGTATCGATCCCGATCCTTTATTTTGAAACGAGGATAGGTCTCTCGCCAAATGGATATATAATCCAAGCCGAGAGTGGAGTTACGTGAACAGCCGTCTAATGGAAAACAACTTTCACGTTCGGTTCAGAGAGCACTTTTTTCGTTGAGAATAAGTCCCTGTACGGTAGTTCTCATTAGTAGATTCGCAAAACAAAAGAAGAAGTTCACTTTGACTTGCGCACTACAAAAAGGCAGCCAACGACTTCGGACGCGCTGCTGCTGGGTATATAATCTCGGTCTTCCCCTTACTTTGAAGCCTACAGCTCCACAATTCGTTTTCCTATAATTAATGGCAAGAATCCAAAAGATACTGTTTTTTCTTTTTCTTGTCTTTTTTCTTCTTTTTCATGGCATCGAAGCTATGCGAGGGAAAGCGATGTTGCCCACTCTACCGCAAAAGGGGGCGGCTTTCTTCCCCAAAATGACAGTTCCACCATCAGGGCCCAGCATGCAGCAGAATTCTGTGGAGAGCCTGCTTGAGTGTGGGAAGGAATACCTTTTGGACTCAATGCTGCTAGAAGGAAAGCTCTACTGCTGACAAGCTGGGACTGGTAATGTGGGACCCTATCGTTAATTCTCAAACCAAAATATACATGGTAAGTGCTTTAGTTGGAAGAAAATAGCAAATCGAAAGCTTTTTTATCCCGGTCCTCTCAATTAGAGCAAGAAGATAATATGCAAGCAAAATCCTAGGGGGCCTAGAGAGCAAGAAGCCTCTGGATCTCAGCCCTAGAGGAGGACCGGCTCCCCCTAGGGGGCCCCGGAGAGCAACCCAGCCCCCAAAGGATGCACCGGGTCCTGGAGACATGGAGTCACCAGGCCCGTAGTAGATGGAAGAGGATACAACGCCTTCTCCAAGGAAATCCTGGACCACCCAACACCCGGTCTACATCATCAGCGAAGTCCTACATGAAGCAAAAATAAGGTACCTTGAGGTGCACAAACTCCTATATGCGGTACTAATTGTGTCGACGAAGCTCCGCCATTACTTTAAGGCACACAAAGTCTCAGTGGTGACGTCATTCCCACTGGGAGCGGTGCTGTGCAGCCCCAACGCAATAGGCAATATCGCCAAATGGGCCACCAAACTGGCAGAGTTCGAGCTTGACGTCATACCACGACATGCAATCAAGAGCCAAGCTCTGGCAGACTTCGTTGCTGAGTGGACTCCTTCACCGAGAAATCCAGAGGGCCAGGAAATCAGCGAGCCGGAGCCCAGAGCACCAGTGCTTAACGGGCCTCACTGGACACTCTTCTTCGACAGATCCTTGCGGAAGCAAGAGGCTTGAGCCGGTGTACTGCTCACCTCTCCAACAGGGGAGCAGTCCAAGTACGTTGTGCACCTCTACTTCAAGGCAACCAACAACATGGCGGAGTACGGGGCCCTCATCTTCGGACTCACAGCTGCGTAGAGTCTCGGTGTCCAGCAAATGCTGGTCAAGGGAGACTCCCAGCTGATCATCAAGCAGGTCCAGGGAGAGTGTTGCTGCAACGACCCACAACTCCTCGTGTACTTACTACACATCAAAAAGTTGGAAGATAGCTTCGAGGCTTTGGACCTTTGCCATGTGCCACGCGCCGACAACTCCATCACCGACGCCTTGTCAACCATGGCATCCACGGGGCCCTGATTCCTGTAGGGGTATTTGGTAGGAGGTTAGTGCGGCCAACTGCAAGGCCTACGGGGCCTAATGAAGAAGGCAAGCCCAGCACCACAGAGCTAGCTAGCACGACGGCCCTGCAACCATGGGGCCACTCGAGGATCTTGTGCATCACCAGGGACCCCATATTACCTGGCGCCAAAGATCCAGAAGCTCAGGAGAGTCACGATGCATGGATCATGGAGATTTGGGACTATGTGAAGGACAACATCCTCTAGGAGGATACAGTATCCGCTGAGTCGATCATGAGGATGGTGAAGCACTACACGCTAGTAGAAGGTGACCTCTACCGGCATGGTGCCAACGGTGTGCTGCTACGGTGCATAACTCGGGAGGAAGGATGCAACTTGCTCGTAGAGATCCACGATGGAGAGTGCGGGAATCATGCAACCTCCCACATGCTGGCTGGCAAAGCCTTCCGGCATGGCTTCTACTGGCCAACAGCACTACAAGATGCCGTCAATCTGGGCAAGAAATGCAAGGCGTGCCAGTTCCACGCCAATCAAATTCACACTTCGGCGCAGACGCTGCAAATGATCCCGCCCTTCTGGCCTTTCGCGGTCTGGGGGCTGGATATCTTGGGACCCATCCCCAAGGCAGTCAGAGGGTACCGGTTCCTCTACGTCACTGTAGACAAGTGCACCAAGTGGCCCGAGGCAGCCCTAGTGATCATCATCAAGAAAGATTCTGCAGTCAAGTTCATCAAGTCGATCGTCTGCAGGTTTGGAGTCCCGAACAGAATCATCACCGACAACGGGACCCAGTTCACCAGCGCATCTTTCCAGGACTACTGTGAAGACCTCAACATCCAAGTTTGTTGTACATCTGTGGCTCACCCAAAGAGCAACGGTCAAGTTGAAAGGGCCAACACTGAGATCCTTAGGGGCCTCAAGACGCGCACGTATAACAACCTGGACAAGCATCGTGCCAAGTGGGTTGAAAATTTCCCCTGCGCACTTTGGGCAAGCCGGACATCACCCAAGCGCGCCACTGGGGAAACACCTTTCTTTCTGGTGTACGGGGCCAAGGCTGTCCTCCCCTCGCAGATCGTAGTAGGCTCACTACGAGTCCGAGCGTCTGATGAAGCCTCACAAGACCAGCTTCGACGAGAAGATGTCAACCTCGTCGACGAAGCAAGGTGGCACGCCACCATCTGAAATGCATGCTACTGATAGGCGCTGAGGCGCTACCAGGAGTGGTTCGTGCGGAGTACAAAGCTCTAGACAGGTGACCTGGTGCTGCGGCGCATACTTTCTCGAGAAGGGTTGCACAAACTCTCCCCCAGCAGGGAGGGTCCCTTCCAAGTAACGCAAGTATCCTACCCCAGGTGTGTCTGCCTAGCCACAATAGAAGGAGAGCCCCTCCCCAACCCTTGGAACATAGAGCACCTCTGTAAGTTCTATCCTTAAGCATAAATTGTAGGACAGTGTAGGGTGTCATTGTGCCAGGGAACAGCACTTAGGACAACCAAGCTCTGGGGGGGGGGGGGGGACAGGTCCAGAGTGTTCAGTCGTTTAGCTTGGTCCCGTAACCTAAGAATGAACACTCTGCCTCCCTAGCAACCTGGAGTGGGTCGTTGCCTTATTGTAAAGTCAATCCACTTCTGCAAACACCAATGAGAAGAATTCACTGTCTTACCATATGCTTTCTCTTATGTTCACTTAAATTACCTATTAATTTTATGATCAATCAAGCTAGTCTCGTCTTTCATATATTGTCTTCATATACTTGGTGAAAATTTTCCTATATCGCCCCTAGTCGAGTTATGCAACCCTACTGCAGGCAGACGTGTTTGAGGTACCTGCAAGGTGTCTTGGAACCTCACGACTGCCCTCTTACTTGGGGTTCTGTGGTGCCAAATGGTCCCCGCGAAAGGCCAACGCTAAGCTGGAGGTCTAGAGCGTGCAACCTGCTTAGCCTGGTCGTGAACCCTAAGCGTGCGCGCTTTGGCTCCTAGTGCTGCGGCTAAGTACCGATGGGCAGGATGCTCACACCCTGAATAAAAAGGAAGCTGGATCCCGAGCGCCAATGCACTAAATTACCCAAACCCCGCGTACCAGCCCAGGACTAGAAGACATGACAATACTCAAGAATAGGAAAAGATCACTAGCGAGCAAAACAATATGCACCCCTGTTATGTGTGCATGACATACAAAGCAGGTTGCGACGGCACGGTCAGCTCCAACACCCAAAGGGGGTCTACCGTCGACGTACCTATGAAGATGGTAGGCGACGCCAGAGCATACAGCTCCTTCACCTCCTAGGGGGCCTGTCGTCGACGTTTCTACAAAGACGGTGGGTGACGCAAGAGCATCCAGCTCTGGCACCTTCCAAGGGGCCTGCCGTCGACGACTCAACGACGATGGTGGGCGATGCCAGAGCACCCAACTCCGGCACCTCCCAAGGGGCCTGCAGTCGATGTCTCCACGACGACAGTGGGCGATGCCAGAGCGTCCAGCTCCAATACTTCGGAAGGGGCCTACTGTCGACGTACAAGCACGTCGATGAGAGCACCAAGCGCAGATAAGTGAGTAAACTCTACTGCCCCGCTCTTGATAATAATAGGGTTCTCTTGTGATATCCTGTATACCGGGGGCCTACAGTTGACGACTTTACGATGATGGTGGACGACGCTGGAGCATCCAGCTCTGGCACCCCCAAGGGGCCTGCTGTCAACGTCTCAATGACAATGGTGGGCGATGCTTGAGCACCCAGCTCCAGCACCTCCAAAGGGGCCTGCCGTCGATGTCTCCACGACGGTGGTGGGCGAAGCCGAAGCGTCCAGCTCCGGTACTTTGCAAGGGGCCTGTCATCGACGTCCCAGCACATCGATGACAGCACCAAACGCGAATAAGTGAGTAAACTCTCCTGCCTCTCTCTTGATGATAACAGGGTTCTCTTGCGATAGATTGTATACCAGGGGCCTACCGTCGATAACTCTACAACGATGTTGGATGACGCTGTAGCATCTAGCTCTAACACCCCCCAAGGGGCCTTCCATCAACGTCGCAATGACGATGGTGGGCGATGATGGAGCACCCAACTCCGGCACCTCCCAAGGGGCTTGCCGTAGACATCTCCACGATGGTGGTGGGCGATGCCGAAGCGTCCAGCTTTGGTACTTGCAAGGGGCCTACCGTCGACGTCCCAACACGTCAACGACAGCACCAAGCGCAGATAAGTGAGTAAACTCTCCTGCCCTGCTCTTGTTGCCAACATGGTTCTCTTGCGATAGCCTATATACCAGGAGCGTGCCGTCGACGTCTCAACGATGATGGTGGGCGACACTGGAGCACCTAGCTCCAGCACCTCCCAGGGGGTCTGTCGTCGATGACTCTACAACAATGGTGGGTGATGCCAGAGCATCCAGCTCTGGCACCTCCCAAGGGCCTGCCGTCTACGTCCCAGCACGTCAATGACAGCAACAAGCGCGAACAAGGAAGTACACCCTTCTGCCCTGCTCTTGCTGCTAACAAAGTTCGCTTGTGGTATCCTATTGAATGTGGCCTAGAGGGGGGTGAATAGGCCTTTTTGAAAATTTTCGGATCCTTCAACACTTAACAACCAGTTCACAACCAGAGAAACCGGACTAGTCCGGTGTATACGAACTAGATTGATTAGGTTTGATCGATTAACTTTATTCTTCAATATATACAGCAGAAATATACGATTAAACAAAGTGTTACAACGTTATGAATTAGGTTATATCACAATTCAATCTTATACTTGATATTTCAACGTAAAGTACTCAAGATCAATTGTAACCCTAGATTGATATAATGTAAAGGACAATGAACACAAAAGAGAACACAAGAGATTTATCCTGTGGTTCGATTCCCACAGAGGCAACCTACATCCACGTTGAGGACTCCACAAAAGGAACGGGTCTTCTCCAACCCTACCCTCGTCAGATCGCCACGAAGGCCAATCCTCTTCCACTTATCTCAAAGGGGTGAATAACCGAATTCAAGGGACTTTATCACACGTTGAGAGCTCCCTTGGATTACAACACAAAGTACAACCAAGAACACACTCAAAAGATTACAATTAAATCACAGGAGTGTGTTAGAGAATCAAACCAAGAGCTCAATGTGGTGTTGAATGTGTCTCTCCAATGAACTAGAGTGAATTCCCAAGGGATTGATCTTTGTTGCACTTAATTTCGTGGAGAGATGTGTTTTTTGAGGCTCTTGGGAGGTGTGACGGCGCTAGGGTTCAAGAGAGTGTAAAATATGGCCGTGCAACTCTATTTATATGGGTTTCTAAAAGTGACCGTTAGGGTTCAGAAAGATCGGACTAGTCCGTGGTGGTCACCGGACTAGTCCGGTGTGCTGTGTGTAGCAAACCCTAAGTGTCCCGAAATATCGGACTAGTCCGGCTAGGTACGGACTTGTCCGATTTCGCTACTGGAAATCTTCGAACAAGTCCGATAGTCATCGGACTTGTCCAGACATGTGAAACCCTAAGTGTATAGGATGACAAGTCCGCACTTGGAGGACTTGTCCGATTTAGTTCAGAGGGTATTTCGGACTAGTTCGTGCAAATATCGGACTTGTCCGATATGGATCAGAGAGAATACCGGACTAGTCCGGTTGTGATCGGACTTGCCCGATTTTTTGTGACTTGTGAAGTGATTTGAGGACTAGTCCGCACTGGGGAGGACTAGTCCGATTCTAGTCAGAGAGGATATCGGACTAGTCCGATGGATATCGGACTTGTCCGATCTTGTGCAGAAAGGATATTGGACTAGTCCGATGTTAGTCGGACTAGTCCGGTCCTGTGTAACTTTGTGCAATGTGTGTGTTTAATTGTGATTGAGCTCTTGGGATGTGTTTTCTTAACACACTCCATACACAATGATCTACTATTCTTCTTCCTTGAGCTCACTTCCACTTTGCTCCTCATTCTTCCATCTTTTTGGCACTTTGCTCATTTTTCTATTAAAAACCTGCACTCATCTCAACAAAGAGGTTAGGGATCCCAATTGCTTGTCATAAATCATCCAAAACCCACAAGGGAGTCCTAGATGCACTTTCAATCTCCCCCTTTTTGGTGATTGATGACAACCAATTGAGATTTCACAAAATAAGATAAAATTTGAGATTTTCATTAAGTATGCACATATGAGTCCAAAATACATCAAGTAGTGAAAGCATAGTCCATATGTGCATTCTTTATGGTGGGATGCATAACTAAGTGCACTGAAACATTGAGAATGACATAATTGACATTAATCACCCAATAGCAAGCATATATGTCATTCTAGAGCAAAACCACAGTTTTCATGAATACTACTCAAAGGATCAAATCATTGCATCACAGGACCATAATTAACATAAGATCATTGTTAAAACTTTACAAGCCACAAAAGAGTTAAAAGAAATATAGCATAAGGCTCTCTCCTCGCAAACTACAGCTAAGACTAAGACTCCCCCTCAATCTCTCCCCCTGTGGCATCAAGACACCAAAAAGAAAGAGAGGAGGGTCCTAAGGTCTTCACTCTTCGCTGTCGGTCCTCTCATCATCATCTTCATCATCTTCATCTTCAGCTTGATGAGGAGGAGGAGGAGGAGGTGCAGAGCTGCTCGAGCCCCCAATTCCAAAGTAGGCAAGCTCGGAGGGGGTCAAGGGCCCGAGCTCGGTGAAATCAGAATCTGAGTCTTCCGAGATGATTGGAGACCCAATTGGCTCAATCTCCAGTTTCTGGCAAATTTTCTTCACATTTGCCTTGATATACTTCATGTCCTCCTTTCTTTTCTTGTTGAGCTTATGGGCCTTCACTTCGGCCTTTTTGCAGGAGGCAAAGATTGCAGTTAGGTACTTGAGAATTCTGCTGGCTGAACCTTTTTGAGGGGCTGCACTAGAAGCATGGGCAGCCCTGACATCTTCTCTTCCCCTTGCCAGTGCCTCGGGACTGGAGGCCGGCGAGGGAGCAGCCTGCACACTCGACTTTTGAGGCATTTGAGGCCTCAAGGGGAGATGCTCCACATCTTTCACAAACTCAATTTTGGTGACTTTCTCAATCACAAACATTAGGTAAGGAGCATATCCGCAAGACCTGTTGGGAGTGCAAGATATGTTCACCATGTCATTCAAATGTATTCCGCCACATCAAATGGGTGGTCCTTGCTTATGACCCTCATCAGAGTCCGGAGGTATCCTTGCACACTCCCAGCATCTCCATCTTTGGGAACAATCGTCTTCCTCAAAACTCTGTTCAGCACCACAAAGAATGGCTTCATGTTTTTGGTGGAGGGAGGATTGTACTTTGAATTTTGCTCATATAGGAACTTCATCTTATCCTTCTCAATGACACCTATGTTGTGAATGACCAGGCAATCGGATCTTGTGGTGTCAAGGTGAAGCAGGTTTGCAAAATCTTCTTGAGTAATACTGTACTTGGATCCATGGGTCATCCAAGTGACACTCTCCTCATCCTCACTAGAGAAGTGACAGGTTGCAAAGAACCGCGCAATCACTTCATTGTTCTAGTTATTCCTGAAAGCAAAAAGATATCTCAGTCCATGCTTCTCAATGGCTCTCACTACTTCAGTGAACGGTGAGCAGCCCTTCTTCTCAAAATGTGCTCAGTTGAAAGTGCATCTAGGACTCCCTTATGGGTTTTGGATGATTTATGACAAGCAATTGGGATTCTAACCTCTTTGTTGAGATGAGTGCAGGATTTTAATAGAAAAATGAGCAAAGTGCCAAAAAGAAGGAAGAATGAGGAGCAAAGTGAAAATGAGCTCAAGAAAGAAGTATAGTAGATCATTGTGTATGGAGTGTGTTAAGAAAACACATCCCAAGAGCTCAATCATAATTAAACACACACATTGCATAAAGTTACACAGGACCAGACTAGTCCGACTAACACCGGACTAGTCCGATATCCTTTCTGCACAAGATCGGACAAGTCCGATATCCATCGGACAAGTCCGATATCTCTCTGACTAGAATCGGACTAGTCCTCCCCAGTACGGACTAGTCCTCAAAACATTTTACAAGTCACACAAAGTCGGACAAGTCCGATCACAACCGGACTAGTCCAATATTCCCTCTGATCCAAATCGGACAAGTCCGATATTTGCACGGACTAGTCCGAAATACCCTCTGAACTAAATCGGACAAGTCCTCCAAGTGCAGACTTTTCATTCTATACACTTAGGGTTTGACATGTCCGGACAAGTCCAATGACTATTGGACTAGTCCGAAGATTTCCAGTAGCGAAATCGGACAAGTCCGTTCCTAGCCGAACTAGTCCGATATTTCGGGACACTTAGGGTTTGTTACACACAGCACACCGGACTAGTCCGGTGACCACCATGGACTAGTCCGATCTTTCTGAACCCTAACGGTCACTTTTAGAAACCCATATAAATAGAGTTGCACGGCCATATTTTACACTCTCTCGAACCCTAGCGCCGTCACACCTCCCAAGAGCCTCAAAAACCACATCTCTCCACAAAATTATGTGCAACAAAGATCAATCCCTTGGGGAGTCACTCTAGTTCATTGGAGAGACACATTCAGCACCACATTGAGCTCTTGGTTTGATTCTCTAACACACTACTGCGATTTAATTGTAATCTTTTGAGTGTGTTCTTGGTGGTATTTCGTGTTGTAATCCAAGGGAGCTCTCAATGTGTGAGAAAGCCCCTTGAATTTGGTTATTCACCCCTTTGAGATAAGTGGAAGAGGATTGACCTTCGTGGCGATCCGACGAGGGTAGGGTTGGAGAAGGCCCGGTCCTTTTGTGGACTCCTCAACGTGGATGTAGGTTGCCTCTGTGGGAACCGAACCACGAGATAAACCTCTTGTGTTCCCTTTTGTGTTCATTGTCCTTACTTCATATCAATCTAGGGTTACAATTGGTCTTAATTACTTTATGTTGAAATATCAAGTATAAGATTGAATTGTGATATAACCTGATTCATAACCTTGTAACACTTTGTTTAATCGTATATTTCCGCTGCATATATTGAAGAATAAAGTCAATCGATCAAACCTAATCAGTCTAGTCTGTATACACCGATTTCTCTAGTTTTGAACTGGTTGTTAAGTGTTGCAGGATCCGACAATACTCAAAAAGGCCTATTCACCCCCCCTCTAGGCCACATTCAATTGGTATCAGAGCGGGATCTTTAAGAAAGAGACTAATCGCTCGAAGGAGATCATGTCAGACATGAAGGACACCCACAAGAGCAACAACCAAGAGAAGGTTGATGATGAAAAGAACCTCAAGGTGGAGAAGCTCCTCGAAGCCATTCAAAACCTTGAGGACGACGATGAGGCGACGCTGGAGCTAAAGGCGCTCCTAAGAAAGAAGACACTTTTCAAAGGGAAAGTAAAAGTTGAAGAGAAGAAGAAGGGGAGTAGTCACACCGACTACTCCCGATATCCTTTTAACTATGATCATCTCAATTCCAATAGCAATCATTATTTATCTATCCCACTTGGAAAAGCCCCACACTTCGATGGAAGTGATTACACAATGTGGAGGCAAAATATGAAAATGCATCTAATTTCCCTCAATCCAAGTTTGTGGCATATTGTGTGCACAGGGATAGATATCCTGGACGACGACGAAGAGCTCACCCCCAGCCAAGACCAGGCAATTCACCGAAATGCTCAAGCCGCGGCCGTAATTATCTCTTCACTCAGTCGGGACGAGTTCACCAAGGTGGATGGACTCAAAATTGTAAAGGAGATATAGGACACACTACAAACAGCACATGAAGGTGATCGACATGTGCGTGAAGCAAAAATCGAGATGATTGAAGGCGAGCTAGGAAGATTTGCAATTGAAGAAGACGAGTCACCCCAAGACACATCGATTAAAGACACTCTTCAATAAGGTCAGATCATACAGAAGCAAGAAATGGAATGACCACGAGGTGGTAAGGCTCATCCTTAGAGCTTTTATGCCTCGCAACATCACACTATGCTCCATGATCAGAGAAAGCCCCGGATACAAAAGGTTGACTCCAGATGAACTGCTTGGAAAGATCATCAACTTTGAGATGATGGAAAAACAAGAAAAACATGTCAAGGAGATTGACGACCTCACCTCGGAAAAGAAGAAAGGGGTTGCTTTGAAGTCCACTCTCAAGCCCCTATCCAAAGAAGCTAGAGAAGCACAACTAGAGGAAGATAGTTACGACGAGAGCAGTGAATTGGATGAAGAAGACATGATATTGTTCATGAAGACAAGGTACAAAGTCAAGCAAAGGAAAGTACAAGGAAAGAACGAATCCAAAGTTGAGGCGGGCATGCTATAATTGTGGTGAATACAACCACTTTATAGTTGATTGCCTATATTAGGAGAACAAGAAGAAGACTAAAGAAGCCAAGCCTCAACCCAAGAAATTCTTCAAGAAGAAGAAACAAGCCGAACAAGCGTACATTGGGAAAGAGTGGGACTCAAATGATGAGTCCTCATCGTCCGAAGAAGAAGAGATGGCTAGCATAGCCATCGAGAAGACATCCAAGAAGTCTACCCTTTTCCCTACACTTGACGCATGGAAGGGAGACGGCACTTGCCTTATGGCAAAGGAAGGTAAATGCAAGGTAACCATTAAACCCCCTTCCGTGCATTCCTATTCTTGAGATGATGAACTCAATAGTGATAATGAGGACATGTTTATTGGACTAGATAGGAAAATAGCTACTAAAATGAAATTTTTGCTTGATCAACTTGTTGAGAAGGAGAGGTTAATACATCGTCAAGACGACATGATCATCTCCCAAAAGGAGGAATATGTCGAACTTGACAAACTTCTAGAACTTGCAAAGGAACAAAGAAAATAACTACAGCTTGAGTTAGCTTCGTGCAAGGAAACTTGACTGGTGCTAACTAACTCAAATGCCACAATCAAGGACCAACTTGCTGACCTGATCAAGGTTAACAAGATCCTTGAAGTGCAGGTTGAGTCACTCAAGCTGAGTGAACCTTCCTCCTCTTCAAGTTCACCTTCTCAACTAACTAAAACTGATTTTGCTCATGCTTGCACATGTAAGAAAAGTGACTCCAGTTTGAAGGATAAGCCAACTTCTACAAAGGAAAAACATCCTGCCCAAAGTGGCATATTTGACAAGGAGAAGATCAAATATGCACGTAGTGCATACTTGGTCAAAAGACCTCCAAATGTCAAATATGGCATTGGTTATTCTTATAGTGAAAAGCAACATGCTAGAAGCCATAAGAATAGCAAGGAGAGGATTACCTTTGTAAAAGGAAGGCCCTCTCAAATTGGAAAGTCACAGATTAAGACAGCAACTACGTACACATGAACACCAGACTAGTCCGGTCGGTGTCCGGACAAGTCCGGTCCTCCGGACATGTCCGGCCCCCCAGGCTAGTCCTGTACATAAACAACAACAGCTATTGTTTAAAACTTTTGATACCTCCTATGTGTTAATGAGAAATAATTTTGGCAAAGTTTATGCTCATTATGTTGGGCCACGCCATGGGAACACCAAGTCTCATGTGTGGGTGCCCAAATGTATTGTAACTAACCTCCAAGGACCCAAGCAAGCTTGGGTACCTAAAACCAAGGCATGATTTATTTTTGCAGGCCTATTCCTCCGGTGGATCTAAATGGGTGCTAGACAGTGGCTGCACCAACCATATGATCGGGGAAAGAAGAATGTTCGTGGAATATGAAGAGAATGAGGACCCAAACGAGGGCATCTACTTTGGAAATAATAGTCAAGGAAGAGTGCTCGGTACCGGTAAATTGCAATATCGTCTAAACACACACTTTCTCATCTTTTACATGTTGAATCTCTAGATTATAACCTGTTGTCCATATCTCAATTATGCGACAAAGGTTATAATTGCTTGTTCACTAACGAGGGTGTGACCACTTCTAGGAGGAGTGATGGTTCCTTTGCATTCAAGGGTATGTTAAACGGAAAGCTCTATCTTGTTGACTTCAACAAGGATAAAGCTGAACTTGGCACATGCTTGACTGCAAAGACCAACATGGGTTGGCTGTGGAATAGACGGCTAGGGCATGTTGGTATGAGGAACCTTCAAAACTCCTCAAAGGCGATCACATCCGAGGTTTAAAGGATGTTGTATTTGAGAAAGATAGGCCATGTAGCGCGTGCCAAGCCGGGAAGCAAGTTGGAGCACCTCACCCCACCAAAAACGTCATGACTACAACAAGACCACTCGAGCTACTACACATGGACTTATTTGGTCCAATAGCCTACATAAGAATTGGCGGTAACAAATATGGTTTAGTCGTCGTTGATGATTTTTCTCGCTTCACTTGGGTTTTCTTTTTGCATGATAAGTCAGAGACACAAGGAACACTCAAGAAGTTCTTCAAACGAGCACAAAATGAATTCTCATTAACAATCAAGAATATTCGAAGTGACAATAGCACAGAGTTCAAGAACATGCAAGTGGAGGAGTACCTTGATGAAGAAGGCATAAAGCATGAATTCTCAGCACCATACTCCCCACAACAAAACGGAGTCGCTGAAAGAAAGAATCGAACACTCATAGAGATGGCAAGAACAATGCTCGATGAGTACAAGACATCGGATCGATTTTGGGCGGAAGCGATTAACACTGCTTGCCACGCCGTAAATCGAATGTACCTTCATCGACTACTCAAGAAGACATCCTATGAGCTACTCATCGGTAATGAACCAAATATTATTTTCGAGTTTTCGATGCTATATCTTGAACAAGAAGCCTAGGACTTCAGAGTTCGCTTCGAATTCCGATGAAGGTTTCTTGCTTGGTTATGATTCGAACACTTACGCCTATCGTGTTTTGAACAAGACCTCCGGACTTGTTGGAGTAGCACGTGATGTAGTGTTCGATGAAACTAATGGCTCCCAAAAGGAGCAAGTTGATCCATGTGAACTAGGTAAAGAAGAAGCTCCTTGTCAAGCATTGAAAAGAATGGCTCTAGGTGAGATTCGACCACAAGAGCCACCTCCACACGTACATGAGGAAGATGAACCACAAGAGGAGACCAACGATCAAGGGGGAGCTTCAACACAAGATCAACCACAAGAATACGAATATAATCAACAAGTCAACGAAGGCAATCACTCAGTGGGAGAAGCTGATGATCATGAAGATACAACTCCTCAAGTGCCACACCCAAGAGTACACCAATGCGTCCAAAGGGATCACCCAATCGACAATATCATCGGTGACATCCAAAAGTTAGTAACCACTATATCTCGCATAGCTAACTTTTGTTGGCACTATTCGTTTGTATCTTTTTTTGGAACCACGTAGGGTTGAAGATGCATTAAAGATCCAGACTGGGTGGTGGCAATGCAAGAAGAATTGAACAACTTCAAGCGGAACAAGGTGTGGGAACCTGTGGTAAGACCCAATGCAATAATCGTCGGCACCAAGTGGGTCTTCCGCAACAAACAAGACGAACACGGAGTGGTGACAAGGAACAAGGCACGACTTGTGGCCAAAGGGTATGAAACATCTATTTATATTTCCAAATATAAATATTTGGAAGAATTCATACAGGTATGCAACATTTCAAGCCACGCTCCGAGCATCAAGGATATTTAGTTCATTTCGGAGTTCACAAAAGCGCTTTTCATCAAGTGGCTTGGTGAATATGTCGGCCCATTGTTTTTGAGTATTCACATGGGAAATGGCTATGTCTCCTTTCGTGGCATGATCTCTAAAGAAGTGATGTCTTATATCTATGTGTTTAGTTCTGGAGTGCTCAACTGGGTTGTGGGCAATTTTGATGGCACTTTCATTGTCACAAAGGAGTGGAATATGGTTCATATTGTAACCATAGCCCCTTGGAGTTTGTCGCATCCAAAGGAGTTGTGCACAACAACTCCCGGCTGCAACGTACTCCACTTCGGTTGTGGATAAGGCAATGGAATTTTGTTTCTTGGAGGACCAAGAAACTAAGGATCTCCCTAGGAATTGGCATGTACCGGAAGTGCTTTTTTCTATCTACTTTGCACCCGACATAATCTGCATCGGAGTAACCAATGAGATTGAATTTTGAGCCTTTTGGGTACCAAAGACCAAGGTTGGGTGTATGAACCAAATATCTCAAGATCCTTTTTACGGCTGTCAAGTGACATTCCTTAGGATTGGCTTGAAATCTTGCATACAAACATACACTCAACATAATATCTGGCCTAGATGCACATAAATAGAGTAGAGATCCAATCATGGAGTGATATACCTTTTGGTCGACGCTGGGTCCATCTTCATTGAGATCTAGGTGGCCATTCGTTGCCATGGGGGTTTTTATGGGCTTCGCCTTGTCCATGCCAAACTTCTTAAGTATGTCATGCGTGTACTTGGTTTGGCTTAGGAACGGCCCTTCCTTCTGTTGCCGCACTTAGAATCCCAAGAAGTACTTTAATTCTCCCATCGTTGACATTTCAAACCTGTTTGTCATGATTTTACTAAATTCCTCACAAAAGTATTGGTTAGTTGACCCAAAGATTATATCGTCAACATAAATTTGACAAATAAAAAGATCATCATCAAAATTCTTTGTAAATAGTGTATAATCTACTTTGCCTATCTTAAAGCCATTTTCAATTAAAAAAATCTCTAAGACACTCATACCAAGCTCTAGGAGCTTGTTTGAGGCCGTAGAGAGCCTTACACAATTTAAATACGTGGTCGGGGAACTCTTTGTCTTCAAACCCGGGTGGTTGCTCCACGTACACCTCTTCCTTGATTGGTCCGTTGAGGAAGGCGCTTTTCACATCCATTTGAGACAGCTTGAAATCATGGTGAGTAGCATATGCAAGTAATATTCTAATAGATTCAAGTCTAGCTACTGGAGCAAAGGTCTCATCAAAATCCAAACCTTCGACTTGTGAATACCCTTTGGCCACAAGTCGTACCTTGTTTCTTGTCACCACCCCATGTTCATCTTGTTTGTTGCGGAAGAGCCACTTGGTGCCGACGACGTTTGCATTGGGTCTTGCCACAAGTTCCCACACCTTGTTCTGCTTGAAGTTGTTCAATTCTTCTTGAATTGCCACCACCCAGTCCGGATATTTCAAAGCGTCTTCAACCCTTCGTGGTTCCAAAAAGGATACAAACGAATAGTGCTCACAAAATTTAGCTATGCGAGATCTAGTGGTTACTCCCTTTTGGATGTCACCGATGATATTGTATATTGGGTGATCCCTTTGGATGCATTGGTGTACTCTTGGGTGTGGCACTTGAGGAGTTGTATCTTCATGATCATCCGCTTCTCCCCCTAAGTGATGGCCTTCGTTGACTTGTCGATTATCTTCGTATTCTTGTGCTTGATCTTGTGTTGAAGATCCCCCTTGTTCGTTGGTCTCCTCTTGTGGTTCATCTTCCTCATGTACGTGTGGAGGTGGCTCTTGTGGTCGAGCCTCACCTAGAGCCATTCTTTTCAATGCTTGACAAGGAGCTTCTTCTTTACCTAGTTCACATGGATCGATTTGCTCCTTTTGGGAGCCATTAGTCTCATCGAACACTACATCACGTGCTACTTCAACAAGTCTGGATGTCTTGTTGAAAACACGATAGTCGTAAGTGTTCGAATCATAACCAAGCAAGAAACCTTCATCGAACTTCGAAGCAAACTTTGAAGTCCTAGGATTCTTGTTCAAGATGTAGCATGGAGAACCGAAAACTCGAAAATATGAAATATTTGGTTTGTTACCGGTGAGTACCTCATAAGATGTCTTCATGATTAGTCGATGGAGATAAAGTAGATTTGCGGCGTGGCAAGCGGTGTTAATCGCTTTCGCCCAAAATCGATCCGATGTCTTGTACTCATCGAGCATTGTTCTTGCCATCTCTATGAGTGTTTGATTCTTTCTTTCGGTGACTCCGTTTTGTTGTGGGGAGTACGGCGCTGAAAATTTGTGCTTTATGCCTTCTTCATCAAGGTACTCCTCCACTTGCGTGTTCTTGAACTTCGTGCCATTGTCGCTTCGAATATTCTTGATTGTCAATGAGAATTTGTTTTGTGCTCGCTTGAAGAACTTCTTGAGTGTTCCTTGTGTCTCTGACTTATCATGCAAAAATAAAACCCAAGTGAAGTGAGAAAAATCATCAACGACAACTAAACCATATTTGTTACCGCCAATGCTTATGTAGGCTATTGGACCAAATAAGTCCATGTGTAGTAGCTCGAGCGGTCTTGTGGTAGTCATGACATTTTTGGCAGGATGAGGTGCTCCAACTTGCTTCCCGGTTTGGCACGCGCTACAGGGCCTGTCTTTCTCAAATACAACATCCTTTAAACCTCGGATGTGATCGCCTTTGAGGAGTTTTTAAAGGTTCCTCATACCAACATGCGCTAGCCGTCTATGCCACAACCAACCCATGTTGGTCTTTGCAATCAAGCATGTGTCAAGTTCAGCTTTATCCTTGTTGAAGTCAACAAGATAGAGCTTTCCCTTTAACATACCCTTGAATGCAACAGAACCATCACTCCTCCTAGAAACCGTCACACCCTCATTAGTGAACAATCAATTATAACCTTTGTCGCATAATTGAGATATGGACAACAAGTTATAATCTAGAGATTCAACATGTAAAACATGAGAAAGTGTGTGTTTAGTGGATATTTCTATTTTACCGGTACCGAGCACTCTTCATTGACTATTATCTCCAAAGTAGATGCCCTCGTTTGGGTCCTCATTCTCTTCATATTCCACAAGCATTCTTCTTTCCCCAGTCATATGGTTGGTGCAGCCACTGTTTAGCACCCATTTAGATCCACCGGAGGAATAGGCCTGCAAAAACAAATCATGCCTTGGTTTTAGGTACCCAAGCTTGCTTGGGTCCTTGGAGGTTAGTTACAATACATTTGAGCACCCACACATGAGACTTGGTGTTCCCATGGCGTGGCCCAACATAATGAGCATAAACCTTGCCAAAATTATTTCTCATTAACACATAGGAGGCATCAAAAGTTTTAAACAATAGCTGTTGTTGTTTGTGTACAGGACTAGTCTGGGGGGTCGGACTTGTCCAGAGGACCGGACTTGTCCGGACACCGACCGGACTAGTCCGGTGTTCATGTGTAGTTGTTGTCTTAATCTGTGACTTTCCAATTTGAGAGGGCCTTCCTTTTACAAAGGTAATCCTCTCCTTGTTATTCTTATGGCTTCTAGCATGTTGCTTTTCACCACAAGAATAACCAATGCCATATTTGACATTTTGAGGTCTTTTTACCAAGTATGCACTACGTGCATATTTGATCTTCTCCTTGTCAAATATGCCACTTTGGGCAGGGTGTTTATCCTTTGTAGGAGTTGGTTTATGCTTCAAACTGGTGTCACCTTTCTTACATGTGCAAGCATGAGCAAAATCAGTTTTAGTGGGTTGAGAAGGTGAACATGAAGAGGAGGAAGGTTCACTCAGCTTGAGTGACTCAATCTGCACTTCAAGGATCTTGTTAACCTTGATCAGGTCAGCAAGTTGGTCCTTGATTGTGGCATCTGAGTCAGTTAACTCCAGGCAAGTTTCCTTGCTTGAAGCTATCTTTGCAAGACTTGGAAGAATTCAGCAGTAAGTTTAGGTTCTTTGCAAGACTTGGAAGAATTCAGCAGTAAGTTTAGGTTCTTATTCCCTTTACAAAACCGATCTAATGTCCTATGCATGTCATCAAGTTTATTGGACAGATCAAGGCAATTTTCACATGAAGTTTTTCCTTTTAGTTTGCAATTTGAACAAAATTTAACTTCATGAGAACGTAAAGCATTGTTCAATATAGAAATTTCATTCATAGCATCCTGTAGTTTCTTATCAAGATCATCACAAGTAGAACAATGCAAATCAATTGTAGAACAGCTAGCATCTTTCAAGTTTTTATCATTAAGTGCAGCAAGCTCTTTGTTCTTTTCAATTTCTAACTCAAGTTTATCAAGTGTGGAGGTGTGCGCACTTCTTAATGAGGACAATTGTTCATATATTAAATCACATGAGGAACATGCATCATCACTAGAAATCAAAGTTTCTAAACGGTTGATTTCAGATTCTAGTGATTCAATTTTAGCAGCACTATCCCTAAGCTTTTTGTCCTTTTTCTTAACAATAATAGTGGTACGAGAAATAGCATCACACATTTCTTCGCAAGTAGGACATACCTCTTCATTGTCGCTGTTGTGTTCTGCCTCCTCCATACTTGATCTTGACTTGCCCGCCATAAAGCACAAGTTTGCCAAATCATCTTCAACTTCATCACTTCCAATGTCCACGTCGCTTGAACTGAACTCTTGAAGCACGGTGATGAAACTGTTGATCATCTTGCGTCCTATGGTACCTTTCTTCTTCTTGTTGCAATTTCCAGAGGAGGTCCGGACCTTGCTTTGTTTTTCTTTCCGGGTGGTCGGACCTGTAAGGTTAGGGCATTCTGTACGAAAGTGTTCTGTTTTACCACATTCAAAACAGCGTTGAGGTCCGGAGCTTCCTCTCCTTCTAGTTCTCACATTTTGCAATGCTTTTGAGAATATAGTAGAGATGAGTGCCAACTCCTCTTCTGGAAATTCTTCGATCTGCTCCAGGGTTAGTGAGGACAACAAAGCAAGAGTATTGCAAGATGATGATTGGCCGGAGCTAGACATATCTGAATGTAGGCCTAAAGGGGGGGGGGTGAATAGGCCTTCTTGAATGTTCTCGGTTCCTGTAACACTCAACAACAAAGTCAATACCAGAGATATCGGACTAGTCCGGTAAAGTGCGGAGTAGTCCAGTTTTCACGGGCTAAGTTGATCAAGTTCAGTCAATTTGATTGATTCATTAATGTTTGTAGTGGAAATATAAACTTGAATGACAGTTTAATAGTTGTATGTCAAATTCTATTACAATTAAGGCTCTTGTTCAACAATTTAACTCAAATTGAACAAAGTGAATCAAACCCTAGATTAAGTTGATCAATTAAGATGAAGAACGCAAAAGGACAAGACACACGATTTATCCCGTGGTTCGGCTACCACGAAGGCAACCTACGTCCACGTTGAGGAGCCCACAAAAGGATCGGGTCTTCTCCAACCCTTCCCTCGTCGGATTGCCACGAAGGCCAATCCTCTTCCACTAATCACAAAGGGTAAATAACCAAGTTGAAGGGGCATTCTCACACGTTGAGAGCTCCCTTGATTACAACTTACAAAGCCACCAATAACACAGTCGAAAATTACAAATTGAAACGCAAGAGTGTGTTAGAAAATCAAACCAAGAGCTCAATGATGTGTGCCAAGTGTCTCTCCAATGATCTAGAAGTGATCTTCAGTAGATTGATCCATTTTGCACTTAATTTCGTGGAGAGAGGTGGTTTTTGAGTCTCTTGGGAGGTATGATGGCGCTAGGGTTCAAGAGAGTGTAAAAGTGGGCCGTGCACCTCTATTTATATGGGGTTTCTAAAAGTGACCGTTAGGGTTCAGAAAGATCGGACTAGTCCGTGGTGGTCACCGGACTAGTCCGGTGTGCTGTGTGTAGCAAACCCTAAGTGTCCAAGAATATCGGACTAGTCCGGTTGAAAACGGACTTGTCCAATTTCACTACTGGAAATCTTTGGACTAGTCCGATTACCATCGGACTTGTCCGGACATATGAAACCCTAAGTGTTTAGGATGAAAGTCCGCACTTGGAGGAATTGTTCGATTTAGATCAGTGTGTATATCGGACTAGTCCGTGTAGACACCGGACTTGTCCGAAGTTGATCAGAAAGAATATCGGACTAGTCCGGATCACAACGGACTTGTCCGATTTTGTGTGACTTGTGCATTGTGTTGAGGACTAGTCCGCATTGGGGAGGACTAGTCCGAAGTGGATCAGAAAGATATCGGACTAGTCCGATGGATACCGCACTTGTCCGATCTAGTACAGAAAGTGATATCGGACTAGTCCGGCTGATATCGGACTAGTCCGGTCCTGTATAACTTTGTGCATTGTGTGTGTGTGCTTGAAAGTGATTGAGCTCTTGGGTGTGTTTCCTTAACACACTCCATACATAATAATCTACTATTTTCTTCTCCTTGAGCTCAAATTCACTTTGCTTCTCATTTCCCTTCTTTTTGGCATTTTGCTCATTTTTCATTATTTGCCTGCATTCATCTCAACAAAAGGATTAGGATCCCAATTGCTTGTCATAAATCATCCAAAACCCACAAGGGAGTCCTAGATGCACTTTCAATCTCCCCCTTTTTGGTGATTGATGATAACCAATTGAGATTTCACAAAATAAGGCAAAAATGAGATTTTCATAAAGTATGCACATATGACTCAAAAATACATCAAGCAACAAGAGAATTATCCATACGTGCATTCTTTATGGTGGGATGCATACTAAGTGCATGAATACATTGAGAATGACAGAATTTACATTAATCAACCGATACCAAGTGCATATGACATTCCAGGAGCAAAAATGCAGTTTTCATCACATACTCGCAAATAAATTGAGCAATTCATCACAAGACCAAACTTAATATGAAAACAGTGTTAAACTATTACAATCACAAATAAAAGTACAGAGAAGGCTCTCTCCTCGCATCCTATTACAGCTAAAGCTAAGACTTGACTCCCCCTCAATCTCTCCCCCTTTGGCATCAAGACACCAAAAAGAGAGAGAGGAAGGTCCTAGGTTCTTCACTCTTCGCTGTCTGTCCTCTCGTCATCTTCTTCGTCTTCTTCGCTCTCCGCTTGACGAGGAGGAGAGGGAGGAGGAGGAGCGGAGCTGCTCGAGCCCCCAATGCCAAAATAGGCAAGCTCGGAGGGGGACAAGGGCCCGAGCTCGGAGATGTCAAGATCAGAATCTTCAGAAATTACTGGAGATCCAATGGGGTTGATCTCCAGCTTTTCACTCAGTTGCTTCACATTGGCTTTGATATATCTCATATCCTCCTTCCTCTTCTGATTGAGTTTATGAAGCTTTACTTCAGTCTTCTTGCAAGAGGAGAATATCGCGGACAAGTATTTGAAGATCCCACTGGTGGATCCTCTCCGAGGGGCTTCCCTGGAGGGGGGAGGAGCCCTAGCAGCATCTCTTTCTCTTGCCGGTGCCTCAGGACTTGAGGCCGGCGAGGGAGCAGCCTGGACACTCACAGGCTGAGGCTTCTGAGGCCTCAGGGGAGTGTGCTCTACATCCTTCACGAATTCTATTCCTGTGACCTTCTCAATCATGAACATCAAGTAGGGAGCTTAGCCACAGGACCGGTTGGGGGTGCATGAGATGTTGACCATGTCGTTCCATATGTAATCTGCAACATCAAACTGTCTCTTCTTGCTTATGACCCTCATTAGAGTCCGGAGGTAGCCCTGTACACTCCCTGCATCCCCATCCTTGGGGGCAATGGTCTTCCGGAGAACTCTGTTCAGAACCACAAAGAAGGGCTTCATGTTCTTTGTGGAGGGAGGAACATACTTAGAGTTGGGCTCATACAAGAACTTCATTTTGTCCCTCTCAATGACCCCTATGTTGTGGATGATCAGGTGGTCATGTCCAGCAGAGTCTAAATGGAGCAAGCTTGCAAAATCCTCCTGAGTGATGGAGTACTTGGATCCATGGGTCATCCAAGTCACAATCTCTTCATCTTCACTCGAGAAGCGGCACGTTGCATAGAATTGTGCAATCACTTCATCATTCCAATTGTGTCTGAAGGAAAACAGATCCTTCAGACCATGCCTTTCTGCTGCAGCAATGACCTCATCAAAAGCTGAGCACTTCTTCTTCTCTAGGTGGGCCCAGTCAATCCACTGACTGCGCACCACCGGAGTCTTCATCGGCAGGTAAACCAGCCTGTAGAAATCTGCATGGAAGTTTGACCAAAACCTTCCATCAGCTGCCTGCTTTGGCCTTCCATAGCAATCAATGCTTCTTAGCTTGGCTGCCACATCGCTGCCACATCGCTGCCTTTCCCATTGAATTTCTCTTCATTGGGGTCCCGGACCCCTTCTCTGGGAGCATGAAGCTTCAAGGGCCCAACAGGCCCCGTTGCGACTCCCTTGCCCTTTTCCTTTGCTTGATGAAGGCCGCTTGAAGACGTAGCAGCCTTCGAGGCGGGCTTCTTGACACAGACCTTCCTCCGAACCTGGGGAGGGGAGGTAGCAGGCTCGGAAGGTCTTTCTTGGCGTTTCTTGCCAAGACCCGCCAAGGACCGAGGTGCCACCTCGTGGTCCAACTCGGTCTCAAAGTCGGAGATCTCGTTGTTGGAGCTCGACATGATCTGAGAATGATTGAGCAAGAATAATGACAAGTTATACAAGGCATAGGTAAGACAAGATAGCAATGGATGGCATTAAGGAATTAAGGAATTAGGTTTCAGGTTCAGAAACATCGGACTTGTCCGGTGCTCAGGCACGGACTAGTCTGGGGTACCAGACTTGTCCGTGCATAGACCGGACTAGTCCGGTGTTCATCCTCAAAAACCTAACAGATTGGACAGGATACAATCCCTAATGCAAATCTAGTCTAGCATACACATAGTACATCAACTAAACATGTAACTAGTGAAGGGTGCTAGGCCAAACGATCAACAATTGAGAAAAACACAATTTCTAGGATTTTGAAGATTTTTACCGAAGAAATCGATGGAGGCTCGAAGGTTTGGGGGTTGGAGGCCAGACTGGTCCGCTAGCTTCAATCCCCAAGTATTCAAGCTTGATCTCCGCCTAAATGAGTGGCTTTTCGACGGAGGATGCAAAAGATCGCCTTGGGAGCTCGAGCGCAAGAGAGAGGAAGCCTAGAGCGAATGTGAGGGTGAGGAGATTAGGGTTTGGTGGCGGCTAGGGTTATGGACACGAAAAATTGGACAAGTCCGGATATGACCGGACTAGTCCGAAGTCATCCAGAGACCTATATCGGACTAGTCCATGGTCTATCGGACTAGTCCAGCCTAACCGGCACTCTGCGGACTAGTCTTCATGGGCGGACTAGTCCGGGTAACCACGGACTAGTCCGTGGTCACCAGGAAAGAATTGCATAGCCCATTCATATATATTTGAAGGTTCAATAATAGAGAATAGAGAGGCAAAACAATTCAAGTAATCTTGATGAATTTGACCAGTAAGCATACAACAATCATACAATGATCAAAATTCATCAAGATCTGATAAATGACATAGTTTTTCGAGAGAAAAATGGAGAGGGATGATTTTCACAATTCAATCAACATTTTTGAAGCAATCATACAGGTATGCAACTTTTCAAGCCACACTCCGAGAATCAAGAATATTTAGCTCATTTTGGAGTTCGCAAAAACGCTTTTCATCAAGTGGCTTGGTTAATATGTCGGCCAATTGTTTTTGGGTGTTGACATGTGAGATGGTTATGTCTCCTTTCATGGAATGGTCTCTCAAGAAATGATGTCTTATGTCTATGTGTTTAGTCCTAGAGTGCTCAACTGGATTGTGGGCTATTTTAATGGCACTCTCATTATCACAAAGGAGAGGAATACGGTTCATATTGTAACTGTAATCCCTTAGAGTTTGTCGCATCCCAAGGAGTTGTGCACAACAACTCCCGGCTGCAACATACTCCGCTTCGGCTGTGGATAATGCAATGGAATTTTGTTTCTTAGATGACCAAGAAACCAAAGATCTTCCTAGGAATTGGCATGTGCCAGAGGTGCTTTTTCTCTATCAACTTTGCACCCGCCATAATCTGCATCGGAGTAACCAATGAGATTGAATTTGGAGCCTTTTGGGTACCAAAGACCAAGGTTGGGTGTATGAACTAAATATCTCAAGATTCTTTTTACGGCTGTCAAGTGACATTCCTTAGGGTTGGCTTGAAATCTTGCACACAAACATACACTCAACATAATATCTGGCCTAGATGCACATAAGTAGAGTAAAGATCCAATCATGGAGCGATATACCTTTTGGTCGACGCTCGGTCCATCTTCATTGAGATCCAAGTGGCCATTCGTAGCCATGGGAGTCTTTATGGGCTTTGCCTTGTCCATGCCAAACTTCTTGAGTATGTCCTGCATGTACTTGGTTTGGCTAATGAATGTTCCTTCCCTTTGTTGCCGCACTTGGAATCCCAAGAAGTACATCAATTCTCCCATCATTGACATTTCAAACCTGTCTGTCATAATTCTACTAAATTCTTCACAGAAAGATTGGTTAGTTGACTCAAAAATTATATCATCAACATAGATTTGGCAAATAAAAAGATCATTATCTAGATTCTTTGCGAATAATGTATAATCTACTTTGCCAATTTGAAAACCATTATCAATTAAGAAATCTCTAAGACACTCATACCAAGCTCTAGGAGCTTGTTTGAGGCCATAGAGAGCCTTACGCAGTTTATATACGTGGTCGGGGAACTCTTCGTCTTCAAACCCGGGTGGTTGCTCCATGTACGCCTCTTCCTTGATCGGTCCGTTGAAGAAGGCGCTTTTCACGTCCATTTGATACAGCTTGAAATCATGGTGAGTAGCATATGCAAGTAATATTCTAATTGATTCAAGCCTAGCTACTGGAGCAAAAGTCTCATCGAAATCCAAACCTTCGACTTGTGAGTAACCTTTGGCCACAAGTCGTGCCTTGTTTCTTGTCACCACTCTATGTTCGTCTTGCTTGTTGCGGAAGACCCACTTGGTGCCCACTATATTTGCATTGGGTCTTGCCACAAGTTCCCAAACCTCGTTTCTCTTGAAGTTGTTCAACTCTTCTTGCATTGCCACCACCCAGTCCGGATCCTTCAATGCATCCTCAGTCCTACGTGGTTCCAAAAAGGAGACAAAGGAGTAATGCTCACAAAAATTAGCTATACGAGATCTAGTGGTTACTCCCTTTTGGATGTCACCGATGATGTTATCGATTGGGTGATCCCTTTGAATGCATTGGTGTACTCTTGGGTGTGGCACTTGGAGAGTTGTGTGTTGGTGATCATTTTCTTCTCCCCCTGAGTGGTTGCCCTCGTTGATTTGTTGATCGTCTTCATATTCTTGTGATTGATCTTTTATCGAAGCTCCCCCTTGATTGTTGATCTCCTCTTATGGTTCACTTTCCTCGTGTATTTGTGACGATGACTCTTGTGGTCGAACTTCGCCTAGAGCCATTCTCTTCAATGCTTGATAGGGAGCTTCTTCTTTACCTAATTCACATTGATCAACTTGCTCCTTTTGGGAGCCATTAGTTTCATCGAACACTACGTCACGTGCCACTTCAACAAGTCCGGAGGCCTTGTTGAAAACACGATAGGCGTAAGTGTTCGAATCATAACCAAGCAAGAAACCTTCATCGGACTTTGAAGCGAACTTTGAAGTCCTGGTCTTCTTGTTCAAGATATAACATGGAGAGCCGAAAACTCGAAAATATGAAATGTTTGGTTTGTTACCGGTGAGTAGCTCATAAGGAGTCTTCTTGAGTAGTCGATGAAGGTAGATTCGAATTGCAGCGTGGCAAGCGGTGTTAATTGCTTCCGCCCAAAATCGATCCGAAGTCTTGTATTCATCGAGCATTGTTCTTGCCATCTCTATGAGCGTTCGGTTCTTCCTTTTGGCAACTCCGTTTTGTTGTGGAGAGTATGGTGCTGAAAATTCGTGCTTGATTCCCTCCTCATCAAGGTACTCCTCCACTTGTATGTTCTTGAACTCTGTGCCATTGTCGCTCCGAATACTCTTGATCTATAGTGAGAACTCATTTTGTGCTCGCTTGAAGAATTTCTTGAGTGTCCCTTGTGTTTCTGACTTGTCATGCAAAAAGAACACCCAAGTGAAGCGGGAAAAATCATCAATAATGACTAAACTGTATTTATTACCGCCGATGCTTATGTAAGCAATTGGACCAAACAAGTCCATATGAAGTAGTTCGAGCGGTCTTGTCGTAGTCATGATGTTCTTTGCGGGATGATGTGCTCCAACTTGCTTCCCGGCTTGGCACGCGCTACAAGGTCTGTCTTTCTCAAAAACAACATCTTTCAAACCTCGGATGTGATCGCCCTTGAGGAGTTTTTGAAGGTTCCTCATACCAACATGTGCTAGCCGTCTATGCCACAGCCAACCCATGTTGGTTTTTGCAATCAAGCATGTGTCGAGTTCGTCTTTATCCTTGTTGAAGTCAACAAGGTAAAGCTTTCCCTTCAACATACCCTTGAATGCAACGGAACCATCACTCCTCCTTGAGACGGTCACACCCTCGTTAGTGAACAAGCAATTATAACCTTTGTCACATAATTGAGATATGGACAGCAGGTTATGATCTAAAGATTCAACATGTAAAACATGACAAAGAGTGTGTTCAGAGGATATAGCTATTTTACCAGTACCGAGCACCCTTCCTTGACTATTATCTCCGAAGTAGATGCCTTCGTTTGGGTCCTCGTTTTCTTCATATTCCATGAACATCCTCCTTTCTCCG
This sequence comes from Tuctoria greenei, assembly GCA_036927565.1. Lineage (NCBI taxonomy): Eukaryota > Viridiplantae > Streptophyta > Magnoliopsida > Poales > Poaceae > Tuctoria > Tuctoria greenei. Next base: position 197,300,504 of record JAYESD010000006.1, on the reverse strand, counting down.
GTCATGTGGTTGGTGCATCCACTGTCTAGCACCCATTTGGATCCACCGGAGGAATAGGCCTGCAGAAACAAATTATGCCTTGGTTTTAGGTACCCAAGCTTGCTTGGGTCCTTGGAGGTTAGTTACAAAACATTTGGGCACCCACACATGGGATTTTGTGTTCCCATGGCGTGGCCCAGCATAATAAGCATAAACTTTACCAAGATTGTTTCTCATTAATACATAAGAGGCATACAAGGTTTTGAACAAAAGTTGCTGTTGTTTATGGATCGTACTAGTCTGGGTGACCGGACTTGTCCGGATGACCGGACTTGTCCGGACCACAACCGGACTAGTCCGGTGTTCATGAGAGTTCGGGTTCTTAATTTTTGAGTTACCAGGTTGTGAGGGTCCTCCCTTCACAAAGGTAATCCTTCCCTTGTTATTCTTATGACTTCCAGCATTTTGCTTTCCATCATAAGAGTAACCAATGCCATACTTGACATTTGGAGGTCTTTGGACCAAGTATGCACTACGTGCATAGTTGATCCTCTCCTTGTCAAATATTCCACATTGGGTAGGATTTTTATCCTTTGTGGAGGTAGACTTTTCCTTCAGACTGGTGTTGATTTTACCACATTTGCACATATGAACAAGATTAGTTGAAGTGGGTTGAGAAGGTAGACTTGAAGAGGAGGAAGATTCACTTAGCTTGAGTGACTCAACTTGCACTTCAAGGATCTTGTTAACCTTGATCAGGTCATCAAGTTGATCCTTGATTGCAACGTTTGAGTTGGTTAACTCCAAGCAAGTTTTCTTTCTTGAAGCTAGTTCAAGCTCTAGTGAGCTGTTTTTCTCCTTTTCAAGAACTAGAAGATTGTCAAGTTCGACATACTTCTCCTTTTGGGAGATAATCATGTCCTCTTGACGATCAATTAACCGTTCCTTCTCAACAAGTTGGTCAAGTAAAAATTTCATTTTAGCAGCAGTTTTTCTATCTAATCCAATTAACATATCTTCATCATCACTATCTAGTTCATCATTGCTTGAGTAGGAATGCATGGAAGGAGTTTTGATGTTTACCTTGAGTTTACCTTCCTTTGCCATGAGGCAAGTGCCATTTCCCTTCTTTGTACCGAGCGTGGGGAAGAGTGTGGGTTTCTTGGATGTGCTTTCAATGGCTATGCTAGCCATCTCTTCTTCATAGGATGATGAGGACTCATCGTTTGAGTCCCACTCCTTTCCAATGTGTGCTTGTTCAGCTTGTTTCTTCTTCTTGAAGAATTTCTTCGTTTGAGGCTTGGCTTCTTTATTCTTCTTCTTGTTGTCCTCATACGGGCAATCGACTATAAAGTGGTTATACTCACCACAATTATAGCACGCCCGCCTCATCTTCGGCTTTGTCCTCTCCTTGTACTTGCCTTCACTTGATTTTGTTCCTTGTCTTTTCTTCATTATTCTTTTGAACTTTTTCATGAACAAAATCATATCCTCTTCGTCCAGCTCACTGCTTTCATCATCGCTGTCCTCCTCAAGCTGTGCTTCTCTTGCTTCTTTGGATAGAGGCTTGAGTGTGGACTTTAAGGCAACTCCCTTCTTCTTGGCCGATGTGAGGTCGGCTATTTCTTTGACGTGCTTGGCTTGTTTCTCCATCATTTCAAAGTTGATGATTTTGCCAAGCAATTCATCTGGAGTCATCCTCTTGTACCCGGGACTTTCTCTGATCATAGAGCATAGTGTGACATTGCGAGGCATAAAGGCTCTAAGGATGAGCTTTACAACCTCGTGGTCATTCCACTTCTTGCTCCCATATGATCGAACCTTGTTTACAAGTGTCTTCAATCGGTTGTACATGTCCTGGGGAGACTCGTCTTCCTCAATTGCGAACCTTCCTAGTTCGCCTTCGATCATTTCAATTTTTGCCTCCTGCAAATGCCGGTCATCTTCATGGGCTGTTTGTAGTGTGTCCCATATTTCCTTTGGCAATCTCCAGTCCGTCCACCTTTGTGAATTCATCTCGACTTAGAGAGGAGGTGATTACGGCTGCGGCTTGAGCGTTTCTGTGGATGGCTTGCTCTTGACTTGGGGTGAGCTATTCGTCGTCATTTGGGATGTCTATTCCTGTGCATACAATATGCTATAAACTTGGGTTAAGGGAAATCAAGTGCATCTTCATATTTTGCCTCCACATGGAGTAATCACTCCCATCGAAGTGTGGGGCCTTTCCAAGAGGAATAGATAGGTAATGGCTGTTGTTTGAATTTAAACGATCATAGTTAAAAGGATATCGGGAGTAGTCGGTGTGACTACTCCCCTTCTTCTTTTCTTCAACTTTAGCTTTCCCTTTGGAAAGTGCTTTCTTTCTGAGGAGTGCTTTCAGCTCGAGCGTCTCCTCATCATCATTATCGAAGTCTTGAATTGCTTCGAGATACTTTTCCAGCTTTTGGTTCTTGTCGTTGTTCACTTCTTCCTGGTTGTTGATTTTCTGAACTTCCTTCATGTCCGACATGATCTCTTCGAGTGGTTGCACTCTTTCTTGAAGAACCTGGCTCTGATACCAATTGAATGTAGGCCTGAAGGGGGGGGTGAATAGGCCTTCTTGAATTTTCTCGGTTCCTGTAACACTCAACAACAAAGTCAATACCAGAGATATCGGACTAGTCCGGTAAAGTGCGGACTAGTCCGGTTTTCACGGGCTAAGTTGATCAAGTTCAGTCAATTTGATTGATTCGTTAATGTTTGCAGCGGAAATATAAACTTGAATGACAGTTTAATAGTTGTATGTCAAATTCTATTACAATTAAGGCTCTTGTTCAACAATTTAACTCAAATTGAACAAAGTGAATCAAACCCTAGATTAAGTTGATCAATTAAGATGAAGAACGCAAAAGGACAAGACACACGATTTATCCCATGGTTCGCTACCACGAAGGCAACCTACGTCCACGTTGAGGAGCCCACAAAAGGACCGGGTCTTCTCCAACCCTTCCCTCGTCGGATCGCCACGAAGGCCAATCCTCTTCCACTAATCACAAAGGGTAAATAACCAAGTTGAAGGGGCGTTCTCACACGTTGAGAGCTCCCTTGATTACAACTTACAAAGCCACCAATAACACACTCAAAAATTACAAATTGAAACGCAAGAGTGTGTTAGAAAATCAAACCAAGAGCTCAATGATGTGTGCCAAGTGTCTCTCCAATGATCTAGAAGTGATCTTTAATAGATCGATCGATTTTGCACTTAATTTCGTGGAGAGAGGTGGTTTTTGAGTCTCTTGGGAGGTGTGACGGCGCTAGGGTTCGAGAGAGTGTAAAAGTGGGTCGTGCACCTCTATTTATATGGGGTTTCTAAAAGTGACTGTTAGGGTTCAGAAAGATCGGACTAGTCTGTGGTGGTCACCGGACTAGTCCGGTGTGCTGTGTGTAGCAAACCCTAAGTGTCCAGGAATATCGGACTAGTCCGGTTGAAAACGGACTTGTCCGATTTCACTACTGGAAATCTTTGGACTAGTCCGATTGCCATCGGACTTGTCCGGACATATGAAACCCTAAGTGTTTAGGATGACAAGTCCGCACTTGGAGGACTTGTCCGATTTAGATCAGTATGTATATCGGACTAGTCCGTGTAGACACCGGACTTGTCCGAAGTGGATCAGAAAGAATATCGGACTAGTACGGATCACAACGGACTTGTCCGATTTTGTGTGACTTGTGCATTGTGTTGAGGACTAGTCCGCATTGGGGAGGACTAGTCCGAAGTGGATCAGAAAGATATCGGACTAGTCCGGTAGATACCGGACTTGTCCGATCTAGTACAGAAAGTGATATCGGACTAGTCCGGCTGATATCGGACTAGTCCAGTCCTGTATAACTTTGTGCATTGTGTGTGTGTGCTTGAAAGTGATTGAGCTCTTGGGTGTGTTTCCTTAACACACTCCATACATAATAATCTACTATTTTCTTCTCCTTGAGCTCAAATTCACTTTGCTTCTCATTTCCCTTCTTTTCGGCATTTTGCTCATTTTTAATTATTTGCCTGCATTCATCTCAACAAAAGGATTAGGATCCCAATTGCTTGTCATAAATCATCCAAAACCCACAAGGTAGTCCTAGATGCACTTTCAATATCACGTTGTGAAACAAATGCAATAGACTTATTTGGGTTCTTACGTGCTAGGATGTCAATTTCATGAGTTTTTAGTTTAGAATAGAGTACATCTAATGTAAGAGAACTCATGACAGTAGATTCACGAATAGATGTGACTTTCATCTCCCAAATTGACATATCTAATGCACTTAGCAATTGCCTATCATTTTCAGCATCTGAAAAATTAACATTGACACTACGCAAGTTGCTGAGAATTTTATTAAAGCGAGCAAAAAGGTCATCAATAGACTCACCGGGTTGCATCTCGAAGTGCATGTATTCCTTTTTGAACATGTCTTGCCTTAACTCTTTGATCGTGTTGGATCCTTCGTGGTAGTCACAAAGTGCTTTCCACACATCGTATGCAGATCGGAGGTGTGCAACACAGTCGAAGTCGCTTTGAGTTAATCCTTGTATGATCAAGTTCCGAGCCTTGTTGTTGTTGTCGACATCTCTCAGATTTGTAGCTGTAACTTGATCATTTGATGGCACTTCGTAAGGCTTGTATACCTTCTCCCATATTGCAAAGCCTTGTGCCTGGATGAAAGCCTCCATGCGTGCCTTCCAAACCTGAAAATAAATACCAGCGAACACACAAGGTTTGGTGGAGTACTTCTCCATGATGAATAGTCAAAAACACGCGCAAATCACAAAGATTAGAGCACCGTGGCTCTGATACCAATTGTAAGATCGAAGAGCACATGAAAAGCTACCAGAGGGGGGTGAAAGGTAGATTTAAAAATCTTACGCAGCGGAAACAATTAAACCCCAACCCCTTCGATAGAAAAACGATCTCTTAAATAAATCGTGTGTGAGACTAATATAAATGTGTTTCACCGTGAAAAAAGTGATGGATATCAGATAGAATCAAGTCACGAAGACAACACAAAAGGAATCACTCAAATCCGTCGAGAAAAACTCAAGTTATGATCGAAAGATCAAACAATGGTCAATCTGTCCTAGCCGAGAAAAAAACAGTTCTGGAACGCTGCAAAGAAACTCGTGTAGATCATAGACCACAAATCCAATGACCGTGAAATTTTTACATATGATAGACAATCACGTTGTGAAGACAACCCAAAAAGAATCACGTCAATTGGATCTGTAAAACTCGAGTTATGATAAAACCACCAACGAAAGGTAGTGATGTCCAGAAACTCGATGAGTAAAACTTGTCTGGAACAAGTCGGACGAACAAGGCACAAAAGTTCCTTCAAACTACGAATTTTATTCAATAGGACACAAGAGGAACAGCCCCAAAGTCGTTCACCACGAGCTCTGGGCTCCCTTTCTTATATAACCAGCCCTTAGGCCAACCCAATATCAACTAGGACTCCAATCCTACTCAGATCACGAATTGTAACTTTCCATAACTGCTCAAGATTCTTCTATACACAGATAGAAGCAATCTTAAGACTTCCAAACACCTTAGGAACGTATCCCACATTCCTAAACAACTCAAATTCTTGACCCACACGAAATCCTATCATAACCAAATCAAATCTTTCCATATTTGAGTCAAACCCGACTCAGCTGCAGCCTGAGTCCATAACCTAGTCGGTTGGACCTTTCCGACCAATTCTTTACGTCCACATCTCTTCATCACGTCTCGAAACCATGTAGCCACGTCCATGCACTCCTTGCACACGTGCAAACATCTTCCAATGACATCCACGATACCTTCATATGCATTGTTCTTGATTCAATCATCCTGTGCGACCTCCTGATCAGCTCAACCACAGTTCCTTCTGAACTTGGTTGTTGGAACCTCATCTCCTCCCTGAGACTAGTCCAATGGATCATGTCACCAGCCATGACTTGAACACAAGCAACACCTGCACATGAATAAACAACCAATCCATACGAGCCCAAGTCCTCGACTTGACTCAAGTTAGTTCCGAACACAACACCCTACGTGAGAACCTCACATAAGCATGTTGCAAAACCACAGTAACACGATATCACCCATATTAACCAAAACGCACCAAAAACTTAGCAAATGAATACTAAGCAATCTCTCCAACAATTTAAAACAAGTACGAATCATTGCAAATGAAAAGCAGAAGCACTTCGGTCAAGTTCTGGACCTCGCCAGAGCAACCCGGACCTTGAGACGGAGCTAACAAAAGCTAGTAGAACCTAGCGCCAGAGTTTACCAAAACTAGTACAACCAAGCTCCCACCGGAGCTTACAAAACTAGCAGGACCTAGCGTCGGAGCTAACCAGAACTAGTCGGAACTAGTAAACCCAAAAGCCGGAGTTAGAAAAATCAACTCGGAGCTTAGCAAAAAACATGCAGGAGCTATCAAAGACATGTCGGAGCTAAAGACAAAACTTCACCGGAGCTGACCAAAACTAGTCGGACCTAGCATCGAACGGAACCGGAGCTACCCAAAACAAGCCGGACCTACCGTCGGACCTTGCTGTAGCTCAGAGCTAGAGTCGGACCTTGACAAAAAGGTATTTTGGTAATATTTAAAACTTTTATCATCAAAGCCAAGTGTATTCACAACAAGCCAATGTATTCAGCACATATAGGTCTTACAATCTCCCCCTTGATGAATGCATTGGCAACACCATTTAAAATTCGAACATTGGCTTATTCACATAAAAGTTTTGAAGACAATTTCTCCCCTTTTTGTAAATCAGAAATAAAATGAGAAGAAAAGCAAAAATTCAAAATTCAAAATTCACATATCTCTCCCCCTTTATCTCTCCCCCTTTATCATCTCTCCCCATGCGCATTCTCTTTCCCATTTTTAATGTGTGATTAATCTCTCCCCATTTGACAATGTATTCAGCAAGGTAAAAGAGAAACTTTAAATGTTATGAGCATATTATAACATATACATATAAAACAAAGCTCATCCAAGTCATACTATCAAGTACGTTACATTATCACATCAATGAAATACATAAAGTAGTGTAAGCCATGCTAGAGATCAAATGTAATTTTCAATTCAAGCAAGTCATGATCTCACAAACTTAACTATTTCAAAACATGAAAGCATGACACTAGTTGCTGCATTTTATTATTTTTCAAAGCATAAATTTAGATCATATGATATTTGCAAGAGATTATATGCGCATCTGCCTTATTCTAACCAACCAAGCCAAGCCTATGTCATTTGACAATCAGAAGCTTAAGGACATGGTTTTAGTCATACACAACTTCTTCCAAGTTCATATCTAAGTGCAATGATAAGCTATCTCAAAAGAAGAAGTGCAATGCATGCATATTCTCTTGATCTTTTCTCAATTTATATTTGTTCATAAAATCTCAACATGTGAGTTGATTACTTGATGAATTCTTAATGATTAAAAGCATTTCTGAGCATGCAGCAAGTTCAAAACAGCAAGAAAGTTCGACCATGACCAGATTTAGTGTAAGTAATTATTCCAATTACTAGACATGGCAAAAACTACAAAATGAATAACACGAGTAATATAGTAAGAACTTTCAGCATGTAAAAGGAATCACAAAGTCATATATGTATGAAATACTATGCTCATATTATTTTAATTTCAGATTCACACATAGACTTCCCAAGTTTCAAAAACTCCCCCTCAATTTAAGCCATGAGGATGCATAACCCCTATTTCACTACGAATGAAACAAAAACGAGTGAAATCCAAAGGTTTTATAAAAATGTCAGCCAATTGATGTTCAGTGTCTACATGGTGAAGCACAATGTTTCCTTTTTCAACGTTATCTCGGAGAAAGTGATACCTAATATCAATGTGCTTAGTTCTATAATGTTGCACGGGGTTTTTGGCAATGCAAATAACACTAGTGTTATCACAAAACAGTGGAACACTATCTAGATCAACCTCATAGTCCTTAAGTGTTTGAACAATCCAAAGAGTTTGTCAGCAAGCACTAGCAGCAGCTACATATTCAGATTCGGCTGTGGATTGTGCAACTGAATTTTGTTTTCTAGAGGACCAAGCAACAAGAGAATTACCAAGAAAATGACAAGCACCAGAAGTACTTTTCCTATCAATCCTACAACCCCCAAAATCAGCATCCGAAAAAGCTTTCAAAGTAACGGTTGAGTTCCATGTAAGTACCTGAGAATACTTTTGACGGCTTGACGATGTGAAGCACGTGGAGAAGCTTGAAACCGTGCACAAAGACATACGCTGAATTGTATGTCCGGTCTTGATGCCGTGAGGTACAAAAGTGATCCGATCATGCTTCTATATTCCTTTTGATCCACGGGTTCACCATCTTCATCAAGTTCAAGTGTTGTTGCTATTCCCATTGGTGTCCGAAGAGGCTTGCTTTTGTCCATGTTGAAGTGCCTTAGGAGGTCTTTGGTATACTTCGTTTGATGCACAAAGGTACCCTCCTTGGTTTGCTTGATTTGCAGCCCCAAAAAGTAAGTGAGTTCACCCATCATACTCATTTCAAATTCGGAACTCATCATTGCTGAAAACTTGGACACAAGATCATGAGAAGCACAACTAAAGATAATATCATCCACATACACTTGAACGAATAATGAGTCATTGCCATGTTTAAGCACAAAAAGAGTTTTATCAACCTTGCCCATGGTAAACCCCTTTTCAAGTAAGAATGTTTTTAACCTATCATACCATGCTCTAGGGGCTTGTTTGAGACCGTATAAGGCTTTGGACAGTTTGTAAACATGATTAGGAAAATCTGGATTTTCAAAACCCGGTGGTTGTTTGACATAAACCTCCTCATCTATGTAGCCATTAAGAAAAGCACTTTTAACATCCATTTGATATAGCTTAAAACCTTTAGATGCTGCAAAAGCTAACAAAATTCTTATGTCTTCTAATCTAGCGACAGGAGCAAAAGTTTCATCAAAATCTAGACCTTCCATAACTTAGGATGTAGAACAATTTTCCATACTAAGCAATCTTTCCAAAAATGTAGAACAAGTACAAATCATTGCAAATGAAAAGCAGAAGCACTTCAGTCAAGTTCTGGACCTTGCCAGAGCAACCCGGACCTTGAGCCGGAGCTAACAAAAGCTAGTAGAACCTAGTGCCGGAGCTTACCAAAACTAGTACAACCAAGCTCCCGCTGGAGCTTACAAAACTAGCAGGACCTAGCGCCGGAGCTAACCAGAACTAGTCGGAACTAGTAAACCCAAAAGCCGGAGCTAGAAAAATCAACTCGGAGCTTAGCAAAAAAACATGCCGGAGCTATCAAAGACATGTCGGAGCTAAAGACAAAACTTCACCGGAGCTGACCAAAACTAGTCGTACCTAGCATCGAACGGAACCGGAGCTACCCAAAACAAGCCGGACCTACCGTCGGACCTTGCTGTAGCTCAGAGCTAGAGTCGGACCTTGACAAAAAGGTTTTTTGGTGATATTTAAAACGTTTATCATCAAAGCCAAGTGTATTCACTACAAGCCAATGTATTCAGCATATATAGGTCTTACAAGTGGATTTCAAAGCAACCCCTTTCTTCTATGCCGAGGTGAGGTCGGCAATCTCCTTGACATGTTTTGCTTGTTTTTCCATCATCTCGAAGTTGATGATCTTTCCAAGCAGTTCATCCGGAGTTAACCTTTTGTATCCGGGGCTTTCTCTGGTCATGGAGCATAGTGTGACGTTGTGAGGCATAAAATCTCTAAGGATGAGCTTTACCACCTCGTGGTCATTCCACTTCTTACTTCTGTATGATCTGACATTGTTGACGAGTGTCTTCAATCGATTGTACATGTCTTTGGTGTGACTCGTCTTCCTATATTGCAAATCTTCCTAACTCGCCTTCAATCATCTCGATTTTTGCTTCACGCACATGTCGATCACCTTCATGTGCAGTTTTAGTGTGTCCCATATCTCCTATGCAATTTCGAGTCCATCCACCTTGGTGAACTCGTCCTGACTGAGTGAAGAGGTAATTACGGCCGCGGCTTGAGGATTTCGGTGAATTGTCTGCTCTTGGCTGGGGGTGAGCTCTTCGTCGTCGTCCGGGATATCTATCCCTGTGCACACAATATGCCACAAACTTGGATTGAGGGAAATTATATGCATTTTCATATTTTGCCTCCACATTGAGTAATCACTTCCGTCGAAGTGTGGGGCTTTTCCAAGTGGGATAGATAAATAATGATTGTTATTGGAATTTAGACGATCATAGTTAAAAGGATATCGGGAGCAGTCGGTGTGACTACTCCCCTTCTTCTTCTCTTCAACTTTTACTTTTCCATTGGAAAGTGTCTTCTTTCTTAGGAGCGCCTTTAGCTCCAGCGTCTCCTCATCGTCGTCCTCAAAGTCTTGAATGGCTTCGAGGAGCTTCTCCACATTGAGATTCTTTTCATCATCAACCTTCTCTTGGTTGTTGCTCTTGTGGGTATCCTTCATGTCCGACATGATCTTCTTCGAGCGATTAGTCTCTTTCTTGAAGCACCCGCTCTGATACCAATTGAATGTGGCCTAGAGGGGGGTGAATAGGCCTTTTTGAAAATTGTCGGATCCTGCAACACTTAACAACCAGTTCAAAACCAGAGAAATCGGACTAGTCCGGTAAAGTGCGGACTAGTCCGGTGTATACAGACTAGATTGATTAGGTTTGATCGATTAACTTTATTCTTCAATATATGCAGCGGAAATATACGATTAAACAAAGTGTTACAAGGTTATGAATCAGGTTATATCACAATTCAATCTTATACTTGATATTTCAATGTAAAGTACTCAAGATCAATTGTAACCCCAGATTGATATAATGTGAAGGACAATGAACACAAAAGAGAACACAAGAGATTTATCCCGTGGTTCGGTTCCCACAGAGGCAACCTACATCCACGTTGAGGAGTACACAAAAGGACCGGGTCTTCTCCAACCCTACCCTCGTCGGATCGCCACGAAGGCCAATCCTCTTCTACTTATCTCAAAGGGGTGAATAACTGAATTCAAGGGGCTTTCTCACACGTTGAGAGCTCCCTTGGATTACAACACAAAGTACAACCAAGAACACACTCAAAAGATTACAATTAAACCGCAGGAGTGTGTTAGAGAATCAAACCAAGAGCTCAATGTGGTGTTGAATGTGTCTCTCCAATGAACTAGAGAGAATCCCCAAGGGATTGATCTTTTTTGCACTTAATTTCGTGGAGAGATGTGGTTTTTGAGGCTCTTGGGAGGTGTGACGGTGCTAGGGTTCGAGAGAGTGTAAAATATGGCCGTGCAACTCTATTTATATGGGTTTCTAAAAGTGACCTTTAGGGTTCAGAAAGATTAGACTAGTCCATGGTGGTCACCGAATTAGTCCGGTGCGCTGTGTGTAGCAAACCCTAAGTGTCCCAAAATATCGGACTAGTCCGGCTAGGAACGGACTTGTCCGATTTCGCTACTGGAATTCTTCGGACTAGTCCGATAGTCATTGGACTTGTCCGGACATGTGAAACCCTAAGTGTATAGGGTGACAAGTCCGCACTTGGAGGACTTGTCCGATTTAGTTCTGAGGGTACTTCGGACTAGTCCGTGCAAATATAGGGCTTGTCCGATAATGATCAGAGAGAATATCGGATTAGTACGGTTGTGATCGGACTTGTCCGATTTTGTGTGACTTGTGAAGTGATTTGAGGACTAGTCCGCACTGGGGAGGACTAGTCCGATTCTAGTTAGAGAGGATATCGGACTAGTCCGATGGATATCGGACTTGTCCGATCTTGTGCATAAAGGATATCGGACTATTTCGGTGTTAGTCAGACTAGTCCGGTCCTGTGTAACTTTGTGCAATGTGTGTGTTTAATTGGGATTGAGCTCTTGGGATGTGTTTTCTTAACACACTCCATACACAATGATCTACTATTCTTCTTCCTTGAGCTCATTTCCACTTTGCTCCTCATTCTTCCTTCTTTTTGGCACTTTGCTCATTTTTCTATTAAAAACATGCACTCATCTCAACAAAGAGGTTAGGATCCCAAATGCTTGTCATAAATCATCCAAAACCCACAAGGGAGTCTTAGATGCACTTTCACCTATGCACCAAAGGCCCGCCATCGACAACATCACGACGATGGTGGACGACGCTGGAGCACCCAACTCCGGCACCTCCCAGGAGGCCCGTAGTCGACGAATTCACGATGATGGTGGACGACGCTAGAGCAGCCAGCTCCAGCACCTCCCAGGGGGCCTAAAGCTGATGACTTCACAACGACAGAGGGTGGCGCTAGAGCAGCCAGCTCTGGCACATCCCAGGGGGCCTGCCGTCGACAACAACACTCAGGAAATTCTCGGCTCTCCCGAAAGGGGCACGCCAAGACCAATCACTCATGCTCCCCCCCACTCCGTTGGGGGCCAGTCGAAGACATCCTGCGGTCAAGTGGGAGGCGTAACCAACAATCTGGCCACGCCTACCAAGGGGCCCCTAAGGGGGGTTACATAGGTAGGACATCATCTAGCGACAAATTGGCAGTGTCAACTGTGCAAGTGTTTGTCCATAAAAGGCTAATGGCATGAACAAAAGCTATTCAAGACCTTACACAAGAGAGGGAATTGGGGAAACAATTTGAAAGCACACGACAAGCCAACAAGCTAAACAACATGAATCCAAATTCATAAATAGTTATTTACACAAGGGGGTCATCCCCGGATACAAAAGCATTGCGCCTAGGTGTCGCTGGCCTCAACTCTGCTTGAATAAAGAAACCACCTCCTTGGCAAGGTCTTGGACTTCGGCCATAGCCTCATCCTCCCGCTCATCAAGGGGACCTTTCTCCATCAGTTCCAGTGGGATCTTTGGGTACCAGCTTCGGAAGCATACCAAGACATGGCAGGCCACAAGCTGATCTAGCTCCTTTCCTTCGACCTCCAGCCGCCTTGCAAGGACGATGTTCACCAACCTCAACGATGAACAAAGGGAGTCCAAGGCAGGAAGCAACTGGGCCACTCCCTAAGATGGCTCCCCGCGCGGCACGGGACCAAGGCCGAGAGGTTCCAGCACCACCCCAACACGGGCCAGGAAGTCCCGGACCCGTTGAGCCTCAGCCATACGGGAGGTCTGGAGGCTCTTCGCCTCTCTCTACGCAGTCTCCTCCTTGTCGGCGAGCTACCAAACACGACGCTCCAGACCATCCTCTCGACGCTTGATGACGAGCTCCAAGTCCTGCGAAGCCTAGTGCTTCTCCTCCAAGTTCCGGAGACCTCCTCCTCCTTCGCTGCCATGTCCCTTTCAGCGTCAGCAACGGCAACTTCGCCGCGAACCAACTCTAGTTGTTGATCCTCACATAGCCTCAGGCGGGCATCAGCGGCGGCATGGGCCTCCAGGGCCTCCACCTCGAGCTGCTGATTCTTGGCATTGACCAGCTTCACCAAATGCTGCTTCTATGCAAGCCGATCCCACTCTCGGACGAAAGTAGCCTGCGTCTGGTGCAAGACGAACTGGACCACGGCAACATCATCGGCAAGAGGAATCAGCGTGACTGTTGCCACAGACGACTGCCTCTCCCCCTCTTCTACTGATGTCATGGCAGACACCAACACCTAGGGATCACTTGGTGCCCCGGGTGGAGCTCGAAAAACCTTCGCGTCGCTGCCTGGTGCTGAATTCCCCTCCTCCGCTGCAGGGGCATCGCTGGTCACCGGTGGGGATTTGACGACTTGTGCGCCAATAACGTGAGGCGTCGGCGCTGCTTCAATCACGGGTGGGTCAACCTCACCAAGTGAAGCATTTGTGACCAATGTAGCCCCCTCCTCGCTGGGCACCTCCACACCGGGCACCTCCTTGCTTGGCACCTCCTCACTGGGCACCTCCTCGCCTAGCACCTCCTCGCCGGGCACCTCCACGCCGGCACCTCCTCACTTGGCATCGCCTCGCTGGGCACATCCTCTCCTGGCACTTCCATGCTTGCCTCCACTCTAGTGCTACCTGCCTCGATGGACGAGAGTACAGTCATCGATGGCACCTAAGGCCAATGCACCCTCAGGCGAAGGATGCAGCGCAGCAGACCTCATTCCAGGTTACGGAAGGGCAGGGGCTATCAAGCCCACCCCTAGAAGCACCAAGGGCACCAAGTCGGCTGACGACGCCCTGAAAAGATAAAATAAAGCTCCATCAAAACAAAAGAAAGGAAAAAAGCACAGGAAGAAGTTGCGCCTTACTGGCGGGTCGGACCACTCCAGTGACCCTGGCCCTCCACCCCAAACAATAGATCAAGGTCGCCGGGGCCTGTCGACAAGGCTGGCGTCGCCATATCCGGCTGTAGCTCTTGATCAACCCACGCTGGCGCGGTCTCCTGGGCAGACCCCTTTGTGTTTCCTATGGAACTAGAGTCATCGCTGGAATCGAAGACTAAGTTTATGACGGGAGCATCGACCGACCCGACCCCATCACAATGAGAAATTGGGGTACTGTCCCCACGCGTCAACTTCAGCTTCTTCAATGCAAGAATAGCCAAATACATGGCCAGACGGCGGGAATGTCTTCCTGGCGACAGAACTGGCACTGGCTGGACGCCCCCAGCCTGACAAAGGATGTTGGGAGCCCTGCCTCTGCCCTTTCCAATGAGCAGGAGGAAGACTCCAACATTTGTTGCAACATGGTGCAGCAACATGCTAGAACTGCTGAAACCCCTAACGACCCCTCGGGGTGCAGGCGGGTAACGTCAAACACGTTGACCACCGGTATCAAGATCAGCAGTTCGTCCGTCACGTCAAGGGTCATGAAGATCGGCTGGCAGTCCAGCGGATGGAGATGTGCTCTTCGTCGACTGTATCACAAGTCACCGCCTTCAGCAAACCATCCAAAATCTCCGGGGTAAGGTCGTCCAGAGCCAGCCGGCACCAATCATCGGTACTGGTGTAGTGCTAGGCCTCATACCGACGATTCTGTAGAAGGGCGGTACGGTGGCACAAGAAGTCGGCCAGCACCATCAGGGAGGTCAAGCCTTTGCTTGCCACCAGTTGGATCCTCCTCAATATCGGTGTATACTCCTTCGACAACCCCTGTTATGCTTCCCAGGTGGTGGGATCAGAAGTTGGACCTGCAGAGGGCATCTTCAGTGTAGGATGGGCCTCGACCTGCACGGTCGCCCAATCCTCCCTCCAGGTCTTCCACTTGCCCACTTTGAGTGAAGGGATGTAGAGTCGGTAGGTCTTGTCCCGAAGCCCAAAGTAGTAGGAACCCACCTCGGTCGTCTCGCTCTTCCCGATGGTCTTCATCATGAAGAAGAACTGGAACATCTCCACCATTGGCTTGCAGCCAACGAACACCTCACAGAAGTGGACGAACACCGCCATCATGGCGATGGAGTTCGGCGACAGGTGGTGAAGTTGCAACCCATACTCCTCCAGCACTACGAAGAAGAACCTCGACAGCGAAAGCCCAAGCCCCGCAGACACGAAGGAGACAAAGAGGACGGTCTCGTCTTCGCGCAAGTCTTCGAAAGTGGGAGATCTACATCAGATCATCCACGCAGACTCTGCCACCAACCATCCAAGCACTCGCCGCATGGACAACAGGTCGTCGACCGACTGAAGGTGAGATGTAGGCAGTGGGGAGGCCATGGGAACAAATGAAGGAGAGAGCTTTGGCTAACGTATAAAGGCTCGAGCATTCGAGGAAGAAGACAGAAACTTAAGCTGCAAGGTGAAAGTAAGAAAGGAATCGTTCCCTCTAAAGGTTTCCTTTTTATCACCACCGTGACGCCTGAGTACCTCAAGCAGAGGATCGGCCCACACCACTTAAGCACACGGAACCCATGACAATGGGCCCTGCACCCCCTAATAGAAGCATTGGGCCAAGCGGTCAGCCACCCGAAAAATAGCTCAAGCGGCTCCCATAAAGGCGGAGCAATTGAAAGTGCTATAGCCGCATGGGGAACCGTCGCGGTCAAAGGCACCGCAGAAGGCAAAGATACGACAGCAAGCGAAGATCCCATATCGATAACCTCTCAACTTGAGACAGACGTGTGGCAACGTTGGCAGAAGCGCCCACCGCTTCGGCTGTCCAAGACAAAATTCAAAGCACAGTGCGGGAAAATATGAAAAGGACTCCACCTTTGGACTCTTCACTTTGCCCCAAGGTGGACCCAGGGGCCACTATCGGTACCCTGGAAATGGGGTACCCTCGCACATAGGATGAAGACACCAAGGCATGTTTGGAACCGCCATGTGTCTTGTAGGCACCAAGGCCTTTGCCTCCCTCAAGATCGATATGCAGTGCTGCCACGTAAGGCTTGAAGATGGGACTTGGCCCCTCCGGAGTGGCGGGCTCCCAAGGCGCCACGTGTAGGGACAGGACCTCACCCAACCTTGGGGGAGAGCCCTGGTACAGCCACATGGCACACAGCACCAGGTCCAGCACCCCTCCCCCCCCCCCCCCCCCCCCCACGGGGAAGGGCACAGAGCTGCCATGATCCTTGGCGAGCCCCGGAGCTTCCACATGTCACGGAGGACCAGGGCTGGCCTCCCAAAAAAAGCATACCCCCGATGCTGCCAGTGTCCTGCTGCTCACCTCGGACGATAAGATATGGGAGTAAGGGGATGGTGCGCCCTGCTCAAGTCGAACATTGAAGACGCACACCCACCTCGGCACCCAACGCGGAGCACACCAATGGTTAGAGACTGCTATTACCAATCTCATCACAGTGAAGGTGCCTCAGGTCTATCCCACTTGTCCAAGTGGATAGCTTGCAGCGACAAGACAGGCTGACGGGACACCTTCTGCCACCGTCAGTAATAGTGTGTGGGCTACTGGCAAGAGAGAAGGCAAGATGGTGAGTCTTCACTACCTCGGTCAGGCAAGCTTACAGAAGAAGCCATAGATCTTTAGGATAAGATCGCCCTGAGACCACTTGTCGGGTCCCAGGACCCCACTTGTAAGTCATCCAGCCTTGTCTATAAAAGGCCCGGTCTGCCACCATTATAGGGGATCCCCACATCACACGGACACACGCATACACACATACTAGCAATACCATCCACCATGGAGTAGGGTGTTACGCTCCTTGCGGCCCGAACTACGTAAAAACCACTGTCTCATACTTCCATCCGCTAGAACAATTGATTGAGGCCTAAGCCCCGTCGAACAAAGAACCTCCGCGGGCTGCTCCTTAGCAGATCTAGGGGAAGTGTTGCTCTAACACTTCGACAGTACATTATAAGCATAGTAGGAGTATCTACCTAACTCTTATCCTAGTTCCTCTTTACCTCATTTACCCATTTAGGATAGAATGCTCTTGTGTGTGGCACACTACCTCCAAACTATTAATTACCCATTCTTGCTAGAACCCTACCTAGACCAACCTAGTCTCTCCATTTGATGATTTATTTGGTTCCACCTAGCCTTCCTTTGGGAGAATATAAATGACACCCTTTGATAATACTCTAAAATGGGAAATGCTACATCGATAGATTCCATGCGCTTGCAGATTTACAATTGTAATCCAAAAAGTATTAACAAGCATTTCTGGCATCCTTGCTAGGAATGAATTGTTAGTAGTGTGTAGGAAACATCAACACATTTTAAATCACAACTCTAGTTGTTTCGAACACAAAGCTACAACTAGAGCCTCTAATAAATTAAAGCAATGAACCCACATGTAACTACATGTGCAAACTACTATGAATTGAGAATCAAACTTGAATTGAATTCACAAAGGGCTTACTTGATTTTAATTACCCCTTTGTAGGGGTACAATTGTAGAAGAGGGACTTGAAAAGCCCAAGCCTCCTCCTAAACTCTCACCACACTCTCCTTCTACTTGGCAGCCACTAGTACTACTCTAAACCTTAGGAGTGGTATTCTATTCTAACCTTTTGGTATGTGTGTGTGTGTGTGTGTGTGTGTGTGTGAAGTGAGGTGTGGGGTGCTATTTATAGGGGGCAGAAGGGTCGGTTCCCGCCACAAAATGTGTGCGAATTAGTCACCCATGACTTCTTCAAGCCGGGAGGAGCCAACACGTGGCATTTGAATGGGTTTGGCGCCACTCCCTAGTCGACCGACTAGGGAGGTCAACCGACCTGGTCACATCTCTGTTGGGGGTGTGCTTTCTCCAGATCTCTGCCAGGTGGGTCCCATCTTTTGATATGGGTGCTACACCGTTGGATGGCCTGGATATTTCTGTTTGTGGGCCATTTAATCTATGTCATGACATATGATGTCACCTGATTCGTCGAAATCCAATTCTATGGATTACTCCCTGCATGTCTTGGTATTTTGGATCTAAATTCATCTGTATACAAATAAACATGAACACTTGTGGAATTGGTTAGTTTTTAACCCTACCACTACGTTGTGTTTCTCTTTTCTGCACATTATGAGGTGAATTGACGATCTAAATATGGTACTTTAGGACTGTCAACAAACTCCCCCACACTTAGTCCTTTGCTCATCCTCGAGTGAAGGCAAGCAAAAGAACTAAGGTGTTGTCATAAATTTGCTCTAAGTTAGAAAAAAAGAGAATATTAGATATTTCAACTCATACCTCAATTTATGAATTCCCGTTTTGGAATGTGGCTACCACATCAATCTTGGGTGTTTGAAGAGTGCAATGGTTGGAATATAGTTCCCTTGGATCTTCCTTTGTGGAAATAATCTAATGATTTGCTATATTCGGAAAGTCAAAGAAACAATTGCCCTTATCTCTCATTTGGAATCTATCAAGTCACTCAAAGTGTTTTATCCTCATCTTGGCATGTTGTGCCTTGTCTCTATACTAAATATGGGTATATCTGGAGCTTCGTAGGGATAAATGTGGCACACATTGCAATTCATATATTACTAAGCCAAAAACTTGATCCTATGAGAGACTTATGCAATAAACTAATTGACAAAGAAAATTCTTGTGCACATGAATGGAATGGATATTTTGTGGACTCCATGGTTTTATCAATTTGAGGATGAAACATGACTACTTTCTTTCTTTTTCTTTTCTTTTTTTTTTGGCATACTTCCTCTTTTGAAGAGTAGATGCTTTTCTTTTTCTCTCTTTTTTTTCGTAGCCATGTCCTACTCCTTTTTATTTTTCTAGAGAGATTTTGATGACCAAACTGCATGGAGTTTCTTTATTTGATGGATGAATGGTGGATGCAAATTCTAAATGTGAGGAATTTTGCATGAATAGGGTGCATAAGAATTTCTAAGTCAAAAAATTCATGCATGTCACTCAATTGGGTCACGAGTTTGACAAAGTTCAATGAAAAGCAAAGTGGCATATGCATGTGGTTTTTCAAGAATTTGTATCATATGGCCATGGTGGGTATTTAAATTTCCAATGAGAGAATCAGACAAAGTTCAAGACTACAAATTGTGCAAACATCAAAATCAATTTCAAGCAGAGATATCTCCTCGAATAACTCATTTACCATATCACACTAGTTAAATACTTAGATGATGTGTTGTTCCTATTTTATTTGTGGGAATCACAAACAAGGCAATAAATTGAAATATAAAGTATTCCAATTTTCAGCTCAAGCAGATTTTGACTACCAAGTTTTAAATTTTAATTGTTGAGTTGATTTTCTTTCAAATATTTAGTATTAAATATTAAATCAACTCAAACAGTAATGTAGCATGCATATTCTTGGTTAGGAGATCCAAACCGAATTCGTGGAGTGAAACGGAGCTGTGTGGGGCCCACAGCAGGTCGGCTGACCAGGGGGTTCAGCCGATCCGCTATTTTTGCACGTCGGGATTTTGCGAATTTAAGGTGCCTCCCCCACACTTGTTCCCTAAATTATTTATCCACAAAAATAAACTAAAGATGGAACTTTGCGGGTTAGATGATCTGGTAAGTTCACTTTATTGAACTCAAAATATTAGGGATGATTACATTATTCAATCTAAATTTAATGAATAAAAATTTGGAATAAAACTAAACTAAACTAAACTAGTAAGCATCCTATGCGGTCGAGACATCTAAACTATGGAGCTTTGTAGATATCGCGCTTCTCGACGGCATTGCATACGCGCCGCAGCTTGGCGCCCATGCCACGGCGAACACCATCAATCTCCCCTTTGAGGGATATAAGCTCATCTTTCAGTCCCGCTCTCTCTATGCGCACTTCAGCTAAGTCCGATAGCTTCTTATTCTCCAAACAAAGAGAATCTAACTCTTTAGAAAGTTGTGCCACTTTAGGGGCATGAGGAGATTTCCCGTCGCTGTCCTCAAATTGGCCAGGTGGCCCTCTGATGGTAGGTGGCGAGAGGTGACGCCTAGTCTTGGAGGGTGACGAGCCCATCGATTCCTTCATCGCCAGGTTATTCACTTGCTTGAAAAAGCCTTTTGCATAGCCTCCTTTAGGCTTGCGCACCCCATGGATAATGAGGCGATCTCCCACATGCTCAGGCGAGGTATGTGTAGGTGACTTGTAGTGGTACCTCACTAAGTCATCGTCCTTGGTCTTTAGAGTGCACATGAACTCCTCGCCAGGCTGCAGCTTTGGGAGAGATTCATCTTTTTTAGGAAAAAGATGGGTCTTAACTGACTTAAGGCCAGCCATTTCGGACGACGTGCAGGTGTCGTCGACTTCATAGGAATCCTCTGAGGGGAGAGCGACAGTGCAGGACCACAAGTCGTGGTGCTACGCCCATGTGGAGTCGTCGTCGGTGGC
The DNA here is from genome assembly GCA_036927565.1 of Tuctoria greenei. Taxonomy (NCBI): domain Eukaryota; kingdom Viridiplantae; phylum Streptophyta; class Magnoliopsida; order Poales; family Poaceae; genus Tuctoria; species Tuctoria greenei. The sequence goes on along the minus strand of JAYESD010000006.1, from coordinate 197,279,832 downwards.
GGGATCATGGCAAGAGGTACGGAATCCAACGCCATGACGGACTCCAAAGAAAGGGTGGACATGTCATTGGCCAGTGCGATGTCTCCGCTCAGGTTGAAGGTTGAGCTAGTGGAGGCATGAGGCACAATTTTATTGTCAGCCATGACTTGGATGGGAGGAACAGGAGATGGATTTTTTTATCGATGGTGCAAGGTTCCCCTCTCTGTTCCCGTTAATAAATAGGCAAGGAAAGTATGACAGCACTGAGAGTCTTGTTGGATACGTTGGGAGAGTCCGCACGAGAAAACAGAACACCGACAGTGCAAGGGAGAGGTCGGATGTGACATCCTGGTTCAAGGCTTAATAGGATTGATAGAATACCTCATACCATCAAGGTATACCTTCTTTTCTGGAAGTCCACCTGCAAAGAACTCCGAGGTTAAGCGTGCTTGGCCTGGAGCAATATAAGGATGGGTGACCGACCAGAAAGTCTTCTCAAGTGCGCATGAGTGAGGACAAATTGTGTAGAAAAGACTAGTGTTGGTCTATGGGGCTAGTCTGTGATCCTAGATAGCTGCCAGAAGTAACCATCGCCATACCCGTAGTGGTTGTGGTGTTACAAATGGTATTAGAGCCGACCCTCGCAGTTTCACGGGTGCGTATGGGCCAGGGACATGGGTATGTATGCATGACGCGTGGGCCTTCTAGGAGGGACACGGTATGGTACGTATGCCAGTACTGAACGTATGGACGTGGCCAAGAGGAGACATTCCTGGCTTGGGAGTTGACCGACGAGTGTGTCGATCTTCTAAGGAAGATTGATTGTGACATACTATCTCAAGGCTTACTAGGATTGATAGAATAACTCATACCATCAAGGTATACCTTCTTTTCTGGAAGCCCACTTGCAAAGAACTCCGAGGTTAAGCGTGCTTGGCATGGAGCAATTTATGGATTGATGACCGATCGGAAAGTCTTCTCAGGTGCGCACAAGTAAGGACAAAATGCGAAGAAAAGACTAGTGTTGGTCTGTGGGGCTAGTCTATGATCCTTGAGAGCTGCTAAAAGTAACGATCGCTAGACCCGTAGTGGTTGGGGCGTTACATCGGCCGACCCTAGGGTTTGGTCGAACCCTTCCTGGCTCTGTTCGGGCTAGGGTTTTGTGGTTTGGCTCAATGGGCCCCATGGAGGATTTATTGGATAGGCCCATTAATTGGGTGCGGAGAATTTAGACAGAATTTAAAGAAATAGCGTGAAAATCAATAAGATTTATCATGTCAGTTTCTTTTTCTGCCTCCTCCTCGGATTCAAGAAATAGTTTGAGTTGGTGTCCATTCACTTTAAATAGCTGATCATCATCACCTTGGAGTGTGATGGCTCCATGGGATGAGGTTTCTACTACAGTGAAGGGTCCTTCCCATTTACTTCTAAGCTTCCCATGTCCAAAGAGTTTAACCCTATAGTTGAAGAGTAGAACTTTATCTCCAGGTTTAAACTCTTTAGGCGTAATCCTCTTCTCGTGCCATCAATTGGTTCTTTCCTTGTAGATTTTGGTACTATGGTACGCCTTATCTCTCCACTCTTCCAACTCGGAAAGTTGCTTCAGATGGTGTCTTCTTGCTTCGTGAAGATCCATGTTCCACCGCATGATGGCCCAATAGGCTCTATGTTCCAACTCTACACGAAGATGACAAGTCTTCCCAAAGACATGTTGGAAAGGAGACATGTCGAAGGGAGTTTGGTAAGCAGTATGGTATGCCCATAATGCATTGGGTAGCTTAGCTTCCATCTTGTTCCCATTTCCAAGATGGTCTTTTGCAGAATATTCTTAGTTTGCTTATTAGATATTTCTGTATGACCACTTGTTTGTGGGTGGTATGGGATAGCAATGTTATGTTGGACACCAAGCTCCCTCATGTTCCGAAAGTTCTTGTCTATGAAATGAGACACTCCATCACTTATGACCATACGGGGAGTCCGAAACGTGGAAAAATGATCTCATGGAACACTTTCCTAGCTTGCTTGGAATCAGCATTTTTTCATGATAAAGCTTCTACCCGTTTTGACACATAATCTACGGCCACCAAGATATACTCGCAATCATAGGACCTAAGGAAAGGTCCCATGAAATTAATACCCCACACATCAAATAATTCCACTTGGAGATTATATGTTAAGGGCATCGCATTGCGAGCTAAGATTCCTCCATGTTTTTGGCATTTCCAACATCTGCGAATGAATTCTTTTGTATATTCATACATAGAAGGCCAATAGAATCCACTTTGCCAGATCTTTGCCTGGGTACGGTAAACACCGAAATGGCCAACATAGGGGCTAGTATGACATTTCTCAATAATCTTGGTGCCTTCGATTGATGGGACGCACCTTCTAAGAAGGCCATCAGCATAAACCCGATAGAGGTATGGGTCATTGCAAAGGTTTCTACAACTCTCATAGATGAGTTTCTTTTTGTTTTCTCCTGGTGGTACGTATCCCGTGATCATGAAGTTCACTACATCCGCATACCACGGGTGAGAGTAAGTCACCTTGAGAAGCATATCATCTCGTAGGAAGTCATTGATAAGAATGTCCATGGTCTGAGTGAATTCCATACATGAGAGATGATCTGCCATGGAATTCTCTACTCCTTTCTTATCCTTGATTTCTAAGTCAAAATATTGGAGTAGAAGAATCCATCGGATTAGCCTTGGTTCAGCCTCCTTTTTGGTGAGCAAGTACTTCAAGGCAGCATGGTCTGTGTAGACTATGACCTTGGCTACAATCAAATGGGACCTAAACTTATCGATAGCAAAAACTACAGCCAAGAGCTCTTTTTCAGTTGTGACATAATTGAGTTGAGCTCCTGTCAGAGTTTTGCTAGCGTAGGCTATTGCATGATGCTTTTTATCTTTGGTTTGTCCTGAGACCGCACCAATAGCAAAATCACTAGCATCACACATGATTTCTAATGGCAGCGTCCAATCGGGAGGTTGAATGATTAGAGCTAAGATGAGTGCCTTTTTGAGTGTATCAAATGATTTAAGGAATTCATCATCAAAATCGAAAGGAGCTTCCTTAGCTAATAGGTTAGTGATGGGTCGCTACTTTTGAGAAATCTTTGATGAATCACCGATAGAACCACGCATGACCTAGAAAGTTGTGGATTCCCTTTACATTGATAGGTGGTGGAGGTTTTTCAATGACTTCAATATTTGCATTGTCCACCTCTATCCCTCTCTCAGACACTAAGTGTCCAAGAACGATGCTTTCTCAGACCATGAAATGGCACTTTTTGCAATTAAGTATGATGTCCTTTTCTTGGCATCTTTGTAAGACATTTTCTAAGTTTTACAGACAATGATCAAAAGTTTTTCCATAGATGGAGAAATCGTCCATGAAAACTTTCATGATCTCCTCAATCATGTCGGAAAAGATAAACATCATGCATCTTTCGAAAGAGGCAGGAGCATTACACAGTCCAAAATACATACGCCTGTAGGCATATGTTCCATAGGGACATGTGAATGTGGTCTTAATTTGATCATCGGGATGGATAGGGATTTGATGATAACCCAAATACCCATCAAGAAAACAAAAGTAGGAGTGTTTTGCCAACCGCTCTAACATCTCATCAATGAAGGGCAGTGGAAAATGATCCTTCCTTGTAGCATTGTTAAGTTTTCGGTAATCAATGCATATCCTCCAACCCGTGACGGTTCGTTGAGGAATTAATTCATTCTTCTCATTTCGAATGACCATCATACCTCCCTTCTTAGGCACTACTTAAACTGGGCTGACCCATTGAGTATGAGGAACACGGTAGATAATACCGACATGCAGAAGTTTCAAGACTTCTTTCTTGACAACCTCTTGCATCACATTATTCAATCGCCTTTGAGGTTCCCTTTAGGGGACACTCTCGGAGTCAATAGGAATGCGATGGGTGCATAATGCTGGACTAATCCCCTAGAGATCCTTTAGTTAATAGCCAAAAACAGCTCTATGCTTTTCTAACATGGCAATGAGCTTGGGTGTCTCATCATCTGAAAGTTCGTCACTTATGATTACAGGGGCTTCCAAATCACCATTTAGAAAGGCATAACGTAGGCCTGGAGGGAGAATTTTTAGCTCAACAAGAGGTTTTGGGAAAAACTCATCTTTTGGTAATTCAATTGCCTCCTGAAATTCATCCTCCTCTTGGATGATATCTTCTTATCCTTCAATTTCAGGAGGTGCTAAGAATTGAAGAGTTCTAACCTCCTCTAATGGCTCATTTTGGATGGGAGATTTTACGGATGTGTTCTTGGAATGCAGGATAGGAATAGAGAATTTTCTGCCACCAAGCTTGACATTGAGGTTTCCTTCCAAGGGAATTTCCATGTGAAATTTCCCAATGGAATCCCAATCATAATATCGAAATCTTGAATTTCGAACACATGGAAATCTAGGATTGCCTCAATATCTTTGTGTCTTACAGACACCTGTTGCAAAACGCTGCATCCTTCAAGGATGTTTTTGCAACACCCCAGCCACTACGGGCCTGGCGATCCTTACTTCTGGCAGCTCTCTAGGATCACAGACTAGCCCCACAGACCAACACTAGTCTTTTCTGCGCATTTTGTCCTCACTCGTGCGCACCCTAGACAACTTCTCGGTCGGTCACCCATCCGTAAATTGCTCCGAGCCAAGCACGCTTAACCTCGGTGTTCTTTGCAGGTGGGCTCCCGGAAAAGAAGGTATACCTTGGTGGTATGAGTTACTCTATCAATCCTATTAAGCCTTGAGCCAGGATGTCACAATCCACCCCCCTTAGAAGACCGACGTCCTCGTCGGTCAACTCCCAAGCCAGGAACGTCCCCTCTTGGCCACGTCCATACATTCAGTACTGGCATAAGTACCATACCGTGTCCCTCCTAGAGGACCCACGCATCATGCGTACGTACCCACGTCCCTGACCCATACACACTCGTGAAACCACGAGTGTCGCCTCTGATACCAACACTAGTCTTTTCTGCGCATTTTGTCCTCACTCGTGCGCACCCGAATGACTTCCCAGTCAGTCACCCATCTGTAAATTGCTCCGAGCCAAGCACGCTTAACTTCAGTGTTCTTTGCAGGTGGGCTCCCGGAAAAGAAGGTATACCTTGGTGGTATGAGTTATTCTATCAATCCTATTAAGCCTTGAGCCAGGATGTCATAGTTTTCGAAAGAATCTAGGAAGGATTTACATGTTGGTGCCAACGGCACATCGCCCAGTATGGCGAGAGCACAAGAATCGGAAATGAGATTTGCTCCAACAGTAGGGTTGTATAGGACCTTCATTGGTGTCCCTCTAATGAAACATAGAATGGTTGCCAAAGGTGAGGTCATCCGAAGGATTTCGATGACTGCACAACTTCCGCGGTCCATTCCCTACTTAGAATAGATGTTAACTGCATGACCGTCTGTTGGATGAACACTCCGTCAGGTGGGTCGGGTGGAGTTAATGGAAATGATGGTTTCCTATAGCAACAATACTTCAAGGTGTTTCCAAAATATTCAAATATCTCTTCCTTGAAGTAGAAGGGAAACTTCGAAGGTTGAATTTCTTCTTCCTTCGTAGTTTCAGGTTTGGGAGAGGATTCCTCCAGCAAGGTTTGAGATAGGCAAGAGATAGGTTCTTCCTTTCCATGGATTTATCCTTGGATCTTGACACTACTTCCTCTTGAGGAAGCTCATTAAGACCCATAATGAAGGAAGAATTTTATTGAATTCGCTCTAGAAGATCCTTACCTTCTTCCGACGTCTTATGGAGGAAAGATCCTCGAGCCGTAGTGTCAAGATGTAGGGCAGACTCTTTGTTCAATCCCATGTAGAAGTGTTGCAAAAGCAACGGATCAGGAATGGACAAATCTGGGACAGAATTTCTCAAAAGAGAAAATCTATCCCAAACACCTATGGAATCCTTCTCCTTCTGTTGTAAGCATAGTACTTCCTTCCGCAAGGAAACAATTCGGGCAATTGGAAAGAAAGCAAGACAAAATATGTCTCGTAATTCATTCCAATTTCCGCTTGTCTTCCCAACGTTGTGGTCATACCATTGTTTGGCTTTTTCCTTAAGGGAAAAAGGAAACAACTTCCATTTGAGAGTTTCTTGTGTCACACCCTTGATTAGAAGCCATGGACACAATTGTTCCAACTCTCATAGATGGTGGTAAAGGGTTTTCACAATCCATTCCTAATAAGGATTGTTTTTGAACCATGGCTATAAAGCCAGGGCGATGTTCATAGCTGGTAGAACATATGGGTTCCGCCGAAGGTGGTGGCTCACAAAACTTTCCCTTCGGGGCAGAATATGAAAGAATGGTGGGCTGCTCCATATATGTGGTGGTGGTAAGAAAAGGAAAGATAAGATAAGAATATAGATACGAGAGTGAACAAGGTTCGAAGATTAACAGCAACCGTTCCCCAACAACGGCACTAGAAATGCTTGTTTACGTTTCTTATGTCACAGACAAAAATCTGCAAGCGCACGGAAACTGTTGTGTAGCACTTCCCCTTAAGAGTATTCCAAGGGTATCGAACCCAAAGAACGTGTGTGCTAATCTTACGAACTAATCCACCCAAGGACACAAAGTTGTTTGTAGGCAAGGAAGAGATAAGAATTCAAAGTATTGATTCTAATTCAAAGGAATTTGTAGTAGTTGCTTGCTTCTGGCACGGGTTTACCCATAGCTACACTAGGAGAACTCCCGCCAAGAGCCTATTGCATAGCCGAACATGGAGGATTGCTAAGGACAGATAGGGCTGTCACCACCTACTGCCTACATCTTCAATCTGTGGGTCTACGAGATATTCACTGGTGATTTGTAACTTAAGCACCACTCTTACATTTTAAATCAGAACTCTAGTTGTTTCGAACACAAAGCTACAACTAGAGTCTCTAATAAATTAAAGCAATCAACCCACAAGTAACTACTTGTGCAAACTAATATGAATTGAGAATCAAACTTGAATTTAATTCATAAAGGGCTTACTTGATTTGAATAACACCTTTGTAGGGGTACAAGTGTAGAAGAGGAACTTGACAAGTCCAAGCCTCCTTCTCCTAAACTCTCACCACACTCTCCTTCTACTTGGCAGCCTCTAGGATTACTCTAAACCTTAGGAGTGGTATTCCATTCTCAACTTTTGGTGTGTGTGTGTGTGTGAAGTTAGGTGTGGGGTGCTATTTATAGGGGGGAGAAGGGTCTGTTCCTGCCACCAAATGTGCGTGAATCAGTCGCCCATCACTTCAAGCCGGGAGGAGCCAACACGTGGCATTTGACCGGGTTTGGCACCACTCCCTAGTCGGTCGACTAGGGAGGTCGGCTGACCTGGTCACAGCTTTATTGGGGTTGTGCTTTCTCTAGGTCTCTGTCACGTGGGTCCCATCCATTGATATGGGTGCTACACCGTTGGATGGTCTCGGATACTTCTGTTTGTGGGCCATTTGATCCATGTGATGACATGTGGCATCGCCTGATTCATCGAAATCCAATTTTATTGGTTACTCCCTGCGTGTCTTGGTTTTTTGTGTCTAAATTCACCTATATACAAATAATTACCAACACTTGTGGAATTGGTTAGTTTTTAACCCTACCACTACGTTGTGTTTCTCTTTTGTGCACATTATGAGGTGAATTGACAGTCTAAATATGGTACTTAAGGATCGTCAACAGTGGCCAAGAGATCACAAAATAGCCTTTACAAAGGACAACTAGCATATTTAGACCCACTGAGGTTTCACCGGTGGTGACACCTCTAACTGAGCACATCCCACCAAGGGCCCCCTCTTGTGTCGTTCAGATCCCAGAGCAGTCCCACCACTATTGCAAACCCAACCGACTCCCATTCCCCGCTCCCCTAAATTATGCAAACAATGTTGGCAATACACCTTATTAATCGGCTCAGCTGCAACAATACTTGGCCCTGTGGTGGCATTATAGAACCTCGGTTGTCGCTCCACGAACTGGTCTTTAGATCTAAAGCAAGCGAAACCACCATAACATCTAACCCAATCCACAATCGATGCTTGCTTATATCTCACCAGTTACCAATTAACCATATTCATCAATTCACATCATCCATAAGTGCATTAATTCTTAGTTAATCCATTTGGTTGTTTTCCTATCCCAATTAATTAGAGCAGAGCAGAAAGGTAAAAATACTGTTTTCGACTCTCTACAATATAATCCAAGTGACAAGGATGGTCAACGAAGACTAGTAAACACCTATCATGGGATTCCCATCAATTTGACACAAGCATGCAATTTTGCAAACAAAATATTTAAAAACGGGATCAAAATGTTCAAGGACACTTGCCTTGCTCTTGAGACTGGTTAGGGTCAAAAGCTTCAAAGTTCTGGTGCTCGAGGTCCTCGACAGCACCCTCTAGAGCAAAACCTTCTATTGTGCGTAACAACCATACAAAACAAACATCACAATCAATAAATGTTCATATATTACCCAATATGTCATGTAATGCATGAATGACGCAGTTATGTGGTAATGCATGTTACCAAGTTGCTATCGTTGCTTAATAACTACTTACAATAACATTTTACATGTTACGGCAAGTTTTAAGTCATTTTGGATAATATTAAAAAAAGTTATAGGAATTTCCAGAACTGAAGGACCGGACTAGTCCCAACCCGGGCCAGACGTGTCCGTTATGGACCAGAAAGGAAATCGGACTAGTCCGCAAAGGATCGAACAAGTTCGTTAATGCTAGGTTTTTGGTGAATTTTCAACTAGAGCATAGTTGAAGTTAATATGGAATCATAATTTAAGTAGGAAAGATTAATCTAGGGTATTTACCGTGAACCCTAGGGTTCAAGGGTTGAGGATTTGATGGAACTCGAGAACTTGATGTCTAGATCCAAAGAAGATGAATAAGTTGGTGGAGGGAAATGTTGACAATGGAGCGTTGATGAAGATCGCTACAGCGACGACGATCTTGGTTGATCCTCCTCCTTCTTCTTCCTGCGGTGGAGACTCCTTGATGGCGGCTGTCATGAACTAGAGTTAATGGTTTCTTTTGATGTGGCAAAGAGATGGGTTGGTGTTGGGGTGTTTATATAGGGTGGAGGTGGTAGGGTTTGGGTGGAATTTGAGTATAAGGCAGTGGAGGCCTTGGTGGGGGTCCTACATGGGCTCCATAGGGGTTGGGCGCGACGTTCTCGGGTCCACTCAAGGAAAATACCCAATAACTCGTCGTGGGGGAAAAACAGAATCTGAGTCAGGCACACCAGACTAGTCCAAAGGGAGTCCGAACAAGTCCGATATGGAACAGAAACTTGAACGGATGGGTCCGATGGAAGTCTAGACAAGTCTGATCGGTTCCAGAGAGCAAAACGGATAAGTCCAGTATGGGGCCAGACAAGTCCGGGCTCCTGCCCTGTTTTCGAAGTCTCTCACTTCAAAGGCTATGTTTATTCGCCTATTATCTGCATATCCCTTTTGTTGACTGAGCAGCCCTTATTCTCGTAGATTGTCTGAACTTGCTTTTCAGCATCCTGTATTACATCAGGTCCAAATACTTGAGTTTCTCCTGTCTCATTCCAAAACAATGGTGTTCTACACCTTCTCCCTTACAGTGCTTCATATGGTGACATTTTCAAACTTGCTTGATAATTGTTGTTGTAGGAGAATTTAGCATATGGCAGACTTTTGTCCCAGCTTCCTCCATACTTTAGTGCACAAGCTCTTAGCATGTCTTCTAATATCTGATTCGTTCTCTCGGTTTGTCCATCCGTTTGAGGGTGATATGCAGAACTGAAATTCAATTGGGTTCCCATAGACTCGTGCAGCTTTTGCCAGAACCATGAGGTAAATTTAGAACCTCTATTGGACACTTTTCTCTGGTACTCCGTATAAACGCACTATTCTTCCCATATAAAATTATGCCAACTTTGCTCCACTATAGGTAGTCTTGACAGGAATAAAGTGCGCAGACTTGGTCAATTGATCCACAATAACCCATATTGAATAATATCCTGCCGATGTGCAAGGTAAACCAACTATGAAATCTATACCAACTTTTTCCCACTTCCATTCTGGGATCTTCAATGGCTGCAATAATTCAGCTAGCTTTTGATATTCAGCTTTGACTCGTTGGCATACATCACACAAAGCAACATATTCAGTTATGTCCCTTTTCATGCCATCCCACCAATAGAAGGTTTTCAAATCCTTGTACATCTTCGCACAGCCAGGATGGATGGAGTAAAGCGAGTCATGTGCCTCCTTTAATATCTTCTCGTGGAGACACTTTACATTAGGCACAACAATCCGTTTCCCAAGCCATAGAGTGCCATGGTCATCCTCATCAAATCCGAATTCTCTCCCTTCTTGGGTCATTTCCTTGATTTTTTGGATTTCCTCATATTTTGTTTGACCTTATCGATTTCTTGTTCCAGGGTCGGATTTAACTCCATTATTCACATTTTAATCACAAATCCAAGATTCGATCGCTCAAACTCCTTGCACAACTCAAATGGCAATTCCCGAATCACGAGTTGGTGGCTTACTCCTTTCCGACACAAGGCATCAGTCACTACATTAGCCTTCCCTAGATGATAGTTGATTCCCATATCATAATCCTTGATGAGCTCCAACCATCTTCGTTGCCTCAAATCTAGATCCGTTTGTGTGAATATGTACTTGAGGCTCTTGTGATCCGTGTAAATCTCACACCTGTGACCAAGAATGTAATGTCTCTAAATCTTCAAGGCATGCACTACAGCTGCAAGTTCAAGATTATGCGTAGGACAATTATGCTCATGTTTCTTCAATTGCCTCGATGCATAGGCTACGGCATGACCTTCTTGCATAAGCACACATCCAATCCTTTGTCTTGAAGCGTCGCAATAAATATCAAAACTCTTACTCACATCGAGCAAAACAAAGACTAGTGCGGTGGTTAACCTCTTCTTTAACCCTTCAAAACTGTTTTCACAAGCTTGACTGCATTGGAATGCTTTCCCCTTCATTAATAATTTTATCATGGGCTTGGCTATTTTTGAGAAATCCTTGATAAACCGACGGTAATATCCAGTCATTCCAAGAAAACTTCTAATTTCCTTGACATTTTATGGTGGTTCCCACTTCAACATGTCTCTTGCTTTTCCTGGGTCAACCGATACTCCTCCTCTAGAGATGATATGTCCCAAGAATGATACTTCTCTTAACCAAAACTGGCACTTGCTGAATTTGGCATATAATTGGTGCTCCCTTAATTTCTGCAATGTGAGCCATAAATGCTCCTCATGTTCCTCCTCACTTCTCGAGTAGATCATAATGTCATTAGTGAACACCACAACTAACTTATCCAAGTACTCCATGAAGACCTTATTCATGAGGTACATAAAAGTACACAGGTGTATTCGTCAATCCAAAAGACATCACGGTGTACTCATAGGATCCATACCATGTCCAAAAGCTGTTTTGGGTATATCCGACCGTCTAATCTTCAATTTGGAAATACCCTGGCCTCATGTCAATCTTGGAGAAAACACATGTACCCTTCATTTGGTCGAACAAATCCTCTATACGGGGCAACGTGTAGTTGTTCTTAGTCGTTACCTCATTGAGAGCTCGGTAATCCACACACATCCTCTGGGATCCATCCTACTTATCCATGAAAAGCACTAGTGCTCCCCAAGGTGAAGAGCTTGGGCGAATGAAACCCTTCTCTAGCTGCTCTTGAATTTGGTTCTTGAGCCCCGCTAACTTCATAGGAGGCATCCTATATGACCTCTTAGCTATAGGTGCAGTTCCAGGTATCAAATCAATAACAAACTCTATGTCACGATCAGGTGGCATACCTGGCAGTTCACCCAGAAACACATCTGAAAATTCACACACCACCGGAATCTCCTCTATTGTTGCACCATCAATTTGATTCAGCTCCACTTGCTTTGATGTGTGTTGAGATGCTTCAAATTTTATGTTGACCCCTTCCTCATTTGTCAACTTCACCGTCTTTGTGACACATTGAATTATCCCATTGTGCTTCCTTAACCAATCCATTCCAAGTATGATGTCCAATCCTTGTGATTCCTAAACAATAAGGTTGGCAAAGAAGTTTACCCACCTTATTATAAGACTTACTTTTAAATATACTATATTCGTCCTCATCTCTCCTCTAGGAAATTTAACCAACAAGGTATACTTCATATGAGATATGGCCAAACTATACTTGGCAACATACTTTGATGCAATGAATGAATGTGATGCTCCAGAATCAAATAACATAGTAGTCGGGTTGGAGTTTTTGAAAAACATACCAATCACCACGTCATCCTCTAGTTGGGCCTCCTTCGTAGAGACATGATTCACCTTGCCACGAACAAAATTTTGTGGTCCACGGTTGCCTTGTGGCACTCCTCCATTTGGTCTTGGGTTCTGTCTCGGAGCATTGTTCCCTTGACCAGGGCCTGACTTAGGGCATTGAGATGCAAAGTGTCCCACCTCACCACAAGTATAGCACGACATTGCTGCACCAAAATTGTTTGGGCGGGCTTGGTTTTGAGCATTAGCAATAAAATTAGCGCGGGACACATGAGGCATAGGATGGCGTGGTGCTTGCATAGTGGGGCATTGCTGCATAGGCTGAGCTGGACGCGGTGGAATAGCAGCGCGATATGCAGGAACAGAGGGGTTGTAGTATGGTGCATTTGGTGGTGCAAAGCGGGGGCGAACATTGCTTCCTTGTGGGTGTCCTTGATAGGGCTTCTTGCTCTAGTTATCTTGCTCCATCTCACGAACCTTGTTCTCAACCACTATGACTTTGTCCACAAGCTTCTGGAAGTTTGCATAGTCACAATTGAGCAATTGGGACTTGAATCTCGTTGTTTAGGCCTCTCATGAATAAATATTGCTTGCGGCTGTGGAGCATACCTTGAGAGTTGAGTGAATTTATTGAGATACTCACTCACACTCGACTTTCCTTGCCTTAGGTTCTCAAATTATTGCCTCTTTAGGATCATGACACCTTTAGGAACAAAGTGAGAACAGAAACTTTCCTTGAATTCAACCCAAGTGATTCTCTCTTCATTAGCATGGGCATTGCAAAACGAGTCCCACCAATCTGTAGCTGCTCCAACTAGTTGATGGGAAGCAAAGAAAACCTTCTCCTGGTCACTGCACTGGACAATAGCAAGCTTCTTCTCTAAAAATTTCAGCCAATCATCAGCTTCTATAGGATCATTGGCTTGAGCAAAGGTAGGTGGCCTAGTCCTCATAAACTCTCCCAATCTATTATGAGGCGGTGGGGGTGGCGGTAGAGGCATGTGGTGCTGATTTTGGTTATTGGCCTGCAGCTGTACCAAAGTTTGCATCACAATCTGCATAGACAGATTTTGCATATCCAACAACTGCTCAAGGTTGCTAGCCTCAAGTCCAAATCCATTATTGTTGTTCTCAGGTGCCCCATTGTTCTCCTCCTCCTCATTGGCATTCCTCTCATTGCGACTCCTCGACATCTGAAGTATGAGCAAGAGATAGAAGAATTTAGAAAATGTCCCCAACTATATGCATCAAGGGATATGAACGAAGCAACTACCTATATAATCCTATATGGATTGGCAAATGCCGAAGCATGCCACGACCCACTACTAAGCACACAAGCATACAAGGAAACATTACATAGCAATCAACACACCAAACAACCCACAACATTTTCTAAGTGCTCCTATGTGCTCTAAAGTGTTCATCTATCGAGGTTTCGTCCTACGGTCAACCTCGCTCTGGTACCAAGTGATAATGAGGATATACTTATTGGACTAGATAGGAATGCTGCAACAAAAATGAAATTTTTACTTGATCAACTTGTTGAGAAGGAGAGGTTAATTCATCGTCAAGAGGACATGATTATCTCCCAAAAGGAGGAGTATGTCGAACTTGACAAACTTCTAGAACTTGAAAAGGAGAAAAGCAATTCACTGGAGCTTGAGTTAGCTTCAAGCAAGGAAGCATGCCTGGAGTTAACCAACTCAAATGTTGCAATCAAGGACCAACTTGCTGACCTGATCAAGGTTAACAAGATCCTTGAAGTGCAAGTTGGGTCACTCAAGCTGAGTGAACCTTCCTCCTCTACAAGCTCACCTTCTCAACCCACTCAAACTGATTTTGCTCATGCTTGTACATGTCAGAAAGGTCACACCAGTTTGAAGGAAAAGTCAACCTCCACAAAGGATAAACATCCTGCCCAAAGTGGCATATTTGACAAGGAGAAGATCGACTATGCACGTAGTGCATACTTGGTTCAAAGACCTCCAAATGTTAAATATAGCATTGGTTACTCTTATGATGAAAAGCAGCATGCTAGAAACCATAAGAATAACAAGGAGAGGATTTCCTTTGTGAAGGGAAGACCCTCGCAAACTAGTAAGTCGAAGGGTAAAAACTTGAACTCACATGAACACCGGACTAATCCGGTTAGTGTCTAGACAAGTCTGGTCCTCCCAGACTAGTCTTGTTTACAAACAATAACAATTACTCTTTAGAACCTTTGATGCCTCCTATGTGTTGATGAGAAATAATTTTGGCAAGGTTTATGCGCATTATGTTGGGCCACGCCATTGGAACACTAAATCTCATGTGTGGGTGCCCAAATGTATTATAACTAACCTCCAAGGACCCAAGCAAGATTGGATACCTAAAACCAAAGCATAATTTGTTTTTGCAGGCCTATTCCTCCGGTGGATCTAAATGGATGATAGACAGTGGCTGCACCAACCATATGACCGGAGAAAGAAGAATGTTCATGGAATATGAAGAGAATGAGGACCCAAATGAGGGCATCTACTTTGCTGTAAGACCTATGTATGCTGAATACATTGTCTTGTAGCGAATAATCTTTCTTTGACGATAAAAGTTTTGATTATCACCAAAACACCTTTTTATTAAGATCCGACTAGATTTTTGTTAGCTCTGGCTCAAGGTCCGGGTTGCTCTGGCAAGGTCCGGAACTTGACCGCAATGCTTCTGTTTTTCATTTGCAATGTTTCGTACTTGCTTTACATCTCTGGAAAGATTGCTTAGTACTCATTTGCTAAGTCTTTGGTGCGTTTTTGGTTGACATGGGTGATATCGTGTTACTATGGTTTTGCAACATGCTTATGTCAGGTTCTCACGTAAGGTGTTGTGTTTGGAACTAACTTGAGTCAAGTCGAGGACTTGGGCTCGTATGGATTGGTTGTTTATTCATGTGCAGGTGTTGCTTGATTTCAATACATGGTTGGTGATGGGATCCATTGGACTAGTCTTAGGGAGGAGATGAGGTTCCAACAACCAAATTCAGGAGGAATTGTGGTTGAGCTCATCAGGAGGTTGCGCAACATGATTGAATCAAGAACAATGCATGTGAAGGTATCGTGGACGTCATTGGAAGATGTTTGCACGTATGAAAGGAGTGCATGGACGTGGCTACATGGTTCCGAGACGTGATAAAGAGATGTGGACATAAAGAGTTGGTCGGAAAGGTCCAACCGACTAGGTTATGGACTCAAGCTGCGGCTGAGTCGGGTTTGACTCAAATATGGAAAGATTTGAGTTGGTTATGATAGGATTTCGTGTGGGTCATTAATTTGAGTTGTTTAGGAATGTGGGATACGTTCCTAAGGTGTTTGGAAGTCTTAAAATTGCTTCTATCTGCGTATAAAAGAATCCTATGCAGTTATAGAAAGTTACGATTCGTGAACAGAGTAGGATTAGGTTCCTGATTTGAGTTGAGTTGGCTTTCGAGCTGGTTATATAAGAAATGGAGCCTAGAGTTCGTGGTGCACGACTTTGAGGCTGTTCCTCTTGTGTTCTATTGAATAAAATTCGTAGTTTGAAGGAACTTTTGTGCCTTGTTCGTCCAACTTGTTCCAGACAAGTTTTACTCATCGAGTTTCTGGACAGCACTACCTTTCGTAGGTGGTTTTATCATAACTCGAGTTTTAGAGATCCAATTGACGTGATTATTTTTGGGTTGTCTTCAAAACTTGATTATCTATCTTATGTCAAAATTTCACGGTCATTGGATTTGTGGTTTATGATCTACACGAGTTTCTTTGCATCGTTGCAGAACTGTTTTTCTTTCTCGGGTAGGGCAGATTGACCTTTGTTTGATCTTTCGATCATAACTTGAGTTTTTCTCGACGGATTTGAGTGATTATTTTTGTGTTGTCTTCGTGACTTGATTCTCTCTGATATCTATCACTTTTATCATGGTGAAACATGTTTATATTAGTATCATATACGATTTCTTTAACAGATCATTTTTCTGCCATTCACCCCACCTCTGGTAGCTTTTCACGTGCTCTTCGATCCTACAGTTGGTATCAGAGCCACGGTGCTCTAATCTTTGTGATTTGCGTGTGTTTTTGACTAATCATCATGGAGAAGTACTCTGCCAAACCTTGTGTGTTCACTGGTATTGATTTTCAGGTTTGGAAGGCACACATGGAGGCTTCTATCCAGGCACAATGCTTTGCAATATGGAAGAAGGTATACAAGCCTTAAGAAGTGCCATCAAATGATCAAGTTACAGCTACAAATTTGAGAGATGTCGACAACAACAACAAGGCTCGAAACTTGATCATAGAAGGATTAACACAAAGCGACTTCGACCGTGTTGCACACCTCCGATTTGCATACGATGTGTGGAAAGCACCTTGTGACTACCACAAAGGATCCAACACGATCAAAGAGGTAAGGCAAGACATGTTCAAGAAAGAATACATGCGCTTCGAGATGCAACCCGATGAGTCTATTGATGACCTTTTTGCTCGCTTTAATAAGATTCTCAGCAACTTGCGTAGTGTCAATGTTAATTTTTCAGATGCTGAAAATGCTAGGCAATTGCTAAGTGCATTAGATATGTCAACTTGGGAGATAAAAGTCACATCTATTCGTGAATCTACTGTCATGAGTTCACTTACTTTAGATGTACTATATTCCAAGTTAAAAACTCATGAAATTGACATAATCTCACGTAAGAACCCCAACAAGTCTATTGCTTTTGTTTCTCAACGTGACATGCCTAGTTCCGGTCAAACATCATCTTGTGGTACACTTGCTTTGCTGTCCTCTCTAACCCTTGAACAGATTGAGGAGTTTCCACGGGAGGAGCTAGCGCTCATATCTATCCGGTTCTCAAAAGCATGTGAGAACTAGAAGGAGAGGAAGCTCTGGACCTCAACGATGCTTTGAATGTGGTGAGACAGGACATTATTGTTTAGATTGCCCTAACCTTTCAGGTCCTACTTCCCGGGATGAAAAGAAAACAAGAACGAAGCACTCCTCTGCAAAAGATATGAAGAAAAAAGAAGGGTTTTACAGGACGTCAATTGGTGAGTAGTTTTATCTCAGCACTCCAGGAACTTGGCTCAAGCGACGTGGACATTGGAAGTGATGAAGATGAAGATGATTTGGCAAAATTGTGCTTCATGGCGGGCAAGTCAAGATCAAGTATGGAGGAGGCAGAACACAACAGCGACAATGAAGAGGTATGTCCTACTTGCGAAGAAATGTGTGATGCTATTTCTTGTTCCACTGTTATTGTCAAGAAAAAGGACAAAAAGCTTAGGGACAATGCTGTTAAAATTGAGTCACTATAATCTGAAATTAATCGTTTGAAATCCTTGATTCCTAGTGATGATTCTTGTTCCTCATGTGACTTAATGTGACTTAATATATGAACAAATGTCCTCCCTAAGAAGTGCACATACCTCCACACTTGATAAACTTGAACTTGAAATTGAAAAGAACAAAAAGCTTGCTGCACTTAATATTGGAAACTTAAAAGATGCTTCTTGTTCTACAATTGATTTGCATTGTTCTAGTTGTGATGATCTTGATAAGAAACTGCAAGATGCTATGAATGAAATCTCTATATTGAACAATGCTTTACATGGTCATGAAGTTAAATATTGTTCCAATTGCAAATTAAAAGGAAAAACTTCATGTGAAAATTTTCTTGATGTGTCCAATAAACTTGATAACATGCATGAGACATTTGATCGGTTTTGTAATGGGAATAAGAACCTAAACTTGCTGCTGAATTCACAAAGTCTTGCAATGATAAAACTGGTTTAGGTTTTGATTCTCATGCTCATGCTAAGGCACATCCACCTAAAATTGTAAAGTCATTAGGAAGTGGTTTGATTCAAACAATTCCTAAACAAAAAGAAGTGGTTTTCAAATCTGCAGGAGTATTGTCTCATTCGATTTCAAATAAAAATGTTGTTTGCTCATCCAGACATGAACACAAAGTTAAATTTCATTGTACCTACTGTGGTAGATATGGTCATGTCATAGATTTTTGTTATATACTAGCTAAACAACAGAAAAGGGAAAGAATAGTTGCTAGATCTCATAACTTTCATGCAAAATTTGCTGCACATATTGAACCGAATGTACAACCTGATGTTTTGAGTCAAAAACGTTCAAAGTTTACCTCCGGACCTTCTGTTTTTGCCTCCGGAACTTCTGATTTTTGTGCTACAAAAGTAACACCTTATAGGTCAGTAGTTAAGAATAAAAAATCTCAAACTTTGACTCATAAACCTGCTATTTTATCTCAGCTTTCGCGTGTTTTTCCTGCTGCACGTCGCGTGACTCAGTACTGGAATCCTAAATGTCTTTTGACTAACCCCAGTATTGAGTCATCGACGTATTGTGCTTCTATGTAGGTTACACGTTTGAGGAAGGAGAACATTTGGATTGTGGATTCAGGTTGCTCACGCCACATGATCGGTAACAAAGATTGGTTCTCCTCCCTCTCTTTTATGGCATGTGTAGAGAATGTTACTTTTGTCGATAATTCTTCAACTCCTATAATTGCTAAGGCTTCGGTTGGAGTAAATGATCACTACACTTTGAAGGATGTGGCACTTGTCAAAAATTTTAAATACAACTTGCTTTCTGTTTCACAATTGTTAGATGAAAATCTGGAAATTATTTTCAATAAAAATTGCTACAAAGTTGTAAGTTCAAATAGTGAGCTTATTTTTAACATGTCTCGGTTTGGAAGAGTTTTTAAAGCTGATTTTGATATGTCTTCCTCTAAGCATAGGTGTCTAGTTGCTAATGATTCAAAGGACCTATATTTTTGGCATCGTAGACTTGGTCACGTAGGCTTTGATCACCTAACGCGTGTTAGTGCTCTTGATCGCATACGTGGGCTGCCTAAGCTTAAAGGGGACAAAGAAATTGTGTGCTCTTCTTGTAGACATGCTAAGATGGTTGCATGTTCACATACTCCTCTCACAATGATCATGACAACTGGACCATGTCAACTTTTGCATCTTGACACCGTAGGACCTTCACGTGTTCAATCCTTCGAAGGTAAATGGTATGTACTTGTGATTGTTGATGATTATTTTAGATACTCTTGGGTTTACTTTATGGCGTCTAAGAATGAAGTTTTTAGTCACTTTAGAACTTTATTTCTTAGATTATCAATTGATTACCCAGGATCTTTAAAAGCAATTAGAAGTGATAATGGAACTGAATTTAAAAATCAATCTTTTGATCACTTTTGTGCTGAAAATAGAATATATCATCAATTTTCTTCACCATATGTACCTCAACAAAATGGTGTTGTAGAAAGAAAGAACAGAACCTTAGTTGAGATGGCTAGGACTATGCTTGATGAATATCAAACTCCTAGGAAATTTTGGGATGATGCGTTAGCAACCGCTTGTTATGTCTCAAATCGTGTTTTCTTGCGTGCTAAGCTAGGTAAAACACCATATGAGATCCGGTTTGGACATAGGCCCAGTGTTACACACTTTCGGGTCTGGTTGCAAATGCTTTGTTAAGAAACATGGTAATCTTGATAAAATTTGAACCTAGATCCATTGATGGCTTGTTTCTTGGTTATCCATCTCATACTAGAGGCTACCGTGTGCTTTTACCTGACACTAACAAAATTGTGGAGACTTGTGAAGTGTCTTTTGATGAAGCTAGCCTAGGTACTAGCTCAAACATTGCAGGTCCAGATCCATATCCGCAGGGGGGAGCATTTTCGTTGAAGATGAGGAAGAATTGGAACTGCTGCCCAAAAAATCAGCAGCTAAAGACTTTGGTTCAGCTCCGGATGTTAATTCTCAACCAGCACCGACAACCATCAATGCTGATTCAAATCGTCCTCAAGTCACAAGCTCATTGATTTGTGATGAACATGAAGAAGAAGAAGCTTTTGAGACATCTGTTCCCCTACGTTTTTACAAAGATCATCCCCCACAACAGATGATTGGAAGCTTGCACGAACGAGTCACACAGTCCAGGTTTTGCGATCCAAAATGTCATGCTCATTCTGCTTTTGTTGCTTCTTTTGAACCCAAATATATATCACACGCACTCACAAATGAATTTTGGATTATTTCCATGCAAGAAGAGTTAGAAAATTTTGAAAGAAATAATGTTTGGAAACTTGTACCTCCACCTCAAGGTCACACTTTAATTGGAACTAAATGGGTGTTTAAAAATAAACAAAGTGAGGATGGGGTTGTGGTTAGGAATAATGCTAGGTTGGTTGCTCAAGGTTTCACTCAAGTTGAAGGTCTAGGTTTTGATGAAACTTTTGCTCCTGTTGCTAGATTAGAAGCCATAAGAATTTTGTTAGCTTTTGCTGCATCTATTGGTTTTAAGCTATATCAAATGGATGTTAAAAGTGCTTTTCTTAATGGATACATAGATGAGGAGGTTTATGTGAAACAACCACCGGGTTTTGAAAATCCAGATTTTCCTAATCATGTTTACAAACTGTCCAAAGCCTTGTACAGTCTCAAACAAGCCCCTAGAGCATGGTATGATAGGTTAAAAACATTCTTACTTGAAAAAGGGTTTACCATGGGCAAGGTTGATAAAACTCTTTTTGTGCTTAAGCATGGCAATGACTCATTATTCGTTCAAGTGTATGTGGATGATATTATCTTGGGTTGTGCTTCTCATGATCTTGTGTCCAAGTTTCCAGCAATGATGAGTTCCGATTTTGAAATGAGTATGATGAGTGAACTCACTTACTTTTTGGGGATGCAGATCAAGCAAACTAAGGAGGGTACCTTTGTGCATCAAACGAAGTATACAAAAGATCTCCTAAGGCGCTTCAACATGGACAAAAGCAAGCCTCTTCGGACACCAATGGGAACAGCAACAACACATGGACTTGATGAAGATGGTGAACCCGTGGATCAAAAAGAATATAGAAGCATGATCGGATCACTTTTGTACCTCACGGCATCAAGACCAGACATACAATTCAGCGTATGTCTTTGTGCACGATTTCAAGCCTCCCCATGTGCTTCACATCGTCAAGCCGTCAAAAGGATTTTCAGGTACTTACATGGAACTCAAGAATTTGGCATTTTTCTTCCTTCTTCCTCAACCGTTACTTTGAAAGCTTTTTCGGATGCTGATTTTGGGGGTTGTAGGATTGACAGGAAAAGTACTTCTGGTGCTTGTCATTTTCTTGGTAATTCTCTTGTTGTTTGGTCCTCTAGAAAACAAAATTCAGTTGCACAATCCACAGCCGAATCTGAATATGTAGCTGCTGCTAGTGCTTGCTCACAAATTCTTTGGATTGTTCAAACACTTAAGGACTATGGGTTTGATCTAGATAGTGTTCCACTATTTTGTGATAACACTAGTGCCATTTGCATTGCTAAAAACCCCGCGCAACATTCTAAAACTAAGCACATTGATATTAGGTATCACTTTCTCCGAGATAATGTTGAAAAAAGAAACATTGTGCTTCACCATGTAGATACCGAACAACAATTGGCTGATATTTTTACAAAACCTTTGGATTTCACTCGTTTTTGTTACATTCGTAATGAAATAGGGGTTATGCATCCTCATGGCTTAAATTGAGGGGGGGGGGGTTTGAAACTTGGGAAGTCTATGTGTTAATCTGAAATTAAAATAATATGAGCATATTATTTCATACATATATGACTTTGTGATTCCTTTTACATGCTGAAAGTTCTTACTACAATACTTGTGTTATACATTTTGTAGTTTTTGGCATGTCTAGTAATTGGAATAATTACTTACACTAAATCTGGTCATGGTCGAACTTTCTTGCTGTTTTGAACTTGTTGCATGTTCACAAGTGCTTTTAATCATTAAGAATAAACCAAGTAATCAACTCACATGTTGAGTTTTTATGAACAAATATAAATTGAGAAAAGATCAAGAGAATATGCATGCATCGCACTTCTTCTTTTGAGATGGCTTATCATTGCACTTATATATGAACTTGGAAGAAGTTGTGTATGACTAAAACCATGTCCTTAAGCTTTTGATTGTCAAATGACATAGGCTTGGCTTGGTTGGTTAGAATAAGGCAGATGCGCATATAATCTCTTGCAAATATCATATGATCTAAATTTATGCTTTGAAAAATAATAAAATGCAGCAACTAGTGTCATGCTTTCAGGTTTTGAAATATTTAAGTTTGTGAGATCATGACTTACTTAAATTGAAAATTGCATTTGATCTATAGCATGGCTTACACTACTTTATGTATTTCATTGATGTGATAATGTAAGGTACTTGTTAGTATGACTTGGATGAGCTTTGTTTATATGTATATGTTATAATATGCCCATAACAACTAAAGAGGGAGAGATAATTTGTTTTTATGCTCATGACTTGCTGAATACATTGTCAAAGGGGGAGAGATAAGCATTAAGAGAAAAAGAATATGTGCATAAGGAGAGATAATAAAGGGGGAGAGATAATATGGGATAATTTTTAAAAAGGGGGGGAAATTGCCTTCAAAACTTTTATGTGAACAAGCCAATGTTTGGATTTTAAATGGTGTTACCAATGCATTCATCAAGGGGGAGATTGTAAGACCTATGTGTGCTGAATACATTGGCTTGTAGTGAATACACTTGCTTTGACTATAAAAGTTTTGATTATCACCAAAACACCTTTTTATTAAGATCTGACTAGCTTTTGTTAGCTCCGGCTCAAGGTCCGGGTTGCTCTGGCAAAGTCCGGAACTTGACCGCAATGCTTCTGTTTTTCATTTGCAATGTTTCGTACTTGCTTTACATCTCTGGAAAGATTGCTTAGTACTCATTTGCTAACTCTTTGGTGCGTTTTTGGTTGACATGGATGATATCGTGTTACTGTGGTTTTGCAACATGCTTATGTGAGGTTCTCACGTAAGGTGTTGTGTTTGAACTAACTTGAGTCAAGTCGAGGACTTGGGCTCGTATGGATTGGTTGTTTATTCATGTGCAGGTGTTGCTTGATTTCAAGACATGGCTGGTGATGGGATCCATTGGAATAGTCTCAAGGAGGAGATGAGGTTCCAACAACCAAATTCAGGAGGAATTGTGGTTGGGCTGATCAGGAGGTTGCGCAGCATGATTGAATCAAGAACAATGCATGTGAAGTTATCGTGGACGTCATTGGAAGATGTTTGCACATATGAAAGGAGTGCATGGACGTGGCTACATAGTTCCGAGACGTGATGAAGAGTTGTGGACGTAAAGAGTTGGTCGGAAAGGTCCAACCGACTAGGTTATGGACTCAAGCTGCGGCTGAGTCGGGTTTGACTCAAATATGGAAAGATTTGAGTTGGTTATGATAGGACTTCGTGTGGGTCACGAATTTGAGTTGTTTAGGAATTTGGGATACGTTCCTAAGGTGTTTGGAAGTCTTAAGATTGCTTCTATCTGCGTATAGAAGAATCCTAAACAGTTATGGAAAGTTATGATTCGTGAACAGAGTAGGATTAGGTTCCTGATTTGAGTTGAGTTGGTTTTTGAGCTGGTTATATAAGAAAGGGAGCCCAGAGCTCGTGGTGCACGACTTTGGGGCTGTTCCTCTTGTGTTCTATTGAATAAAATTCGTAGTTTGAAGGAACTTTTGTGCCTTGTCCGTCCGACTTGTTCCAGACAAGTTTTACTCGTCGAGTTTCTGGACAGCACTACCTTTCGTAGATGGTTTTATCATAACTCGAGTTTTACATATCCAATTGACGTGATTCTTTTTGGGTTGTATTCACAACTTGATTATCTATCATCTTTAAAAATTTCACGGTCATTGTATTTGTGATTTATGATCTACACGAGTTTTTTTGCAGCGTTCCAGAATTGTTTTTCTTTCTCGAGTAGGGCAGATTGACCTTTGTTTGATCTTTCGATCATAACTTGAGTTTTTCTTGACGGATTTGAGTGATTCTTTTTGTGTTGTCTTCGTTACTTGATTCTCTCTGATATCTATCACTTTTATCATGGTGAAACACGTTTAGATTAGTCTCATATATGATTTCTTTAAAGGATTGTTTTTATACTAAAGGGGTTGGGGTTTAATTGTTTCCGCTGCGTAAGATTTTTAAAATCTACCATTCACCCCCCCCCCTCTGGTAGCTTTTCACATGCTCTTCGATCCTACATTTGGAGGTAACAGTCAAGGAAGGGTGCTCGGTACCGGTAAAATTGCTATATCATATAATCACACACTTTCTCATGTACTACATGTTGAATCCTTAGATTATAACCTGCTGTCCATATCTCAACTATGTGACAAAGGTTATAATTGCTTGTTCACTAACGAGGGTGTGACCGTCTCTAGGAGGAGTGATGGTTCCATTGCATTCAAGGGTATGTTGAAGGGAAAGCTTTACCTTGTTGATTTCAATAAGGATAAAGCCGAACTTGACACATGCTTGATTGCAAAGACCAACATGGGTTGGTTGTGGCATAGACGGCTAGTGCATGTTGGTATGAGGAATCTTCAAAAACTCCTCAAGGGCGATCACATCCACGGTTTGAAGGATGTTGTTTTTGAGAAAGACAGGCCTTGTAGCGCGTGCCAAGCCGGGAAGCAAGTTGGAGCACCTCATCCCGCAAAGAATGTCATGACTACAACAAGACCGCTCGAACTACTACACATGGACTTATTTGGTCCAATTGCTTACATAAGCATCGGCAGTAACAAATATGGTTTAGTATTTTTTGATGACTTTTCTCGCTTCACTTGGGTTTTCTTTTTGCATGATAAGTCAGAGACACAAGGAACCCTCAAGAAGTTCTTCAAGCGAGCTCAAAACGAATTCTCATTGATAATCAAGAATATTCGAAGCAACAACGGCACGGAGTTCAAGAACACGCAAGTGGAAGAGTACCTTGATGAAGAAGGCATAAAGCATGAATTTTCAGCGCCGTACTCCCGTAAACAAAACGAAGTTGCCGAAAGAAAGAATCAAACACTCATAGAGATGGCAAGAACAATGCTCGATGAGCACAAGACATCGGATCGATTTTGGGCGGAAGCGGTTAACACCGCTTGCCACGCCGTAAATCGACTCTACCTTCATCAACTACTCAAGAAGACATCATATGAGCTACTCACCGGTAACAAACCAAATATTTCATATTTTCGTGTTTTCGGTTCTCCATGTTATATCTTGAACAAGAAGCCTAGGACTTCAAATTTCGCTTTGAAGTCCGCTGAAGGTTTCTTGCTTGGTTATGATTTGAACACTTACACCTATCATGTTTTCAACAAGACCTCCGGACTTGTTGAAGTAGCACGTGACGTAGTGTTCGATGAGACTAATGGCTCCCAAAAGGATCAAGTTGATCCATGTGAACTAGGTAAAGAAGAAGCGCCTTGTCAAGCATTGAAAAAAATGGCTCTAGGTGAGGTTCGACCACAAGAGACACCTCCACATGTACATGAAGAAGATGAACCACAAGAGGAGATCAACGATCAAGGGGGAGCTTCAACACAAGATCAACCACAAGGATACGAAGATAATCAACAAGTCAACGAAGGCAATGACTTAGGGGGAGAAGCAGATTACCATGAAGATAGAACTCCTCAAGTGCCACACCCAAGAGTCCACCAATGCGTCCAAAGGGATCACCCAATCGACAACATCATCGGTGACATCCAAAAGGGAGTAACCACTAGATCTCGCATAGCTAACTTTTGTGAACACTATTCGTTTGTATCCTTTTTGGAACCACGCAGGGTTGAAGATGAATTGAAAGATTCGGACTGGGTGGTGGCAATGCAAGAAGAATTGAACAACTTCCAGTGGAATGAAGTGTGGGAACTTGTGGCAAGACCCAATGCAAACATTTTGGGCACCAAGTGGGTCTTTCGCAACAAACAAGACGAACACGGGGTGGTGACAAGGAACAAGGCAAGACTTGTGGCCAAAGGGTATTCACAAGTCGAAGGTTTGGATTTCGATGAGACCTTTGATCCATTAGCTAGGCTTGAATCTATTAGAATATTACTTGCATATGCTACTCACCATGATTTCAAGCTATATCAAATGGATGTGAAAAGCGCCTTCCTCAACGGACCAATCAAGGAAGAGGTGTACGTGGAGCAACCACCCAGATTTGAAGATGAAGAGTTCCCCGACCACGTGTTTAAATTGCGTAAGGCTCTCTACGGCCTCAAACAAGCTCCTTAAGCTTGGTATGAGTGTCTTAGAGATTTCTTAATTGAAAATGGCTTTAAGATTGGCAAAGTAGACTATACACTGTTTACAAAGAATTTTGATGATGATCTTTTTATATGTCAAATTTATGTTGACGATATAATCTTTGGGTCAACTAATCAATCTTTCTGTGAAGAATTTAGTAAAATCATGATAGACAGGTTTGAAATGTCAATGATGGGAGAATTAAAGTACTTATTGGGATT
Source organism: Tuctoria greenei (assembly GCA_036927565.1). Taxonomy (NCBI): domain Eukaryota; kingdom Viridiplantae; phylum Streptophyta; class Magnoliopsida; order Poales; family Poaceae; genus Tuctoria; species Tuctoria greenei. Next base: position 197,253,156 of record JAYESD010000006.1, on the reverse strand, counting down.
CAAAGTGCGGCAACAAAAGGAAGGGACATTCATAAGCCAAACCAAGTACACGCAGGACATACTTAAGAAGTTTGGTATGGACAAGGCAAAGCCCATAACGACCCCCATGGCAACAAATGGCCACTTGGATCTCAATGAAGATGGACCTAACGTCGACCAAAAGGTATATTGCTCCATGATTGGATCTCTACTCTATTTATGTGCATCTAGGCCAGATATTATGTTGAGTGTATGTTTGTGTGCAAGATTTCAAGCCAACCCTAAGGAATGTCACTTGAAAACCGTAAAAAGGATCTTGAGATATTTAGTTCATACACCCAACCATGGTCTTTGGTACCCAAAAGGCTCAAAATTCAATCTCATTGGTTACTCCGATGCAGATTATGCCGGGTGCAAAGTAGATAGAAAAAGCACCTCCGGTACATGCCAATTCCTAGGGACATCCTTAGTTTCTTGGTCCTCCAAGAAACAAAATTCCATTGCCTTATCACAGCCGAAGCGGAGTATGTTGTACCCGGGAGTTGTTGTGTTCAACTCCTTTGGACGCGACAAACTCTAATGGACTATGGTTACAATATGAACCATATTCCACTCCTTTGTGACAATGAGAGTGCCATTAAAATTGCCCACAACCCAGTTGAGCACTGCAGAACTAAACACATAGACATAAGACATCAATTTTTGAGAGATCATGCCATGAAAGGAGACATAGCCATTTCACATGTCAACACTCAAAAGCAATTGGTCGACATATTCACCAAGCCACTTGATGAAAAATGTTTTTGTGAACTCTGAAATGAACTAAATATCCTTGATGCTCGGAGTGTGGCTTGAAATATTGCATACCTGTATGAATTCTTCAAATATGTTGATTGGATTGTGAAAATCATCTCTCTCATTCTTCTCCGAAAAACTATGTCAATTACTAGATCTTGGTGAATTATGATCATTGATTGATTGTTGTATGCTTACTGATCATATTTATCAAGATTATTTGATGTGTTTCGCTTCTCTTTTCTCTAAATATGTACCTTCAAATATATATGAATGGGCTAAAAATTCTTGTCTGGTGGCCACGGACTAGTCCGTGGTGGCCCGGACTAGTCCGCCCATGCAGACTAGTCTGTAGAGTGCTGGTTAGGCCGGACTAGTCCAGTATACAACGGACTAGTCCGATATAGCCCTTGGAAAAGTTCGGACTAGTCCGGTCATCTCCGTACTTGTCTGATTTTTCGTGTCCATAACCCTAGCCGCCACCAAACCCTAATCCCTTCATCCTCCACTCTTGCCTCACACGTTCTCTCTCTATCTCACTCGAGCCCCCACGGCGATTTCTTGATTTCTCCATCGAATCTTCGCAAGTTTGGGTGGGATTTGATCGACATTGCATCGAGATTGAAGTTCTCGGACTGGTCTGGCCTTCAACGTCCTCTTCTTCAAGCTCCAGTCAATTTCTTCGGTAATTTTTCTCCCTAACCCTAGAAATCCCAAATTTCTTCATTGTTGATCAAATAGCCTAGCATATTTCACTATATACATGCCTCCTTGATGTATTACGTTTATGCTACGCCTGTTGTGCTTTAGGAATCAGCATTTGTCTAGTTTCCTAGGTTTTTGAGTTTGAGTACCGGACTAGTCCGGTCCATGCACGGACAAGTCCGATATCCCGGACTAGTCCGTGCCTGGACACCGGACAAGTCTGACTTTTCTGAACTAAAAACCTAACTTTTCAATTCCTCAATGCAAGTCCTTGCTGTACTATGCCTTGTACCATTCATTATCATTCATACCACTCATTCTCATGTCATGTCGAGCTCCAGCAATGATGTCTCCGATTTTGAGGCCGAGATGGACCTTGAGGTGGCACCTCGGACCTCGACGGGTCTTGGCAAGAATCGCCAAGAAAGACCGTCCGAGCCAGCTCAGTCTCCTCCACAGGCTCAGAGGAAAGTGTTGGCTAAGAAGCCAGTGTCCAAGGCAGCTGCATCATCGAGTGGCCCTCGCCAAGCAAAGGGCAAGGGCAAAGGGATTGCTACGGGTCCAGTTGGCCCGTTGAAACTTCATGCTCTAAGGGAAGGGGTCTGCAACCCAAATGAAGAGAAGTTCAACGGGAAGGGCAGTGACTCGGCCACCAAGTTGAGAAGCATCAATTGGTATGGCCGACCGAAGCAAGCGACTGATGGAAGGTTCTGGTGCAACTTCCATGCTGATATCTACAGATCGGTGTATCTCCCAATGAAGACACTAGTTGTGCGCAGTCAGTGGATTGATTGGGCACATTTTGAGAAGAAGGGCTGCTCACCATTCACTGATGCTGTGAGAGCCATTGAGAAGCATGGACTGAGAGATCTGTTTGCTTTCAGAAATAACTGGAATGATGAAGTGATTGCGCAGTTCTTTGTGACCTATCACTTCTCAAGTGAGGATGAGGAGAGTGTCACTTGGATGACCCATGGATCCAAGTACAACATTACTCAAGAAGATTTTGCTAACCTGCTCCACCGGTGACACCACAAGATCTGATTTCATAGTCATACACAACATTGGTGTCATCGACAAGGATAGGATGAAGTTCCTATATGATCCAAACTCAAAGTTCAACCCTCCTTCCACCAAAAACATGAAGTCATTTGTCGACTGTTGGAGTCGGCAGATCCCCTGACACTACGAAAGTGTGTAAGGAGTTTGTGGTTCGGTTTGGGCGCGCGGAGACTCAAGAAGGTGAATTGCGATTGGACACGAGTGACACGGTGGTTTACGTGGTTCGGGCCGCCTGAGCGTAATACCCTACTCCACGGGTGTGTGTATGTTGTATTAACTTGTGAGCTTGAGTGTGCTCGAGTGTCCTCTCCCTCTCGTGTATCGTCGGTTTGTCCTTTTATAACATAAGGACAAACCGTTACAAGTCAGCCTGGCCCGACATGTGGCCCTGGCGGTTATTAGTATTGATACACGAGATTAATTGTTGTTAATAACCCTGTAACGGCTTTGACAGTGCCGTTACAGGTGTTAAGATCGTCCGATTAATTATCATTAACGTGGAATTAATGGTAATTAATCGGGTCTTGAAGTCTGCGGCTATCCTTTGGAGATCCGGAGCCGTTACAACGTCTCCCGGGGGTTTTAAGCAGCTAGCTCCGACGTGTGGACACGTGGCAGCCCCGGAGCTTGCTTGGGAGAAGCGGGAAGCTCCGGGGTGGCCTGGCACGTGTCAGGTCTGGAGCTTCTCTCGGTCAGGGGTTACCTCCGGAGGTGCCGTTTCAGTACCTAGTCCGGAGCTTCACCCTTGTGGGTAATAACTCTGGTCTGTCAGTACACGTGGCAACCTAGAGGTTAACCATGTTGGAGAAGCGGGTCCGGTCACGTCTGGCGAGTGGGCCCCCGAGGGTCTTCAATTTGAGTAGATGTCCTTCCCTTGAGATCTTTGTAACCACAGGGGGTGTATGGTTTTTAGGGTACCGACAGTGGCCCCCTGGACCTACCTCCGGGGAAGGCCAACGGGATGAAGTCATTCCACCGGAGGTGGGTCCATACTTGCGACTCTTGAACTGGGTCTTCAAGGGTCTTCGGAGGTGCCTTTGGCGGGGCTTTACGGTTAAGTCCTGACGCGTGGCGCACCTCAGGCGGCAGATAAGATCTTTGACGTGCGGATCTCTCGCAATTGAAGGTCGTCGGTTCCCGATACGAAAACCGTATCGGTTCCGCGCGCCTTGTCAGTCCGCCGCCTTTGGGTTTCCCGCCTCGTGATGACAACTGTTCGCCTGGGTAAGAGCCTCGACTTGATCGTCGGGGTGGTCCCGGGCCCTCTTGTCATCGGCTGGGTTGAATTCTTGAGTAGTATGCTTGACTCTCCTGCAGTTTCCATCCAAGCGTTGCGAGGGCTTACTTAAGAAGGAAAGCGCACCGTCGGGAGTTCTTTACGCTTTCCATCTGTTCTTGCGCTCAAACTCCCAACTCGTGCTTTGCTTCCCTTCTCTCGCCTAGCTGTGCTGCGATGGAGTTGGGTCTGCGTGAGAGTCGTTTGAAGACGGAGAGCGATCTGAAGAAGGTCCGAGCCCTCATGGGGTGGTCGTCGGACTTCTTCAACCGTTCAGTCCGCGCTGGCGGGGAGCTTCCCTTTAAAAAGGAGCACTCCGGCGAAATGGTGTACTTTTCATCGTACGCCATGGTGGGGCTGATCCCACCGTTTTCTTCCTTCTTCTTGATGCTGCTGGACTTCTATGGTCTGCAGCTATACCACCTTGGCCCTCACTCCCTCCTCCTTGTGTCCATCTTTGTCCACTTCTGCGAGATGTGGGTGGGCATCCCTCCCTGCATCGAGCTCTTCCGCACCTTCTTCACCGTCCAAACCACCGGCCGAAGTGACGAGTACCTTGGCTTCTACTACTTTGTGAAGCGCAAGAAGTGCCCGTTCAAGTACCTCCGGTCGTTCCCTTCCGGGAAGTGGGATGACTGGAAGAAAGATTGGGTAGTCGTCCGGGTGGAGGAGCACGAGCGGTTGGAGCTGCCAGACGGTCTGCCCGGCATTGACACGTCGGTGTGGAGCGAAGTTCCGGTGCTGGCGGCAGCTTTCGACCCCGTCCTGTCCAGGATCCGCCAATGTGTGGAGGGAGGATTGACTCCCCAGGCGGTGTTCTGCAACTTCCTGTCCAACAGGTGGGCGTCGCTGAAGAGGAGGGAGAAGCTCGCCTGGGCCCTCAACAGCGTGATGGACGAAGACCGGGTTGAGACCGGGTTGAAGTCCAACATGGTGGGGAAGTCCTTGGAGTTTCACCTCAAGAAATTCCAGCACGGCATCGATGTAGACGGAGAGTACTTGACTCCGCCACCGGCTTTCCTCCCCCTGAACGTGGAAGTTGAGTTCAGCAGGGAGCTCCGGCGGAAGATGCCCGCGCTTGACGACCTTGGCGTCGTCGAGAGAAGATCGACCGCCCGGTTGGCGATCCCCGGGTTGTCGGAAGGCGGCTCCGCCCCTGTCTCTCAGCCAAGAGCTGAAGTCACCGGCAAGGGCAAGGAGCTGGCGGAGGAGCCGGAGAGCCGGAAGAGGAAGCTGCGACATGCTGACGGAAGGTCCGTCGGGCTTGCTACTTCCCCGCCAGTTTCCCGTCCTCAGGAAGGAAGATCCTCCGCCGCTGTAGCGTCTGTCCCCGTGGTGGGGACTTTTCGGAGCGCTACTGTTCCGGCGGTGGGATCCTCCCGGAGTGCGGCTGTCCCCGTGATGGGTCCCTCCGGAGGTGCCAGCTCCGGACAGGCGACTACGGTTCGAGAAGCGGTGAGGGCCTCCAGGTCTAGGAGTTCCTCCCGGTCAAGGAGAGCTCCGACCCGGGAAACGCCCGTGGCTACGGCAAGTCCTGGAAGTCCTCCCGGGGCTCCTACGCCGACCGTGGCCAGCCCGGAACGTCCGGGAAAGAGGTTCCGCGCAAGCTGGTGCGTGAGCCTCCCAAGGTAATTTTTCTTGCTTACCTCAATTAACTTTTAATTATAGCATCTGTTTGCTCAATTTCTTCATTCTTCATCTGCAGCGTTCCCAAGAAGGGGAGTGAAGCTCCGCCCTCAGCCACAGTGTCTGAGGCTGCGAGGGCTTCTGCTCCAGCCCCGGTGCCGCCCCAGGCGGAGGCTGCGACAGCTCCGGCGCCGGCTGTCGTGGTCATGGACCTCGACTCATCTCCAGAAGTTCCCGTGGTAGCGCCGGACCATGGGATTGAAGATACACCAGCGGCACCCGCTCCGGAGGTTGAAGCTCCGGGCCTCTGTGCTGCAGAAGTAGATGCTCCGGCTGTCGAGCCGGAGGAAGCAGCGGTCCCGGCTTCAGAGCCGGAAAGTGCTGAAGCCCCGGCGGTTGAGCCGGAGGTAGCTGAAGCCCCGGCGTGCGAGCCGGAAGTTGAAGTGGTCCCGGCAATTGAGCCGGTTACTTCTGAAGCTCCGGTCGCAGAGCCGGTAATTATTGGAGCGCCGGCTGCAGAGCCGGTGATTGTGGAGGCGCCGGCTGCAGAGCCGGTGGTCGAAGAGGCGAGGGAGCTTGAGCCTCCCTCAGAAGAAGCGTCCCGGCCGGAGCCAGTGGAAGCGACGACGTCGATGGTACCTGTGGCGGAGCCAGAGTGCCTAAACGAAGTCGCCGGCCCCCAGCCTGAGGGGGCGAATGAAGACTTGGTGGCGGGACCTTCTTCGGTGGCGACTGAGGCCATCCTGGAGGAGTGCCCTAGTGCCTTGGAAGCTCGGGGTTCCGCTCTCGTAGAGTGGGACCCAATTTTTGTAAATGAAGACCCGCTGGAACCAGCGGAGGAGACCCCAGAAGGTCCGGAGCCCATCTCGCTGTCGATGTCCATCGACAACGCTTGCTCCAGTCTGCGCCAAGTCCAACTAGTCTTCTTCCACGACAGCAAGGTTCTTGAAGAGGAGCGCCAAACCCTTAGGAGGTGGCGTAATCGACTCCAATTCGAGACCAAGCTGGCGCAGTCGAGGATTGCTGAGGACAAGGAATGGATCAGGCGGGAGAAAGTCCGCCTGGAGCTCTGGGGTGAGATGCTGGACGAGAGGGAGAGCATGACTCACAACCTCGACGCCCAATCCCGGGAGTACCATGACCAAGCTAAGGCTGCTAATGATGCGGCCAACGCTCGGTTCGATCAACTCGAAGCCATCAGTACCGCACTCATCAAGCGCCGAGAGGCACTTGAGGGAAGGGAAAAGCGGCTCGAGGATGAGGAGCAAAAACTCCTGGAGCTACGGGATGACGTCTTGCGACGTGAAGAAGAGCTCGCCGAGAAGACAGCTCTGGCGGACAAGGGTATCGAGGAGCGCGCTAAAAAATTGGAAGAGCGATGCCTCGAGGAAGAGGAGAAGACCTGGGTGCGGGGGCAGGAACTCTACGAGTACGAGTGTGCCCTTGTCGCCAGGGAGAAGAAAATAGAGGCTAGGGAGAAAGACCTGGTCGACCGTCGGAACAAGATCCACCTCCGGGAAGAGGAGCTCGGGAGACTTGAGAAGCGGGTTGCTGCGAAGATTCAGCAAAACGCCAAAGAAGTCGAGCGTCTTTCCCGCGAGAATTCGGAGCTGGCGGCGGCCCGGAGGTCCCTGGAAGAGATGAAGGGCCTGAGGAATACGGACTCCCTGCAAATTTGGGAGTTCCTGAGCAAAGCCGATGATGCGCTAGCGCCGATGGGTTTCAGCCCCGTGCTCCCGGATGATCCGGAGCCGGAGCCGGACCTTGCGTTGCAAGCGTTGAGCGCTGCGGGCAGCAAGCTCTCCAAGGTGGGCGACGTCATCGCGGACCAGCTAGAGGTCGAGGGGCAATCCCTGGCTAGGAACATCACAGAGTATGTGTTGACGTGTTACACTAGTCGGAACCCTCAATTCTCTCTGGACCCGGTGCTTGAAGGCCCCGTCGAAGGAGAAGGCGAAGCTACCCGAGCCAGCGTGTCGGAGGTCGCTCAGAAGGTCGCTGAGTTCTTCCATAGGGTCTAGGACTATCTTTCTTAGCCTTTATTTGTATCTTCTCTTCTTCCTCAATTTTGTAATCCCTTGTCTCCAGATGTAATCTCCGGTCTTCTGATGAAATGAAATCCCCAATTTTTCGTGAATTTCATTTTTTGTCTTCAACATCTTTGTCTTCACTTGGCCCCCTGGTAGATGTGCACAATTTGATTGTGGACATGTACCAAAAGGATGTTGAGTTTCGTTGAAGACAAATTTGCTTCGAACTCGTATAGTTTAGGTCCGAAGTTTTCGATAGTGAAGGTCCCTTGAAGTCGTCGGATCTTAGAAGCTCCGGCACTGTCCATCGTCGGAGCTTAGTAGCTCCGGCAATAGCCTCTACCAACACGTTGAGTGCCGATAGTTAATACTTCAAGGTGTCGGAGCTTAGTAGCTCCGGCAATGACCCTTGCCACGCCTGGCTTGCTGGCAACAGACTCTAGTGATAGAGTCTTCTCACTATCTTTAAGTTAACGCCGGTGGGAGTCGGAGCTTGGTTAACTCCGGTTTTTCTCCATCAATATTGGGTTTATTTTTCCTGCACACTTAAGCCAAGAAAAACAGTAAAATTCGTTCCTTATCTATAACTTCGTCGCGGCTTACGGTTCTCAAGAGAATTTCAAGTTGAACACGATTTTTAGTATAATTGGATGAATTGTCTTTTCTTTTAGATCCAATTGTCCATGGACCCACCTTACTTTGGCCTGCCGGGATGTAGGTAGAGTGGCGTACTTAGGGTGCTTGACCAGGCTAAGTCGATAGCGCACTCCGGCCCTAGAATGGCTTGGCGGCTTTCAGGCGAGTTGGCCACAGATGATATTTAAATCTAAAAAATCCGACAATTCAACTCGAATCGTACGTAAATCGGTCTAACTAGAATTTCTTAAGAATTGCACGTTTCTGTTATAGACAAGAAAGAGAAAAATAAAAATGTCGAGCCTTATGCAAAAATGAATGAACGTGGAGTCTATTTCACATGAAGATGTCTTTCATTATAGGTCCGGGGTACAGGGGAAACAAGTACACTCTTAGGGTACGGAACCAGGCTAAGTGTGTTCGGTTTCTCGTTTAACCCAGGGTAATTAGCTACACTTCTAGTCCGGAGACTGTATCAAGTGTTGCGTGAGCTTTCCAAACCTTTCGGGAAAGGTCCGGCTGCTCTCCCGGAGGAACTACCCGACTCTGTACAATGACTCTATAACATACACTTCAAGTTACTTAAGACTCACCTCCGTGGAATTAAGTGTAGAACTTACGGAGGTGCTCGATGTTCCAAGGATTTGGGAGAGGTGTCCCATCCTCGGCAGCCAAGCGAACGCTTCCGGGACGGGATACTTTGATCACTCGGAAGGGTCCTTCCCAGCCGGGGGAGAGTTTGTTTTGCCCTTCTCTGGATAGTATTCTCCGTAGCACCAGATCGCCTTCCTCGAGCTGTCGGTTGTGTACATGCCGCTGATGATAGCGCCGTAGAGCTTGGCGATATCGGGCATTCCGAACAGCTGCTTGGCACCTTCCCTCCTCGAGGAGGTCTAGGTCTTCACGCCGGAGCTGGTCCTGCGCGGCTTCGTCGAAGGTCCGGACTCGGAGGGAACCCAAGGTGATTTCCGGAGGAAGGATCGCTTCAGCTCCGTACACCAGGAAGAAGGGTGTTTCTCCGGTTGCCCGACTTGGAGAAGTCCTGTTAGCCCGTAGAGTGGGCGGAAGCTCTTCGATCCAATTAGCTCCGTGCTTTTTCAAACGCTCGTAAGTGCGCGTTTTGAGTCCTTTAAGGATCTCTGCGTTTGCTCTCTCGGCTTGTCCATTGCTGGCAGGATGAGCTACGGAAGCGTAGCAAACTTGTATGTCGAGGTCTTCGCAATATCCTTGAAATGCGGAGCTTGTGAACTGAGTCCCATTATCAGTGATGATCTTATTTGGGACTCCGAATCTGCTCACGATAGATTGTAGAAAATTGATTGCAGATTGTTTGTTGATCGTCACAACAGGAGTAGCTTCCGGCCACTTGGTGAACTTGTCGATGGCGACGTACAGGAACTTGTAACCTCCGACGGCTCTTGGGAAGGGTCCCAAGATGTCCATCCCCCACACAGCGAAAGGCCATGTAGGAGGTATCATTTGTAAGGACTGAGCAGGTGTATGAATTTGCTTTGCATGAAATTGGCATGCTTTGCATTTCTTCACTAGCTCAGTAGCATCCTGGAGCGCTGTAGGCCAGTAGAAGCCGTGCCGAAAGGCTTTTCCGACCAGCGTGCGGGAAGACGCGTGGTTCCCACACTCACCTCTATGGATTTCTGCGAGGAGCTCGCAGCCTTCTTCCCTTGTGATGCACCGCATTAGGATGCCGTTGGCACCGCGCCGGTAGAGATCCCCTTCTACCAACGTGTATCTTTTAGCCAATCTGACTACCCGGTCAGCGGATACATCATCGTCAGGAAGGATGTTGTCTTTCAAGTAGTTCCGGATCTCCGAGATCCATGCATCGGAACTGACTTGAGCATTTGAGTCTTGCGTGCTGGGTTGCTCGGAGCTTCCGGCAGCACCTACGCCCCTTCCTGGCGCGCCAACTGTCGACTGTTGGAGTCGGCAGATCCCCTGACACTACGAAAGTGTGTAAGGAGTTTGTGGTTCGTTTTGGGCGCGCGGAGACTCAAGAAGGTGAATTGCGATTGGACACGAGTGACACGGTGGTTTACGTGGTTCGGGCCGCCTGAGCGTAATACCCTACTCCACGGGTGTGTGTATATGTTGTATTAACTTGTGAGCTTGAGTGTGCTCGAGTGTCCTCTCCCTCTCGTGTATCGTCGGTTTGTCCTTTTATAACATAAGGACAAACCGTTACAAGTCAGCCTGGCCCGACATGTGGCCCTGGCGGTTATTAGTATTGATACACGAGATTAATTGTTGTTAATAACCCTGTAACGGCTCTGACAGTGCCGTTACAGGTGTTAAGATCGTCCGATTAATTATCATTAACGTGGAATTAATGGTAATTAATCGGGTCTTGAAGTCTGCGGCTGTCCTTTGGAGATCCGGAGCCGTTACAACGTCTCCCGGGGGTTTTAAGCAGCTAGCTCCGACGTGTGGACACGTGGCAGCCCCGGAGCTTGCTTGGGAGAAGCGGGAAGCTCCGGGGTGGCCTGGCACGTGTCAGGTCCGGAGCTTCTCTCGGTCAGGGGTTACCTCCGGAGGTGCCGTTTCAGTACCTAGTCCGGAGCTTCACCCTTGTGGGTAATAACTCTGGTCTGTCAGTACACGTGGCAACCTAGAGGTTAACCATGTTGGAGAAGCGGGTCCGGTCACGTCTGGCGAGTGGGCCCCCCAGGGTCTTCAATTTGAGTAGATGTCCTTCCCTTGAGATCTTTGTAACCTCAGGGGGTGTATGGTTTTTAGGGTACCGACATCATTCTTTGTGGTGTTGAACAGAGTGTTAAGAAAGACAATTGCTCCCATGAATGGAGATGCTGGGAGTGTGCAAGGATACCTCCGAACTCTGATGAGAGTCATAAGCAAGGACCGCCCATTCGATGTGGTGGAATACATTTGGAATGATATGGTGAACATATCCTGCACTCCCAACAGATCTTGTGGATATGCTCCTTACCTAATGTTTGTGATTGAGAAAGTCACCAGCATTGAGTTTGTGAAAGATGTGGAGCATCTCCCCTTGAGGCCTCAGATGCCTCAAAAGCCGAGTGTGCAGGCTGCTCCCTCACCGGCCTCCAGTCCCGTGGCACCGGCAAGATCAAGAGAAGATGCTAGGGCTGCCCCTGCTTCTAGAGCAGCCCCTCAAAAAGGTTCAGCCAGCGGAATTTTCAAGTACCTGGCTGCAATCTTTGCCTAATGCAAAAAGGCCGAAGTGAAGGCCCATAAGCTCAACAAGAAAAGAAAGGAGGACATGAACTATATCAAGGCAAATGTCAAGCAAATTTTCCAGAAGCAGGAGATTGAGCCAATTGGGTCTCCAACAATCTCGGAAGACTCAGACTCTGATTTCACCGAGCTCGGGCCCTTGACCCCCTCCGAGCTTGCCTACTTTGGCGTTGGGGACTCGAGTACCTCCGCACCTCCTCCTCCTCCTCCTCCTCCTCCTCAAGCTGAAGATGAAGATGATGAAGACGACGATGAGAGGACCGACAGCGAAGAGTGAAGAACTAAGACCCTCCTCTCCTTCTTTTTGGTGTCTTGATGCCAAAGGGGGAGAGATTGAGGGGGGGTCTTAGTCTTAGCTATAGTTTGTGAGGAGAGAGTTCTATGCTTTTATTTTTAACTCTTTTGTGGCTTGTAATGTTTTAACAATGATCTTATGTTAATTATGGTTCTGTGATGCAATGAGTTAATCCTTTGAGTAGTATTTATGAAAACTGTGATTTTGCTCTAGAATGTCATATATGCTTGCTATTTGGTAATTAATGTCAATTATGTCATTATCAATGTTCCAGTGTACTTAGTTATGCATCCCGCCACAAAGAATGCACATATGGATAATACTTTTCACTGCTTGATGTATTTTGGGTTCATATGTGCATACTTTATGAAAATCTCAATTTTTGTCACATTTTGTGAAATATCAATTGGTTGTCATCAATCACCAAAAAGGGGGAGATTGAAAGTGCATCTAGGACTCCCTTGTGGGTTTTGGATGATTTATGACAAGCAATTGGGATCCTAACCTCTTTGTTGAGATGAGTGCAGGCTTATGATAGAAAAATGAGCAAAGTACCAAAAAGAAGGAAGAATGAGGAGCAAAGTGGAAATGAGCTCAAGAAAGAAGAGTAGTAGATTATTGTGTATGGAGTGTGTTAAGGAAACACATCCCAAGAGCTCAACCACAATTAAACACACACATTGCACAAAGTTACACAGGACCGGACTAGTCCGACTGACACCTGACTAGTCCGATATCCTTTCTGCATGAAATCGGACAAGTAGGATATCCAATGGACTAGTCCGATATCCTTTCTTACCAGAATCGGACTAGTCCTCCCCAGTGCGGACTAGTCCTCAAAACACTTCACAAGTCACACAAAATCGGACAAGTCCGATCACATCCGGACTAGTCCGATATTCTTTCTGATCCAAATCGGACAAGTCCGATGTTTGCACGGACTAGTGCGAAAAAACCCTCTGATCTAAATCGGACAAGTCCTCCAAGTGCGGACTTGTCATACTATACACTTAAGGTTTCACATAACTGGACAAGTCCGATGACTATCGAACTAGTCCGAAGATTTCCAGTAGCAAAATCGGACAAGTCCGCTCCTAGCCGGACTAGTCCGATATTTCGGAAAACTTAGGATTTGCTACACACAGCTCACCGGACTAGTCCGGTGACCTCCACGGACTAGTCCGATCTTTCTGAACCCTAAAGGTCACTTTTAGAAACCCATATAAATAGAGTTGTACGGCCATATTTTTCTCTCTCTCGAACCCTAGCACTGTCACACTTCCCAAGAGCCTCAAAAACCACATCTCTCCACGAAATTAAGTGCAACAACAATCAATCCTTTGAGGATTCACTCTAGATCATTGGAGAGACACGTTCAAGACCACATTGAGCTCTTGGTTTGATTCTCTAACACACTCCTGCGATTTAATTGTAATCTTTTGAGTGTGTTTTGGTGGTATTTCGTGTTGTAATACAAGGGAGCTCTCAATGTGTGAGAAGGCCCCTTTGAATTCGGTTATTCACCCCTTTGTGATTAGTGGAAGAGGATTGGCCTTCGTGGTGATCCGACGAGGGTAGGGTTGGAGAAGACCTGGTCCTTTTGTGGACTCCTCAACGTGGACGTAGGTTGCCTTTGTGGGAGCCGAACCACGGGATAAATCCTTGTGTCTTGTTTTTGGTGTTCATCGTTCTGATTCATCAATATAATCTAGGGTTTCATAATCATTGCTTATCTCATGTTGAATTGTTAAACATAAGATTTAATTGTGATATAATCTAGCATATAACATTGAAACCTTTATTTGATTCTATATTTCCACTGCATACATAAAAGAATCAATCTAATCGATCAAGCTTAACCAACTTAGTTCGTGAACACCGGACTAGTCCACACTTTACCGGACTAGTCCGATATCTCTGGTATTGAACTGGTTGTTAAGTGTTGCAGGATCCGAAAATTTGCAAAAAGGCCTATTCACCCCCCCTCTAGGCCACATTCACTTATATATATATATATATTTTTAAAATGCAAGGTGGATGATGGGTAAGTGAAAAATAAATATGCAAAGGGGTTAATACAATTTACCTCAAGTGGGAGTCCTCCGCCAAGCTTGTTCTTCACTCACGTCTGTGATGAGGGTTGAACCCTTGACGACGGAAGTATGCCGCGAGATCGGCTTGTTGTTGTTGTTGTAGCATGGAGTTGAAGTTGGTGAATTGAGTGTCCATGTGTTGTTGCCAGTCTTGGGTACCTTGGACATGCCCTTGGAGAGTGTTGTAGATGTCACCCGTCCTTACTTCAAGCTCCTCCATAAGTCTAGAGAGGTCCTTCATTCCTTGGCTATAGTCACGATGACTTCTAGCTGAAGTAGAATGACATCTTCTCATAGATGTTGGAGGCAAGCTGCTAGATCTTGAAGTGGATAGGGGTGTCTCCCATGTAGCACCTGGACACGCATGCCAAGATGGACCTTTGGTCTCATACGAAGGAGATTGATTCCATCCGGGTGCATCACCCGTTGGGTTCTCTTTCTCTCCGTACTCATGGACCGTGGAGGTTGTCGTTGGCATGTTCGCTCTCCTTGTGCGGCTTCTAGTTACCCTACTAGAGACATTACTTCTTTTGGCTTCCTCGATGGGAAGTAGGTCAATGGTTAGCTCCAGCATTTGTACAAATGATAATCCGGGTTAGGTAACCGAATTTAATTGAAAAAGCCGGGATAATAAAATATCAAGGAGCCATCTTGATCATGCTTAAGGGTATGCCCTTACACTAAATAATCTTCATCAATTAATTCTCTTTCATTTTCAATGTACTAAAATGAAGAATATTCTAGTGCTCCTACCCTAGTAGCAATGCGGGTAATCAATGAGGTACATTGAATTGGCCCTACCCTTGGAATGTAATATATCCATTGTGTCATCATGGCAATAACTGGAGCAACTATTATATTTTTAATCATGGCAAACAAAATTTTCAGCTCACCATCACGCACTATCCTTACATCTCCTTTAGGGAATATAGTCATAGCCACCCATCTATGCATGAAGCGTAAAGTAGTGTTGTGCAAGTGGCTATTCCTAGGTGCACTACATCTAACCTCACCGGTTAAATCTTGCCAAAAACTTTGTTTGTTAAACTTAGGCAAAGCGTATAAATCTAGCAAACAACATTTATGGAAGCCTAGGATTTCACTTAATTCTTTCCATAGGATGTTGTATTTTTTTTTGAAATAATCAAAAAGTAATACCATAAAATCCTATCTTGAGTGTGCAAAGGAATTTGATGGAGAGAAGGCGTGAACCTTTCTCCTCTATGTGAGCAAAGTTTTCCCATCCTAATGCACGCCAAATGGAAAAGAATTCAGAATCCATACCTATTTTGGAGATCAAATCCGGATCATAAGCTTTCGTATGAGAAAACTCACGATCTTGGAGGAGCTTGCGTGTTTGATCTCTAACTTCACTTTGGATGTCGAGGTCGTCATCATGAAGAAGTTGGTGAGGGTTGCTCCTCTCACTCATGGGAGTGTCCTCTCCCACACTCCTCCTTCGTGAACTTGGTGTAGCAACATAAGAGGGGTGTGCACTTGAGTCTCCACCATGGCTTGAGCTTGCAACCTCCTTCCTCTTTCCAAAAAACCTTTTCATTCCTTTCATGGCCACAACAAGGCAAAAACTCGAAAGAGGTGATGTTAGTGAAAAAAAAACCCGGTGAATTTTCCCTTGAAGAACTTGAGAGCAAATTGCAAATGCAAACAAAAGCAAATCTTTTTGAGTTGGACTTTGAGAAAGAGTGCTTCGATGGAGAGCAAGAAAAACAATTTGAGCAAGAGTGACTTTGGGGATGTAAGAAATGAGGTGAAGTGTAAGGAGAAGAGCTCCTCACGACCACCTTTTATAGTATGCAATCCCCAACGGTAACTAGGGAACCAAATGTAGTCGTTGGAGGAGAGAGAGCCAAATTGGCTTCTTCCCCTAGTCAGCCGAACAAGGGGGTCGGCCGACCTAACAAGTGGGCCCCCCTGTTCTCCCTTTTGGCAGGTGGCTCCCCAACGGCTATGGAATCAGCACTTTGGTGAAATACCACTTTGGCATCTTAGAAAAATTGTTTTCCAAATAAAAATTACTTTTTTCAAAATCCAACAATTTTCTTTTTGTGAAAAATTAAAGAAACAAAAATGGTGGTTCAGAATATAAGATTCTCAACTTGCTAAGAAAATCAAATATGCAGTGGGCAGAATCAAACTAAATGGGGAAAATCAAATAAAGAGGAGAATAGAAATATCTAATAAAGGATAACTACCAATTTAACCCATTGGCTAGGTCTCACCACTGTTCGATGAGATGAACATTCCTTCTTCTTCATTTCTTGACATTTGGGTCCAGAGCGATGAGTTCGGACAGCTTGTCTTGCTTCTTCCTCCGTACCTTCTTTGGCGGCTTGGTGGACTTGGGCCTTTGAGGAGGCCCGGACTTCTCAGTCTTCTTGGGTGTCGTCGTGGATGATAAGACGGGTTTTCCGCATAGATCAAATTCCTCATGAATGCAATGAGCGGGTCCACATTTGTATGTGTGATTTCAACCTCTTGAATGTGTTTAACATTTGGCTAATACTTCATACGGATCATGGAGCATTTCTCCAACTTTATGCGAAAGTTAAACTTCTCCTTCTTGCCATTGATATGGAAGTGGATTTCTCCAACTCTCACATCTATGCCACCCTTTGCAGTGCTTAGGAACGGGTGCCCAAGAATTAGCGACGTATCCTTCTCAACCTCCATGTCGAGCACCACAAAATCCACAGGTATGAAGCAATTCCGAATTTTCACTAGGACATCTTCCGTGATACCTATCGGATAATAGAATGAGGAATCAGCCAGTTGGAGCTACATTAGTGTTGGAGTAAGCTCCGTGAAGTTCAGCTGGTCGAAAACCACCTTGGGCATCACACTCACGCTTGCTCCAAGGTCACAAATGGCCTTGTCAAAGTGGCGTACCCCAATTGAGTATGAGATTGTAGGACATCCAGGGTCCTTCATCTAGTTGCCTCCTTGTAGAGAAATCACGTTGACATTTTCCATAGGGGGTTTGGGCTATCCTAGCATCTTGCCATTCTCCACTGGAGGAACAACAGCTGCTAGTTGATCCAATTGAGTCTCCAACATCTTGTTGAAACTCAATTGATTCTTGAAGGCTAAGGATAGTCCTTCGATCTTGACATTTATGCTTTCTAGGGTCTTGTCATTAGCCGACAGTTTCTTGGATATAGCCTCATTGATCTTCCGCTGGCCAATGGCAAGTTCTCTCAAGTTGGGTTAATTTCCACTGTTGCCATTGTTGTTGTACCCTCCTTGAAAGAATGGGCATGGTTGGCCCCACTCTTGACCTCCTAGACGATAGCCATTGTTGTTTCCATTGTTGGCTATGTATAGGGCATCCTCACAGGTTTTTGGGAAATCATTGCCCAAATGGCCCGTGTTTCCACAGACTTCACAAGTGATGTGAGAGTATAAGGCATAGACATTGCCGCACACTTCACCATTGCCTTGTCCATCGATCTACTTCATAAGGAGGTCCAATTTAGCAGCAATCATGTCCACCTCCTTCAAGGTGTGCATGCCTCTCTGGCGGGTATGGAGACGCTCGTCGCTCCAACCCATGTTTGACACCATCTTCTCAATCAAATCTTCGGCTTTGGGCAACGTCAATGAGAAGAAGGCACCTCCAGCAGCAGCATCAACATGGTCATGGGCGGAAGGGATCAGCCCATTGTAGAAGTTATGGATTATGAGCCAATCATCCATCCCATGGTGGGGACAGGCAAGGATATACTCCTGAAGCCTTTCCCAAGCCTCGGAAATAGATTCCTTGGCATCTTGCTGGAAGCTGGAAATTCTTCCACGTAGTGCATTGGTCTTGCCCAACGGAAAAAACTTGACAAGGAATGCCATAGAACATTTCTCCCAAGTGTCTACAGCACTTTAGTTCGCGTAGAACCACTGTTTTGCTCTTCCAAGAAGAGATAACGAGAACAACCTAAGACAGACAGCAACAGGAGATACGTCCTTTATCTTAAAAGTGTCGTAGATCTCAAAGAACTGCTGCAGGTGAGCACTTGCATCCTCATTAGCCTTCCCAAAAATGGGTTGGCTGGCACCATAGTGATCAGGCCCGTCTTCATTTTGAAGTTTACATCTCTCATGTTAACAGTGGGCCCAACAGGCACATTGTTAGCAGAGGGAGTCGAAAACTCACGAAGGGTCTTCTGGGCCATTGTTGTTTCGGTTGTTGGTGTGGTTGTGATGGCTTGATTTGCCGCTCGAAGCTTCTGAAGAGTAACGACACGAGGTTGATCTCTCAGAAGGGATTTGGGATCTTCAACAAAGTTTTCTGACAAGCGGAAACCAGACATACACTACCCTGTTTTCACATATAATGCGAAAACAAAGATGGGTCATCCTACTAAAACCTATTGGGGTCCTATCCTATTCACTCAATCATTCAATACTTCGGTTGCCTTCTCCGACAACAGCGCCAGAACTGCTTGTTGATATTTCTTACGCACTACTAACAATTCATCCCTAACAATGGTGCTAGACATGTTTGTTGGTAGGTTTTAATTATCAAGTGAACATCTGCAAGCGCACGAAAACTATTGATGTAGAATTTCTCCTTTTAAGAGTATTCCCAAAGGGTGTCATTTATATTTGCCCAAAGGAAGGCTAGATGGAAGTAAAACAATCATCAAGTGAAAAGGCTAGGTTGGCCTAGGTAGGGTTCTAGCAAGGATGGGTTTAATGATAACTAGAGGTAGTGTGACACACACAAGAGCATACTATCCATCTAAGGGGATAAATGAGGTAATAGAGGGACTAGGCTAAGAGTTAGGTAGATACTCCTACTATGCATCTAATGTACATATACATAGTCTATGTTAGTTACTAATGATCATGTTAATTATGAATTCTCAGGCTAAGTGGATTAACACATCGAGCACAGGTTTACCCCTAGCAACACTAGGCGACTCTTGTCAAGAGCCTGATGCATAGCCGAACGTGGAGGATTACGAATGACAGATAGGGTTGTCACCACCTACCGCCTACCTCGTCTACGAGACATTCAACGCTACTCTATATCCTAGCACCATGCTAGCATATTAAGTAATTACTTTAAGAGCCTAGGCACAAGCCATCCTAAGGCAATGAACTAAATCACCGTTGAACCAATGTTAATTCATACCATAAGTGATTCATATCAACATAGTCATATCATAGCTAGTTAGACTATAGTGGAGGTTTATAGTGTTTATGATGATGTAATAAGAATAGTATAGCACAATCATAAATACTACTCCCACCACATATATGGAATCCACAATCAAACAAGAAACGCTTTATCCAAGTATATGAACAATATTAGACTAAAGATATCATCTTTATTATGAATAAAGTCACAAATACAAATAGGAATACAAGAGCCATACCCTTCCCAATTTGAAATTGGGAAGAGACTCCTTCTACTCCTCTCCTACTTGGACTATGGAGTAGAGACTCTCCTCTATATAGCCTATACTCCTTTAAACATATGGAGAGTAGTGGATACAATGGATGAATACTCAAGTGGTTGTTGACGTCTCCTAAGGTATACTAACAAATCATCCCTAGCAAAAGTGCCAGAAATGCTTTGTTGGTATTACTTACGCACCATTAACTAAACATCTCCAACTGATGTGTCAGAAATGCTTGTTAACGGTTCTATTGGATCACAGAGTGAATTCCGCAAGCGCACGGAGATATCATTGTAGCATTTCCCCTTAAGTAAGGGTGTCATTTATTTGATCCCAAAGGAAGGCGGGGTAGAGATATAACAATCATTGAGTGGAAAGGGTAGAAAGGTCTAGGTAAGAATCTAGAAAGGATGGATAAAATAATAATGGGGGTAGTGTGACACACACAAAAGCTTTCAAGTCTAAGGGGGGTAAGAGGATCCTAGAGGTTAGTTAAGAATGAGAGTTATGGAGGTACTCCTACTATGCTCTATTGTACATATACATAGTCTAAACTAATTATTCATCAGCTAGATCAATAGTGAATACCTATGCTATGTGGTTCAACACATCGGGCATGGGCTTACCCCTAGCAATACTAGGGCGACTCCCGCCAAGAGCCTGTGGCATAGCCGAACGTGGAGGATTACAAAGGACAGATAGGGTTGTCACCACCTACTGCCTACCTCTTCAATCCGTGGGTCTACGAGACATCCAATGCTACTTAGCTATCCTAGCACCATGCTAGCATATTAAGTAATTACCTTAAGAGCCTAGGCACAATCCATCCTAAGGCAATGAATTGAATCATCATTGAACCAATGTTGATACACAACATAATTATCCATACTAACCTAGTTATGCTATAATTAACTAGACTATAGTGGGGGTCGATAGGTTCTATGATAATGAGATATGTTCATGATCAAATAGTCATAGAAGCTATACCTTCCACATACATGGACTCCACAATCAAACAAGAAACGCTTTGCCCAAGTATATGTATAAGTAGAGACTAAAGATACTATCTTTATTATGCATAAAGTCACAATTACAAAAAAGAATACATGAGCCATACCTTTCCCAATGTAGGATTGGGAAGAGAGAGACTCCTTACTCCTTTCCCAATTTGGACTTGGGACTAGAGACTCTCCTCTCTACAACCTAACTCCTCTAAGACTATGAATGATAGTGTATACAATAGAGATGAAGCTCAAGTGGTGTGTGTTGAAGTGAGGGGTAGGGGTCCTATTTATATTAGTGTTGAGGTTGGTTCCCGCCACCAAAAGTGCGCAAATCAGTCACCATTGACTCCAGGGAGCCGGGAGGAGCCAACACGTGGAGTTTGACCGAGTTTGGTGCCAGGAATAGGTCGGTCGAACCCCTGGTTCGGCAGATCTGGTCAAGGCACAAATTCTCGTGTGCTTTCTCCAGGTGGCTGCCAGGTGGGTCCCCTTGATGTATATGGGTGCAACACCGTTGGATCTCCTAGGATACTTCTGTTTGTGGGCCATTTGATCCATGGGATGCCACGTGTCGTCGCCTGATTGGTTAGGATGATATTTTATAGGATTGGTCCCTCTACATTTCCTCATTTCCTGCATAAAATGATGCATACACATATTTCTCCATGTCCAAGTGGAACTGGGTTAGATAGAAAGGTGATGTGTGCAAGAAATGACAAATCCTTCACATAATTGAGTTAAATTGATGGATGAAATTGGTATATAACAGCCATCAACAAACTCCCCCAAGATTATCCTTTGCTCGTCCCGAGCAAAGTCAAGATTTTAGGTTGATGATCAGGAGTTGCTACAATGTCTTATTTTTAAAAGTATCTAATGCACAACCAAATACTCTACCTAGTATTGCAGAAATTGGCTATGATACTCTACCCTTCTTAAGTTATCATGGGGCTTATGCTTTCTCATATTCATGAGTAGTTGAAAGGTAGAATAGCAAATGGAGCAAACATAGCCTAGAAATCAAGTTCCACTTAAATCCCAGAGAATTCAATTTAGATATTAAGTACCTCAATTTGGTTCTCTCAGTCACTCCTTTGTGGATAGTGGAAATATTTCCTCACCAAAGTATTGTGCCTCTACTATTCCTACTCATTGTATATGGCTTGTATGTGGAGCTTGGTAGGGAAAGTAAGTAGGAATGTTTGCAACACATAATATTTCTAAGTCAAAAGAATAAGCCTTAGGAGAATTCAAATCAAAACTTCTTGATTCAAGACTAGTGCATGTGTGATGTAGTGGAAGTGGATGTGGATACTTGAGATAACTCCTTTTTTGTGTAATCTCTCTTTCTTTTGTAGGGATGAAACATGGCTACTTTTTTTTCTCATGCTTATGATGTAAGCATGCCTCTCTTTTTTTTCATTTTCTTTTTGTAGCCATGTCTTCTACTCCCTTTCTTTGCAATGAATTTTGAAGAGAGTGCTAAACATGAATAACATGGAGTTTCTCTTTTTATTGTGGTATGGTGGATATGATGCACATTTTGCTTACTTCTAGTGTAGAAGTATAGCATGTGCAAGTGAAGTCTTGAATTCAAAAAGAGTTGAATTATTTCTCACATAGGTCTATACTAGCTTGACTAGGCTCAATGTGAAAGCAAATAGCATATGCATAAGGTTTTTTCTATGTATAAACATCATATGGCTTTGGTAGGTATTTGCAATCAATTGAGGAAAGCTTAAATATTTTTAGAATTTCACCGGAAATCTAAGTTTTACTTTCAAATTAGGACTAGCAGCCCTATTACCAACTCTAGTCTTGCAACAACCTAGAATTAGATCAAGCTTTTGCTACTCACAACTTCCAAATTAAGGTAAAAGTATTTCAAACCAATGAAAGAAATATTCGGAGAGTAGCAAGTTGTAAACTAGATACTTAGGAAAATAAAATAGAGCAACTATTCATCATTTCATCTATGTGAATTCTAAATCATTCTTACCCCACATCTTCATTTGATGAAAGCAAATCTAACCTATTTTTTTTTTAAATGCAAGGTGGATGATGGATGGATAGAAAATAAATATGCAAGGAATGTGATACATGTTACCTCAAGTGGGGGTCCTCCCCCAAGCTTGTTCTTCAACTACCTCCGTGATAAGGGTTGAACCTTTGATGACGGAAGTACGCTGCAAGATCGGCTTGTTGTTGTTGTAGCGCCGTGTTGAAACTGGTGAATTGAGCATCCATGTGTTGTTGCCAATACTGGGTACCTTGAACATGCTCCTGGAGTGTACTGTAGATGTCACCCATTCTCACTTCAAGTTGTCCCATACGTCTAGTGAGGTCCATCATTCCTTGGCCATAGTCATGATGACTTCTAGCCGAAAAGGAATGACGTCCTCTCATGGACGTTGGGGGCAAGCTGCTAGAGCTTGAAGAGGATAAGGGTGGATCCCTTTGCCATTCTTGCCAAGATGATCCCCCAGTCTCATACGTCGAAGATTGAGTCCATCCGAGCGCATAACCTGTTGGGTTCTCTTCCTCTTGGTATTCATGGACTGGAGAGATTATCGGTGGCATGCCGGTGGCTACAGCCCTCGCATGATTCCTTGTTACCCTGCCAGAGACATTACTTCTTCTTGCTTCCTCAAGGGGAAGAAGATCAATGGTTAGCCTCCGGCATTTGTACAAATGAAAATTCGGGTTAGGTAACCGAATTTCATTGACAAACCTGGGATAGAAAAATATCAAGGACCCATCTTGATCATGCTTAAGGGTATGTCTTCGCACTAAATAGTCTTCATCAATTAATTCTCTTTCAGTTTCAATATATTCAAATGAAGAGTATTTAAGTGCTCCTACCCTTTCAGCAATATGAGTAATCAATGAAGTGCATTCAATTGGTCCTGATTTTGAAATGTAATCTAACCATTGTGTCATCATGGCTTTGACTGGAGCAACATTTATCTTTTTTGTCATGGCAAACAAAATTTTCAATTCATCATCTCGCACAACCCTAACATCTCCCCTAGGGAACATAGTCATAGCCACCCATCTATGCATGAAGCGTAAGGTAGGGTTTTGTATGTGGCTATTCCTAGGAGCCCTACATGTGACCTCACTAGTTAGCTCATGCCAAAAACTTTGTTTGTTAAACTTAGGCAAATTGTCTAAATCTAGCAAACACCATTTTGGAAGCCTAGGATGCTACCTAATTCTTTCTGTAGGATGTTGTATTCTTTTTGAAACAATCTAAAAGTAATACCATCAAATTCTATTCTTAGCGTGCAAAGGAATTGGATAGTGAGAAGGCGTGAACCTTTCTCCTCTATGTGAGCAAAGTAATCAAATCCAATTGCATTCCAAATGGAGAGAAATTCGGAGTCCATACCTATTTTGGAGATCAAATGTGGATCGTAAGCCTTGGTGTGGCGGAGGTCTTGGAGAAGCCTGCGTGCTTGATCTTCAACTTCGTTTTGTATGTCGAGGTCGTTGTCATGAAGAAGTTGGTGTGGGTTGCTTCTCTCTTCCATGGGAGTGTCCTCACACACAGTTCTTCTCCTTGGGCTTGTACCCATGGAAGAGAGGCGTGCACTAGAACCTTCACCATGGCTTGAGCTTGCAGCCTCCTTCCTCTTTCCAAACAACCTCTTCATGTATTTTTGAGTTCAACAAGCAAGAACAAAACAAGACGAGAAAAATCCGAAAAGAAGCAATGTTTGGAAAACAAAACTCTCAACAAATTTTCTCCTCTTGAAAGCTTAAGTGTAAAATGCAAATACAAACAAAAGAAAATCATTTTGGGGATGGATTTGAGCAAGAGTGTTGCAATGAAGAGCAAGAAAAACATGGTGAGCTAGAGAGTGACTTGGGGAGGTGTAAAATGATGTGGTGTGTGAAGAGAGGTGCTCCTCACGGCCACAATTTATAGGGTGCACCCTCCAAAGGTCACTTGGGGTTCAAAATATAGCCTTTGGCGGAAGGGGAGCCAATTTGGCTCCACTCCCTGTTCGGCTGACCAGGGGGTTCAGCCGACCTGACAGGTGGCCCCCCTGGTTCCCCTTTTGGCAAGTGGCTCCCCAACGGCTATAAAGTTAGCACGTTGGTGAAATGCCACACGTGCAGCTTAGAAAAAATGTTTTTTAAATAAAAACCTTTTTTCAAATCCAATAAAATATTTTCTTTTGAAAAGAAAGAAAGAAAATTGATAGTTGAGAATATAAGATTCTCAACTTGCTAGGAAAAATAAAATATGCAATGGGAAAAATCCAAATGGGGTGGAAAACGAAAGAAAGAAAAATAAAGTGGGATAACTACCAATTTAACCTATTGGCGTAGGTCTCACCACCGTCCGATGAGATGGACATTCCTCTGTCTTCATTTCTCATCCGGGCCTGGAGGGATGGGTTCGGACGGCTTGTCTTGCTTCTTCCGCCATTCCTTCTTTGGCGGCCTGGTGGACTCGGGCCTTCGGGAAGGTCCAGATGATTCCGTCGCCTTTGGATATCGGTGTGGTGGAAATGACGGATTCTCCTCGTAGATTAATCTTCTCATGAATGCAATGTGTGAGTCCACCTTTGTAGGTGTGACTTCGACCTCTCTGATGTGTTTATCATTCGGCCCATACTTGATTCGAATCATAGAGCATTGTTCTGATTTTGGCCGAAAGTTAAACCTTTCCTCCCTGCCATTGGGATGGAAGTGGATTTCTCCAGCTCCCACATCTATGCGAGCTTTTGTAGTGCTTTGGAATGGACGCCCAAGAATGAGTGGTGTATCTTTCTCGGTGTCCATGTCTAGCACCACAAAATCCACGGGTATGAAGCAGTTTTGGATCTTTACCTGGACGTCTTCAGCAATACCCGCTGGATAACAGACTGAAGAGTCAGTTAGTTGTAGCTGCATTGGTGTTGGAGTGAGTTCTGTGAAGTTCAGCTGGTCGAACACAACCTTGGGCATCACACTAACACTTGCTCCCATATCACAAAGTGCCTTGTTAAAGTGGTGAGCCCCAATTGAGCATGAAATGGTAGGACACCCAGGGTCCTTCTGCCAGTTGATATCTCGTACAGAAATCATGTTGACATTTTCCGTCGGGGGTTTTGGCATGGCATCTTGCCATTCTCCATCGGAGGAATAGCAGCTGCCAGCTGAGCTAACTGAGTCTCGAGCATCTTGTTGAAGCTCAGTTGATTCTTGAAGGCTGAGGATAGTACTTCCATCTTTGCATTGATATTCTCTAGGGTCTTGTCATTAGCTGACAGCTTCTTGGATAGGGCATCGTTGATCTTGAGCTGGCTAATGGCAAGTTCTCTCAAGTTGGGCTGATTTCCAGGGTTGCCATTGTTGTTATACCCTCCTTGAAAGAATGGGCGTTGTTGACCCCACCATTGACCTCCTGAACGATAGTCATTGTTGTTGTTGAAATTTCCGTTGTTGGCGAGGTATAGGGCATCCTCATGAGTTTCTGGGCAATGATTGCCCATATGACCCATGTTTCCACAGACTTCACATGTGATGTGAGAGTCTAGGGCATAGGTATCGCCAGACACTTCACCACTGGCTTGTCCATCTATTTTCTTCATTAGGAGGTCCAATTTTGCAGCAATCATGTCCACCTCCTTCAAGGTGTGCATGTCTCGCTGTCGGGTATGGAGACGCTCATCGTTCCATTCCATGTTGGACACCATCTTCTCAATAAGATCTTTAGCTTTTGGCACCGTCAATGAGAAGAAGGCTCCTCCAGCAGCAGCATCCAAATGGTCACGAGCTGATGGGATCAGCCCGTTAAAGAAATTTTGAAT
The DNA here is from genome assembly GCA_036927565.1 of Tuctoria greenei. Lineage (NCBI taxonomy): Eukaryota > Viridiplantae > Streptophyta > Magnoliopsida > Poales > Poaceae > Tuctoria > Tuctoria greenei. Next base: position 197,227,200 of record JAYESD010000006.1, on the reverse strand, counting down.
AAGGAGTCAGTCATCCATCCCATTGATGAGGACATCACAACAGCGAAGACGCACATTGAACTGCAAGGACCAATCACAAGAGCACGAGCACGGTTATTAAATCAGCAGGTGAATTTGTTCCTAACTTCTTTTGCATGTGAGTTTGAGAATAGATTGCTATATGATGATTTAATTGTTATTAGGAATAATGGAGAAGATAAACAAGTGAAGGAAAGAGGCCTTGGGAGCATGGAGAACCAGCTGGGACGTCCACAAGTTGATGGAAACAGTTTACAACTCGGACTCGAGTTCAACTCGTAGTACAGGAGCAGTCCACCTTAAAACGGACGCTCAGGAGGCATACGGACTCCGTTTTCGACGTTCTATATATGCACGGAAATAAGAGAAGATAAACTTTTAAATGGTTCTGGTCCCACCTCAAAATTCCTCCGGAGTCATTGGGAATCGTCGAAACAAGTAGAGTCCAGATTTCGGTCCGGTGCTGTGCTACCGAATCGGGCCTTTGGGCCTTGTATCCCGTAAGAATCCATTTGGGACGCGTCTAATCGTGTTTTGGTCGAACCCTAGCTTATAAATACTGCAGCCACTGGTCATATTCAGTGGGTTTTGCTTAGATCAATAATATCGCTGTTCTACGGTTTGTGAGATCCCAACTTCGCGATTTCCGATCGTGTCTTCGACGTTCTTGCTCGTGTTCTCGGTTGCAATTACAGGGATTAGCCTTCTTGGCGAGGTCAAGTTTGTGCAGCACGGTTGGTAACCAACAGAGCTGTGGTGTAGTGATTGCAGGGGTACTCGAACTGCTCGAGTGCCACGGATCATCAATATCGAGTTCTCCACCCCAAGCGACATACCTTTGAGAAGATCGGGCCTAAACCTACTCATCAATTGGTATCAGATTTCCAGGTTGCCTGTGAGGTATCTTTGTTTTCCTTCCATTAGATCGATTTTGTTTCGTACCTAGAGTCCACAGAAAAGCCACAAAAAAGTTAGATTGTTTTTACCGCTTCCCAGACTATAGTGCCTGCAGTTTCGTTTTTTAGTTTGCATTGTTGAGTTTGCATTCCTGTGGTCGAGTCTTGTTGCTGGTTTAGCTTTGTGTTTTGGGTCCTAGTTATCGTGTTTTGTCCTTTTTTTCTTGCTATTCGACACCTATTCCACAATCCCTAAATAACAAACTGATCCACCACGTTCATCGGTTTGCCCTAGCTAGCCGGCTTGCGTGAACTCCCGCATTGCCAGCCCTAGATTTGGTGACAAACCTTTGTGCCATTCATCCTTGAATCATCACACACCACCCCATTAGTTTCTGTGCAAATTCCCGATCATTTTCATATCCGATTGCGAGTTCTGTTCCCAAACCGAGTTGGAATCAACATCCAAAAAAAGTAACTCGGACAGCCTACATTAAAACAGTCATAACTTTCGCATACGAACTCGAAATCGGGCAATTTTTTTTACAAATTCATCTACGCGAAATTTCACATCTGGTTTTCCGTGGCGTAGCCGTGTTTGGTGAAATTACCCAAATTACCCTCGGAAAGTAGGTTATCCGGCCTCCAAAGTTTCAGCATGAATTTTAAAAAATCTTCTTGATTTTCTATAGGCTGCATATTACATCCAATTGAGCTGCAAATTTGTGTGCTTCCTATATTTGTGCTCCTGAGTAAAGAAAAATATCAAAAAAATATTAAAAAAAAAGTAAAAAAAATAGTGAAGAGCACGCATATTAAAGCAATTGGCCTATACCACTTGGTGCTGTTTTGTTGGCCATATCATTCTGTCTTTCTTTTGCCTTGAGACTTCCTTGTGTTGTGCTAGGCTCTAGGGCACTTGGTTGACCAACAACAGTTTCCTACATTGAATACTTATTCAACTTTTTTTAGCTGTTAACGATTTTCTGCTTATTAGCCACCATATTGTGTCATCCAAGCTTCACCTTTCTCTTGAGCATAACAGGTACCTTTGCAATCACCCCAAGCTTCATTGGTTCATCTCACCGTCCAAACCACATGCTGTGTCGGTAAGAACACTTGTAAGAGCGTGGTAAGATGCTTGAGCGAGAGAGATTGTCTTCTTCCACCTTCCACATTGTCACTGTAGTTGATAGGGATAACATATTTTTTTGTTGTCTTTTGTTTCCTACTAACAATGGCAGGAGAAGACAATGATGACGAATGTGTTCAACATGCTGAGTTACGTGATATGATGAAGACCATGACAGATATGTTCGCCAAATACAACGCAGCAACGGAGGAGTCATTGGCGAACTTGACTCGCCAACTGGATGACCTTGCTTTTCGAATGAATACTTTTGAGGCTCGATTGCCTCTCGCTGGAAGACGAGAAGACAATGCTTATGATGAACTGGAAGATCACAATAATCAGCCAAGACTGCCACTTTATCGTCGAGGTATGGGAGGTAATAATCATAACAATTATAATCATCCTCCTGATGATCCTTTTGCTAAAGTGAAATTTACTATACCCTCTTTTTCTGGTGCTTATGATGTTGAGGCTTATCTTGATTGGGAGATGACAGTAGAGCAAAAATTTAATTCCCATTTTGTTCTTGAACAACATAGAGTTCGTCAAGCCACTAGTGAGTTTAAGGACTTTGCTATCATATGGTGGAATGAACTTGTTAAAACTAGAACTGATCCTCCATCATGGGATAGATTAAAGGAAGCTATGCGTGTTCAATTTGTTCCTCCATCATTTCAGCGGGACCTTCACAAAAAATTGCAGCGCTTAGACTAAGGTAACATGTCCGTAGAGGAGTATTATCAAGAGTTACAAAAGGGTATGTTGCGTTGTGGGGTAGTAGAGGACATGGAGGATAAAATATCTCGTTTTTATGGGGATTGAGGCATGAAATTCAGGAAATTGTTGATTACAAGGATTATGATACTGTTAACATATTGTTTCAGCTTGCTATGTTGGCAGAAAAAGAATTGCAGGGCCGACAACAACAACAACATCGCACGTGGAGAACCTTCACGCCGCGTGCAGCAACTACACCATCCAAAACAGCACCATCTTCGACACCCTGTACAGCGACTACACCACCCAATGGCGGCCAACGAACTATACCTGTTGCTCCACCTTCTCGCGTGCCGGAAGGTAGCAAGGCGACATCATTCAAGCCTTCGTTGTCCACTCCTTCTACGGGTCGTACTTCCGACATTAAGTGTCACCGTTGCAGGGGACTTGGTCATATGATGAGAGATTTCCCGAGCAAACGAGCATACATAGCACGCGACGATGGTGGGTATGATAGTACTTTGGATGTTAAAGATGAATATTCTCTTACTACTGACTTTACAGATCCAAATGACGAACACACTGAAGAAGAGGTACTTGGTACAGCGGCGACGGAGAACTATAGGAGCATCATTGTGCAGCGTGCCTTGAGCTCCAAAGTGGAGACCGACGACAAGCTACAACGACACAACCTCTTCCACATGTTTCTCGTCGTCAAGGATTGCCGTGTACACACTATAATTGATGGAGGTAGCTGCAATAACTTGGTGAACACGTACGTCGTCAAGATACTCGGTTTGACAACAAGAGCACACCCTCATCCGTACCACATTCAATGGTTCAACAACAGCGGTAAGGTTTGGGTAACACAAACAGCGAGGATACATTTTTCAATTGGTTCATACCATGATTTTGCTGATTTTAATGTTGTTCCTATGGATGCTTGTTCTCTTTTATTGGGTCTTCCTTGAGAATTTGATACAGATGCTATTCATCATGGTAGAACCAATAAATATACTCTCATGCATAAGGGAAAGACAATCACTTTGCTCCCCATGACTCCTGCTGAAATTGTGCATTTTGAAAAGAGTAAAATTCGTGATGGCAAAGCAACAAAATTAGAATGTGAAAAACAGCAAGTTATTAAGTTAAAATCACCATCGTTGCTCGCAACTAAATCTGAACTTGCTGATTTATTCGATGCTAAGGGGATGTCCTATGCATTAGTTTGCAAAGAAGCCATGTTTTCACTTCATGAATTGTCTATTGCATTGCCCCCTGCTGTTGCTAACTTTTTGCAGGAGTTTGAGGATGTGTTTCCCTCCGACATACCCCCTGGTTTACCACCGATGAGAGGCATTGAACACAAGATCGATTTCATTCCAGGAGCAACTTTGCCAAATCGTGCAGCATACAGGGCGAATCCACAAGAAACTAAGGAAATTCAGCGACAAGTCCAAGATCTTTTGGACCGCGGGTACATTCGTGAAAGCCTTAGCTCTTGTTCCGTTCCTGTTCTTTTAGTTCCTAAGAAATATGGTAGTTGGCAAATGTGTGTTGATTGTCGAGCGATTAATAACATCACCATTCGATATCGTTATCCTATTCCTAGATTAGATGACATGCTTGATGAATTGAGTGGTGCTATCATCTTCATAAAAATTGACTTGCGTAGTGGTTACCACCAAATTAGAATGGCACAAGGAGATGAATGGAAAACTGCATTTAAAACCAAGTTTGGACTTTATGAGTGGTTAGTCATGCCTTTTGGTTTAACTAATGCACCCAGCACCTTTATACGATTAATGAATGAGGTTTTACGTGCTTTCATTGGACAATTTGTGGTGGTTTACTTCGATGATATCCTCATTTACAGCAAGTCATATGATGAACATCGTGATCATTTACGTGCTGTTTTTACTATTTTGAGAGATGCACGTTTGTTTGGTAACCTCGAAAAGTGCATCTTTTACACCAATCGAGTCTCTTTTCTTCGCTATGTCATTTCCTCGCAGGGAACTGAGATGGATGAGGCAAAAATTGAAGCAATCACCAGCTGGCCATCCCCAACAACCGTCACACAGGTTCGTAGTTTTTCTTGGTCTTGCAGGTTTTTATCGGCGCTTTGTGCGGGATTTCAGCACCATTGCAGCACCTCTAAATGAGCTAACGAAGAAGGGAGTTCCATTTTTATGGGGTGAACATCAGCAACAAGCTTTTGATGCTCTCAAATCAAAGCTTACACAAGCAATATTGCTACAACTTCCTGCTTTTGATAAGACCTTTGAGCTAGAATGTGGTGCAAGCGGCATTGGTATTGGAGGCGTTCTCATATAAGGAGGTAAACCTGTTGCTTTATTTAGTAAAAAACTTCATGGTCCTTCTCTGAATTATTCTACTTATGATAAGGAATTGTATGCCTTAGTGCGTGTATTACAAACTTGGCAACATTATCTTTGGTCTAAGGAGTTTGTCATACATTCCGATCATGAATCATTGAAATATCTTAAGTGTCAAACCAATCTGAATAAATGACATGCTAAATGGATTGAGTTCATAGAGTCATTTCCATACATCATTAAGCATAAGAAAGGGAAGGAAAATATCATTGCCGATGCATTATCTAGGCGTGATACCATGCTGTCCTAACTTGATCATAAAATCTTTGGTTTGGAAACAATTAAAGCATTATATCCTACTGATTTGGACTTCAAATATGCTTTTGAAAATTGTAGAGAAGGAAAATTTTGGAATAAATATGTGCTGCGAGAGGGTCTCCTCTATCGTGCTAACAAGATATGCGTTCCAGCTAGCTCCGTTCGTCTATTACTTTTGCAGGAAGCACATGGAGGAGGTTTGATGGGACATTTTGGAGTGAAGAAAACTGAAGACGTGCTGTCCATGCACTTCTTTTGGCCAAAGATGAGGCGTGATGTCGAGCGCTACGTGTCACGATGCACTACTTGCAACAAAGCTAAGTCTCGCCTTAACCCACATGGTCTTTATATGCCTCTTCCTGTTCCTAGTGTACCCTGGGAGGATATTTCTATCGACTTTGTTTTGGGATTGCCTATGACTAGAGGGGGAGGGATAGTATTTTTGTAGTTGTTGATCGTTTTTCCAAAATGGCACACTTTATACCTTGTCATAAGAATGATAATGCCTCACACATTGCTGATTTATTTATGACGGAAATTGTTCGTTTACATGGTGTGCCAAATACTATAGTTTCTGATCGTGATGCAAAATTTTTAAGTCATTTTTGGAGAACTTTGTGGTATAAATTGGGAAGCAAGTTGCTGTTTTCAACTACATGTCACCCACAAACGGATGGACAGACCGAGGTAGTTAATCGTACTTTATCCACTATGTTGCGGGCTGTCTTGAAAACAAATTTGAAGTTGTGGGAGGAGTGTTTACCACATATAGAATTTGCTTACAACAGATCCGTTCACTCCACGACAAAGGTAAGTCCATTCCAGGTAGTGTATGGTTTCAATCCCCATGCTCCTATTGATTTACTACCTTTGCCTCCTTCTGAAACTATAAATTTGGATGCTACACAACGATCTGAATTCATTTTTAAGATGCATGAAACTACAAAGAAAAATATTGAAATGATGAATGAGAAGTATAAGATTGCAGGTAGTAAAGGTAGAAAAGAAGTAGAACTTGAACCGGGTGATTTGGTGTGGTTACATTTGAGAAAAGAGCGATTTCCCAACTTGAGAAAATCTAAACTTATGCCACGAGTTGCTGGTCCTTTTAAGATCGTTGAAAAGATTAATGATAATGCATATAAGCTTGAATTGCCTCCCGATTTTGGGGTTAGTCCTACATTTAATATTTCAGATTTGCGACCGTACTTGGGAGAAGAAGATGAACTTGAGTCGGGGACGACTCCAATTCAAGAGGGGGGGATGATGAGGACATCACAACAGCGGAGACGCACATTAAACTGCAAGGACCAATCACAAGAGCACGAGCACGATTATTAAATCAGCAGGTGAATTCATTCCTAACTTCTTTTGCATGTGAGTTTGAGAATAGATTGCTATGTGATGATTTAATTGTTATTAGGAATAATGGAGAAGATAAACAAGTGAAGGAAAGAGGCCTTGGGAGCATGGAGAACCAGCTGGGACGTCCACAAGTTGATGGAAACAGTTTACAACTCGGACTCGAGTTGAACTCGGAGTCCAGGAGCAGTCCACCTTAAAACGGACGCCCAGGAGGCATACGGACTCCATTTTCAACATTATATATATGCACGGAAAGATGAGAAGATAAACTTTCAAATGGTTCTGGTCCCACCTCAAAATTCCTCCGGGGTCATTGGAAATCGTCGAAACAAGTAGAGTCCAGATTTCTGTCCGGTGCTGCACCACCGAATCGGGCCTTTGGGCCTTGTATCCCATAGGAGTCCATTAGGGACGTGTCTAATCATGTTTTGGTCGAACCCTAGCCTATAAATACTGCAGCTGCCGGTCATATTTGGTGGGCTTTGCTTAGATCAATAATATCGCCGTTCTACGGTTTGTGAGATCCCAACTTTGCGATTTCCGATTGTGTCTTCGACGTTCTTGCTCGTGTTCTCGGTTGCACTTGCAGGGATTAGCCTTCTTGGCGAGGTCAAGCGTGTGCAGCACGGTTGATAACCAATGGAGCCGTGGTGTAGTGATTGCAGGGGTACTCGAACCGATCGAGTGCTGCGGATCATCAACGTCGAGTTCTCCACCCCAATCGACATACCTTTTGGAAGATCGGGCCTAAACCTACTCATCACCCATGGTGGGGACAGGCTAGGATGTACTCCTGAAGCCTTTCCCATGCCTCGGGAATAGATTCCTTGGGCTCTTGCTGAAAGTTGGAAATCCTTCCACATAGGGCATTGGTTTTGCCCAACGGGGAGAATTTGGCGAGGAATGATGTAGAACATTTCTCCCAAGTGTCTACAGCACTTCGGTTCACGTATAACCACTGTTTTGCTCTCCCAAGGAGGGGAACAGGAACAGTCTCAGACAGACCGCATCCGGAGACACGTCCTTGATCTTAAAAGTGCTACAGATCTCGAGGAATTGTTGCAGGTGAGCACTTGCATCCTCGTTAGCCTTCCCACGGAATGGGTTGGCTTGCACCATAGTGATAAGGCTAGTTTTGATCTCGAAGTTCACATCTCCCGTGTTAACAGTGGGCTCAATAGGCACATTGTTAGTAGAGGGAGCTGAGAACTCACAAAGGGTCTTCTGAGCCATTGGCGTTTGGATTGTTGGTGCAGAAATGTTGGCTTGCTTTGCCACTCGAATCTTCTGAGGAGTAACGACACAGGGTCGGTCTCTCAGAAGAGATTCGGGATCTTACACAAATTCTTTTGGCAGGCGGAAACCAGACATACACTACCATGTTTTCACATTAAAATGCGAAAACAAAGAATGGTTATCCTACTAAAATCCTACCTAGGGTTCTATCCTATTCACTCAGTCTTGTTATATATCTATTTGCCTACCCAGGCAACGGCGCCAGAAATGCTTGTTGACGGCTCCTTAGGTTACTAACAAGTCATCCCTGGCAATAGTGCTAGAAATGCTTTGTTGGTATTACTTACGCACCATTAACTAAACATCTCCAACTGATGTGTCAGAAATGCTTGTTAACGGTTCTATTGGATCACAGAGTGAATTCTGCAAGCGCACAGAGATATCATTGTAGCATTTCCCCTTAAGAGTATTCCCGAAGGTGTCATTTATTTGATCCCAAAGGAAGGCGCGGTAGAGATATAACAATCATCGAGTGGAAAGGGTGGAAAGGTCTAGGTAAGAATCTAGTAAGGATGGATAAAATAATAGTGGAGGTAGTGTGACACACACAAAAGCTTTCAAGTCTAAGGGGGGTAAGAGGATCCTAGAGGTTAGTTAAGGTTGAGAGTTATGGAGGTACTCCTACTATGCTCTATTGTACATATACATAGTCTAAACTAATTATTCATAAGCTAGATCAATATTGAATACTTATGTTATGAGGTTCAACACATCGGGCACGGGCTTACCCCTAGCAATACTAGGGCGACTCCCACCAAGAGCCTGTGGCATAGCCGAACGTGGAGGATTACAAAGGACAGATAGGGTTGTCACCACCTACTGCCTACCTCTTCAATCCGTGGGTCTACGAGACATCCAATGCTACTTAGCTATCCTAGCACCATGCTAGCATATTAAGTAATTACCTTAAGAGCCTAGGCACAATCCATCCTAAGGCAATGAATTGAATCATCATTGAACCAATGTTGATACACAACATAATTATCCATACTAACCTAGTTATGTTATAATTAACTAGACTATAGTGGGGGTCTATAGGTTCTAAGGTAATGAGATATGTTCATGATGAAATAGTCATAGAAGTTATACCTTCCACATACATGGACTCCACAATCAAACAAGAAACACTTTGCCCAAGTATATGTATAAGTAGAGACTAAAGATACTATCTTTATTATGCATAAAGTCACAATTACAAGAAAGAATACATGAGCCATACCTTTCCCAATGTAGGATTGGGAAGAGAGAGACTCCTTACTCCTTTCCCAATTTGCACTTGGGACTAAAGACTCTCCTCTCTACAACCTAACTCCTCTAAGACTATGGATGATAGTGTATACAATAGAGATGAAGCTCAAGTGGTGTGTGTTGAAGTGAGTGGTAGGGGGTCCTATTTATATTAGTGTTGAGGTCGGTTCCCGCCACCAAAAGCGCGCAAATCAGTCACCATTGACTCTAGTGAGCCGGGAGGAGGCAACACATCGAGTTTGACCGAGTTTGGGGCCAGGAAGAGGTCGGCCGAACCCCTGGTTCAGCCGACCTAGTCAAGGCATCAATTCTCGTTTGCTTTCTCCAAGTGGCTGCCAGGTGGGTCCCCTTGATGTATATGGGTGCAACACCGTTGGATCTCTTCGGATACTTCTGTTTGTGGGCCATTTGATCCATGGGATGCCACGTGTCATCGCCTGATTGCCTGGGATGATATTTTATAGGATTGGTCCCTCTACATTTACTCATTTCTTGCATAAAATGCTGCATACACATATTTCTTCAAGTCCAAGTGGAATTGGGTTAGATACAAAGGTGATGTGTGCAAGAAATGACAAATCCTTCACATAATTGAGTTAAATTGACGGATGAAATTGGTATATAACAGCCGTCAACAGTGGTATGTGTTGAAGTGAGGGGTGATGGGTCCTATTTATAGCTTGGAGAAGGGTCGGTTCCAGCCACCAAAAGTGCGTGAATCAGTCACCCATGACCTCTTCAAGCCGAGAGGAGCCTACACATGGAGTTTGACCGAGAAAGGCGCCTGGACCTAGTCGGCCGACAAGGGGGGTCGACCGACATGGTCTTTGCCCCTTTTACAGTCTGCTTCCTCCAGGTGATTGACAGGTGGGTCTCATTGACTGATATTGGTGCTACACCATTGGATGGCCTCAGATACTTCTGTTTGTGCGTCATTTGATCCATGTGGTGCCACGTAGCGTTGCCTGATTGGCTGGAATGATATTTTATAGGATCCATCCCCTTGTTTCATTTTATTTCTGCATAGAATCCCTGCATGCACTACTTTCTCTAAGGACAAGTGGAAATAGGTTAAATGGAAAGGTGATGTGTGCAAGAAATTACAATTCTTTCACTTAATTAAGTTACATTGACGGGTGAAATTGGTGTATAACAGCTGTCAACACTAAGCAAAACTAAGCAAAGGGATAGTGCGGCTCCAAGCATAACCACAGGCAAGTCGACGGCAGCACACAACCTAGTACTCCGCATTACTCTCGTGGTAATCCCAAACATTACCTGAAACTGTTGGTAGGAAAATAGCAAGGTGAGCACATGTCGTACTCAGAAAGTGTGGGAAAATAAGGACATGTAGCTTAAACAAGGAGTGATAATAAATAATGGCTATTTGCTGAAAAGAAAATTGAAAACATGTAAAAGTCATCCTACAGTGTCTATGTGAGTTAATCCCATCATAACCCAAATAATTACCAATTATGAGTCCAACATCATCAATTACCATCATACCACATCCATCAGTATTAATCCATCCATATACCATATTCTTACTATCATCATTGACCATGTCCATTTAAGACAACCCAAACCATAACCATAACCAAACCATCCCAAATCTTAATTCTAACTCTAATCATGTGAGGGTCCGGGTCATTTATAACCGTGAGCACAACTATCATGATAATTTGTAACACTCTGCAGAGGTTGTACCACTTTACTCACAAGTTTGTGATTTCGTCCCCATTCGGTGACCAGGGAACCTCCATCATACCCATGACTGTCGGTCACATTACACACTTCCAACGGTGTGTGGCCAAGAGATCACAAAATAGCCTTTATAAAAGGACTACCAGCATATTCAGACCCACTGAGGTTTCACCGGTGGTGATGCCTCCAATTGAGCACATCCAACCAAGGGCCCCCTCATGTGTCGTTCGGATCACAGGACAGTCCCGTCACTATTGCAAACCCAACCGACTCCCATTCCCCGCTCCCCCAAATGACCCGAACAATGCTAGCAATATACCTAATTAATCGGCTAAGCCGCACCCATACTTGGCCTTGTGGTGGCACTGTAAAACCTGGGTTGTCGCTCTATGAACCGGTCCTTGGATCTAAAGCAAGCAAAACCACCATAATCTCAGACTCAGTCCACAATACATGTTTGCTTAGATCTCCGAATTTACCAATTACCATATTCATCAATTCACATAATCCATAAGTGCATTAATTCTTAGTTAAGCATTTGGTTGTTTTCCCATCCCAATTAATTTGAGTGAACTAGAAAGGTAAAAATGCCCTTCCCGACTCTCTATAATATAACCCAAGCGACAAGGATGGTCAACCAAGACTAGTAAACACCTATGATGGGTTTCCCATCAATTTGACACAAGCATGCAGTTTTGCAAACAAAACATTTAAAAACAAAATCAAAATGTTCAAGGACACTTGTCTTGCTCTTGAGACTGGTTAGGGTCAAGAGCTTTAAAGTTCTGGTGCTGGAGGTCCTCAACAGCACCCTCTAGAGCAAAACCTTCTATTCCGCGCAACAACCATACAAAACAATACTCAATATGCCATGTGATGCATGAATGATTGAATTATGTGGTAATGCATGTTATCAAGTTGCTATCATTGCTTAATAACTAGTTACAATTTAGTTTTACATGTTAGGGCAAGTTTTAAGTCATTTTGGATAATATTAAAGAAGTTCTAGGAATTTCCAGAACTGAAGGATCGGACTAGTCCGCACCAGGGCAGGACATGTCCATTCTGGACCAGAAAGGAAATTGGACTAGTCCACATAGGACCAGACAAGTCCATTAAGGCTAGGGTTTTGGCAAATTTTCAAATAGAGCAGAGTTAAAATTAATATGGAACCATAATTTAGGTAGAAAAGATGAATCTAAGGTATTTATTGTCAATCCTTGGGTTCAAGGGTTGAGAATTCGATGGAACTTGAGAACTTGACGTCTAGATCCAAATAAGATGAAGAACTTGGTGAAGGGAAACATTGACGATCGAGCGTTGATGAAGATCGCTGCAGCGTCGACGAACTTGGTCGATCCTCCTCCTTCTTCTTCCTGCGGTGGAGACTCCTTGATGGCGGCCGTCAGAACTATGGTTAAGAGTTTATTCTAATGTAGCAAAGAGATGAAAGGGTGGGTGCTGGGGTGTTTATATAGGGTGGAGGTGGTAGGGTTTCGGTGGAATTTGACTATAAGGCGGTGGAGGCCTAGGTGGGGGTTCTACATGGGCTCCACGGGGGTTGGACACAACGTTCTTGGGCCTAATTAAGGCAAATACTCAATTACTCGTCATGAAAGAAAAAACAGAATCTGAGTCGGGCACATCGGACTAGTTCGAAGGGAGTCTGGACAAGTCTGATATGGAACACAAGGTTGAACGGACAGGTCTGGTGAAAGTTCGGACAAGTCCGATGGATTCCAGAGAGCAAAATGGACAAGTCCGTTATGGGGTCGGACAAGTTCGGGCTCCTGCCTAGTTTTCAAAAACCAGACCAAAATGGGAAATTACCGAACAACTCCGAAAGTTCCCAGTAACAAAGATCGAACTAGTCCGTACATGACAACGGACAAGTCCGGAAGACAACAGAAACGTTTTCGGACTAATCTGTAGCAAAAAGCGGATAAACTCGGAAAACAACAGAGAGTAAACCGAACTAGTACAGGGTCTAATCTGGACAAGTCACACGAATACAACTTTTTAATTGTTTTTTAATTGTGTTATGTTAATATAAGTAGCGAGCGTCAAAAGAGATACAAGGAGTTGCAGCTGAGTGCTTGGATTGGGACCGGAAGAGCTTGGCATTCCTGAGCTAGTAATGGAGAAGTTCAGTCAAGAGATCAAGTCCAGCACAACATAATTTAGGGGGGAGGGGAATCCATTACATTGCAAGGATAGACAAGAGGAGAATATTGTTTTCCAGTCCGAGAGTGATGGTTGGGTTCCCCTAAAGATTAATTCATTGCGTTGCTTCCATATCTCCCAGGTCGTTGTGATGAAAACTTCTATAAATGGTGGTTCTGTCCAGCTACTCCTCGCTTCTTGGATCATGGAGAATAATGGTAGATCATGGTCCCATTCAATGTGTAGGGTTTCCCAGCATGCATTGCTGAAGTCGCATTGGAAGAAAAGGTGATATGTGAGTTCTTCTGGGGCCATCGTGCAAAGCACGCAGGAGTAGTCGTCGTTCTCTATTTTAAAGTTCTTCCTCTTCAGCATATTTTTGGAGTTAAGCCTATCGAAGAAGAGCTGCGAGCAGAAGATTTTTAGCTTCTTTGATAGCTTTGTCTTCCAAATCCAGCAAATAGGGTTTGGTAGGCTGATTTGGTTGAAGTTGTTGTTGTATATCTTGTTTGAGGAGAATCCTTTTGGTATGTTTTTATAGGACCGAATGTCTTTGTTGTTGCTTTGAATCCCCTGGATGATGGTTGTCAGTAAGTTGTATTCATCTAGTGCTTGCGCCAAGATTGGTGTGTTGAAGTTGCTGTGAATGTCCTGTGAGGTTGCAAATTGAGCAATCGAAATCTATGGATGTTTTGAAAAGGAGAACATATATGGAAACCTTGTTGAGAGAGTGTTGTGAAGCCACTGGTCGTGCCATATGAGCACGGTGTCACCAAGACCAATTGTGACCTGTGAGTGCTCTCGGAAATTTCCCCATAGACTTAGGATGTTCTTGAGCCAGAAGGATCCTCTGTTTGTCTGGTTGTGCGGGTTTTTAATTGTTGTTTTGGTTCTAATTCATTTTAAACTTATTTTTTTTTGTGTTGCTTAATGTTAAGCATGTATAAAAACATATGCAATGCATGATGGATGAAAATAAGTGTGTTACACGTCGCTTCCTATATGACATAATTGTTTTTATTATATCATCTCCATCCACTTCGAATAAAATATCTCACTTAGAATTTAATAAGACAATCATCCAAATAACTATTACCCGTCTTATTTATTAATTTTTTTAACTAAAGTCATTGTAGAAAAATACTCTTTTGACATCTGTTGTTGCCATCGGTACAAGCATTATCAATTTGAGAAGAAAGAAAATCATATCATACATTTTATGTCTTTGTGTTTCAATAAGCATAAGTGAGAGGCAAATAGAGTGTGTCAGATGCGAATAGAATTGCACGTGAGGAAGGTTGGGCGATCGATGAATAATTACCAGATGCAAAGTAGTGTGTGCCAGATACGATCCGAGACACCGTCGTGGTTTGTAAATCGCGAGCAGTACAAGCTCATTAGTAGAGACACCACGCTAGAATCGACTAGAGTTGCTTAAAGACGGAATTGGTCGTGGTCAGGTCCGTGTCTTGTGACCAGGCGTATGTGGATAGAGATTATTCTATTCCTATTACGACGACTAACGTATTCAGAGACGATTGACAACTGATTTGCTTCTAGACTTATTCGTCCATTTTCAGCAGATTGGGCATTACATTTCTAACCATATAATGTGTAGCTCGATGTGTCTGGATGCAACATACTCTTTGGATACAACCATGCTCGGGATAAACGCAGATGGAAAGTTTCCTCATTGCAAAACGGTTGTTATTTTGATCTCCAGACACTTAGGCTCCCTTTGGATTGAAGGAATTACAAATGAATTTTGAAAGATAGAATTTGTAAAGAATTTTTTCCTACATGACCATTTGGCTCACAGGAAAAACGAATGATAGTTTCCATAGGAATGAATTTCTTTGCTAAATCTTGTAGAAAATCTAACATGAGCTTGGACCTCTTTTTTCTTTCCTTGCTCATATTACAGGTTCCCGTTTTTTTCCTATGATGCTGACAAAGAGTTTCTCATCTCTATTTCTATATTTTCAATTCCTATAAGATTGTAAAGACATATAATTTCTATTCTTATGTTTTTCGAATTTCTATATTTTTCAATTCCTTGGATCCAAAGGGAGCCTTAGTAATTTGAGAGTGAAGTCAAATATTTCCGTATGCAAAAAATAAATAAAAAAAGAAACCATTGGACAGGCTGAAACGACACGTAGGAAGATATCTGCGTATGGAGCGGAAGACGTGAGCGACTCCAGCTCACGACGACTTCTCTTGATCGGCGGGCGCGGCCTCGTGGTGCTTCGCTCCGGCGCCGGCGTCGTCTGCGGAGGGCTCCTGCTGCAGCGTCGCCATGTGGGCCGCGGCAGCTGCGCCGAGGTTGGAGTCGTGGTGGCGGTGGTGCTTGCAGCGGAAGGAGCCCGGGTGCGTGGTGGGCGCGCACACGCACGTCGCCCTGAAGCTGAAGCCTCCCCCGTAGGTGCTGGCGAGCGATTCGTTGGACCACGACTTCCTCATGCCCTGCAGCCTCGTCGCCTCCTGCCCGTACCGGTACGCCCGCCGCTCGCTGTCCGTCATCACCGGGCTGCTGTCGCCGCCGTTCATCGCTGCCCCCTCTCCCTGAACGAAGCCAAAAAAAAAAACATATTACAGATGTAGAATTGCTGGCCATACATACAACCTGCTGAAATGTGACAGTAGTAATAACTACGAATAACGAGAGGTTCACTTGTATCTTCGTTTGTCTCAAATGAGTTTCTAATGACACCGGAAAACGAACAAGAAGAGAACATAGACGTTGATCTGTTCGTACCTTAGAGCTGGCAGCTGGGATGCCACGGTGAAGTAACAGGAAGGCCAGGAAGGGAAGATTTCAGCTTGGCTCTCGGCAGAACCATTGCAAAAACTTTGAGAAGATGAACGGGATGCGCCGGCACTAATAGACGCGGAAAGAGGAGGGACACGTCGCCGGCTGCGGTTGGTGTTGACCCTGTCGTTTCATTCTTTGACCAACATAATAGCATTTTCATTCGCAGTTATGGTACAGCATCGGAGACACGTGTTCATAGGCTCAAAGAACTTCACCGTGACGTTGGCAGTTGTGTCAGATGCTTCGGCGTTGCTCTGCTGCATGCTATCGTCAGGGATGGCAAACAAATACTGGTTGAATTCCGGCAGCCTCTTCTTAATTAACAGTTGTTCTGTTCAGCGACGTACTCCAAACATATACTTCTACCACCTCCATCTGCAGCTTTTCTAGCGCCATGCGTGCAGGCAAGGAAAGGGAAACAGGACAACAGCCGCAGACATAACTTGTTGGCCAACATCATGACGGTTTTCCGTTCTCGTTGACCTTAAAAATCCACACGGAAAAGCATGGGCCATTGGACGTTCCGAACCGGCTATGTTTCTGATACTTGATGCAAAAAACACGTTGTAAGATTTTTGTGTGTGTGTGTGACAAAGCTACAATATCCATGATAAAAAAAATAGTTACAGTAATAGGTTGGTGTTTGCTACCTCGTACTGCTCAAATTCTATCTACTATTTCCACGGAACGGACCTTCGAATTACCATTTCGGTGCTCTGTTTTGACCGTTCACCACTTATATTCCTCTGAAATTTTAGCTGTGGTATCACCGGATCTGTGTATACTGTATACTCCTTTAAGCTATAAGGCAAAAATGGAACCCCATTTGTGCTTTTGGGACTTGCTACGGTAAATTTCACATAGCCCATATTTTCTATGCTCCAACAGCAAACCCAAACTCAAACCTACATTCAACTGTTTTTGGTACCCGCCTTCCTCCACACTTGGAGCGGACGGTGATGATTTTACCACTCGTCGTCGTGTGTCCTTGTTCCCCAGCGCCGACGCGCCGACCTATTCTTCCTCTGCTTCGAGGCCATGCACCGGTCCGCACCACTGCTTGGCCCGCTTCTCACAAGTGTCTTGGCGTCCGCACTCATCACCGGCATCGAGCTGTCATCGATTCCGCAGGCGCTGCATGATCCGAAGCACCTCTTTATGCAACAGTTCATGGTGAACGGCCGCGGCCTCGTAGACGCGGGTGGCATCCTGGTCAACAAATTTGACGCCTTGCAGCGAGAGGCAGCCGCAAGGCCATCTCCAAGGACCGGCTATTGGAAATTGCCACGAGGCTAGAGTGTTGGGATTTGGCCCTTTGGTGCAGCTCATTTATTTGGTTCAACTCTTCTGGTGGAAAGCCAAGATGGTGTAAAGAGGTGGTTGGGTACTTTAGTTCCACATTGCCTAACTAGATAGGTGTTCTCCAATATATATAGTGGCTCTTGTACATGTTCTCAACATGAGAATAATGAGTGATGAAGGCTGCTACTATGGACGCAAACACACACGCACGCACGCGCGCGCGTTTCGTGATTTTACGCATGTTTATCGCGTGATTTGTGACTTGCGACGTTGCGCGTTCGCGTAGTGACGAGTTGTATTCTACTAAGCAGTTATTTTTTTCAGCCACTCATATAAAAGGGAATATTTCATCATACCTAGACCGCCACGTCAACGAGTGGAGTAATTTGAGGTATAACTGCAGGCACACGTTTAATGTGCATGAATGCCCATAACTGCTCCCATTAGTTGCGCGATGAGGAATTTCAGGGGGCGGTTTCCTGGAATTATGGCAGACCTAATCTGAGGTGGTTGGCAGACTCGAGTATATAAGAAGACATCCTATATACTAGAGGACATACACAACACACAGAAACTTGCCTCTCAGAAACTACTCTACGCTGCTGTTTTTTGCCTTGTCGTCCCTTCGTCTGCTATGTAGCGGATTAAGGGAGCGGTGCCTCCAAACCGACGCCGGTGATCTGAAGACCAGCACGGGTGCCAGCGATCAGGTTTCTGGGAAGTGCACTCGCACGATCGCTCGCAACACTTTCTGCATCATCTACATCTTCATCAAGTTCATCAATTTCATCGCCTACTTCATAGCAGGACGATCTTTAAGTGAATCACTCGATCTATGGTTGAATCGGTTCATTCGATGAGCTATTCATTCATATTTGTTTTA
Source organism: Tuctoria greenei (assembly GCA_036927565.1). Classification (NCBI taxonomy): domain Eukaryota; kingdom Viridiplantae; phylum Streptophyta; class Magnoliopsida; order Poales; family Poaceae; genus Tuctoria; species Tuctoria greenei. The sequence continues at coordinate 197,209,004 of JAYESD010000006.1, read as the reverse complement.
ATTTTTTTGTGTAATACTAGCACTGTTTATTTTGACTGCTAGTAGATTTGGTCTAGTGGTTTTGACGTTTCGGATCATGAAACTAATTGCATGCCATGTGTATTTTCCAACAATCCAGAAACCTGATAGAATGTATATGGCTGAACTTACTGATGCGTTAAAACTCGAGCAATTTGTCAGTGGTGACAATCTGAAGAGATGACAGACACGGGTCAAGTTCTGGCTCATATCGGTGAAGATCTGGTGGGTGATTTCCCCAGTTCTTCCTCTCATTGAGGAGCAACACCGTGATTATAATATGGACAATTCCACTTGTCTTGGCTGCCTATTGTCACTTCTGTCAGATCAGCTTTGTGACATTTACATGAACCACATTTCGGTTAAGGAATTGTGGGAGGCCCTAGAATGCAAATATGCGGAATCAGATGTTGGATATGAACCCTATGTTTTTAATAACCAGTACCACGAATATAAGATGGTCGATGACCGATGTATCGTGGAATAGGCTCATGAGATCCAACTTCTGGTGGGGGAACTTGTGCATTTCGATATGGTCTTGCCTCACAAGTTCGTGGTTGGTGGAATTATTTCCAAACTACCTCCATCTTGGAGAAGTTTTGCCACGAGCCTTAAACACAAGAAAGAGGTTATGACTGTTGAAAGTCTGATCTCAACTCTTGATGTTGAGGAGAAGGCAAGATCAAAGGATGTGCCTCGTTCTGTTCTGCAGGAAGGGACTCCATCTAATGCCAATGTGGTTGAAGGTAAATCTGTGGTGGCAATAAGAATAACAAGAACTAGAAAGGAAAGACCAAACAAAACACTAGCTTTAAGAAGAATAAGAAAGATCTGAATTGCTTCGTGTGCGGAGAGCTTGGTCACATAGCCAGGAAATGCCGCAATAGAAAAGGCAAGAAAGATAGTTGTCAGAACTTTGTGAATGTCACCATTAGCGAGGCTGGAGAAACGCCTAGATCAGGGTATGTTCCAGAAGTTTTTATATTATGTCAATCCACCGATTGGTGGTTAGACACGAGAGCTAATGTGCATATTTGTTCTAACTACAATTTATTTTCTTCTTATCATGCTACCAACAATTGCTCCGTCTTGATAGACAATGTGTCTAGGAGTGTTGTACATGGAATTGCAAGGGTCAATCTGAAGTTGACCTCCGGAAAGGCTCTCTCTTTGAAGAATGTGCAGCACGTTCTTGGAATAAATAGGAACCTGATTAGTGGTTCTCTATTGTGTTGTGATGTCTATAAGCTAGTGTTTGAGTCAAACAAATTTATTATTTTGAAGTTTGGTTTATTTATCGGAAAAGGTTGTGATAGTGGAGGCCTGTTCCATCTTTCAGTTGTTGAAGATTGTAATAATCTTGTGAACTCAGTTGCTTGTTCTAGTTCTGAATGCAATGGACGAGAGGCTACTATTTGGCACTCTCGACTTTGTCACATAATTATGATTGCATCATTAAATTGTCCAAACTTAATTTGATTTTGAAAATTCCTATTGAAAGAAGATCTAAGTGCCATGCGTGTGTGCAAGCTAAACAGCCACATAAACATTTTAAAAGCGTGAAAGAGAAGCGATTGTCACCTATAGATCTTATTCACTCAGATTTGTGTGTAATGAATGGAATTGACTAGAGCAGGGAAGAAATATTTTATATCTTTTATTGATGATGCTACTAGATACTGTTATCTTTATCTTATTAAATCGAAAGATGAGGCACTAGACCGTTTTAAAATCTATAAGGCTGAGGTAGAAAACCAACTAGAAAGAAAAATCAAATGTGTTATGTCCGATAGAGGAGGAGAGTATCTTTCTAATGATTTTGGCGAATATTGTGCAGAGCATAGAATTATCCATGAGACAACGGCTCCCTGTTCACCCCAATCTAGTGGGGTGACTGAGCAGAAAAACCGAACACTAACGGACTTGGTTAATGCCATGTTGGACAGTTCGGGTTTATCCAACTCATGGTGGGGGGAAGCCATTTTGACCGCATGTTTTGTGCTGAATCGAGTTCCATCATCCAAGGCTGAAATAACCCCATATGAAGGATGGAATGGAAGAAAGCCTGCTCTCGGTTTCTTACTTGCATGGGGATGTTTGGCCAAAGTTAATGTGCCTACATGTAAGAAACGAAAATTGGGACAAAAAACCGTGGGATGTGTCTTTCTAGGATACGCACAACATAGTGCGGCTTATAGATTTTTAGTGATTAAATCTAACATTCCTAATGTGCACATTAACACCATGATTGAATCTCATGATACCATATTTTTTGAGGATATTTTTCCAATGAAGGATATAGTTGCAGGTCGTAGCGAGGCATCTACTAGTTTTACTCCTCATCCTTTTCTAATATCAATACCTTGTTCTTACACTGAAAACCCCATTGAGGACAGTACAAATATTGCTCCTAGAAGGATCAAGAGACAAAGGATTGAAAAATCCTTTGATGATGATTTTATTGTCTACCTCGTTGATGATACACCCAAAACACTTTCAGAGGCATGTGCATCGCCAGATGCATAGCACTGGAAGGAGGCAGTACATAATGAAATGGAGTCCATTTTAACAAATGGAACTTGGGAAATTTGTGACTGTCCAGTTGGGTGTAAACCTATTAGGTGTAAGTGGGTATTTAAAAAGAAGCACAAACCAGATGGTACAATCGATAAATATAAGGCTAGACTTGTAGCCAAGGGAATTACCCAAAAGGAAGGCGAGGATTTTTTTATACTTATTCACCTGTTGCTAGGCTAACCACAATTCGTGTGCTTGTTGCACTTGTTGCATGTCATGATCTCCCCATCCATCAAATGGATGTGAAGACGGCTTTCCTAAATGGCGAGCTCGATGAGGAGATCTATATAAAGCAGCTTGATAGTTTTGTGGTGCCTGGGTAAGAGAACAAGGTGTGTAAGTTACGAAAATGTTTGTATGGCCTCAAGTAGGCTCCAAAGCAGTGGCATGAGAATTTCGATAGAACTATGACCTCAACATGCTTTGTGATAAATGATGCTGACACATGTGTGTACTATCAGTTTGGCGGAGGTAAAGGAGTAATACTGAGCTTATATGTTGATGACATATTAATTTTTGGGACTAGTATCGATGTGATAAATGATGTAAAATCATTCTTGTCCCGATATTTTGATATGAAGGATTTGGGAGTGGCTGATGTTATTCTAAACATCAAACTGATTAAGGGCGAGAATGAGATTACTCTAAAACAATCTCATTATGTGGAGAATATTCTTAGTCGATTTGGGTACTCAGATTCTAAAACTTCTCCAACGCCATATAGTCTTAGGCTAAAGCTTCACAAGAACAGAGAACAAGGGATTAATCAGTTGAGATATTCCCAAATTGTTGGTTCTCTTATATATCTTGATGGTGCAACCAGACCTGACATCTCATTTGCAGTAAGCAAATTGAGCAGATTTATTTCCAACCCTGGAAGAGATCACTGGTGTGCACTAGAACGTGTAATGAGATACTTGAGAGGTACATCAACATATGGACTTCACTATACGGGGTACCCAGCTGTACTAGAAGGGTATAGTGACTCAAATTGGATCTCAGATGCTGATGAGATCAAAGCCACTATTGGATACGTTTTAACTATTGGTGGTACCGCAGTTTCATGGAGGTCTCGTAAGCAGACTATATTGATAAAGTCTACTATGGAGGCATAACTTGTAGCACTTGAGACAGCCACTACTGAGGCAGAGTGGTTGAAACAGCTCTTGATGGACTTGCTATTGGTCGTCAAACCTATGTTGGCCATTCTTTTGCATTGTGATAATCAAAGTGTGATCACAACTGTAGGCAATGCAAAAGAAATTTTGAAATCCCCAAATCCGTGAGACATTTGAGAAATACGGGATTGCCATTGAGTATATTAATATTAAAAGAAATCTTGCAGACCTTTTTACTAAGGGATTAGCACGTGCTGCAATTGAAGAAGCATCAAGGGAAATAAGTTTGAAACCCACGTGATGTTATCATACAATGGTAACCCAAACTATGTGATCAGAGATCTCGTGAAGTAGATTTTGGGAAAAACAAGTTGTATAGATATCTGGAGAGTACTTATTTATTACTCATTTCCGTTAGCAGATGCGTACTCTCAGTACTGCATGGAAGGTTGACTTTAATGTTTATGTGTTCTGAGGCCTATTTTGGCAAGGTACCGTCCTGCAGGGTATACTTGTAAGAACACACCTATGTGAGTTTGACTGTGAGATCGCAGTATATGAGATGAGGGTAATCTCAAATAAACTCATGAACAGACACGGGACAAGACCCTAATGCTCCAACCATAGACATGGCTTTAGGCAGCCTAGTATCAGTGATGCTTTCATATGAAACTTGCTCACACAGAACTAGCAATTCAAGGCTATGTCCATTGTAAAGTTGTGAGTATATGAATCATGGAATGCTAGGTGCAGCTCAACCCGTAACGGGTCTGCACTGCAAAGTTGGTATATTAAACCGCAAAATTATTATTTGTCGACCTTGTGTTTTGGTGAGGATTGTTAAGATTTGACCCTTTGGTGCAGCTCATTTATGGGCTCATTTATTTGGGCCAACTCCCCAGGTAGAAAACCAATGTGGTGAAGAGGTGGCTGGAACTTTAGTCTCACATTGCCCACCTAGATGAGTATTCCCCAATATATATAGTGGCCCTTGTACATGTTCTAAACATGAGAATAATGATGAATGAAGGTTGCTGCTATGGACACAAACACACACGCATGCACGCCCGCGCGTTTCACAATTTTACGCGTGTTTATCGCATGACTTGTGACTTGCGACGTTGCACATTCGCGTCGTGACGAGTTGTGTTCTACTAAGAAGTTATTTTTTCAGCAACTCATATAAAAGGGAATATTTCATCACACCTAGACTGCCACGTCAACGAGTAGAGTAATTTGAGGCATAACTGCAGGCGTACATTTAATGTGCACGAATTCCCATAACTGCTCCCATTAGTTGTGCGATGAGGAATTTCAAGAGGCGGTTTCTTAGAATTATGGCAGATCAAATCTGTGGCGGTTGGCAGACTCGATTATATAACGAGACGTCTTGTATACTGGAGGACATGCACAACACATAGAAACTCGCCTCTCAGAAACTACTCTGCGCTGCCTTTTTTCCTTGCCGTCCCTTCGTCCGCTGTGCAGCGGATTGATGGAGAGCGGTGTCTCCGAACCGACGTCGGTGATTTGAAGACCTACATAGGTGCCAGCAATCAGGTTTCTGGGAAGTGCAATCGCTCGCATCACTTTCTGCATCATCTACATCTTCATCAAGTTTGTCAATTTCATCGGCTACTTCACAACAGGACGATCTATAAGTGGATCACTCGATCTATGGCTGAATCGATTAATTCAATGAACGATTTACTCGTATTTGTTTCAATTGTTGATTGTGTAGTACTACCACTATTTATTTTGACTGCTAGTAGATTTATTTTAGTCGTTTTGACATTTCAGATCATCAAATTAATTGCAGGCCATGTGTATTTTCTAACATAAAGGCTAGCGGCCACCAGTTTCTGTGGGTGGTGAAGAGAACAGTTGTGGACAAAATTGTTGATGATGAACAAGCACAGTGACATCAGCAGAACTTTGCCACTCGCCATCAGCGGAACATTGCTGGGGACGGGTTGCTGATGGTGAAGCATGGCATCATCGTCCCCTTGTTCAGCCTCAGGAGGAAGGTGAACCTCAGAAGGTGCCGGATCTTGCTTCCCTGTGCTTCACAAAGGATGGTGGCGAGGCGCTCGACTTGGTACGGGGAGGAAGGCAGCCCGCCGAGGTCAAGCAAGAAGGCCGGACAAGCATAGGTAAAAATGAAACCCCATTTGTACGTAGGGCTAGCTACAGTTATTTTTACATGCCCCATTTTCTTCAATCTCCAACAGCTACCTCATTTTGGATTAGCTTCAACCGTCTCTCTCGACAAGAACTCTCGTCAACAACTTTACCGCCGTCAAGCATCAGCAACGACACTGCTTTGACTTCTTGGAGCGCGGCGCTTGCTTGAGGAGGAGGTGTGAAACCGTGAGGGGGATGAATCCAGCAGCAACAATGGTGGGAACGAAGCTGGCAAGAGGGGGCGCCGCGCCAGACAGCGACCAAATGGAGCCGCAGCGACGGAGCCTCGCCGGTGTTGGGCTGAGACGGATAGCAGCGTCAGAGATTGGCGGGCCACCAAAGACTGCCAGGCCACTGGAGTTGCGCCAGGTTCTGCGGGTTGGCGAGGACACAATTGATCGCGCTCGACCGGAAGATGAGGAGCGGCAGGGAGGCTCCGTCGGCCGCATCCGGTGAAGCAGCTCTGCCAACGGCCTCGGACTCCTCGCCATGCTCCCCGAGGACTCCTGAAGCTGGAGCAGTGACGGCGGAGAGGCTCGACAGCCAACCGGGAGCGGTGACGGCGTATCGGAAGCAGTAGCAGTGGAAGAAGATGAGATCACATGAGAAAAAAGAGGGGTGGTTGGAATGGACTGCTCCCTTCTAGTAGTGGAATCTGAGGATTCAAAGGGCAGCAGCTCAATTTTTTTTTTTTTTTTGGGAATTGGGTGCTTTGTTGGAGACATTTTGGACAACCACTCAATACCCAAATGCCTTTTGGCTGCCCTTTGGGCTGCATGTTGGAGTCAGTGTTAGAAATCGGAAGTCCCTACTATCCAGAGCAGAACAGCTACGTTAATCGCATGCATCCGCAGGTTTCCAATAGTCTGTTTCCTCCGCTGCGTAGCGTATTCATTGAAGGTTGGATTTTTCCAGAAAAAGAACTAAAATGCCCATTGCATGACTCGCCTGTAGAAAGGTACTAATATATTGACGAAGGAAGCGAGGTTTCTTCAGTAACTTTCTGGGGTTTTATCCGCGGAACCCTCCCGGCGACGACCATTTGGTGCTCGGATTCCGCACCATGGTGTCGGAGAAGGAGGCGGCACTCGCCACCGTGCCCAACGACAACCCCACCATGTGAGTCTCCAACCCGCCTCCTCTGCTTTTACTAGCTCCTAGGTCTCACTGATCTGTAGATGCCTTTGTACATGCGGTGGTACCTGCTTAATCTGTCAGTTGGGAGATTGTTGATCTAAGCCCTGTCGATTTCAAATGTGGGAGGCTGATCTATCTTTCCAATATCAAGTTTGTTTAAAATTTGTGGGTTAGTATCGATTTTGGATATTGCTTAGGTGGTAGGTGGCGCTTCGAATCATTTGGAGCCACATGTTTATCTTTTGGAAGTCTGATCTGCTGAACTGGCCATCTCATTCTTAAGAAAAAAATTCGAAAACCCCGTAGGGTGTTATATATTAAGTAGATAGAATATTGTTACAATCTACAAGAAGAACATCACACGAAAGCTACTTTACAATTTACATTAAGAACATCATACAAAACATCAATGGAGCCAATTTGCCTTACCGGACCAACTTGCTCTGCCTAGCAACCAGACAGGATCAGTGCAGCAATGTCTTTTAACCCGGCAAGGACCCACAATTTTTCTTCGTCTTTCACCTCTTAAACAAGCTGGTGCCTCGTTTTTTCCATGCCTGTAAAAATGCGGGCATTTCTCTCTTTTCAAATGAGCCAACACACAAGAATGGCCAGTGAACGAGTTCCTTTAGCAGCTAACGTTTGAACATCAGCGGACAGCCTGAAGAACCAGGGCTCAATGTCCGCATCCTACCATGATAACGGGTCAAAAGTACAGATAGCAGACAAATCAAATACCTGCCGCCGAATGGATCGGGTCACCAAACAATCGGTGAAAAGGTGTGTGGTCGTCTCCAAGTTCCTATAGCACAATGGACAAAAATATTGATTTGTCCACCCTCGCGCCTGCAACCTTGCCGCTGTCTATAGACGATCTTGTAGCAGCAGCAGCCAGAGAAATATTTTGCAACGGGTAGGAGCCCACACATGCCAGATCTTCAATGGGAAAAAGGTTAGAGAGCTTCCTGAAAGTCCATCTAGGCATCTATTGTGGGTTTTGGTTGATTTATAACAAACAAATGAGATCCTAACCAAATTGTTGAGATGAGCACAGGTTTTAATGAAATTGTGAAGAAAGCGCAAAAAGAAAGGAGAATGAGGATCTATATGGAAAAGAGCTCAAGAGCTAAATAGACTAGATCATTGTGTATGGAGTGTGTTGGAGAAACGCACCCCAAGGGCTCAAGCACAAGAAAACTCATTCACTACACAAATTAATACAGGTCCGGACTAGTCTGATATACCCCGGACTAGTCTGATAATCCCTTTGTTCAGAATCGGACAAGTCCTTCCAGTGCGGACTTGTCTGCACAGTCCAGGTTTACACAGACCGGACTAGTCCGATATCACTACGGACTAGTCCGATGTCTTTCTGACTAAGATCGGACTAGTCCTGCCCAGTGCGAACTAGTCCTCAACACTTCACAGCGTTTCGCGAAATCGGACAAGTCCGATATCACCACGGACTAGTCTGATATCCTTCCGACCCAAATCAGACAAGTCCGATATCTGCCCGGATTAGTCCGAAAAATCCTCTGACTATAATCGGACAAGTCCTCCAAGTGCGGACTTGTCCCCAATTCACTAAGGGTTTCACCACCACGACCGGACTAGTTCGATATGTGGTGGACTAATCCGAACATTTCCAGAGAGAAAAAATGGACTAGTCCGCCCCTGACCAGACACGTCCGATAATTCGGGACACTTAGGGTTTCCCACATGCCAGACACCGGACTAGTCCGGAGTCCACCACAGACTAGTTCGGACTTTGACAACCCTAACGGTAACCCTTGGAAACCCTAGTATAAATAGAGGTGCACATCCCAATTATGAACTCTCTTGACTCCCTGCGCCGTCACACCCTCCAAGAGCCTAGAAAACACGTCTCTCCACACAATCCAATGAAAGAAAGATCAAATTTGTGTGGATCAACTCCAGATCAAAGGAGAGACACGATTCTTCACGTTTGAGCTCTTGGGTTTGATTCTCTCGCACACTCTTCTTGTTTCATTGCAGATCATACGAGTGTGTTCTTGGTGGTGTTTTGATTTGTAATCTTTGGGAGCCCTCAACTTGTGAGAAGGCCCCTTGAACCCGGTTATCTTACCCCTTTGTGATAGTAGAAGAGAATTGGTCTTTGTGGCGATTCGACGAGGGTAGGGTTGGTGAAGACCCAGTCCTTTTGTGGGATCCTCAACGTGGACGTAGACTGCCTTCGTGGGAACCGAACCACAGGATAAAAATCTTGTGTCTTCACATTGTGTTTATTGTTCATCGCATCTAGGGTATAATTGATCTTAGTCAAATTACGTTGAAACTTGTAACTAAGATTACCTTGTGCTATCTTCAGTCTAATTAAAGCAACACACTCTAGTTACATCTTAATTTCTGCTGCGTAGAGTACTTGGATCGAGATCATCGATCAAACTTGATCGATCTAGTCCGGAAGCACCGAACTAGTCCACACTCTACCAGACTAGTCCGATTTATCTGTATTTGATCAAGTTGTTGAGTGTTGTAGGTTCTGACTAAAATTCAAAAATGCCTATTCACCCCCCCTCTAGGACACATTCAATTAGTTTTAGAGCCAGGTTTCTTCAAAAGGAGACTAATCACTCGAAGAGAAAATGTCGGACATGAAGGATGTGCACAAGAGCCTCAACCAAGAGAAGGTTGAAGATGAAAAGGCTCAAAAATTGGAGAAGCTTCTCGACGCCATTCAGAACTTCGAGGATGAAGATGAGGAGACGCTTGAACTCAAGGCGCTCCTAAGGATGTGCACAAGAGACTAATCACTCGAAGAGAAAATGTCGGACATGAAGGATGTGCACAAGAGCCTCAACCAAGAGAAGGTTGAAGATGAAAAGGCTCAAAAATTGGAGAAGCTTCTCGATGCCATTCAGAACTTCGAGGATGAAGATGAGGAGACGCATGAACTCAAGGTGCTCCTAAGGAAGAAAGCCCTCTCCAAAGGGAAAATGAAGATCGAGGACGAGAAGAAAAAGAGGGAGAGTAGTCACACCGACTACTCCCGATATCCTTTCAACTACGATCGTCTAAATTCTAACAATAGCCATTATTTGTATATTCCTCTAGGAAAAGCCCGACACTTTGATGTCAATGATTACTCAATGTGGAGGCAAAACATGAAAATGCATTTAATCTCACTTAACCCCAGCTTGTGGCATATAGTGTGCACAGGTATAGATATCCCAAACGACGATGAAGAGCTCACACCAAGCCAAGAGCAAGCAATTCATCGGAATGCTCAAGTTGCAACTGTCATCACATCTTCACTAAGTCGGGACGAGTTCACCAAGGTGGATGGACTCGAGATTGCAAAGGAAATACGGGACACATTGCAAACTTCACATGAAGGTGATCGACATGTGCGAGAGGCGAAGATCGAAATGATCAAAGGCGAATTGGGAAGATTCGCCATAGAAGAAGATGAGTCGCCGCAAGACATGTACAACCGGTTGAAGACTCTCATCAACAAGGTTCCAGCATATGGAAGTAAAAAGTGGAACGATCACGAGGTGGTGAAGCTCATCCTTAGAGCTTTCATGCCTCGCAATGTTACCATGTGCTCGATGATTAGAGAAAGCCCCGGGTACAAGAAAATGACACCGGATGAATTGCTTGGAAAGATCATCAACTTCGGAATGATGGAGAAGCAAGAAAAACATGTCAAGAAGATTGCCGACCTCACCTCGTCAAAGAAGAAAGGGGTCGCCTTAAAATCCACTTGCAAGCCCTTGTCAAAAGAAGTTCGAGAGGCTCAAGATGAAGATGATAGCGATGATGAGAGCAGCGAAAAAAATGAGGAAGACATGATCCTCTTTTAGGATCGAAGAGCACGTGAAAAGCTACCAGAGGGGGTGAATGGTAGATTAAAAAATCTTACGCAGCGGAAACAATTAAATCCTAACCCCTTCGGCAGAAAAATGATCTATTAAAGAAATCGTGTGTGTTACTAATCTAAATGTGTTTCACCGTGCAAAAGTGATAGATATCAGAGAGAATCAAGTCCCGAAGACGACACAACAAGAATCACTCAAATCCGTCGAGAGAAACTCAAGTTACGATTGAAAGATCGAACAAAGGTCAATCTATCCTACCCGAGAGAAACAGTTCTAGAACGCTGCAAAGAAACTCGTGTAGATCAAAAACCACAAATCCAATGACCGTGCAATTTTGAAAGATGATATATAATCAAGTTGTGAAGACAACCCAAAAAGAATCATGTAAATTGGATCTCTAAAACTCGAGTTATGATAAAACCACCAAAGAAAGGTAGTTTTGTGCAGAAAACTCGATGAAGAAAACTTGTCTGGAACAAGTCAGACGAACAAGGCACAATAGTTTCTTTAAACTATGATATTTATTCAATAGAACACAACAGGAACAACCCAAAAGTCTTCATCCACGAGCTCTGGCCTCCCTTGCTTATATAATCAGCTCTTAGGCCAACCAAATCTCAACTAGGACTCTAATCCTACTCAAATCACGAATCGAAACTTTCCATAACTGCTTAGGACTCTTCTATACGCAGATAGAAGAAATCTTAAGACTTCCAAACACCTTAGGAACTTATCCCACATTCCTAAAACAACTCAAATTCATGACCCAAATGAAATCCTATCATAACCAACTCAAATCTTTTCATATTTGAGTCAAACACGACTCAGCCGCAGCTTGAGTCCATCACCTAGTCCGTTGGACTTTCCGACCAATTCTTTACGTCCACATCTCTTCATTACATCTTGGAACCATGTAGCCACGTCCATGCAGTCCTTGCATACGTGCAAATATCTTCCAACGACGTCCACGATACCTTCATATGCATTGTTCTCTATTCAAACATGTTGTGCAACCTCCCGATCAACTCAACCACAATTCCTCCCGAACTTGGTTGTTGAACCTCATCTTCTCCCTAAGACTAGTTCAATGGATCCCGTCACTAGCCATGTCTTGAACTCAAGCAACACCTGCACATGAACAAACAACCAATACTTCCAAGCACAAGTCCATGACTTGACTCTCATTAGTTCTGAAACCACAACACGTACGTGAGCACCTCACATAAGCATGTTGCAAAACCACAGTAAAACGATATCAGCCATATCAACCAAAACGCACCAAAAACTTAGCAAATGAATACTAAGCAATCTTTCCAACAATGTAAAGCAAGTTCGAGACAATTCACAGTAAAAGCAGGAACATTGCAATCAAGCTCCGAAACTTGCCAAAGCTAACCGAAGCTTGAGACGGAGCTTACCAAAGCTAGTACAACCTAGCAAAAACTCGGACCTAGAGTCGGACCTTGATAAAAAGGTGTTTTGGCAATATTCAGAACATTTATCATCAAAGCCAATGTATTCAAGACAAGCCAATGTATTCAACACTCATAGGTCTCACAATCTCTCCTTGATGAATGCATTGGGAACACCACTTAAAATCCAAACATTGACTTATTCGCATGAAAAGTTTTGAAAACAATTTCTCCCCCTTTCTGAAAATAAAATGAGATAGAAATATATTTCTCCCCCTATTCATATTTCTTCCCCTTGCATACTTATCTTTAAAAACTCACATATTATCTATTATCTCTCCCCCTTTGACAATGTATTCAGCAAGGTTCAAAAGAGAAATTTTAATTGTTATGAGCATATTATAACATATACATATAAAACAAAGCTCATCCAAGTCATACTATCAAGTAACTTACACTATCACAACAATGAGATACATAAAGTAGTGTAAGCCATGATAGAGATCAAATGTAATTTTCAATTTAAGCAAGTCATGATCTCACAAACTTAACTATTTCAAAACCTGAAAGCATGACACTTGTTGCTGCATTTTATTATTTTTCAAAGCACAAATTTTGATCATATGATATTTGCAAGAGATTATATGTGCATCTGCCTTATTCTAACCAACCAAGCCAAGCCTATGTCATTTGACAATCAGAAGCTTAAGGACATGGTTTTAGTCATACACAACTTCTTCCAAGTTCATATCTAAGTGCAATGATAAGCCATCTCAAAAGAAGAAGTGCGATGCATGCTTATTCTCTTGATCTTTTCTCAACTTATATTTGTTCATAAAAACTCAACATGTGAGTTGATTACTTGATTTATTATTTATAATTAAAAGAACTTATGAGCATGCAACAAGTTCAAAACAGCAAGAAAGTTCGACCATGACCAGATTTAGTGTAAGTAATTATTCCAATTACTATACATGACAAAAATTACAAAATGTATAACACGAGTAATGTAGTAAGAACTTTTAGCATGTAAAAGGAATCACAAAGTCATATATGTATGAAATACCATGCTCATATTATTTTAATTTCAGATTCACACATAGACTTCTCAAGTTTCAAGACTCCCCCTCAATGTAATCCATGAGGATGCATAACCCCTATTTCACTACGAATAAAACAAAAATGAGTGAAATCCAAAGTTTTTTTTTTTAAAAATGTCAGCCAATTGTTGTTCGATATCTACATGGTGAAGCACAATGTTTCCTTTTTCAATATTATCACGGGGAAAGTGATACCTAATGTCAATGTGCTTAGTTATAAAATGTTGCACGGGGTTTTTAGCAATGCAAATGGCACTAGTGTTATCACAAAATAGTGGAACACTATCTAGATCAACCCCATAGTCCTTAAGTGTTTGAACAATCCAAAGAATTTGTGAGCAAGCACTAGCAGCAGCTACATATTCAGATTCGGCTATGGATTGTGCAACTGAGTTTTGTTTTCTAGAGGACCAAGCAACAAGTGAATTACCAAGAAAATGACAAGAACCGGAAGTACTTTTCCTATCAATCCTACAACCTCCAAAATCAGCACCGGAAAAAGCATTCAAAGTAACGGTTGAGGAAGAAGGAAGAAAAATGCCAAATTCTTGAGTTCCATGTAAGTACATGAGAATCCTTTTGAGGGCTTGAAAATGTGAAGCACGTGGGGAGGCTTGAAACCGTGCACAAAGACATAAGCTGAATTGTATGTCTGGTCTTGATGTTGTGAGGTACAAAAGTGATCTGATCATGCTTCTATATTCTTTTTGATCCACGGGTTCTGTCGGTACCCTAAAAACCGTACACCCCCTGAGGTTACAAATATCTCGAGGGAAGGCCGTCTACTTGGATTGAAGACCCTCGGAGGCCCACTTGTCAGACATGACCGGACCTGCTTCTCCAACATGGTTAATCCCTAGGTCGCCACGTGTACTGCCAAACCGGAGCTACCGCCCACAAGGGGGAAGCTCCGGGCCAGGTACCGAAATGGCACCTCCGGACTTAACCCTTGACCGAGAGAAGCTCCGGACCTGACACGTGTCAGATAGCCCCGGAGCTACCTGCTTCCCACAGCAAGCTCCGGAGCTGCCATGTGTCCAAACGTCGGAGCTGGCAGCCTCTAACCTCCAGAAGACCTTGTAACGGCTCCGGATCTTCAAAGGAGAGCCAAGGACTTCAAGACCCAATTAAGCGTCATTAATGCCATATTAATGACGCTTAAACGGACGATCTTAACACCAGTAACAGCACTGTCGGAGCCCGTTACAGAATCATTAACAGCAATTAATCGTGTATCAATACTAGTGACCGCCGGGGCCACATGTCGGGCCAGGCTAGCTTGTAACGGTCTGTCCTTGTACTATAAAAGGACAGGTCGACGATACACGCGAGACAGACATTCACAGACGTTCACAGACGTTGACAGACGTTCACAGACGTTGACAAGCAATCATACGTGACAAGCTAATACAACACCAACACACCCGTGGAGTAGGGTATTACGCTCAGGCGGCCCGAACCACGTAGATCCTTGTGTCTCCTGTGTTAAATCACAATTCACCTTCTTGAGTCTCCGCGCGCCCACACCGAACCACAAACTCCTTCAACACTTTAGCAGTGTCAGGAGATCTGCCAACTCCAACAGTCGACAGTTGGCGCGCCAGGTAGGGGGCGCCTGAGATTTTCGAGAATGGTGAACTCCGCAGCTGGATCATCCAACGGCCAACCTGCTGCTCAGGCTGTTGGGGGCAATCCCTCCAACAGGCAGCCACCAGCAGGAGCCTCAGCACCAGCAGGAGCCATACTCCCACCACCACCATCTTCTCCAGCAAATCGTGCTGGGCAACGTGATGGTGCGCCGGCGTCACTTACTACGTCGGCAAGTCATGACAACCCGAAACACGCGCTCCATGCAGCGCGTGCTCTTCTCCAACGTCCACCACCTCCGGATGCATCTCGAGATGCAATGGAGTAGTGGAGGGCCGATGTGGAGCATTTGGTCGCAGCAGCGGCCGAACGCCTCAACAACCAGGGTCCTCCTCCTTCAGGACGGGCCCCGTCGCAGCGGCGGACTTTGTCTGGAAGACTTGGTCCACACGTCTCCAACAACAGGAGATGATCTGCGTCACAACAGGTGACGTTGTTGCCCTCTGGGGCACGACGCACCCATACGGTATCCAGGCTTTCGACTCATGACCTCCGGGTGGAGCATGATTGCCGATACCGCCAACAGGATGGCCGTGTCCATATCGAGCGCGCTCGTGAAAGACGGGAAGCTTAGGACCTTTCTACTTTGGAAGGAGTAGGAGGAGGCTGTTCAGCCCTAGCCATGCACCTGCGCATGGTTAGATGGCCACAGAAGTTCTGGCCACACCTGCCGGAAAAAATCAACAGGACTGTCAACCCCGCCGAATTCCTTCAGATATACTCCACTACAATCTTGGCAGCTGGAGGAAACGAGGCTGTAATGGCCAATTACTTTCCAGTGGCCTTAATTGGGACCGCCAGGTCTTGGTTTATGAGCCTTCCACCCAACTCTATCAACAGTTGGGAGGAGCTGTGCCGTCAGTTCACTGCCAACTTCGGGAGTTCATACACCCGAACAGGCACTGAACTGGACCTTTTTGCGGTCGTGCAAAAAGGGGGAGAACATTTGCGGTCCTTCATCCAGAGGTTCTCTTAGGTACGCAACACAATCCCTTCTATCTCAAGCGCTTCTGTCATTGTGGCATTCAGACAGGGCGTACGGGACAAGAAGATGTTGGAGAAGCTGGCGATCAAAGAGATCACCAGCGTCACGGAACTCTTCAGCCTAGCAGACAAATGTGCCAGAGCTGCGTAGGGCCGTGAAATGCACTCCAAACCAGCCTCGGAGGATCACAAGAAATCCTCCAAAGAAGAAGCCGCTACCTCCGAGGGTGGCAAGAAGAAAAAGAAGACCAACGGCAAGAAGAAGCCGTCGGCCGGCACATCCAACATTGCAGCTGCTGCAACTCCGGGTGGCCGGGGGCCACGCCCCGAGAAGCGACCTCGACCCTCTTCCAAAGACGGTGGCAAACCCAAAGTGTGGTGTCCCATTCACAAAATGGGTAGCCACGGTTTGGAAGACTGCCGGGAGGTCCAAAACCTTGCCGAGCGCTACAGCAAGCGCCGGGAAGGGTCCCCTTTCCGACAGAGGGAAGGAAAACAGAAGGTCGATGAAGCTCCGGCTGAAGAGGAGTTAGGGTTTCAGGACCCCAAAAAGGTCCTGAAGGCCGTCTACATCTCCATCGACGATGACTCTGACGTCTCTGACAACGAGCGTCGGAAAACCATGAACACCATTTTTGGTGGATCATGGGACATCACCTCCCGTCGCGTCATCAAGACTATGCAACGGGATATGGCCGCTGTAGCTCCTACAGCTAGACCGGAGCCACATCGAAAGTGGATGGACACATCCATCACTTTTGATGCTTCGGACTGTCCTCGAAGCATGGTCGGAGCTGGACAGTTACCTTTGATGGTATCTCCCACCATCAATAACATCCAGCTCCATCATGTTATAGTGGATGGAGGTTCGGGGCTGAACCTCATAAGCTTTGAAGCTTTTACCAAGCTTCATCTCCGACCTTCGGATCTCCAGCCCTCTCGACCTTTCTCCGGAGTAGGTCCGGGGGCCATTACCCCACTCGGAGCTATAACTCTCCCCGTTACCTTCGGGACACGGGAGAAGTATCTCATCGAGAAGTTGGTCTTCGACGTTGCTCAGATCAACTTACCATTCAACGCCATCTTGGGTAGACCTGCCCTATACAAATTTATGGCAGCTGATCATTATGGATACCTGGTGTTGAAGATGACAACACCAGTAGGCGTTCTCCGGATCCGCGGAGATCGCACCGCCGGAGTAACTGCTCTGTAGGAGCTCCATGCACTCACCACGGCGCAAGAGGAGGAATCCAGATAGGAGCAAGCTCCAAAACCCCTGAGCATTCATCAACGAGGCTCAACCTCTGCACCCCGTGTGCAGCCAAGCGGCGACATCGACATTCCCGTCAAAGTCGTCCAAATTGGTTCTGATGCTGCTCAAACCACCCGTATATCGGGAGGGTTGAACGACAAATAGGAACTCGCGCTCATCACTTTCCTCCGGGCTAATGTTGACGTGTTTGCCTGGCAACCGTCACAAATGCCTGGGATCCCCAGGGAAGTGATTGAGCACAATCTGAAGATTTACCCCGATGCTCGGCCTGCGCATCAGAAGCCTCGGAAGCAATCCGTAGAGCGGCAGAACTTCATCCGACAAGAAGTGAAGAAGTTGCTCGAAGCCGGATTCATCCGAGAAGTCTTCCATCCAAAATGGCTGGCGAACCCAGTCGTTGTGCCCAAGGCCGGCGGGAAGCTTCGGATGTGCATCGACTACACCACACTGAATAAGGCATGTCCAAAAGATCCATTCCCACTACCTAGAATAGATCAGATAGTGGATTCCACCTCCGGGTGTCAGTTACTGTGTTTCCTAGACGCATATTCTGGGTATCATCAAATCAGGATGTCTAGGGAGGATGAAGAGCATACTTCATTCATCACAGTAGATGGATTGTATTGTTACACAGCCATGCCATTTGGTCTTAAGAATGTAGCTTCAACTTTTGTACGAGCTATGTACAAAACTTTTGAAGAACTCATCAGAGACATAGTGGAAGTGTACATCGATGACATCGTGGTCAAGGTCAAGAACAAGGAGTCCCTCTTGGACACCTTGCAGGCTGTCTTCGACAAGCTGCGGGCCACCCGCACGAAGCTAAACCCAGACAAGTGTGTCTTCGGGGTTAGTTCCGGAAAACTTCTTGGTTTCCTGGTAAGTCACCGGGGCATAGAGGCTAATCCGGCGAAGATAAAATCCATTGAAGACATGCGGCCACCAACCCGCATCAAAGACGTCCAAAAGTTAACTGGGTGCCTAGCGGCCCTCAGCCGGTTCATATCAAGACTGGCAGAACGGGCACTTCCCTTCTTCAAGTTGTTGAGGAAGTCCGGACCATTCCAATGGTCCGAAGAAGCAGAGAAGGCATTCCAGGAGCTGAAACAGTTCCTCACCACCCTACCAATTCTAGTAGCTCCGAACCCTGGTGAGCCTTTGTTGCTTTACATTTCAGCTACTGACGAAGTCGTCAGTATGGTTCTGGTTGCGGAGAGACGGGAACTACCCCATACTCAGGAATCCAGACCCCTTCAGGAGGGTCTGGAGGTTCCTGAAAGTGAGTCTAGGTCCCAGCTCCCAGACTCAAATCCACAAGAAGTCACTTCAGAAGACCCAGACTCCTCTAAGAGGGTCCAGGTCATTTCTGAAGAAGCTCCGGGTTCCTCCAGCCAGAACCCGGAAGTCCCCAAAGAGAATCTGGACTCCTCCAACAGGGTCCGGATCAATGAAGAGGAAACCCCGGACCCCTCTGGGAGGGTCCGGACCATTCAACGCCCGGTATACTTCATCAGTGAAGTATTACACGATGCCAAGACTCGTACCTAGAGGTGCATAAGCTGCTTTATGCAGTTCTTATTGCCTCCAGGAAGCTTCGACACTACTTCCAAGCTCACAAAGTCTCGGTGGTGACTTCCTATCCACTTCGAGCGATCTTGCATAATCCCAATTCAACTGGGAATATTGCAAAGTGGGCAGCGGAATTGGCTGAATTCGATCTCGAATTCACTCCGAGGCAAGCCATCAAGAGTCAAGCGTTGGCAGATTTCGTGGCGGAATAGACTCCCTCTCCATCAAACCCTGGGGGCCCCAGTGAACAGAAGACGGAGCATCAAGCTCCAACCTTCACCGAGCCTCACTGGACCCTCTACTTCGATGGCTCCATGCAGAAGCAGGGGGCCGGAGCTGGAATCCTTCTCCTTGCACCGACTGGGGAGAAGGTAAAATACATGGTACACCTTGACTTCAAGGCGACCAACAACATGGCGGAGTATGAAGCACTCATCTATGGACTAAAGGTGGCACTATCATACGGTGTCAAGCAACTGCTGGTCAAAGGAGATTCACAGCTCATCATCAAACAGGTGAAGGGTGAATGCTCCTGCAATAATCTCCAGCTAGCTGCTTACCTCCTTGAAGTCCAGAGGCTTCAGAAGGACTTTGAAGTCCTGGACCTCCACCATGTTCAGCGAGCCCACAACGCTGAAGCCGACGAACTCTCGACGAAAGCGTCAACCGGAGCTCTAGCTCCTGAAGGAACTTTTGTCCGGAGATTGTCGAAACTCACAGTTCAGCCTGCCAAACTGAACGAAGGGGGCGAGATCAGCATCCCGAAGCTGACGGTCCCGATGGCTCTGTTACCATGGCAGCCATCAAGGGTCGTAGGTGCTGCCGGAAGCTCCGAGCAACCCAGCACGCAAGACTCAAATGCTCAAGTCAGCTCCGATGCATGGATCTCGGAGATCCGGAACTACTTGAAAGACAACATCCTTCGTGACGATGATGTATCCGCTGATCGGGTAGTCAGATTGGCTAAAAGATACACGTTGGTAGATGGGGATCTCTACCGGCGCGGTGCCAACAGCATCCTAATGCGGTGCATCACAAGGGAAGAAGGCTGCGAGCTCCTCGCAGAAATCCATGGAGGCGAGTGTGGGAACCACACATCTTCCCGCACGCTGGTCGGAAAAGCCTTTCGGCATGGCTTCTACTGGCCTACAGCGCTCCAGGATGCCACTGAGCTGGTGAAGAAATGCGAAGCATGCCAATTTCATGCAAAGCAAATTCATACACCTGCTCAGCCCTTACAAATGATACCTCCTACATGGCCCTTCGCTGTGTGGGGGATGGACATCTTGGGACCCTTCCCAAGAGCTGTCGGAGGTTACAAGTTCCTGTACGTCGCCATTGACAAGTTCACCAAGTGGCCGGAAGCAACTCCAGTTGTGACGATCAACAAGCAATCTGCTATCAACTTTCTGCAATCCATTGTAAGCAGATTCGGAGTCCCAAACAAGATCATCACTGATAATGGGACTCAATTCACAAGCTCCGCATTCCAAGGATATTGCGAAGACCTCGGCATACAAGTTTGCTACGCCTCCGTAGCTCATCCATCCAGCAATGGCCAAGCTGAGAGAGCAAATGCAGAAATCCTTAAAGGACTCAAAACGCGCACCTATGAGCGCTTGAAAAAGCACGGAGCCAACTGGATCGAAGAGCTTCCGCCCACTCTATGGGCCAACAGGACTTCTCCAAACCGGTCAACTGGAGAAACACCCTTCTTTCTGGTGTACGGAGCTGAAGCAATCCTTCCTCCGGAAATCACCTTGGGTTCGCTCCGGGTCCGGACCTTCGACGAAGCCGCGCAGGACCAGCTCCGGCGTGAAGACCTAGACCTCCTCGAGGAGGGAAGGTGCCAAGCAGCTGTTCGGAATGCTTGATATCGCCAAGCTCTACGACGTTATCACCAGCGGCATGTACACAACCGATAGCTCGAGGAAGGCGATCCGGTGCTATGGAGAATACTATCCAGAGAAGGGTTAAACAAACTCTCCCCCGGCTGGGAGGGGCCCTTTCGAGTGATCAAAGTATCCCGTCCCGGAAGCGTTCTCTTGGCTACCGAGGATGGGACACCTCTCCCAAATCCTTGGAACATCGAGCACCTCCGTAAGTTCTACACTTAATACCACGGAGGTGAGTCTTGAGTAACTTGAGATGTATGTTATAGAGTCATTGTACAGAGTCGGGTAGTTCCTCCGGGAGAGCAGCCGGACCTTTCCCGAAAGGTCCGTAAAGCTCATGCAGCACTTGTCACAGTCTCCGGACTAAAAGTGTGGCTAACTACCCTGGGTCAAACGAGAAACCAAACACACTTAGCCTGGTCCCGTACCATAAGAGTGTACTTGTTTCCCCTGTACCCCGGACCTATAATGAAAGACATCTTCATGTGAAATAGACTCCATGTGCATTCATTTTGTGCAGGCTTGACATTTTTATTTTTCTCTTTCTTGTCTATAACAGAGACGTGCAATTCTTAAGAAATTTTTAGTTCGACCGGTTTATATACGATTCGAGTTGTATTGTCAGATCTTTTGGATTTAAATATCGTTTATGGCCAACTCGCCTGAAAGCCGCCAAGCCAATCTAGGGCCAAAGTGCGCTATCGACTTAGCCTGGTCAAGCACCCTAAGTACGCCACTCTACCTACACCCCGGCAGGCCGAAGTAAGGCGGGTCCATGGACAATTGGATCTAAGAGAAAAGACAATGCATCCAGTTGTATTTAAAATCGCGTTCAACTTAAAATTTTCTTGAGAATCGTAAGCCGCGATGAAATTATAGACAAGGAACGAATTTTACTATTTTTCTTGGCTTAAGTGTGCAGGAAAAATAAACTCTACGTTGATGGAGAAAAGCCGGAGGTAACCAAACTCTGACTCCCCCAAGGGGGTCAACCGTCGACGCTGAGTAAAATATGGTGAGAAGACCCCGTAAATGGAGTCTATTGCCAACAAACCAAGTGTTGGCAAAGGTCACTGCCGGAGCTACTAAGCTCCGACACCTCGGAGGACTAACTATCGACGCTCTACGTGTTGATAGAGGCTATTGCCGGAGCTACCAAGCTCCAGCGATGGACAATGCCGGAGCTTCTAAGCTCCGACAACTTCAGGGGACCTCCACTATCAAAGACTTCGGACCTAAATTCTACAAGTTCAGAGCAAATTCGTCTTCAACAAAACTCAATATCCTTTTGGTACATGTTCACAATCAAATTGTGTACATCTACCAGGGGCCAAGTGAAGATAAAGATGTTGAAGACAAAAAATGAAATTCGCAAAAATTTGGGGATTTCTTTCATCTGGAGACAGGAGATTACATCTGGAGACAAGGGATTACAAAATTGAGGAAGAACAAGAGAAAATACAAGTGAGAGCTAAAGAGATGGTCCTAGACCCTATGGAAGAACTCGGCGACCTTCTGGGCGACCTCCGACACGCTGGCTCGGGTAGCTTCGCCTTCTCCTTCAACGGGGCCTTCAAGCACCGGGTCCAGAGGAAATTGAGGGTTCCGGCTGGTGTAGCACGTCAGCACATATTCTGTGACGTTCCTTGCCAGGGATTGCCCCTCGACCTCTAGTTGGTCCGCGATGACGTCGCCCACCTTGGAGAGCTTGCTACCTGCTGCGCTCAACGCCTGCAGCGCAAGGTCCGGCTCCGGCTCCGGATCATCCGGGCGCACGGGGCTGAAACCCATCAGCGTCAGCGCATCATTGGCCTTGCCCAGGAACTCCCAAATCTGCAGGGAGTCCGCCGTCCTCAGGCTCTTCACCTCTTCCAGGGATCTCTTGGCCGCCGTCAGTTCAGAATTCTCACGGGCGAGGCGCTCAACTTCTTTGGCGTTTTGCTGAATCTTTGCAGCAACCCGCCTCTCAAGTCTTCCGAGCTCCTCCTCCCGGAGGTGGATCTTGTTCCAACGATCGACCAGGTCCTTCTCCCTAGCCTCCACTTTCTTCTCCCGGGCAACAAGGGCACACTCGTATTTGTAGAGTTCCTGCCCCCGCACCCAGGTCTTCTTCTCTTCCTCGAGGCAGCGCTCTTCCAACTTCTTAGTGCGCTCCTCGAGGCCCTTGTCAGCCAGAGCTACTTTCTCGGCGAGCTCCTCTTCCCTCCTCAGGACGTCATCCCGCAGCTCCAGGAGTTTTTGCTCTTCGTCCTCGAGCCGTCTCTCCCTCCCTTCGAGTGCCTCTCGGCGCTTGATGAGTGCGGCGTTGATGGCCACAAGCTGTTCATGCCGAGCATTGGCCGCGTCGTTGGCAGCCTTGGCCTGATTGTGGATCTCCCGGGATTGAGCGTCGAGGGCATGAGTCATGCTCTCCTTGTCATCCAGCAGCTTGTCCCAGTACTCCAGGAGGATCTTCTCCCGCTTGATCCACTCCTTGTCGTCCGCTGGCCTCGACTGCGCCAGCTTAGTCTCGAAGTGGAGCCGATTACGCCACCGCCTAAGGGTTTGGCGCTCCTTTTCAAGAGCCTTGCTGTCGTGGAAGAAGGCCAGTTGGACCTGACGTAGACTAGAGCAGGCGTTGTCGATAGACATCGACAGCGGGATGGGCTCCGGACCTGCTGGGGTCTCCTCCGCTGGTTCCAGCGGGTCTTCACATACAAAAATTGGGTCCCACTCTACGAGAGTGGAACCCTGAGCTTCCAAGGCACTAGGGCCGTCCTCCGGGATGGCCTCAGTCGCCATCAAAGAAGGCCCCGCCGCCAAGTCTTCATTCGCCCCCTCGGGCAGGGGGCCAGCGACTTCGCTTAGGCACTACGGCTCGGCCGCAGGTACCATCGACGTCGTCGCCTCCGGAGCAGGAGCTACTACTGGCTCCGGCCGGGACAACTCTTCCGAGGGAGGCTCGAGCTCCCTCGCCTCTTCAACCGCCGGCTCTGTGACCGGCGCTCCAACAATAACCTGCTCAGTGACCGGTACTTCGGAGGTAACCGGCTCAACTGCCGGAACTACCTCGACTTCCGGCTCGCATGCCGGAGCTTCAGTCACCTCCGGCTCAATTGCCGGGGCTTCGACAAGTTCCGGCTCCGAGGCCGGGACTACTACTTCTTCCGGCTCTACAGCCGGAGCTTCCACTACTGCAGCATCAGGACCCGGAGCTTCAACCTCCGAGACAAGTGCCGCTGGCGTGTCTTCACTCCCGTGGTCTGGCGCTACCACGGGAAATTCTGGGGACGAGTCGAGGTTCATGACCACGACAGCCGGCACCGGAGCTGTCGCAGCCTCAGCCACCACCTGGGGCGGCACTGGGACAGGAGCAGAAACTCCCACGGCCTCAGACATCGTGGCCGAGGATGGAGCTTCACTCCCCTTCTTGGGGACGCTGCAGAGGATGGATAAAGAAAATTAACAAACAATCGCTACAATTAAAAAGTTAACCAAGGTAAAGATCAAAAATTACCTTGGAAGGCTTCCGCACCAGCTTGCGCGGAACCTTTTTCCCGGACGTTCCGGGCTGGCCATGGTTGGCGTAGGAGCTCCGGGAGGCCCCCCAGAACTTGTCGCAGCCACAGGCGTTTCCCGGGTCGAGGCTCTCCTCGATCGGGAGGAACCCCTGGACCTAGAGGCTCCCACCGTCCCAGGTGCCGGAGTCGTGCACCCGGAGCTAGCACCCCAGGAGGGCTCCACCACGAGCTCCAACCGCTCATGCTCCTCCACCCTGATGACTATCCAATCTTTCTTCCAGTCATCCCACTTCCCGGAAGGGAACGACCGGAGGTACTTGAATGGGCACTTCTTGCGCTTCACGAAGTAGTAGAAGCCAAGGTACTCATTGCTCCGGCTGGTGGTGTGAACGGTGAAGAAGGTTCGGAAGAGCTCGACGCAGGGGGGATGCCCACCCACATCTCGCAGAAGTGGACAAAGATGGACACGAGGAGAATGGAGTGAGGGCCAAGGTGGTATAGCTGCAGACCATAGAAGTCTAGCAGCATCAAGAAGAAAGAAGAAAAAGGTGGGATCAGCCCCACCATGGCGTACGAAGAAAAGTACACCATCTCGCCAGCGCGCTCCTTCTCAAAGGGGAGCTCTCCGCCGGCACGGACCAAGCGGTTGAAGAAGTCCGAGGACCACCCCATGAGGGCCCGGACCTTCTTCAAATCATTGTCAGTCTTCAGGCGACTCTCACACAGACCCAACTCCATCGTGGCACAGCTAGGCAAGAGAAGAGGAGCGAAGTACGAGTCAGGAGTTTGAGCGCAAGATCAGATGAGAGGCGTAAATAATTCCCGACGGTGCGCGCTTTCCTTCTTAAGTAGGCCCTCGCAATGCTTGGATGGAAATTGCAGGGAAGTCGAAGATACTACTCAAGAATTCAACCCAGCCGATGACAAGAGGGCCCGGGACCACCCCGACGATCAAGTCGAAGCTCTTACCCAGGCGAACGGTTGTCATCACGAGGCGGGAAACCCAAAGGCGGTGGCCTGACAGGGCGCGCGGAACCGATACAGTTTTCGTATCGGGAACAGGCGACCTTCAATTGCGTGAGATCCGCACGTCAAAGATCTCATCTGCCGCCTGAGGTGCGCCACGCGGCGGGATCTAACTGTAAAACCCTGCCAACGGCACCTCCGAAGACCCTTGAAGACCCAGTTCAAGAGTCGCAAGGATGGACCCACCTCCGACGGAACGACTTCAACCCAGTGACCTTCCTCGGAGGTAGGTCCAGGGGGCCACTGTCGGTACCCTAAAAACCGTACACCCCTTGAGGTTACAAAGATCTCGAGGGAAGGCCGTCTACTTGGATTGAAGACCCTTGGAGGCCCACTTGTCAGACATGACCGAACCTGCTTCTCCAACATGGTTAATCCCTAGGTCGCCACGTGTACTGCCAAACCGGAGCTACCGCCCACAAGGGGGAAGCTCCGGGCCAGGTACCGAAATGGCACCTCCGAACTTAACCCCTGACCGAGAGAAGCTCCGGACCTGACACGTGTCAGATAGCCCCGGAGCTACCTGCTTCCCACATCAAGCTCCAGAGCTGCCACATGTCCAAACGTCGGAGCTGGCAGCCTCTAACCTCCGGAAGACCTTGTAACGGCTCCGGATCTTCAAAGGAGATCCAAGGACTTCAAGACCCAATTAAGCGTCATTAATGCCATATTAATGACGCTTAAACGGACGATCTTAACACCAGTAACGGCACTGTCGGAGCCCGTTACAGAATCATTAACAGCAATTAATCGTGTATCAATACTAGTAACCGCCGGGGCCACATGTCGGGCCAGGCTAGCTTGTAACGGTTTGTCCTTGTACTATAAAAGGACAGGCCGACGATACACGCGAGACAGACATTCACAGACGTTCACAGACGTTGACAGACATTCACAGACATTGACAAGCAATCATACGTGACAAGCTAATACAACACCAACACACCCGTGGAGTAGGGTATTACGCTCAGGCGGCCCGAACCATGTAGATCCTTGTGTCTCCTGTGTTAAATCACAATTCACCTTCTTGAGTCTCCGCGCACCCACACCGAACCACAAACTCCTTCAACACTTTAGCAGTGTCAGGAGATCTGCCGACTCCAACAGTCGACAGGTTCACCATATTCATCAAGTTCAAGTGTTGTTGTTGTTCCCATTGGTGTCCGAAAAGGCTTTCTTTTGTCCATGTTGAAACGCCTTAGGAGGTCTTTCGTATACTTCGTTTGATGCACAAAGGTACCCTCCTTGGTTTGCTTGATTTGCAGCCCCAAAAAGTACGTGAGTTCTCCCATCATACTCATCTCAAATTCTGAACTCATCATAGCTGAAATCATGGACACAAGATCATGAGAAGCACAACCAAAGATAATATCATCCACATACACTTGAACGAATAATGAGTCATTGCCATGCTTAAGCACAAAAAAGTGTTTTATCAACCTTGCCCATGAAGGATGTGCACAAGAGCCTCAACCAAGAGAAGGTTGAAGATGAAAAGGCTCAAAAATTGGAGAAGCTTCTCAAAGCCATTCAAGACTTTGAGGATGACGATGAGGAGATGCTTGAACTCAAGGCGCTCCTAAGGAAGAAAGCCCTCTCCAAAGGGGAAATAAAGATTGAGGACGAGAAGAAAAAGAAGGGGAGTACTCACACCGTCTACTCTCGATATCCTTTCAACTAAGATCGTCTAAATTCTAACAATAGCCATTATTTGTATATTCCTCTAGGAAAGGCCCGACACTTTGATGGCAATGATTACTCAATGTGGAGGCAAAATATGAAAATGCATTTAGTCTCTGAAAGTTGCCTAGAGGGGGGGGGGGGGGTCAATAGGCAATAATACCTGAAATAACTTAATCAACCGAGATTAAATTCTTGTGGTCGGACTAGTCTGCACAGGGCCGGACTAGTCCGCTCAGCATAGGGTGAAAACCCTAAAACTTGGTTTCTACAAGTTATTTGCGGAATTAAAGTTCACCAAAGAGATAAGCAATGTGTGGTTAACTAGTAAAGCTCAGATTGTGAAGTTTAAATACTTAGATTGCAAGTTTTCAATAATGATTAAGTGAAGAGAAATAAGAGCAATATGAACCCTAATAGCAATACTAGTGATCACGAAAAGTGAAAGACAAGTGAGACGAGATTTATCCCGTGGTTCAGCTCCACGAAGAAGCCTACATCCACGTTGAGAAGTCCACACAAGGACCGGGTCTCACTTGACCCTTCTCTCACCAAGCCACCATTGATGAGGACATCACAACAGCGGAGACGCGCATTGAACTGCAAGGACCAATCACAAGAGCACGGGCACGGTTATTAAATCAGCAGGTGAATTCGTTCTTAACTTCTTTTACATGTGAGTTTGAGAATAGATTGCTATGTGATGATTTAATTATTATTAGGAATAATGGAGAGGATCAACAAGTGAAGGAAGGATGCCTTGGGAGCATGGAGAACCACCTGGGACGTCCACAAGTTGATGGAAATAGTTTACAACTCGGACTCGAGTTCAACTCGGGGTCCAGGAGCAGTCCACCTTAAAACAGACGCCCAAGAGGCATACGGACTCCGTTTTCGACGTTCTACATATGCACAGAAAGAGGAGAAGATAAAATTTCCAATGGTTCTGGTCCCACCTCAAAATTCCTCCGGGGTCATTGGGAATCGTCGAAACAAATCGAGTCTAGATTTCTGTCCGGTGCTGCGCCACCGAATCGGGCCTTTGGGCCTTGTATCCCGTAAGAGTCCATTAGGGATGCGTCTAATCGTGTTTTGGTCGAACCCTAGCCTATATATACTGCAGCCTCCGGTCATATTCGGTGGGTTTTGCTTAGATCAATAAAATCGTCGTTCTACGGTTTGTGAGACCCAACTTCGCGATTTCCGATCGTGTCTTCTACGTTCTTGCTCGTGTTCTCGGTTGCACTTGCAGCGATTAGCCTTCTTGGCGAGGTCAAGAGTGTGCAGAACGGTTGATAACCAACGGAGCCGTGGTGTAGTGATTGCAGGGGTACTCGAACCGCTCGAGTGGCGCAGATCATCAACGTCGAGTTCTCCACCCCAATCGACATACCTTTCGGAAGATCGGACCTAAACCTTACTCATCAATTGGTATCAGATTTCCAGGTTGCCCGTGAGGTATCTTTGTTTTCCTTCCTTCCATTAGATCGATTTTGTTTCGTACCTAGAGTCCACAGAAAAGCCACAAAAAAAATTAGATCGTTTTTACCGCTTCCGAGACTATAGTGCCTGCAGTTTCGTTTTTCAGTTTGCATTGTTGAGTTTGCATTTGTGTGGTTGAGTCTTGTTGCTGGTTTAGCTTTGTGTTTTGGGTCCTAGTTATCGTGTTTCGTCCTTGTTTTCTTGCTGTTCGACAGCTATTCCACAATCCCTAAATAACAAACCGATCCACCACGTTCATCGGTTTGCCCTAGCTAGCCACCTTGCGTGAACTCCCGCATCGCCAGTCCTAGATTAGGTGACAAACCTTTGTGCCACTCATCCTTGAATCATCACACACCACCCCATTAGTTGCTGTGCAATTCCCGATCGTTTTCATATCCGATTGCGAGTCCTGTTCTCAAACCGAGTTGGAATCAACATGCAAAAAAAAAAAATGTAACTCGGACAGCCTATCTTAAAACGACCATAACTTTCACATACGAACTCGAAATCGGGCGATTTATTTTTTCAAATTCATCTACGCGAAATTTCGCATCCGATTTTCCGCCGCGTAGCCGCGTTCAGCGAAATTAGATTGCCCAAATTCCCCTCGGAAGATAGGCTATCCAGCCTCTGAAGTTTTAGCACAAATTTTAAAGAATATTTTTGATTTTCTATAGGCCGCATATTACATCCAATTGAGATGCAAATTTGTGTGCTTCCTATATTTGTGCTCCTGAGTAATGAAAAAATATCAAAAAAGTATTACAAAAAAGAAAAAAAATAGTGAAGAGCACGCATATTAAAGCAATTGGCCTATACCACTTGGTGCTGTTTTATTGGTTATATCATTCTTTCTTTCTTTTGCCTTGATACTTCCTTATGTTGTGCTAGGCTCTAGGGCACTCGGTTGACCAGCAATAGTTTCCTACATTGAATACTTATTCAACTTTGTTTAGCTGTTAACGATTTTCTGCTTATTAGCCACCATATTGTGCCATCCAAGCTCCACCTTTCTTTTGAGCATAACAGGTACCTTTGCAATCACCCCACGCTTCATTGGTTCATCTCACCGTCTACACCACCTGTTGTGTTGGTAAGAACACTTGTAAGAGCGTGGTAAGACGCTTGAGCGACAGAGATTGTTTTCTTCCACCTTCCACATTGTCACTGTAGTTGATAGGGATAACATATTTTTTTGTTGTCTTTTGTTTCCTACTAACAATGGCAGGAGAAGAAAATAATGACGAATGTGTTCAACATGCTGAGTTACGTGATATGATGAAGACCATGACAGATATGTTTGCCAAATACAATGCAGCAACGGAGGAGTCATTGGCGAACTTGACTCGCCAACTGGATGAACTTGCTCTTCGGATGAATACTTTTGAGGCTCGGTTGCCTCTCGCTAGAAGACAAGAAGACAATGCTTATGATGAACTGGAAAATCACAATAATCAGCCAAGACTGCCACTTTATCGTCGAGGTATGGGTGGTAATAATCATAACAATTATAATCATCCTCCTGATGATCCTTTTGCTAAAGTGAAATTTACTATACCCTCTTTTTCTGGTGCTTATGATGTTGAGGCTTATCTTGATTGGGAGATGACAGTAGAGCAAAAATTTAATTCCCATTTTGTTCCTGAACAACATAGGGTTCGTCAAGCCACTAGTGAGTTTAAGGACTTTGCTATCATATGGTGGAATGAACTTGTTAAAACTAGAACTGATCCTCCATCATGGGATAGATTAAAGGAAGCTATGCGTATTCAATTTGTTCCTCCATCATTTCAGCGGGACCTTCGCAAAAAATTGCAGCGCTTAGACCAAGGTAACATGTCCGTAGAGGAGTATATCAAGAGTTACAAAAGGGTATGTTGCGTTGTGGGGTAGTAGAGGACATGAATGATAAAATAGCTCATTTTTATGGGGATTGAGGCATGAAATTCAGGAAATTGTTGATTACAAGGATTATGATACTGTTAACAGATTGTTTTAGCTTGCTATGTTGGCAGAAAAAGAATTGCAGGGCCGACAACAACAACAACATCGCACGAGGAGAACCTTCACGCCGCGTGCAGCAACTACACCATCCAAAACAGCACCATCGTCGACCCCCCGTGCAGCGACTACACCACCCAATGGCGGCCAACGAACTATACCTGCTGCTCCACCTTCTCGCGTGCCGGAAGGCAGCAAGGCGACATCATTCAAGCCTTCGTCGTCCACTCCTTCTACGGGTCTTACTTCCGACATTAAGTGTCACCGCTGCCAGGGACTTGGTCATATGATGAGAGATTGCCCGAGCAAACGAGCATACATAGCACGCGATGATGGCGGGTATGATAGTACTTCAGATGTTGAAGATGAATATTCTCTTGCTACTGACTTTACAGATCCAAATGACGAACACACCGAAGAAGAGGTACTTGGTACAGCGGCGACGGAGAACTATAGGAGCATCATTGTGCAGCGTGCCTTGAGCTCCAAAGTGGAGACCGACGACAAGCTACAACGACACAACCTGTTCCACATGTTTCTCGTCGTCAAGGACTGCCGTGTACACACTATAATTGATGGAGGTAGCTGCAATAACTTGGTGAACACGGACGTCGTCAAGAAACTCGGTTTGACAACAAGAGCACACCCTCATCCGTACCACATTCAATGGTTCAACAACAGCGGTAAGGTTCGGGTAACACAAACAGCGAGAATACATTTTTCAATTGGTTCATACCATGATTTTGCTGATTTTGATGTTGTTCCTATGGATGCTTGTTCTCTTTTATTGGGTCGTCCTTGGGAATTTGATACAGATGCTATTCATCATGGTAGAACCAATAAATATACTCTCATGCATAAGGGAAAGAAAATCACTTTGCTCCCCATGACTCCTGCTGAAATTGTGCATTTTGAAAAGAGTAAAATTCGTGAGGGCAAAGCAACAAAATTAGAATATGAAAAACATCAAGTTATTAAGTTAAAATCACCATCGTTGCTCGCAACTAAATCTGAACTTGCTGATTTATTCGATGCTAAGGGGATGTGCTATGCTTTAGTTTGCAAAGAAGCCATGTTTTCACTTCATGAATTGTCTATTGCATTGCCCCCTGCTATTGCTAACCTTTTGCAGGAGTTTGAGGATGTGTTTCCCTCCGAGATACCCCATGGTTTACCACCGATGAGAGGCATTGAACACAAGATCGATTTGATTCTAGGAGCAAGTTTGCCAAATCGTGCAGCATACAGGGCGAATTTACAAGAAACTAAGGAAATTCAGCGACAAGTCCAAGATCTTTTGGACCGCGGGTACATTCGTGAAAGCCTTAGCCCTTGTTCCGTTCCTGTTATTTTGGTTCCTATACCACCTAAGAAAGATGGTAGTTGGCGCATGTGTGTTGATTTTCGAGCGATTAATAACATCACCATTCGATATCATTATCCTATTCCTCGATTAGATGACATGCTTGATGAATTGAGTGGTGCTATCATCTTCACAAAAATTGACTTGCGTAGTGGTTACCACCAAATTAGAATGGCACTAAGAGATGAATGGAAAACTGCATTTAAAACCAAGTTTGGACTTTATGAGTGGTTAGTCATGCCTTTTGGTTTAACTAATGCACCCAGCACCTTTATGCAATTAATGAACGAGGTTTTACGTGCTTTCATTGGACAATTTGTGGTGGTTTACTTCGATGATATCCTCATTTACAGCAAGTCATATGATGAACATCTTGATCATTTACGTGCTGTTTTTACTGTTTTGAGAGATGCACGTTTGTTTGGTAACCTCGAAAAGTGCGTCTTTTGCACCAATCGAGTGTCGTTTCTTGGCTATGTCGTTTCCTCGCAGGGAATTGAGATGGATGAGGCAAAAATTGAAGCAATCACCAGCTGGCCAGCCCCAACAACCGTCACACAGGTTCGTAGTTTTCTTGGTCTTGCAGGTTTTTATCGGCGCTTTGTGCGGGATTTCAGCATCATTGCAGCACCTCTACATGAGCTAACGAAGAAGGGACTTCCATTTCGATGGGGCAAACAGCAGCAACAAGCATTTGATGCTCTCAAATCGAAGCTTACACAAGCACCATTACTACAACTTCCTGATTTTGACAAGACCTTTGAGCTAGAATGCGATGCAAGCGGCATTGGTATTGGAGGCGTTCTCATACAAGGAGGTAAACCCGTTGCTTTCTTTAGTGAAAAACTTCATGGTCCTTCTCTGAATTATTCCACTTATGATAAGGAATTGTATGCCTTAGTACGTGTATTACAAACTTGGCAACATTATCTTTGGTCTAAGGAGTTTGTCATACATTCCGATCATGAATCATTGAAGTATCTTAAGTGTCAAACCATCTGAATAAACAACATGCTAAATGTATTGAGTTCATAGAGTCGTTTCCATACATCATTAAGCATAAGAAAGGGAAGGAAAATATCATTGTCGATGCATTATCTAGGCGTTATACCATGCTGTTCCAACTTGATCATAAAATCTTTGGTTTGGAAACAATTAAAGCATTATATCCTACTGATCTGGACTTCAAAGATGCTTTTGAAAATTGTAGAGAAGGAAGAACTTGGAATAAATATGTGCTGCGAGAGGGTCTCCTCTATCGTGCTAACAAGCTATGCGTTCCAGCTAGCTCCGTTCGTCTATTGCTTTTGCAGGAAGCACATGGAGGAGGTTTGATGGGACATTTTGGAGTGAAGAAAACTGAAGACGTGCTGTCCACACACTTCTTTTGGCCAAAGATGAGGCGTGATGTCGAGCGCTACGTGTCACGATGCACTACTTGCAACAAAGCTAAGTCTCGCCTTAACCCACATGGTCTTTATATGCCTCTTCCTGTTCCTAGTGTACCTTGGGAGGATATTTCTATGGACTTTGTTTTGGGATTGCCTAGGACTAAGAGGGGGAGGGATAGTATTTTTGTAGTTGTTGATCATTTTTCCAAAATGGCACACTTTATACCTTGTCATAAGAATGATAATGCCTCACACATTGCTGATTTATTTATGACAGAAATTGTCCGTTTACATGGTGTGCCAAATACCATTGTTTCTGATCGTGATGCAAAATTTTTAAGTTATTTTTGGAGAACTTTGTGGTATAAATTGGGAACCAAGTTGTTGTTTTCAACTACATGTCACCCACAGACGGATGGACAGACCGAGGTAGTTAATCGTACTTTATCCACTATGTTGCGGGCTGTCTTGAAAATAAATTTGAAGTTATGGGAGGAGTGTTTACCACATATAGAATTTGCTTACAACAGATCCGTTCACTCCACGACAAAGGTAAGTCCATTCCAGGTAGTGTATGGTTTCAATCCCCGTGCTCCTATTGATTTACTACCTTTGCCTCCTTCTGAAACTATAAATTTGGATGCTACACAACGATCTGAATTCATTCTTAGGATGCATGAAACTACAAAGAAAAATATTGAAATGATGAATGAGAAGTATAGGATTGCAGGTAGTAAAGGTAGAAAAGAAGTAAAACTTGAACCGGGTGATTTGGTGTGGTTACATTTGAGAAAAGAGCGATTTCCCGACTTGAGAAAATCTAAACTTATGCCACGAGCTGCTGGTCCTTTTAAGATCGTTGAAAAGATTAATGATAATGCATATAAGCTTGAATTGCCTCCCGATTTTGGGGTTAGTCCTACATTTAACATTTCAGATTTGCGAACGTACTTGGGAGAAGAAGATGAATTTGAGTCGAGGACGACTCCAATTCAAGAGGGGGAGGATGATGAGGACATCACAACAGCAGAGACGCGCATTGAACTGCAAGGACCAATCACAAGAGCACGGGCACGTTTATTAAATCAGCAGGTGAATTCGTTCTTAACTTCTTTTGCATGTGAGTTTGAGAATAGATTGCTATGTGATGATTTAATTATTATTAGGAATAATGGAGAGGATCTAAAAGTGAAGGAAGGAGGCCTTGGGAGCGTGGAGAACCACCTGGGACGTCCACAAGTTGATGGAAAGAGTTTACAACTCGGACTCGAGTTCAACTCGGGGTCCAGGAGCAGTCCACTTTAAAACAGACGCCCAGGAGGAATACGAAATCCGTTTTCGATGTTCTACATATGCACGGAAAGAGGAGAAGATAAACTTTCCAATGGTTGCGGTCCCACCTCAAAATTCCTCCGGGGTCATTGGGAATCGTCAAAACAAGTCAAGTCCAGATTTCTGTCCGGTGCTGCGCCACCGAATCGGGCCTTTGTGCCTTGTATCCCGTAAGAGTCCATTAGGGACGCATCTAATCGTGTTTTGGTCAAACCCTAGCCTATAAATACTGCAGCCGCTGGTCATATTCGGTGGGTTTTGCTTAGATCAACAAAATCGCCGTTCTACGGTTTGTGAGACCCAACTTCGCGATTTCTGATCGTGTCTTCTACGTTCTTGCTCGTGTTCTCGGTTGCACTTGCAGGGATTAGCATTCTTGGCGAGGTCAAGCGTGTGCAGCACGGTTGATAACCAACGGATCCTTGGTGTAGTGATTGCAGGGGTACTCGAACCGCTCGAGTGCCGCGGATCATCAACGTCGAGTTCTCCACCCCAATTGACATACCTTTCAGAAGATCGGGCCTAAACCTTACTCATCAACCATGATGGTCGGCTTGGTTTCCACTATATCAATGGGTAATCACCAAGTTTAATGGGGCTACTCACAACTTGAGGCTCCCACAAATCAATACAATAGGAGCACATGAAGCTCAACTCACACAAGTCACAAAACACAACTCAATGTGCAAGAGATCAAACTGAGAGCCAAAGCGCGATGATATTCCTTTACTCTCCTCCCCAAACCCTAATATCTTCAAGATTTGCTCTTAGAGGGTTAGTAGGACGAGTAGAAGGCTTTGGAAGGCTCTAGAAAGCTTGTGGCGGCGCTAGGGTTAAAGATGTTTTCAAATGAGCCCGGGAGTCCCATTTTTATAGGGGTCCCGAGCCCCTTCTGCTGACTTCAGCAGAAGGGCGGACTAGTCCGGCCTCTGACCCCGGACTAGTCCGACTCTATGGAACCACTGACCTCTGGTCAGGTCCCGACAACTACCACACTGCGCGACGATCGTCACACTACCCGCCAAATTTCCAAATTCAAACGGTCACTAGACAACGGACTAGTCCGGTCCAAAACGGACTAGTCCGAAGTGGAACAGAACCATTTGGTCTATCCCAAAACGGACTCTTCTGGGTTGGCCCGGACTAGTGTGGCCACAGGAGCGGACTAGTCCGACCCTCTAGGGTTTCTCACGGTCTATCTCACTAAGTCTCATACGGACAAGTCTGTATCCAAATGGACAAGTCCGAACTTCTCCAGAGAGCTTTAGTTCGTCCAAAAACAAACAAGTCCAGACTTCTCAGACTTAGCTCCAAATTCACCTTAGATTCACTCCAGAGACGTTTGGTCCGTCTCAAAACGGACTTGTCTGTCTGGTCGGACTAGTCTGACCTTGAGGCCCGGACTAGTTCGACCTCCTAGGATTTTTTTTTTCATTTTTGGCTTCTCATTTAGGTGTTTCACTAAACCACTACTTCGAGCACTCTAGAATGATTTCATTGCACAAGATACATCCACCCTCTCATATGACACGGCTCATATAATCTCAACACCATAGAAATCCTAATTTCTACACTTGAGTCTTTGACGCCCATTTTATCCTTTTACTTTTTGAGGGTTTTCATCACATTTCAATCCTTGTACCTGTGCTTAAGATCACTTTAGCTTATTAGCCTCTTAATTGTCGTCATCAATCATCCAAAACCCATGGGGATGCCTAGATGCACTTTCAATCTCCCCCTTTTTGGTGATTGATGACAACATATTAAGACTTCAACAACAAGGATAATATTTTGTTTTCATAACATGTATTTGTATGAGTGACTCCCCCTCAATGTATGCATCATGAGTAAGAGAGGTTGAGAGAGTTCTCATACATATATACATTATGGCGTGGCGCCTAAGTGATGTGTTCATAAAGTGTGATAAGTCAACGATTATGCAAGATAGACATGTAAATGAGGCAACACATCACAAATTTAGGCTAGATACATGAATACATAGATTAAGTCTTACAATACAACTTGAAATGTGATTTTAAAGCATAAGTCCTTCATAGATCAAATACTCTCTCACTAACTAGATAGAGACTCATAGATACTCTCAAACTCTCACACTAAATCTCTCCCCTATATCTCTCCCCCTATATCTAAGTGCCCCATCCACTAATCTCTCCCCCTTTGGCATCAAGACAACAAAAAGGAAAATAATAGAGGAAGGACCCTTAGGTCTACTCATCATCGGAGTCGTCATCGTCATCGCCGCCTTGGCACCCGCTGTCGCTCTCCGTGGCCTCCGGGTCGACATTTGCATTATCATCGCTGGTCGGGGCCGCGGTGGAAGTCCCATCTTCACCAAACTGAGCGAGCTCCTCGGCAGTGAACTCCAGGAAAGAAGTGAGCTCACCATCACTCTCCTCGGTGGGAGATATAGGAATGTCCAGCTTGTCGCACATCGCCTTGAGATACTTCTCGTTGCGAAGCTCCATGCAACGTTGCCGAATTTTCGTCTTCCGGCAGGAGGAGAAAAGAGCTTTGAAGAATTTGAACCACTCCCGCATTGTGACGAAGGCGGAGGTGGTGGAGGAGATGGCACAAATCAAGAGGAAGAAGCGGGAGGATCCACATTCTTCCTCCTAGGAGCAGCCGGCTCTGTAGGAGGGAGTTGAGGTCGAAGCCTCCGGTGTATGATGTCTTTCTTGAAAGTGAGTCCGGAGATCTTCTCAATCATGTGCATAATGTACGGAGCGTATACACATGATCGGTTGGGAGTATGCGAGATGTTGAAGATGTCATCAAAGATATAATCCACCACATTGAAGCGGACATCTCCATCAATGAGCACCATCAAGTGCCTTAGATTCCCTTGAATTATCCCCACATCTCCATACTTGGGGGCAATGGTCTTCCTGAGGTCCCTTTTGAGCACACTATAAAAAGGCTTGATATTTATGATGTGCCCGACCTCAAACTGTGCATGACTTGGGTACATGTACTCCAGGGTGTCCCGATGAACTGGCTTAGGATTTGAAATGATGATCTCATTATCCAGTTGGTCCTCCAAGTCAAGCAACTGATCAAACTCCCAATAGGTGGTGGGTATTGCTCGCCATGAGTCATCCATGTTATCCAGCGATCCCCATCAGTGTGGAAGTAGATAGTAGAGTAGAATTGGGCAATTACTTCCACATTCCAGTCATACTGGAAAGCCATAAACTTCTTCAAGCCATGCCTCTCGATGGCCTCAATCACATCATTGAAGGCTTGATGATCCTTCTGAGCCATATATTCCCAGTCTATCCACTGAGCATCTGTGACAGGGGTTTGCTTGGTCATGTAGACTGCCCGATAGTAGTCACAATGGAAGTCACACCAGAAACGTGGATCCATTGTGCTCCTTTCTCGCTGCTAGACATTGACCTTCCTGAGCTTGCGTGCCTTCTCAGCCCCTTTGCCCTTGAAGATGTTAGCATCGAAGGTAGCTACACGGTTTGGGTTCCGTGCAGGAGAAGACATCCTCAAGGGGCCTATGGGTTGAGAAGCACCCTTCTTAACCTTGCTAGCATCCTTCTTGTCCACTATCACCCTTTTCTTGGGTGCAGCATCGACTGGGGCCTTACCTTTATCTTTGGAGGTCCTCGCCCCCTGGGTTCTAGCTTGTTCACCCGAAGTCACAAGCCGCTTCCTTTTCGGGGATGCCTTGGTAACTGCAGAATTGTGCTCTTCTCGCTGCATCTTCTTTGCCCTATGTGATGCAAAGTATGCAGCAGCTATCTCTTGATCCTCTCGTTGCTTCCGACGATAAAGAGCTTGCTTCTCCGCTTCGGTCTCGAAGTCAGAAAGTGGAACATACTCATTATCCGACATGGTTGCTGATAAAAGAAGCAAGGGAATATGTATGAGTCCAAGGAGTCAAGATAAAATGGTAGAATTCACAAAACCAACCTAGATTAGGGTTTTCACTGTGTAACCCGAAATTGTCCGCCCAGAGGCCGGACTAGTCCGCTCTAGGTCGGACTTGTCTGCCCTGTGGCCGGACTAGTCCGGTTCACGCAGCAAGAACCCTAATCTAGAGAAATTTTGCAAAAGCTACAGATCCAACCACAAAAATGGAGGTACATGATCACATTGATGTGCACAACAACATTTGTGAAGAAGTTTCTATCAATAGACCCAAAAGAATTGAATTTCAAGGATTTTGGGGTTAGGTCAAGAATACCTCTTCAAGTATTCGATTGACGAAATGTAGGAGATGAATCAGCCTCCGATGCTTGGGGACAGGGTCCTAAGCACCTTACGGCTTCAATCCACCGATTGGAATCAAGATTTTGTGGTTGGAATCGAAAATTGTCGTTTGGGAGGCGGTTTTTGAGCGTTTTTGGAGAGAGAGTGCTTGAATGGAAGTGGAGAGGTCGAGGGCTCCCTGGGGAGGTTAAGTCCCCAAGGGACAGACTAGTCCGGTCAGGGACCCAGACTTGTCTGGCTATCGGACTGGGTCCGGACGTTCTGAGTCACCGAACTAGTCCGGTCGAGGGGCGGACTAGTCCGATCCTAAGGCTGAAAACTCCTATATATTGAGTTTTTAGTAGAGATTTGATTCTTTTGGACTAGATTTTCAAAAGATCTTTGTAAACATGGTCAGTAAGAAATCAACAATCAAACTATGACCATGATTCACAAGGATTAAATAATTTCAAAATAATTTGTAGAAAAATTGAGGAGGATGAGTTTTTGCAAACATGTGTGAATTTTGAATATAACAATCAGATGTGCAAGACTTAAGCCATATTTCGAAAATCTAGGATATTTAGCTCACTCCTAGGTTCACAAAACCTTTTCTCATATAGGGGCTTGGTAAAAATATCAGCCAATTGTTTATCAGTTCTTACATGTGAAATTGCAATGTCTCCTTTGATGGAGTGATCTCTCAAGAAATGGTGGCGAATATCGATGTGCTTGGTCCTTGAGTGTTCAACTGGATTGTGGGCTATTTTGATGGCATGTCACATAGGAGAGGGATATGGCGCAAGTTTATGCCATAGTCCCTAAGAGTTTGTCGCATCCAAAGAAGTTGTGCACAACAACTTCTGGCGGCGACATACTCTGCTTCGGCTGTGGAAAGAGCAATGGAGTTTTGTTTCTTTGAGGACCAAGACACTAGTGATAAACCAAGGAATTGGCAAGTTCCCAATGTACTCTTCCTATCAACTTTGCACCCCGCATAGTCCGCATCAGAATATCCAATGATGTTAAACTTAAAGCCTTTGGGTTACCAAAGTCCTAGGCTTGGTGTGTGAACTAAATATCTAAGAATTCTCTTAATGGCGGTCAAATGACACACCTTAGGAGCAGCTTGAAATCTAGCACACATACACACACTAAGCATGATATCAGGCCTATATGCACATAAGTAAAGCAATGAGCCTATCATGGAACGATATACCTTTTGGTCCACACTTGGACCATCTTCATCGAGATCGAGATGCCCATTGGTTGCCATAGGAGTCTTGATGGGTTTGGCCTTATCCATGTCAAACTTCTTGAGTATATCTTGTGTGTACTTGGTTTGACTAATGAACGTGCCTTCCTTGAATTGCTTCACTTTAAAACCTAGAAAGAACTTCAACTCCCCCTTCATGGACATCTCAAATCTTTCCGTCATTATCTTAGAAAACTCATGACAACAATCTTTGTGAGTAGAATTAAATATAATGTCATCGACATATATTTGGCAAACAAACAAATCATCATTGAAGTGCTTAATGAATAAAGTATAGTCCATCTTCCCAATTTTGAAACCATTTTGAGTTAGAAAGTTTCTAAGGCACTCATACCAAGCTCTAGGAGCTTGTTTGAGTCCATAGAGAGCCTTACACAATTTGTACACATGGTTTGGGAATTCTTCATCTTCAAATACGGGGGGTTGCTCCACATACACCTCTTCCTTGATTGGACCATTGAGGAATGCGCTCTTGACGTCCATTTGATATAGCTTAAAATCATGGTGAGTAGCAAAGGCAAGTAATATAAGAATTGATTCAAGCCTAGCTATGGGAGCAAAGGTTTCTTCTAAATCCAAACCATCGACTTGTGAATAACCTTTGGCCACAAGTCGTGTCTTGTTCCTTGTAACCACCCCGTGTTCATCTTGTTTGTTGCGGAACACCCGTGCCTACAACATTCGCATTAGGACTCTTCACAAGCTCCGACACTTGATTTCTTTCGAAGTTGTTGAGCTCTTCTTGCATGGCCATCACCCAATCTGGATCTCGTAGTGCTTCTTCAACCTGGTGGGGCTCCAAGGAAGAAACAAAAGAGTAATGTTCACAAAAGTTTGCAACACGAGATTGAGTGGTTACTCCCTTTGAGATGTCTCCAAGTATATTGTCAATGGGATGGTCCCGTTGGACGCTTTGGTGCACTCTTGGGTGTGGAACTTGAGGTCTTGAGTCATCATCTTGGTCTTCCTCATCCTCATTGTCTCCCCCTTGATTGATGCCTCCATTTTCATCTTCTTGGAGCGCATCTTGGGGAACTTGATCTTGATTATTTGAGGAAGAGCTTGCTTGATGTGTAGGATGGTCACTTGCATCTTGAGGTTGTTCTTGTGGTCGTATGTCTCCAAGTGCCATCCTTCCTATCACCACTTGTGGAGCTTTATCTTGATCTAGCACATGACGATCAACTTGCTCCACTTGGGAGCCATTAGTCTCATCAAACACTTCGTCACATGCTACTTCAACAATTCTGGAGGATTTGTTAAAGACACGACAGGCATAAGTGTTTGAGTCATAGCCAAGCAAGAAACCCTCATCGGACTTATAAGCAAACTTCAAAGTCCTGGGCTTCTTGTTGAGAATGTAGCATTTGCTCCCAAAAACACGAAATTAAGAGATGTTGGGCTTGTTACCGGTTAGGAGCTCATACGACGTCTTCTTAACTATATGATGAAGATACAACCGATTTATGGCATGACAAGCAGTGTTGACCGCTTCCGCCCAAAACCGGTCTGACGTCTTGTACTCATCAAGCATGGTTCTTGACATCTCAATTAGAGTCCTATTCTTCCTCTCGGTCACCACTTTGTTGAGGGGAGTAGGGGGCCGAGAACTCATGCTTGATGTCTTCTTCATCCAAAAATTCTTCAACTTGAGTATTCTGGAATTCGGTGCCATTGTCACTCCTTATGGTCTTGATACTCAAGGAGAACTCATTTTGAGCTCTCTTCAAGTATCTCTTGAGAACACCTTGAGTCTCGCTCTTGTCATGCAAAAAGAATACCCAAGTGAAACGTGAAAATTCATCAACCATAACAAGACCATATTTGTTACCACCAATACTAATGTAGGCGATTGGACCGAAGAGATCCATGTTTTTAAGCTCCAATGGTCTTGATGTTGTCATAATGTTCTTGGATGGATGTGGTGCTCCAACTTGCTTTCCGGCTTGGCATGCGCTACATGGCCTATCCTTTTCAAACACAACATTCTTTAAACCATGGATGTGCTCGCCCTTAAGAAGTTTTTGCAAATTTCTCATCCCAACGTGGGCTAGCCTCCTATGCCACAACCATCCCATGTTAGTTTTTGCAATTAAGCATGTATCAAGTTGGGCTTTATCCGCGGCGAAATCAACGAGATAGAGATTTCCCTTGAGTACACCCTTAAAGGCAATTGAGCCATTGCTTCTCCTTGTGACGGTCACACACTCATTAGTGAATAAACAATTATAACCTTTATCACATAATTGTGAAATTGACAAGAGGTTATAATCAAGTGAATCAACATATAAAACATTTGAAAGAGTGTGATTTGGGGATATAGCAATTTTACCTGTGCGAAGGATTTTTCCTTGGCTATTGTCCCCAAAGTAGATTCCTTCACTTGTATATTCATTTAGCTCATACTCCACAAACATCTTCCTCTCTCTGGTCATATGATTTGTGCACACGCTATCAAGAACCCATTTGGTTCCACTAGAGGAGTATGCCTACAAGAAAGATTTAAGCCTTGGCTTTAGGTACCCAAGCGGTGTTGGGTCCTTTGATGTTAGTCAAGAGGCACTTGGGCACCCACACACAAGGTTTGGGACTCTTGCGGTGTGGCCCAACATACCTAGCATATGCCTTTCCAAACTTGTTCCTCAATAAAACATATGATGCATCGAAGTCATGGAACAATGGATGAGGTTCTTTCTTAGGCATTTTGGGTGAAGTAGCAATGTTCTTCCCTTTGTT
Source organism: Tuctoria greenei (assembly GCA_036927565.1). Taxonomy (NCBI): domain Eukaryota; kingdom Viridiplantae; phylum Streptophyta; class Magnoliopsida; order Poales; family Poaceae; genus Tuctoria; species Tuctoria greenei. Next base: position 197,166,216 of record JAYESD010000006.1, on the reverse strand, counting down.
GTTGTATGAGCCTCCTTTGACAAAAACAATCAAGTATTTGCCATTCTTGGGAGTTTTAGCGTTTTGCCTCACCTCCCTAGACTAACCAAGACCATCCTTGACAAGGGGATGTCTTGTGTTGGTATATGCACTATGTGCATATGCCACCTTCTCCTTGTCAAAGATGCCACCCTTTGGTGCTTGATTGGTTTGCGCCAACTTAAGCTCATCTTTAAGCTTTATGATTAATTTTGAGCATTTACAAGGTTGAGATGCTTCAGATTTAATATTTGTGGAAGGTGAGCTTGTAGAGGAAGAAGGTGCATCGACCTTGAGAGACTTCATTTGCGTCTGAAGGATCTTGTTAGCTTGTGTCAAACTAACATGTTCATCCTTGAGCACAATTGTAGTGTTCTCAAGGTTTGAGCAAGTTTCCTTGCTCAAAGCGAGTTCACGCTCGAGTGCCTTGCTTCTTTCTCTTTCAAGCTCCAAGAGCTCCTCAACCTCTTGACATATCTCCTTTTTTTGGATGAGCATGTCCTCTTGACGATTGATGAGTTCTTCCTTCTCAAATATTTCCTCCGTTAACAATCTCAATCTCTTCAAAGTACTTTTACTCATGTCAATAAGCATATGTTCATTTTCACTACTACTATCAAAATCATCATGAGAAGAAATTGAAGAAGAGGATTTAGATTTAACCTTCTTTCTTCCCTCCTTGGCCATGAGACATGTTGGCCTTGAAGTCTTCAAGTTGGGGAAGAGCTTGTTTTCCGTAGTTGTCTTCTTCATAGCAATGGTTGCTATCTTCTCTTCTTTATCGGAGGAGGATTCCTCATTTGAATCCCACTCATTTCCGAGGTGGGCATGTCCGAATTGCTTCTTCTTCTTGAAATACTTCTTCTCTTTGGACTTTCCCTCCTTCTTCTTCTTGTTTTCTTCAAGTGGACAATCCACAATGAAGTGGCCATACTCCCCACAATTGTAGCAAGCCCTCTTTGATCTTGTCTTGGGCTTGTCTTTGCTCTTTCTTTCATTTTGGTAGCTCCCCCTCCTTCTTCTAAACATCCTCTTAAAGTTGTTGATGAAGAGAGCTTCTTCCTCATCAGTGTTGGGACTCTCTTCATCACTCTCTTCCTTTTCTTGTGATCTTGAGGATGTTGCCTTGAATGCAACATCCCTTTTCTTGGAGGAGGAAAGCATTTGTAGATCATTGTAAAACATGGCTTCTTGCTCCATCATCTCATGGTTGATGATCCTCCCTAGCACTTCTTCGGGAGTCACCTTGTGGAAGCCCGGGCTCTCACGAATTAGTGAGCAAAGAGTGACGTTTCGAGACATGAAAGCTCGAATCATCCTCTTTACCACTCCATGGTTGGTCCACCAGGTACTTCCATATGACCGACTCTTGTTGATATGAGTCTTAAGGCGGTCGTACATGTCTTGGGGGGGACTCACCATCCATGATGGTAAACCTCCCAAGCTCTCCTTCAATCATCTCGATCTTGGCCTCCCTAATGATGCGGTTGCCTTCATGCGCCATCTTGAGGGTATCCCATATCTCCTTAGCAACCTCCAACCCTTCAATGCGGTTGAACTCCTCACGAGTCAATGAGGAGGTAATCACTCCAACAGCTTGAGCATTGCGATGTAGAAGAACAGCTTGCTCCTGAGTGATGTCTTCCTCATTCCTCGGAAGATGAACACCTGTCATAACAATTTGCCAGAAGCTAGGGTTTAAGGAAATGAGTTGCATCTCCATATTATGCTTCCACATAGAGTAATCATTTCAATAAAATTGATGAGGTTTGCCAATGGGAATAGATAAATAATGATTGCTCGCGGTTAGTTGTTCATAATTATAAGGATACCGGAGGTAGTCTTGTGAACTACTCCCATTGTCGATGTTGGTCGCGGCAATTAGCTTGATCTCCTTCTTGGGCACGTTGAGCTTCTCACGAAGTCATGCCTTGAGCATCCAAACTTCTTTGTCGTCATTCGGGTCATCTTGAAGAACATCAATGTTCTTCGTCTTTGTGTCATCGACGACCACCGGAACTTTGTTGTCACCCCTTCCGACCATTTCTTCTCTGAGTTGTTAGACTCTTTTAGTGAAGTCTGCTCTGATACCAATTGAAAGTCGCCTAGAGGGGGGAGTGAATAGGCAATAATACCTAAAATGACTTAATCAAACGAGATTAAATTCCTGTGGCCACACTAGTCTGCACAGGGCCGGACTAGTTCGCTCAGCACAGGGTGAAAACCCTAAAACTTGGTTTCTACAAGTTATTTGCGAAACTAAAGTTCACCAAAGAGATAAGCAATGTGTGGTAAACTAGTAAATCTTAGATTGTGAAGTTTAAACACTTAGATTGCAAGTTTACAATAATGATCAAGTGAAGAGCAATAAGAGCAATATGAACCCTAATAGCAATACTAGTGATCACGAAAAGTGAAAGACAAGTGAGACGAGATTTATCCCGTGGTTCAGCTCCACGAAGAAGCCTACATCCACGATGGTCGGCTTGGTTTCCCTATATAAATGGGTAATCACCAAGTTTGATGGGGATACTCACAACTTGAGGCTCCCACAAATCAATACAATAAGGAGCACACGAAGCTCAACTCACACAAGCCACAAAACACAACACAATGTGCAAGAGATCAAACCGAGAGCCAAAGCGCGATGATCTTCCTTTACTCTCCTCCCCAAACCCTAATCCCTTCAAGATTTTCTCTTAGAGGGTTAGTAGGACGAGTAGAAGGCTCTGGAAGGCTCTAGAAAGCTTGTGGCGGCGCTAGGGTTCAAGACGTTTTCAAATGAGCCTGGGGGTCCCCTTTTTATAGGGGTCCCGAGCCCCTTCTGCTGACCTCAGTAGAAGGGCAGACTAGTCTGGCCTCTGACCCCGGACTAGTCCGGCCCTATGGGACCACTGACCTCTAGTCAAGTCCCGACAAATGCCACACTACGCGACGATCGTCACGCTACCCGCCAAATTTCCAAATTCAAATGGTCACTAGACAACGGACTAGTCCGGTCCAAAACGGACTAGTCCGAAGTGGAACAGAACCGTTTGGTCCGTCCCAAAACGGACTCTTCTGGGTTGGCTTGGACTAGTCCAGCCATAGGGGTGGACTAGTCCGACCCTCTAGGGTTTCTCTCGGTCTATCTCACTAAGTCTCATACAGACAAATCTGTATCCAAACGGACAGGTTCAAACTTCTCTAGAGAGCTTTAGTCTGTCCAAAAACGGACAAGTCCGGACTTCTCGGACTTAGCTTCAAATTCACTCAGATTCACTCTAGAGACATTTGGTCCGCCTCAAAATGGACTTGTCTGCCTGGCCGGACTAGTCCAGCCTCCTAGGGTTTTTCTCATTTTTGGCTTCTCACTTAGGTGTTTCACTAAACCACCACTTTGAGTCCTCTAGAATGATCTCATTGCATATGATACATCCACCCTCTTATATGACACGGCTCATATAAGCTCAACACCATAGAAACCCTAATTTCTACACTTGAGTCTTTGATGCCTGTTTTATCCTTTTTCCCTTTTGAGAGTTTTCATCACATTTCAATCCTTGTACCTGTGCTTAAGATCACTTTAGCTCATTAGCCTCTTAATTGTTGTCATCAATCATACAAAACCCACGGGGATGCCTAGATGCACTTTCAATCTCACTTAGAACTAGCTTGTGGCATATAGTGTGAACATGTATAGATATCCCAGATGACGATGAAGAGCTCACACCAAGCCAAGAGCAAGCAATTCATTGGAATGCTCAACCTGCAGCTGTCATCACATCATCACTAAGTCGGGACGAGTTCACCAAGGTGGATGGACTCGAGATTGCAAAGGAAATATGGGACACATTGCAAACTGCACATGAAGGCGATCGTCATGTGCGAGAGGCGAAGATCGAAATGATCAAAGGCGAATTAGGAAGATTCACCATAGAAGAAGATGAGTCGCTGCAAGACATGTACAACTGGTTAAAGACTCTCATCAACAAGGTTCGAGCATATGGAAGTAAAAAGTGGAACGATCACAAGGTGGTGAAGCTCATCCTTAGAGCTTTCATGCCTCGCAATGTTACCATGTGATCGATGATTAGAGAAAGCCCCGGGTACAAGAAAATGACTCCGGATGAACTGCTTGGAAAGATCATCAACTTTGAAATGATGGAGAAGCAAGCAAAACATGTCAAGGAGATTGCCAACCTCACCTCGTCAAAGAAGAAAGGGGTCGCCTTAAAATCCACTTGCAAGCCCTTGTCAAAAGAAGTTCGAGAGGCTCAAGATGAAGATGATAGAAATGATGAGAGCAGTGACATAGATGTGGAAGACATGATCCTCTTGTAGGATCGAAGAGCACGTGAAAAGCTATCAGAGGGGGTGAATGGTAGATTAAAAAATCTTACGCAACGGAAACAATTAAATCCCAACCCCTTCGGCAGAAAAACAATCTGTTAAAGAAATCATGTGTGAGGCTAATCTAAATGTGTTTCACCATGACAAAAGTGATAGATATCAGAGATAATCAAGTCCCGAAGACGACACAACAATAATCACTAAAATCCGTCAAGAGAAACTCAAGTTACGATTGAAAGATCGAACAAAGGTCAATCTGTCCTACCCGAGAAAAACAGTTCTGGAATGCTGCAAAGAAACTTGTGTAGATCAGAAACCACAAATCCAATGACTGTGAAATTTTGATAGATGATATATAATCAAGTTGTAAAGACAAACCAAAAATAATCACGTCAATTGGATCTGTAAAACTCGAGTTATGATAAAACCACCAAAGAAAGGTAGTGTTGTGCAGAAAACTCGACGAAAAAAACTTGTCTGGAACAAGTTGGATGAACAAGGCACAATAGTTCCTTTACACTATGATCTTTATTCAATAGAACACAAGAGGAATAACCCCGAAGTCGTCACCCACGAGCTCTGGCCTCCCTTGCTTATATAACCAGCCCTTAGGCCAACCCAATCTCAACTAGGACTCTAATCCTACTCAAATCACGAATCGAAACTTTCCATAACTGCTTAGGACTCTTCTATACGCAGATAGAAGCAATCTTAAGACTTCCAAACACCTTAAGAACTTATCCCACATTCCTAAAACAACTCAAATTCGTGAACCAAACAAATCCTATCATAACCAACTCAAATATTTCCATATTTGAGTCAAACACGACTCAGCCGCAACTTGAGTCCATAACCTAGTCGGTTGGACCTTTCCGACCAATTCTTTACGTCCACATCTCTTCATAAAGCCTCAGAACCATGTAGCCACGTCCATGCACTCCTTGCATACGTGCAAACATCTTCCAACGACGACCACGATACCTTCATATGCATTGTTCTTGATTCAAACATGTTACGCAACCTTTCGATCAACTCAACCACAATTCCTTCTGAACTTGGTTGTTGAACCTCATCTTCTCCCTAAGACTAGTTCAATGGATCCCGTCATCAACCATGTATTGAACTCAAGCAACACCTGCACATGAACAAACGACCAATACTTCCAAGCACAAGTCCAAGACTTGACTCTCATTAGTTCCGAAACCCCAACACGTACGTGAGCACCTCATATAAGCATGTTGCAAAACCACAGTAAAACGATATCAGCCATATCAACCAAAACGCACCAAAAACTTAGCAAATGAATACTAAGCAATCTTTCCAAAAATGTAAAGCAAGTTCGAGACAATTCATAGTAAAAGCAGTAATATTGCGATCAAGCTCCGAAATTTGCCAAAGCTAACCAAAGCTTGAGCCGGAGCTTACCAAAGCTAGTACAACCTAGCAAAAACTCGGACCTTGCTAAAAAGGTGTTTTGGCAATATTTAAAACTTTTATCATCAAAGCCAATGTATTCAACACTCATAGGTCTCACAATCTCCCCTTGATGAATGTATTGGCAACACCACTTAAAATCCGAACATTGGCTTATTCACATGAAAAGTTTTGAAAACAATTTCTCCCCCTTTTTGAAAATCAAATGAGATAGAAATAAATTTCCCCCCTATACATACCCCCCCTTGCATACTTATCTTTAAAAACTCACATATTATCTATTATCTCTCCCCCTTTGACAATGTATTCAGCAATGTTCAAAAGAGAAATTTTAATTGTTATGAGCATATTATAACATATACATATAAAACAAAGCTCATCCAAGTCATACTATCAAGTAACTTACACTATCACAACAATGAGATACTTAAGCCATACTAGAGATCAAATGTAATTTTTAATTTAAGCAAGTCATGATCTCACAAACTTAACTATTTCAAAACCTGAAAGCATGACACTTGTTGCTGCATTTTATTATGTTTCAAAGCACAAATTTTGATCATATGATATTTGCAAGAGATTATATGTGCATCTGCCTTATTCTAACCAACCAAGCCAAGCCTATGTCATTTGAAAATCAGAAGATTAAGGACATGGTTTTAGTCAGTGTTATCCTAAACGGCCTAAACGGTCTGTTTAAACGCGTTTAAACGCTAAACAGAGGGCAACTGCACAGTTTAGCCCCTAAACGGTGGATTAAACGGTTGACCCATTTAAACGGGTCAACGGCTGTTTAAACGGGCTAAACGGGCTAAACAAAACGGATTTTAAACTTGTTTAAATGTGTTTAGAACCGTTTAAGCAAAGTGAACTTACACTTCTAAGTCATATACAAGTTTAAAATTAATATCACCAAATTGATTAAAATCAATATATTTTCTAAGCTTCACTCAAACACTTAAACACATCAGAAGTAATATTACTCGTGTTTCAAAAAATATAATAAAACAACCATTAGCAGTAGAAGTTTAAAATATTTGTTTAGGAACTACATGTACTTTTTCAGTCTCAATATTATTATTTGGTGGTGTGGTATTATGATCGTCTCTTTAATTTTATATGATGTTAAAGTTAAATTGATCCCAAATATGAGTTTGAACTTGATTTGAACATCTATCGTAGCGCTAGACAGTAAAAAGTATTTTTTTTCTTACTGCTACAGTACACACCGTTTAATCCGTTTCAACACCGTTTAAACGCCGTCTAAACCTTCTATACGGTAAACAGAGTTCCACCGACTGTCTACCGTTTACCATTTAGGATAACACTGGTTTTAGTCATACACAACTTCTTCCAAGTTCTTATCTAAGTACAATGATCTTTTCTCAACTTATATTTGTTCATAAAAACTCAACATGTGAGTTGATTACATGATTAATTCTTTATGTTTAAAAGCACTTGTGAGCATGCAACAAGTTCAAAACAGCAAGAAAGTTCGACCATGACCAAATTTAGTGTAAGTAATTATTCCAATTACTAGACAGGGTAAAAACTATAAAATGTATAACACGAGTAATGTAGTAAGAACTTTTAGCATGTAAAAGGAATCACAAAGTCATATATGTATGAAATACTATGCTCATATTATTTTAATTTCAGATTCACACATAGACTTCTCAAGTTTCAAAACTCCCCCTCAATGTAAGCCATGAGGATGCATAACCCCTATTTCACTACGAATAAAACAAAAACGAGTGAAATCCAAAGGTTTTGTAAAAATGTCAGCCAATTGTTGTTTGATATCTACATGGTGAAGCATAATGTTTCCTTTTTCAACATTATCATGGAGAAAGTGATACCTAATGTCAATGTGCTTAGTTCTAAAATGTTGCACGGGGTTTTTAGCAATGCAAATAGCACTAGTGTTATCACAAAACAGTGGAACACTATCTAGATCAACCCCATAGTCCTTAAGTGTTTGAACAATCCATAGAATTTGTGAGCAAGCACTAGCAGCAGCTACATATTCAGATTTGGCCGTGGATTGTGCAACTGAGTTTTGTCTTCTAGAGGACCAAGCAACAAGTGAATTACCAAGAAAATGACAAGCACCAGAAGTACTTTTCCTATCAATCCTACAACCTCCAAAATCAGCATCGGAAAAAACTTTCAAAGTAACGGTTGAGGAAGAAGGAAGAAAAATGCCAAATTCTTGAGTTCCATGTAAGTACCTGAGAATCCTTTTGAGGGATTGACGATGTGAAGCACATGGGGAGGCTTGAAACCGTGCACAAAGACATACGCTAAATTATGTCCGGTCTTGATGTCATGAGGTACAAAAGTGATCCGATCATGCTTCAATATTCTTTTTGATCCACGGGTTCACCATCTTCATCAAGTTCAAGTGTTGTTGCTGTTCCCATTGGTGTCTGAAGAGGCTTTCTTTTGTCCATGTCAAAACGCCTTAGGAGGTCTTTTGTATACTTCGTTTGATGCACAAAGGTACCCTCCTTGGTTTGCTTGATTTGCAGCCTTAAAAAGTACGTGAGTTCTCCCATCATACTCATCTGAAATTATGAACTCATCATAGCTGAAAAATTGGACACAAGATCATGAGAAGCACAACCAAAGATAATATCATCCACATACACTTGAACGAATAATGAGTCATTGCCATGTTTAAGCACAAAAAGAGTTTTGTCAACCTTGCCCATGGTAAACCCATTTTCAAGTAAGATTGTTTTTAACCTATCATACCATGCTCTAGAGGCTTGTTTGAGACCGTACAAGGCTTTGGATAGTTTGTAAACATGATTAGGAAAATCTGGATTTTCAAAACCTGGTGGTTGTTTGACATAAACCTCCTCATCTATGTAGCCATTGAGAAAAGCACTTTTAACATCCATTTGATATAGCTTAAAACGTTTAGATGCAGCAAAAGCTAACAAAATTCTTATGGCTTCTAATCTTGTAACAGGAGCAAAAGTTTCATCAAAATCTAGACCTTCAACTTGAGTGAAACCTTGAGCAACCAACCTAGCCTTATTCCTAACCACAACCCCATCCTCGCTTTGTTTATTTTAAACACCCATTTAGTTCCAATTAAAGTGTGACCTTGAGATGGAGGTACAAGTTTCCAAACATTATTTCTTTTAAAATTTTCTAACTCTTCTTGCATGGCAATAATCCAAGATTCATTAGTGAGTACGTGTGATATATCTTTGGGTTCAAAAGAAGCAACAAAAGCAGAATGTACATGGAACTCTGGATCACAAAAACTAGACTGTGTGACTCGTTCGTGCAAGCTTCCAATAATTTGTTGTGGAGGATGACTTTTGAGAACCCGCAGGGGAGTGGACACTTCACAAGCTTCTTCTTCTTCATATTCATCACAAATCGATGAGCTTGTGTCTTGAGGAGGATCTGGACCAGCAATCGTGGTCGTCGGTGCTGGCTGTGAATCAAAATCAGGAGCTGGAACAATGTCATTAGCTGCTGAATTTTGGGGCAGCAGCTCCACCTCTTCCTCATCTTCAACGAAAATACTCCCCCCCCCCTGCGGATATGGATCTGGACCTGCAATGTTTGAGCTAGTACCTGGGCTAGCTTCATCAAAAGATACCTCACAAGTCTCCAAAATTTTGTTAGTGTCAAGTAAAAGCACACGGTGGCCTCTAGTATGAGATGGATAACCAAGAAACATGCCATCAACAGATCTAGGTTCAAATTTATCAAGATTACCAAGTTTCTTAAAAAAGAATTTGCATCCAAAGACCTGAAATTGTGTAACACTAGGCCTATGTCCAAACCGGAGCTCATATGGTGTTTTACCTAGCTTAGCGCGCAAGAAAACACGATTCGAGACATAACAAGCAGTTGCAATCGCATCAGCCCAAAATTTCCTAGGAGTTTGATATTCATCAAGCATATTCCTAGCCATCTCAACTAAGGTTATGTTCTTTCTTTCTAGAACACCGTTTTTTTTAGGTACATATGGTGAAGAAAATTGATGATCTATTCCATTTTCAGCACAAAAGTGATCAAACGATTGATTTTTAAATTCGGTTCTGTTATCACTTCTAAATGCTTTTAAAGATCCTGGGTGATCAATTGATAATCTAAGAAATAAAGTTCTAAAGCGAAAATGTTCATTCTTAGATGCCATAAAGTAAACCCAAGAGTATCTAGAATAATCATCAACAATCACAAGAACATACCATTTACCTCCGAAGGATTGAACACGTGAAGGTCCTACAGTGTCAAGGTGCAAAAGTTGACCCAGTTCAGTTGTAATGATTATTGTGAGAGGAGTATATGAACCTGCAACCATCTTAGCATGTCTACAAGAAGAGCACGCAATTTATTTGTCCCCTTTAAGCTTAGGCAGCCCACGTATGCGATCAAGAGCACTAACACGCGTTAGATGATCAAAGCCTACGTGACCAAGTCTACGATGCCAAAAATATAAGTCCTTTGAATCATTAGCAGCTAGACACCTATGCTTAGAGGAAGACATATCAAAATCAGCTTTGAAAACTCTTCCAAACCGAGACATGTTGAAAATAAGCTCACTATTTGAATTTACAACTTTGCAGCAATTTTTAGTGAAAATAATTTCCATATTTTCATCTAGTAGTTTTGAAACAGAAAGCAAGTTGTATTTCAAATTTTTAACAAGTGCCACATCGTTCAAAGTGCAGTGATTATTTTGCTCTAATCGAACCCTTAGCAATTATAGGAGTTGAAGAATTATCAGCAAAAGTAACATTCTCTACACGTGACACAAAAGAGAGGGAGGAGAACCATTCTTTGTTACCGGTCATGTGGCGTGAGCAACCTGAATCCACAATCCAAATGTTCTCCTTCCTCAAGCGTGTAACCTACATAGAAGCACAATACGTCGATGACTCAATTCTGGGGTTAGTCAAAAGGCATTTAGGAATCCAGTACTGAGTCACACGATGTCCAGCAGGAATAACACGCGAAAGCTGAGATAAAACAACATGTTTATGAGCCAAAGCTTGAGGATTTTTGTATCCAACTACTGTCCTACGAGATGTTACATGTGTAGCACAAAAAACAGTATGTTTGGGAGCAAAATTTGCATGTTTTCGACTTATTACAACAGGTTGCATGTTCTTATCATTCGGTTTAGCATGAGCAGCAAATTTTGCATGAAAGTTATGAGATCTAGCAATCATTTTTTTCCTTTTTCTGTTGTTTAGCTAGTCTATAACAAAAATCTATGACATGACCATCTCTACCACAGTAGGTACAATGAAATTTAACTTTGTGTTCATGTCTAGATGAGCAAGCAATATTTTTATTTGAAACCGAATGAGACAACACTCCTGCAGATTCGAAAACCACTTCTTTTTGTTTAGGAACTGTTTGAATCAAACCACTTCCTAATGATTTTAGGTGGATTTGCCTTAGCATGAGCATGAGAATCAAAACCTAAACCAGTTTTATCATTGCAAGACTTGGAAGAATTCAACAGCAAGTTTAGGTTCTTATTCCCATTACAAAACTGATCTAATTTCCTATGCATATCATCAAGTTTATTGGACAGATCAAGGCAAATTTCACATGAAGTTTTTCCTTTTAATTTGCAGTTGGAACAAAATTTAACTTCATGAGCACGTAAAGCATTGGTCAATATAGAAATTTCATTCATAGCATCTTAGAGTTTCTTATCAAGATCACCAGAAGTAGAACAATGCAAATCAATTGTAGAACAACTAGCATTTTTCAAGTTGTTATCATTAAGGGCAGCAAGCTCTCTATTCTTTTCAATTTCTAACTCAAGTTTATCAAGTGTGGAGATGTGCGCACTTCTTAATGAGGACAATTGTTCATATATTAAATCACATGAGGGACATGCATCATCACTAGTAATCAAATTTTTTAAATGGTTGATTCCAGATTCTAGTGATTCAATTTTAGCAGCACTATTCCTAAGCTTTTTGTCTTTTTTCTTAACTATAATAGTGGCACGAGAAATAGCATCACACATTTCTTCACAAGTAGGACATACCTCTTCATTATCGCTGTTGTGTTCTACCTCCTCCATACTTGATCTTGACTTGCCTGCAATGAAGCACAAGTTTGCCAAATCATCTTCATCTTCATCACTTCCAATGTCAATGTCGCTTGAGCCAAGTTCCTGGAGTGCGGAGATAAAACTGCTCACCAATTGGCGTCCTGTAAAACCCTTCTTTTTCTTCTTATCGTTTGTAGAGGAGTGCTATGTCCTTGTTTGCTTTTCATCTTGGGAAGTAGGGCCTGAAATGTTAGGGCAGTCTAAACAAAAATGTCCTGTCTTACCACATTTGAAACATCGTTGAGGTCCAGAGCTTCCTCTCCTTCTAGTTCTCACATTTTGTAATGCTTTCGAGAACCTAGTAGAGAGAAGTAATAGCTCCTCCTCTGGAAACTCCTCAACCTGTTCAAGGGTTAGAGAGGACAACAAAGCAAGTGTACCACAAGATGAAGATTGGCTGGAGCTAGGCATATCACGTTGAGAAACAAATGCAAAAGACTTGTTGGGGTTCTTACGTGAGATTATGTCAATTTCATGAGTTTCCAATTTACAATAAAGAACATCTAATGTAAGTGTACTTATGACAGTAGATTCACGAATGGATGTGACTTTTATCTCCCAAATTGACATGTCTAATGCACTTAGTAATTGCCTAGCATTTTCAGCATCTGAAAAATTAACATTGACGCTATGCAAGTTGTTGAGAATTTTATTAAAGCAAGTAAAGAGATCATCAATGGACTCACCGGGTTGCATCTCCAAGTGCATGTATTCTTTCTTGAACATGTCTTGCCTTACCCCCTTGATCGTGTTGGATCCTTCGTGGTAGTCACAAAGTGCTTTCCACACATCGTATGCAGATCGGAGGTATGCAACACGGTCGAAGTCGCTTTGAGTTAATCCTTGTATGATCAAGTTTCGAGCCTTGTTGTTGTTGTCGACATCTCTCAGATTTATAGCTGTACCTTGGTCGTTTGACGACACTTCGTAAGGCTTGTACATCTTTTCCTATATTGCGAAGCCTTGTGCCCGGATGAAAGCTTCCATACATGCCTTCCAAACCTGAAAATCAATACCACTAAAGACACAAGGTTTTGCGGAGTATTTCTCCATGATGATTAGTCAAAACACGTGCAAATCACAAAGGTTAGAGCAACCTTGCTCTGATACCAATTGTAGGATTGAAGAGCACGTGAAAAGCTACCAGAGGGTGGGTGAATGGTAGATTAAAAAATCTTACACAGCAGAAACAATTAAATCCCAACCCCTTCGGCAGAAAAACGATTTGTTAAAGAAATCGTGTGTGAGACTAATCTAAACATGTTTCACCTTGACAAAAGTGATATATATCAGATAGAATCAAGTCCCAAAGATGACACAACAAGAATCACTCAAATCCGTCGAGAGAAACTCAAGTCACGATTGAAAAATCGAACAAAGGTCAATCTGTCCTACCCGAGAAAAACAATTCTGGAATGCTGCAAAGAAACTCGTGCAGATCAGAAATCACAAATCCAATGACCATGAAATTTTGACAGATGATAAATAATCAAGTTGTTAAGACAACTCAAAAAGAATCATGTCAATTGAATCTGTAAAACTAGAGTTATGATAAAACCACAGAAGAAAGGTAGTGCCGTGCAGAAAACTCGACGAAAAAAACTTGTCTGGAACAAGTCGGACGAACAAGGCACAATAGTTCCTTTAAACTATGATCTTTATTCAATAGAACACAAGAGAAATAACTCCAAAGTCGTCACCCACGAGCTCTGGCCTCCCTTGCTTATATAACCAGCCCTTAGGCCAACCCAATCTCAACTAGGACTCTAATCCTACTCAAATCACGAATCGAAACTTTCCATAACTGCTTAGGACTCTTCTATATGCATATAGAAGCAATCTTAAGACTTCCAAACACCTTATGAACTTATCCCACAATCCTAAAACAACTCAAATTTGTGACCCAAACGAAATCCTATCATAACCAACTCAAATCTTTCCAATTTGAGTCAAACACGACTCAGCCGCAACTTGAGTCCATAACCTAGTCAGTTGGACCTTTCCGACCAATTCTTTACGTCCACATCTCTTCATCATGCCTCGGAACCATGTAGCCACGTCCATGCACTCCTTGCATACGTGCAAACATCTTCCAATGACGTCCACGATACCTTCATATGCATTGTTCTTGATTCAAACATGATGTGCAACCTCCCGATCAACTCAACCACAATTCCTCCCGAACTTGGTTGTTGAACCTCATCTTCTCCCTAAGACTAGTTCAATGGATCTTGTCACTAGCAATGTCTTGAACTCAAGCAACACGTGCACATGAACAAACAACCAATACTTCCAAGCACAAGTTCACGACTTGACTCTCATTAGTTCCGAAACCACAACACGTACGTGAGCACCTCACATAAGCATGTTGCAAAACCACAGTAAAATGATATCAGCCATATGAACCAAAATGCACCAAAAACTTAGCAAATGAATACTAAGCAATCTTTCCAACAATGTAAAGCAAGTTCTAGACAATTCACAGTAAAAGCAGGAACATTACGATCAAGCTCCAAAACTTGTCAAAGCTAACCGGAGCTTGAGCTGGAGCTTACCAAAGCTAGTACAACCTAGCAAAAACTCGGACCTAGAGTCGTACCTTGCTAAAAAAGTGTTTTGGCAATATTTAGAACTTTTATCATCAAAGCCAATGTATTCAACACAAGCCAATGTATTCAACACTCATAGGTCTCACACCTCTTCATGAAGAAATTCAAGAGGATGATGAAGAGAAGACAAGGGGGTAAATCAAGTGATGGAAAAAAAAGAAAAGTAAAGACCAAAGTTGAGGCGGGCTTGCTATAACTGTGGTGAATATGACCACTTTATAATTGATTGCCCATATGCAGAAAACAAGAAGAAGACCAAGGAAACAAAGCCTCAACCTAAGAAGTTCATCAAGAAGAAAAAGCAAGTTGGACAGGCGCACCTAGGAAAGGAGTGGGACTCAAATGATGAGTCCTCGTTCGAAGAGGAAGAGGAGATGGCTAGCATAGACATCATGAAGACATCGAGGAAATCCACCCTCTTCCCAACTATTGGCACAAGGAAGAACAACGACACCTGTCTCATGGCAAGGGAAGGTAAAAGAAAGGTAACATCTAAGTCTTCCTCCTCGCATTCTTACTCTAGCGATAGTGATGCCAATAGTGATAATTAAGATATGCTTGTTGGCCTTGATAAGAAAACTGCCGCAAGAATGAAATTCTTAATGGATAAACTTTTTGATAAGGAGGAGCTTGTTGATCGACAAGAAGATATGATCATCCTTCAAAAGGAGGGGTATCTTAAGATCAAAAAGCTCCTTGAACTTGAAAAGGAGCAAAGCAAGTCACTTGAACTTGAGCTCGCTTCAAGCAAGGAAGCTTGCTTGAAGTTAAGCGACTCAAATGCTAATCATCAAGGATGAACTTGCTAACTTAACCAAAGTTAACAAGATCTTTGAGGAGCAAGTTGAGCCACTCAAGAAAAGTGAACCTTCATCCTCTTCAAGCTCTCCTTATCCATGTTGGTAAACCCCTTAAAAGTAAACCCCTTAAAACTTAACCTACTACTACTTGTACATGTGCTAAAATTGATACTAGCTTGAAAGACAAGTCAACCCCGACCAAGGACAAGCATCCTTCCTGTGGTGGCATATTTGACAACGAGAACATTAAGTATGCACGCAGTGCATACTTGGCCACAAGACCTCCTAATGTCAAATATGGCATTGGGTATTCCTATGGTGAAAAGAAAAATGCTAGAAACCATCAGAATAACAAAGAGCATAGTGTCTTTGTGAAGGGAAACTCCCCTCAAGTTAGAAAACCTAACGATGTTGATAAGTTCAAAAACATTAACACATATGAGCAACAATTATGATTTAGAACTTTTGATGCATCTTATGTTCTTATAAAAACGCTTTTGGTAAAGTGCATGCCAAATATGTTGGGCCATGCCATGGGAACATCAAGTCCTAAAACCAAGCAAGCTTGGGTACCTAAAACCAAGACATAATTTGTTTTTGTAGGCCTACTCCTCCGGTGGAGCAAAATGGGTGCTAGACAATGGATGCACCAACCATATGACCGGAGAACGAAGAATGTTTGTAGAATATGAAGAAAATGAGGATCCAAGCGAGGGCATCTATTTTGGAGACAATAGTCAAGGAAGGGTGCTCGGTACTGGTAAAATTGGAATATCATCTCAACACATGCTTTCTCATGTTTTGCATGTCGACTCCTTAGATTATAACCTTCTGTCCATATCTCAATTATGTGACAAGGGTTATAATTGCTTGTTCACTAATGAGGGTGTGATCGTTTCTAGAAGGAGTGATGACTCAGTTGCATTTAAGGGTGTGTTAAAGATAAAACTTTATCTTGTTGACTTCAACAAAGATAAATCCGAACTTGACACATGCTTGATTGCAAAGACCAACATGGGTTGGCTGTGGCATAGACGGCTAGCACATGTTGGTATGAGGAATCTTCAAAAACTCCTCACGGGCGATCACATCCGAGGTTTGAAGGATGTTGTTTTTGAGAAAGACAGGCCTTGTAGCGTGTGCCAAGCCGGGAAGCAAGTAGGAGCACCCCATCCCGCGAAGAACATCATGTCAATGACAAGACACTCGAGCTACATCACATGGACCTATTCGGTCCAACCGCTTACATAAGCATCGGCGGTAATAAATATGGCTTAGTAATTGTTGATGACTTTTTGCACTTCACGTGGGTTTTCTTTTTGCATGATAAAACAGAAACTCAAGGAACCCTCAAGAAGTTTCTCAAGTGTGCCCAAAATGAGTTCTCATTGAAGATCAAGAACATACGAAGCGACAACAGCATGGAGTTCAAGAACACTCAAGTTGAGGAGTACCTAGACGAAGAGGGCATCAAACATGAATTTTCTGCACCGTACTCACCTCAACAAAATGGAGTGGCCGAAAGAAAGAACCGAACCCTCATAGGGATGGCAAGAACAATGCATGATGAGTACAAGACATCGGATCGGTTTTGGGCTGAAGTGGTCAACCCCGCTTGTCACGCCATAAACCGACTCTATCTTCATCGCCTACTCAAGAAGACATCATATGAGCTACTCACGGGTAACAAACCTAATATTTCCTATTTTCGTGTTTTCGGTTCTAAATGTTATATCTTGAACAAGAAGCCTAGGACTTCAAAGTTCGCTTCAAACTCTTACGCCTATCATGTCTTCAACAAGGTCTTCAGACTTGTTGAAGTTGCACGTGACGTAGTGTTCGATGAAACTAACGGCTCTCAAGAAGAGCAAGTTGATCAATGTGTGCTAGATAGAGAAGAAGCTCCTTGTCAAAAGCTGAGACGAATGGAGTTGGGCGATGTTCGACCACAAGTGTTACCTCCAAATCAAAATGAAGAAGATGAACCACACGTCGAGGTAATGGATCAAGGGGGAGCTTCTACACTAGATCAACCTCAAGAAGATGAAGATGATCAACACACAAATGAGGGAAACCATCTAGGGGGAGTAGAAGATGACCATGAAGCCTCAAGACCACAAGTGCCACATCCAAGAGTACACCAATGCGTCCAAAGAGATCACCCCGTCGACAACATAATCGGTGACATCCAAAAGGGAGTAACTACTAGATCTCGAATTGCTAATTTTTGTGAACATTACTCTTTTATATCCTTTTTGGAACCATGCAGATTGAGGATGTATTGAAATATCCGGATTGGGTGGTGGCAATGCAAGAAGAACTCAACAACTTCAAACGGAACGAGGTGTGGGAACTCATCGAAAGACCCAAGTTCAGTGTCGTCGGCACCAAATGGGTCTTTCGCAACAAGCAAGACGAACACGGGGTGGTGACAAGGAACAAGGCACAACTTGTGGCCAAAGGGTATTCACAAGTTGAAGGTTTGGATTTCGATGAAACCTTTTCTCCCGTAGCTAGGCTTGAATCAATTAGAATATTACTTGCATATGCTACTCACCATAATTTCAAGCTCTATCAAATGGATGTGAAAAGAGCCTTCCTCAATGGACCAATCAAGGAGGAAGTGTACGTGGAGCAACCCCCCCCCCCCCTGCCGGATTCAAAGATCAAGAGTTCCCCGACCACGTGTTCAAACTGCGTAAGGCTCTCTATGGCCTCAAACAAGCTCCTAGAGCTTGTTATGAGTGCCTTAGAGATTTCTTGATTGAAAATGGTTTTAAAATTGGCAAAGCTGATTATACATTGTTCACAAAGCATTTTGACAATGATCTTTTTATTTGTCAAATTTCTATTGATGACATTTTCTTTCGTTCAACTAACAAATACTTTTGTGAAGAATTTAGTAAGATTATGACAGATAGGTTCGAGATGTCCATGATGGGAGAGCTGAAATACTTCTTGGTATTCCAAGTGAGGCAACAAAAGTAAGGGACTCATAAGCCAAACCAAGTATACTCAAGACATACTCAAGAATTTTGGAATGGACAAGGCAAAGCCAATAAAGACTCCCATGTCAACAAATGGACACTTGGATCTAAATGAAGATGAACCAAACGTGGATCAAAAGGTATATCACTCCATGATTGGATCCCTACTTTACTTTTGTGCATCTAAGCCTGATATTATGTTGAGTGTGTGCTTGTGTGCAAGATTTCAAGCCAATCCTAAGGAGTGTCATTTGACAACTGTAAAAGGATCTTGCGGTATTTAGTTCATACACCCAACCTAGGACTTTGATATTGTAAAGGTTCCAAATTCAATCTCATTGGATACTCCAATGCAGATTATGCCGGATGCAACGTAGATCGAAAAAGTGCCTCCGGTACATGCCAATCTCTAGGTAGATCCCTAGTTTCTTGGTCCTCCAAGAAACAAAACTCCATTGCCTTATCCACGGCCGAAGCGGAGTATGTTGTAGCCGGGAGTTGTTGTGCACAACTCCTTTGGATGCCACACACTCTAAGTGATTACGGTTACAATATGAGTTGTATTCCACTACTTTGTGATTATGAGAGTGCCATTAAAATTGCCCATAATCCTGTTGAGCACTCTAGGACCAAACACATAGACATCCGGCATCACTTTTTGAGAGACTACTCAATGAAAGGAGACATAGCAATTTCCATGTCAACACTGAAAAACAACTAGCCGATATCTTTACCAAGCCACTTGATGAAAAACGTTTTTGCGAACTCTGAAATGAACTAAATATCCTTGATGCTCGGAATGTGGCTAGAAAACTTGCATACATGTATGGATACTTCAAAATGCGTTGATTGTGTTGTGAAAATCATCTCTCTCAATTTTCTCCGAAAAACTATTTCAATTACTTGATCTTGGTGAATTATGGTCATTGCTTGACTGTTGTATGTTTACTGATCATATTCATCAAGATTATTTGATTGTTTGACCCTATTTTTCCTTATAAGAACCTTCGAATAAATACGCATGGGCTAATTATATCTGTTTTGGTGACCACAGACTAGTCCGTGATTATCCGAACTAGTCTGCACACTGCAGACTAGTCCGCAGAGTGTCTGGTAGTCCGGACTAGTCCGGCCGACCACGGACTAGTCCGATTTTTTGACTCCATAACCCTAGGTGCCGCCAAAACCCTAACCTCCTTCACCCTCACAACTCACCTCACATTCTCTCTCTCACTCGAATGCCCCCAAGGCGATTTGGCGATTTCTCCATCAAATCCCTTCAAGTTTGGGTGGAAATCGATCTCCATTGCTAGGGGATTGAAGACCACGGACTTTTCCACACCTCAAACTCCTCCTTCATCAAGAATCGAAGAATTTCAGTAAATTTCCCCCCAAACCCTAGAAACTTTGATCTCTTCCATTTTGGATCAAATAGCTTAGTTCCTTTCAGCTAATACATGCTTCCTTGGTGTATTACATCTATGTTAAGCTATTTTTGTATTGAGCAACACCATTTGTCTCATAGTTAGGGTTTGAGATGTTGAACACCAGACTAGTCCACACATGAGCACCGGACAAGTCTGATTTTTAACTGAACTCAACCCTAAAATTCCAACTACTCAATGCATACCCTTGCCATCAACACTCATCCATTCCTTGCATAATCTCTTTGTCAGGACAATGTCGAATGAGAACATCTCCGACTTTGAAGATGAGATGGAACAAGATTTGTTGCCGCGTGCTTCGGAGTCTTGCGATAACAAGAGGCAAGAGCGTGCCTCCGAGCCAGCATCTTCTCCACCTCAGGTGCGATGCAAGGTTCTGGCCAAGAAGCATGCGTCCAAAGTCAAGGATGCAGCTGGCTCTAGCTCGGCAGCTCCTCGCCAAGCTAAAGGCAAGGGAAAGGGAATTGCCTCGGGCCTGATCGGCCCTCTCAAGATGAATGCACTGAGATAGGGGAACAAGGACCCCTGTGAAGAAAGGTTCAATGGCAAGGTAAGCGATACGGCTTCCAAGCTCAGAATGGTGGATTGCTATAGCAGATCAAAGAAGGCAGCTGACTCCAAATTCTGGAGCAACTTCCACGCAGATTACTACAATTTCGTGTACATGCAGATGAAGAATCTAGTGGTCAAGAGTCAATGGATTGACTGGAGTCACTTTGAGAGGAAGAGTTGCCCAGCCTTCAATGAAGTGATACAAGTTGTAGAAAGGCATGGGCTCAAAGGCTTGTTTGCTTTCGGGTGAAACTGGAACGATGAAATCATCACTCAATTCTATGCCACCTGCTACTTTGCTAGTGATGAGTAGGAGAGGATGACTTGGATGACACATGGATCCAAGTACACTATTACCTATGATGATTTTGCGAGACTGCTTCACCTAAAAGACACCAGCAACAATGAGCTCACTATCCACAACATTGGTGTCTTGGGGAAGGATAAGACGGACTTCCTTTATGATACTAGCCTGAAGTACAACCCTCCATCGACCAAGAACATGAAGCCCTTCTTCATGGTACTTAATAGGGTGCTGAGGAAGACAATAGCTTCGAAAGACGGAGATGCAGGAAGTGTGCAAGGGTACTTGAGGACCCTAATGAAGGTGATTAGCAAGAACCGGAAGTTTGATATCTTTGACTATATTTGGAATGACATGGTTAATACCTCCTGCACACCGAACCGTTCCTATGGCTATGCGCCCTACCTCATGTTCATTATTGAGAAGGTCACATGAATTGAGTTCATTAAGAATGTGGAGCACACTCCCTTGAGGCCTCAGAAGCCTACCCAAGCTGCCCTCCCAGCTGCTCCATCCCCAGTGTCTAGCGAAGAGGCTCCGATGAGAGCTCAAGGAGATGCGAGGACTGCTCCCGCCACTAGGGTCCCTCCTCAAAAAGGGTCTCCTAGTGGAATCTTAAAATACTTGGCCGCCATCGTTGGCTCATGCAAGAAGGGCGAAGTGAAAATTCATAAGCTGAACAAGGTAAGGAAGGATGACATGAGATATATAAAGCAAAATGTCAAGCAGATCTGTCAGAAGCTGGAGATTGAGCCCATCAGATCTCCAATTATCTCAGATGACTCCGCATCTGACTTCGTTGAGCTTGGACCTTTGACTCCTTCTCATCTTGCCTATTTTGGCATTGGGGGCACTTCGAGTGGATCCGCTCCTCCTCCTCCTCCACAGCCTGAAGATGAAGATGAAGATGAGGAGAGGACCGATAGCGAGGAATGAAGGCACTAGATCCCTCCTCTCCTTCTTTTTGGTGTCTTGATGCCAAAGGGGGGGGGATTGAGGGGGGGGGGGTCACTAAGTGTAGCTGTAGGATGCGAGGAGAGCTCTATTTGTGTTTATTTTAGGTTGTAAAACTTTATCTGTGTTCTCCCATACTTTTGGTCTTGTGATGTGGTGCTAAGACTATGCTTATGCCTCTAAGTTATATTTATGAAATTTTTGATGATGATTTGCTACAATACGTGCTTATGCTCTGAAATTGACATATATGCTTGATGTTGAGATAATTATGTCAATTGTTTCATTTTCATCACAATTATTGCTCACACACACGTAGTTTTGCACCCCACCATAAAGAGTGCACATATGCCTTATGTTGTTATGCTTAATTTGTTCCAAACACATATGTGCACAATTTATGAAAATTCTGCATTTTTAGTCATATTTGTGAAATCTCAATTGGTTGTCATCAATCACCATAAAGGGAGAGATTGAAAGTGCATCTAGGCATCCCTTGTGGGTTTTGGTTGATTATGACAAACAAATGAGATCCTAACCAAATTGTTGAGATGAGCGCAGGTTTTAATGAAATTATGAAAAAAGCACAAAAAGAAAGGAGAATGAGGGTCTATATGGAAAAGAGATCAAGAGTTGAATAGACTAGATCATTGTGTATGGAGTGTGTTTGAGAAACACACCCAAAGAGCTCAAGCACAAGAAAACTCATTCACTGCACAAATTCATACAGGTCCGGACTAGTCTGATATACCCCGGACTAGTCCGATAATCCCTCTGTTCAGAATCGAACAAGTCCTCCCAGTGTGGACTTGTCTGCACAGTCCAGGTTTACACAGACTGGACTAGTCTGATATCACCATGGACTAGTCTAATATCTTTATGACTAAGATCGCACTAGTACTGCCCAGTGCGGACTAGTCCTCAACACTTCACGGCTTTTCACAAAATCGGACAAGTCTGATATCACTACAGACTAGTCCGATATCCTTCTGACCCAAATCAGACAAGTCTGATATCTGCCCGGATTCGTCCAAAAAACCCTCTGACTAAAATCGGACAAGTCCTCCAAGTGCGGACTTGTCCCCAATTCACTAAGAGTTTCACCACCACGGTCGGACTAGTCCGGTATGTGCCGGACTAGTCTGAACATTTACAAAGACAAAAAAACGGACTAGTTTGCCCCTGGCCAGACAAGTCCGATAATTCGGGATACTTAGGGTTTCTAACACGCCGCACACCAGACTAGTCCGGAGTCCACCACGGACTAGTACGGACTTTGATAACCCTAACGGTAACCCTTGGAAACCCTAGTATAAATAGAGGTGCACGACCCAATTATGAACTCTCTTGACTCACTGCACCGTCACACCCTCCAAGAGCCTAGAAAACATGTCTCTCCACACAATCCAACAAAAGAAAGATCAAATTTGTGTGGATCAACTCTAGATCAAAGGAGAGACATGATTCTTCACGTTTGAGTTCTTGGGTTTGATTCTCTCACACACTCTTGTTGTTTCATTGCAGATCTTACGAGTGTGTTTGTCGGTGGTTTTGATCCGGTAGATCTCCCGACACTACTAAAAGTGTTTGCGGAGTTTGAAGTTCGGTGTGGGAGCGCGGAGATTCAAGAAGGTGAAATGTAAAATGACACAGGAGACACAAATATTTACGTGGTTCGGGCCGCCTGAGCGTAATACCCTACTCCACGAGGTGTGTTGGTGTTGTATTGGATGTATGAACTCAACTCAGGTGATGTGAGTTGAGAGCGCGTGTGAGCCGATCAGACCAGATCAGATCAGATCTTCTCAGATCAGATCTTCTCAGATGTTCTCTATGTATCATCGGCCTGTCCTTTTATAGTACAAGGACAAGCCGTTACAAGTTGGCCTGGCCCGACATGTGGCCCCAGCGGCTACTAATATTGATACACATTTGATGCGCTTAATTACCCTTAATGACCGAGTTACGGGCTTTGACAGTGCCATTACTGGTAATAAGGGTCGTCCGATCGTGTGTCATTAACATAGTATTAATGACACTTAATCGGGTCTTGAAGTCCTTGATTCCCCTTTGAAGATCCGAAGTCGTTGTGGATACTACCGAAGGTTTGAGGCTGAAGATCCGATTGTTGGACACATGGCAGCTCCGGAGCATACTGTGGGGAACAGATAGGTCCGGTGCCACCAGACACGTGTCAGTTCCGGAGCTTCCCTCAATCTGGGGTTAGGTCCGGGGGTGCCGTTATGGTACATAGCCCGGAGCTTCCCCCTTGTGGGCGGTAGCTCCGGTTTGATGGTACACGTGGCGACCCTGGGACTAACCATGTTGGGGAAGCGAGTCCGGTTATGTCAGACATGTGGGCCTCCGAAGGTCTTCAAATCAAGTAGATAACATTTCCTTGAGATATTTGCAATCTCAAGGGGTATACGGTACTCAGGGTACCGACAGTGGCCCCCTGGGCCCACCTCTGGGGAAGACCCCTTGGGTGAAGTCATTCCGCCGGAGGTGGGTCCATCCTTCGACTTTTGAGATGAGTCTTCAAAGGTCTTCAGATGTGCCATTGGCGATAGTTTTGGAGTTTAATCCTCGCCACGTGGCATATCCTGTGTGCGGCAAATGAGATCTTTGGTGTGCGGATCTCACGCAATTGAAGGTCGCCGGTTCCCAATACGAAAATCGTATCGGTTCCGCGCGCCTTGTCAGGCCGCTGCCTTCGGGCTTCTCGCCTTTCATGATGACAACCGTTCGCCTGGGTAAGAACCTTGACTCGATTGTCGGGGTGGTCCCGGGCCCTCTTGTCATCGGCAGGGTGAAATTTTTGAATAGTATCTTTGGCTTCCCTATGGTTTCCATCCAAGCGTTGCGGGGGCTTACTTAAGAAGGAAAGCGCGCACCGTGTGGGGTTCTTTACGCCTCTCATCTGAACTTGCGCTCGAACTCCCAAACTTGTGCTTGCTTTTCCTCCCTTGCCTCGCTGTGCTGCGATGGAGTTGGGTCTCCGCGAGAGCCGCTTGAAGACCGAAAGTGACATGAAGAAGGTCCGGACCCTCATGGGGTGGTCCTCGGACTTCTTCAACCACCTGGTCCGCACCGAGGGAAAGCTCCCATTCGAGAAGGAGCACGCTGGAGAGATGGTGTACTTTTTTGCGTACGCCATGGTGGGGTTGATCCCACCTTTTTCCTCCTTTTTCTTGATGCTGCTAGACTTCTATGGTCTGCAGCTGTACCACCTTGGCCCCCACTCCATTCTTCTAGTGTCTGTCTTCGTCCACTTCTGTGAAATGTGGGTGGGCATCCCCCCCTGCATTGAGCTTTTCCGGACCTTCTTCACCGTCCATACCACTGGAAGAAGTGATGAGTACCTTGGCTTCTACTACTTTGTGAAGCGCAAGAAGTGCCCATTCAAGTACCTCCGGTCGTTTCCCTCTAGAAAGTGGGACGATTGGAAGAAATATTGGATAGTCATCCGGGTGGAGGAGCACGAGAAGTTGGAGCTGCCCGAAGGCCTCCCCAACATCGACACTGCAGTCTGGAGTGAAGCTCCGGTGCTGTCGGATGACTTCAACCCTGCTCTGACCAGGATCCGCCAATGTGTAGAGGGAGGATTAACTCCTCAGGTGGTATTTTGCAATTTCCTGGTCAACAGGTGGGCACCACTGAAGAAGAGAGAAAAACTCGCTTGGACCCTCAACAGTGTGATGGACGACGATCGGGTCGAGACCGGGCTGAAGTCCAACATGGAGGGGGCGACCTTGGAGTTTCATCTCAAGAAGTTCCAGCACGGCATCGACGTCGCAGGTGATGACTTGACCCCGCCACCAGCTTTCCTCCCTCTGAACGTGGAAGTACAGTTCAGCAGGGAGCTCCGGCGGATGATGCCTGCGCTTGACGACCTCGGTGTCGTCGAGAGACGATCGACTTCCAGGGTGGTGATCCCTGGGGCTTCTGAAGGTGGCTCCGCCCCTGCCCCGAAGCCAAGGACCGAAGTCGTCGACAAGGGCAAGGAGCCGGCGGCCGAACCCTCGAGACAGAAGAGGAAGCTAAAGCATGCCGACGGAAGGTCCGTCAGGCCTGCACCCTCTGCAGCAGCTCCTTCTCCCCGAAGGCGGAGGTCTTCTACAACTGCAGCGACTGCATCTGCAGCAGTGTCTTCCCGGGGTGTTAGCCCCGGGCATGTGACTCCAGTACCAGGGCCAGCTGAGGTCTCTGGGTTCGGAGGTCCTTCCCGGTCGAGGGGGGCCTCGACTAAGGAAATGCTCGCGGCTGAAACAAGTTCCGGGGGGCCTTCTGGAGCTACCACGCCGGCGGCGGCCATGGTCCGTCCAGAACGCCCGGGAAAGAGATTTCGTGCAAGCTGGCGCGGAAGCCTTCCGAGGTAATTTTTAATCTTTACCTCAGACAGTTGTTTTGTTGTAGTAACTGTTTTTTAAGTTTCTTCATCCATCATCTGCAGCGTCCCCAAGAAGAGGAGTGAGGCTCCGCCCTCAGCCACAGCCGCTGAAGCTGTGAGGGCGGAGGCTTCTGCTCCTGTCCTGGTGCCGCCCCAAGTGGTGGCTGAAGCTGCGGCAGCTCCGGCGCCAGCTGTCGTGGTCATGGACCTCGACTCATCCCCCGAGACTCCCGTGGTAGAGCCGGACCATGGGAGAGAAGATGCGCCAGCGGCACTTGCCCCGGAGGTTGAAGCCCCGGGTCTTCATGCTGAGATGTTGGAAGCTTCGGCCGCTGAGCCGGAGGAAGCAGTGATTCCGGCCCCAGAGCTGGAAATTGTCAAAGCCCCAGCGGTTGAGCTGGAGGTTATTGAAGTCCCGGCGAGTGGGCCGGATGTTGAGGAAGTCCCCATGGTTGAGCCATCTACCTCCGAAGCTCCGGCCTCAGAGCCAGTTGCCACTGAAGCTTCGGCTGCAGAGCTGGTTGCAGTTGAAGACCTTCTGGCACCTGAGTCGGTCATTGCGGAGGCATCAACACTCGAACCCATGATGGTCGAGGCGCCAACACCCGAGCCACCAGCGGAGGAGGAGCCCAGGCCGGAGCCGGAAGTAGCCCCTGCTCCGGAATTGATGACGGCGGAGGTGCCTACTGCTGAGCCAGGGTGTCCTGATGAAGTCGTTGGCCCCCTGCCCGAGGGGTCAAATGAAGACCTGGCGGCAGGGCCTTCGGAACCACTTCCGGAGGTCGGAACTTCTTCTGTGGGACCCTCCTCGGTGGTGACTTAGGCTATCCTAGAGGACGGCCCTAGTGCCATGGAGGCTCAGGGGACACTCTTGTGGAGTGGGACCCAATTTTTGTAAGCGAGAACCCGCTGGAACCAGCGGAGGAGACCCCAGCAGGTCCAGACCCTATTCCCCTGTCGTTGTCCATTGACAACGCTTGCTCCAGTCTGCGTCAAGTCCAACTGGCGTTCTACCACGATAGTAAGGCTCTTGAAGAGGAGCGCCAAACCCTTAGGTGGTGGCGTAATCGGCTCTACTTCGAGACCAAGCTGACGCAGTCGAGGCTGGCAGACGATAAGGAGTGGATCAAACAGGAGAAGGTCCGCCTAGAATACTAGGGAAAATTATTGGATGATAGGGAGAGCTTGACTCGTGCCCTCGACACTCAATCCCGGGCCATTTATGAGCAGACCAAGGCAGCTAATAGTGCGGCTGATGATCGCCAAGAAAGGCTTGAAGCCATTAACACTAGCCTCATCAAGCGCCGGGAGGCACTTGAGGAGAGGTAGAAGAAGCCCGAAGACAAAGAGCAAAAACTCCTAGAGCTGCGGGATGATGTCGTGAAGAGGGAGGAGGAGCTCGCCGAAAAGGTGGCTCTGGCTGACAAGGGCCTCGAAGAACGCACCAAGAAATTGGAGGAGCGTTGCGTTGAGGAGGAGGAGAAGGCCTAGGTGCGAGGGTAGGAACTCTACAAGCAAGAGTGTGCCATCGCTGCCAGGGAGAAGAAAGTTAGGGGCCGGGAGAAGGACCTGGTCGACCGCTGGAACAAGATCCACCTCCGGGAGGAGGAGCTCAAAAAAATCGAGAAGCAGGTTGCTGAAAAGATTCAGCAAAATGCCAAAGAGGCTGAGCGCCTTGCTCGTGAGAATTCTGAACTGGCGACAGCTAAAAGATCCTTGGAAGAACTGAAAGGCTTGAGGACTGCGGACTCCCTACAGGTTTGGGAGTTCCTGAGCAAAGCCAACGACGCGCTGACACCAATGGGCTTCAGTCCCGTGTGTCCGGATGATCCGGAGCCGGAGCTGGACCTGGGTTGCAAGCATTGAGCTCGGCGGGTGACAAACTCTCCAAGGTGGGTGACGCCATCGCGGACCAGTTGGAGGCTGAGGGGCAGTCCCTAGCGAAGAACGTCGCAGAGTATGTGCTGACTTGTTACACCAGCCGGGATCCCCAATTTCCTCTGGACCCGGTGCTTGAAGGTCCCGTCGAAGGAGAAGGTGAAGCCACCCGAGCCAACGTGTCGGAAGTTGCTCAAAAGGTCGCCCAGTTCTTCCATAGGGTCTAGGACCATCTCTGTAGCTCCCACTTGTATTCTCTCTTTTTCTTCCCCAATTTTGTAATCCCTTGTCTCCAGATGAATGAAATCCACAATTTGTTAATGAATTTCATTTTTTGTCTTCAACACTTCTGCCTTCACTTGGCCCCCTGGTAGATGTACACAATTTGATTGTGAACATGTACCAAGAGTATATTGTATTTTGTTGAAGACTCATTTGCATCGAACTTGTAGAGTGTAGGTACGAAGTCTTCGATAGTGAAGGCCCCCTGAGGTTGTCGGAGCTTAGAAGCTCTAGCATTGACTACCGTCGGAGCTTAGTAGCTCCGGCAATAGTCACTATCAACGCGTAGAGCATCGATAGTTAGCCCTCCGGGGTGTCGGAGCTTAGTAGCTCCAGCAGTGACCTTTGCCAACGCGTAGCTTGTCGGCAGTAGACTCCGCTTGTGGGGTCTTCTCACCATCTTTTATTCTGCATCGACGGCTGGCCCCCATAGCTTTGTCGGAGCTTGGTTGCTCCGGTAATGCTCGTTTTCAATGTTTAACATCGATCACAAGCCATCTAGGGGGAGTCGAAGCTTTGTTAGCTCCGGCTTTTTTCCATCAACGTGGATTCTTTATTTTTCCTGCACAATGAAGCCAAGAAAAATAGTAAAATTCGCTCCTTGCCTATAACTTCGTCGTGGCTTACGATTCCCAAGAAAGTTTTAGGTCAAACACAATTCTGAATACAACCGAATGTGTTGCCTTCTTTCTTCCAGATCCAATTGTACTTGGACCCGCCTTACTTTGGCCTGCCGGGGTGTAGGTAGAGTGGCGTACTTAGGGTGCTTGACCAGGCTAAGTCAATAGCACACTCCGGCCATAGATTGGCTTGGCGGCATTCAGGCGAGTGGGCCATGAACAATGTTTGAATCGAAAAGAATTGACAATACAGCTCGAATTGTACATGAACCGGTCGAACTAAAATTTCTTAAGAATTGCAAAACTTTTTTATAGACAAGAAAGAGAAAAATAAAAAATGTTGAGCCTGTACAAAATAAATGCACGTGGAGTCTGTTTCACATGAAGATGTCTTTCATTATAGGTCCGGGGTACAGGGGAAACAAGTACACTCTTAGGGTACAGAACCAAGCTAAGCATGTTTCATTTCTCGTTTGACCCAGGGTAGCTAGCCACACTTTTAGTTCTGAGACTGTGACAAGTGTTGCATGAACTTTGCGGACCTTCCGGGAAAGGTGTGGCTGTTCTCCCGGAGGAACTACCCGACTCTGTACAATGACTCTATAACATACACCTCAAGTTACTACAGACTTACCTCCGTGATATTAAGTGTAGAACTTACGAAGGTGCTCAATATTCCAAGGATTTGGGAGAGGTGTCCCATCCTCGGTAGCCAAGCGAACGCTTCCGGGACGGGATACTTTAATCACTCGGAAGGGTCCCTCCCAGTTGGGGGAGAGTTTGTTTAACCCTTCTCTGGATTGTATTCTTCGTAGCACCAGATCGCCTTCCTCGAGATGTCGGTTGTGTACATGCCGCTGATGATAGTGTCGAAGGGCTTGGCGGTATCGGGCATTCTGAACAGCTGCTTGGCACCTTCCCTCCTCAAGGAGGTCTAGGTCTTCACGCCGGAGCTGGTCCTACGTGGCTTTGTCGAAGGTCCGGACCCGGAGTGACCCCAAGGTGATTTCCGGAGGAAGGAAAACTTCAGCTCCGTACACCAGGAAGAAGGGTGTCTCTCCAGTTGACTGGTTTGGAGTTGTCCTATTGGCCCATAGAGTGGGCGGAAGCTCTTCAATCCAGTTGGCTCCATGTTTTTTCAGGCGCTCATAGGTGCGCGTTTTGAGTCCTTTCAGGATTTTAGCATTTTCTCTCTCGGCCTGGCCATTGCTTGCCGGGTGAGCTTCAGAGGCGTAGCAAACTTGAATGCCGAGGTCTTCGCAATATCCTTGAAATGCAGAGCTTGTGAATTGGGTCCCGTTATTAGTAATGATTTTGTTTGGGACTCCAAATCTGCATACAATAGACTGCAAAAATTTGATAGCAGATTGCTTATTTATTTTCACAACTGGAGTTGCTTCCGGCCACTTGGTGAACTTGTCAATGGCGACGTACAGGAACTTGTAACCTCCGACGGCTCTTGGGAAAGGTCCCAAGATGTCCATCCCCCACACAGCGAAGGGCCATGTAGGAGGTATCATTTGTAGAGGTTGAGCCGGTGTGTGAATTTGCTTTGCATGAAATTGGCATGCTTCACATTTCTTCACCAGCTCAGTTGCATCCTGGAGTGCTGTAGGCCAGTAGAAGCCATGCCGGAAGGCTTTACTGACCAGCGTGCGGGAAGACGCGTGGTTTCCACACTCGCCTCCATGGATTTCTGCGAGGAGCTCGCAGCCTTCTTCCCTTGTGATGCACCGCATTAGGACGTCCTTGGCACCGCACCGGTAGAGATCCCCTTCTACCAACGTGTATCTTTTAGCCAATCTGACTACCCGGTCAGCGGATACATCATCGTCAGGAAGGATGTTGTCTTTCAAGTAGCTCCAGATCTCCGAGATCCATGCATTGGAGCTAACATGAGCATTTGAGTCTTGCGTGCTGGGTTGCTCGGAGCTTTCGGGAGCACCTACAACCCTTGATGGCTGCCATGGTAACAGGGCCATCAGCACCGTCAGCTTCGAGATGCTGATCTTGCCCCCTTCGCTCAGTTCGACAGGCTGAGCTGTGGGTTTTGACAACCTCCGGACAAAAGTTCTGTCAGGAGCTGGAGCTCTGGTTGTCGCTTTCGTCGAGAGTTCGTCGGCTTCAGCGTTGTGGATACGCTAGACGTGGTGGAGGTCTAGGACTTTGAAGTCCTTCTGAAGCCTCTGGACTTCAAGGAGGTAAGCAGCTAGCTGGAGATTGTTGCAGGAGCATTCACCCTTCACTTGTTTAATGATGAGCTGTGAATCTCCCTTGACCAGCAGCTGCTTGACACCGTATGAAAGTGCC
The DNA here is from genome assembly GCA_036927565.1 of Tuctoria greenei. Classification (NCBI taxonomy): domain Eukaryota; kingdom Viridiplantae; phylum Streptophyta; class Magnoliopsida; order Poales; family Poaceae; genus Tuctoria; species Tuctoria greenei. Next base: position 197,135,198 of record JAYESD010000006.1, on the reverse strand, counting down.
ACCTTTAGCCCGTAGATGAGTGCTTCGTACTCCGCCATGTTGTTGGTCGCCTTGAAGTCAAGGTGTACCATGTATTTTACCTTCTCCCCGGTTGGTGCGAGGAGAAGTATTCCAGCTCCGGCCCCCTGCTTTTGCATGGAGCCGTCAAAGTAGAGGGTCCAGTGAGGCTCGGTGAAGATCGGAGCCTTGTGTTTTGGCTTCTCCTCACTGGGGCCCCCAGGGTTTGATGGAGAGGGAGTCCATTCCGCCACAAAATCTGCCAATGCTTGACTCTTGATTGCTTGTCTTGGAATGAATTCAAGATTGAATTCGGCCAATTCCGCTGCCCACTTTGCAATATTCTCAGTTGAATTGGGATTATGCAAGATTACTCAAAGTGGGTAAGAAGTCACCACTGAAATCTTGTGAGCTTGGAGGTAATGGCGAAGCTTCCTCGAGGTGATAAGAACTGCATAGAGCAGCTTATGCACCTCTAGGTATCGAGTCTTGGCGTCATGAAGTACTTCACTGATGAAGTACACTGGGCGCTGGATGGTCCGTACCCTCCCGGAGGGGCCCGGAGCTTCCTCTTCATTGACCCGGATCCTCCCGGAGTGATCCGGACCTTCTTCAGGGACCTCTGGGTCCTTGCTGGAGGGACCCGGAGCTTCTTCAGAAGCGACCTAGACCCTCCCGGAGGGGTCTGGGTCTTTTGAAGTAACTTCTTGTGGACTCAAGTCTGGGAACTGGGACCCAGACACGCTTTCAGGAACCTCCGGACCCTCCCGGAGGGGTCTGGATTCTTGAGCATGGGATGGTTCTGGTCTCTCTGCAACCAGGACCATACCGACGACTTCGTGAGTTGCTGAAATGTAAAGCAGCAAAGGCTCACCGGGGTTCGGAGCTACCAGAGTTGGTAGGGTGGTGAGGAGCTGTTTTAGCTCCTGTAACGCCTTTTCTGCTTCTTCAGACCATTGGAATGGTCCGGACTTCCTCAATAACTTGAAGAAGGGAAGTGCCCGTTCCGCCAGTCTTGAAATGAACCGGCTGGGGGTTGCTAGACATCCAGTCACCTTTTGGACATCCTTGATGCGGACTGGTGGCCGCATGTCTTCAATAGCTTTGATCTTTGCTGGATTAGCCTCTATGCCCCGGTGATTTACCAGGAAACCAAGAAGTTTTCCGGAGCTAACCCCGAAGACACACTTGTCTGGGTTTAGCTTTGTGCGGGTGACCCGCAGCTTGTCGAAGACAGCCTGTAAGGTGTCAAGGAGTGACTCCTTGTTCTTGACCTTGACCACGATGTCATCGATGTACACTTCCACTATGTCTCTAATGAGTTATTCAAAAGTTTTGTACATAGCTCGTACAAAGGTTGAAGCTGCATTCTTGAGACCAAATGGCATGGCTGTATAACAGTACAATCCATCTACTGTGATGAAAGAGGTATGCGCTTCATCTTCCCTAGACATTCTGATTTGATGATACCCAGAATATGTGTCTAGGAAACATAGTAATTTACACCCAGAGGTGGAATCCACTATCTGATCTATTCTAGGTAGTGGGAATCGATCTTCTGGACACGCCTTATTTAGTGTTGTGTAGTCAATACACATCCGAAGATTCCCGCCGGCCTTGGGCACAACGACTGGGTTTGCCAGCCATTTTGGATGGAAGACTTCTCGGATGAATCCAGCTTCGAGCAACTTCTTCACTTCTTGTCGAATGAAGTTCTGTCGCTCCACGGATTACTTCCGAGGCTTCTGATGCACGGGCCGGGCGCCAGGGTAGATCTTCATATTGTGCTCGATCACTTCCCTTGGGATCCCAGGCATTTGTGACGGTTGCCAGGCAAACACATCGACATTAGCCCGGAGGAAAGCGATGAGCGCGAGTTCCTATTTGTCATTCAGTCCCCCCGATATACGGGTGGTCTGAGCGGCATCGGAACTGATTTGGACGACTTTGACGGGAATGTCGGTGTCGGTACCCTAAAAACCGTACACCCCCTGAGGTTACAAAGATCTCGAGGGAAGGCCGTCTACTTGGATTGAAGACCCTCGGAGGCCCACTTGTCAGACATGACCGAACCTGCTTCTCCAACGTGGTTAATCCCTAGGTCGCCACGTGTACTGCCAAACCGGAGCTACCGCCCACAAGGGGGAAGCTCCGGGCCAGGTACCGAAATGGCACCTCCGGACTTAACCCCTGACCGAGAGAAGCTCCGGACCTGACACGTGTCAGATAGCCCCGGAGCTACCTGCTTCCCACAGCAAGCTCCGGAGCTGCCACGTGTCCAAACGTCGGAGCTGGCAACCTCTAACCTCCGGAAGACCTTGTAACGGCTCCGGATCTTCAAAGGAGAGCCAAGGACTTCAAGACCCGATTAAGCGTCATTAATGCCATATTAATGATGCTTAAACGGACGATCTTAACACCCGTAACGGCACCGTCGGAGCCCGTTACATAATCATTAACAGCAATTAATTGTGTATCAATACTAGTAACCGCCGGGGCCACATGTCGGGCTAGGCTAGCTTGTAACGGTCTGTCCTTGTACTATAAAAGGACAGGCCGACGATACACGTGAGACAGACGTTCACAGACGTTCACAGACGTTGACAAGCAATCATACGTGACAAGCTAATACAACACCAACACACCCGTGGAGTAGGGTATTACGCTCAGGCGGCCCGAACCACGTAGATCCTTGTGTCTCCTGTGTTAAATCACAATTCACCTTCTTGAGTCTCCGCGCGCCCACACCAAACCACAAACTCCTTCAACACTTTAGCAGTGTCAGGAGATCTGCCGACTCCAACAGTCGACAGTTGGCACGCCAGGTAGGGGACGCCTGAGATTTTCGAGAATGGTGAACTCCGCGGCTGGATCATCCAACGGCCAACCTGCTGCTCAGGCTGTTGGGGGCAATCCCTCCAACAGGCAGCCACCAGCAGGAGCCTCAGCACCAGCAGGAGCCACACTCCCACCACCACCATCTTCTCCAGCAAATCGTGCTGGGCAACGTGATGGTGCGCCGGCGTCACTTACTGCGTCGGCAAGTCATGACAACCCAGAACACGCGCTCCATGCAGCGCGTGCTCTTCTCCAACGTCCACCACCTCCGGATGCATCTCGAGATGCAATGGAGTAGTGGAGGGCCGATGTGGAGCATTTGGTCGCAGCAGCGGCCGAACGCCTCAACAACCAGGGTCCTCCTCCTTCAGGACGGGCCCCATCGCAGCGGTGGACTTTGTCTGAAAGACTTGGTCTGCACGTCTCCAACAACAGGAGATGATCTGCGTCACAGCAGGTGACGTCATTGCCCTCTGGGGCACGACGCACCCATACGGTATCCAGGCTTTCGACTCATGACCTCCGGGCGAAGCTTGATCGCCGATACCGCCAGCAAGATGGCCGTGTCCATATCGAGCGCGCTCGTGAAAGACGGGAAGCTCAGGACCTTTCTACTCTGGAAGGAGTAGGAGGAGGCTGTTCAGCCCTAGCCATGCACCTGCGCATGGTTAGATGGCCACAGAAGTTCCGGCCACACCTGCCGGAAAAATTCGATGGGACTGTCAACCCCGCCGAATTCCTTCAGATATACTCCACTGCAATCTTGGCAGCTGGAGGAAACGAGGCTATAATGGCCAATTACTTTCCAGTGGCCTTAACTGGGACCGCCAGGTCCTGGTTTATGAGCCTTCCACCCAACTCTATCAACAGTTGGGAGGAGCTGTGCCGTCAGTTCACTGCCAACTTCGGGAGTTCATACACCCGACCAGGCACTGAACTGGACCTTTTTGCGGTCGTGCAAAAAGGGGGAGAATCTTTGCGGTCCTTCATCCAGAGGTTCTCTCAGGTATGCAACACAATCCCTTCTATCTCAAGCGCTTCTGTCATTGTGGCATTCAGACAGGGCGTACGGGACAAGAAGATGTTGGAGAAGCTGGCGATCAAAGAGATCACCAGCGTCACAGAACTCTTCAGCCTGGCAGACAAATGTGCCAGAGCTGCGGAGGGCCGTGAAATGCACTCCAAACCAGCCTCGGAGGATCACAAGAAATCCTCCAAAGAAGAAGTCGCTTCCTCCGGGGGTGGCAAGAAGAAAAAGAAGACCAACGGCAAGAAGAAGCCGTCGGCCGGCACATCCAACGTTCCAGCTGCTGCAACTCCGGGTGGCCGGGGGCCACGCCCCGAGAAGCGACCTCGACCGTCTTCCGAAGATAGTGGCAAACCCAATGTGTGGTTTCCCATTCACAAAACGGGCAGCCACGGTTTGGAAGACTGCTGGGAGGTCCAAAACCTTGCCGAGCGCTACAGCAGGCGCCGGGAAGGGTCCCCTTTCCGACAGAGGGAAGGAAAACAGAAGGTCGACGAAGCTCTGGCTGAAGAGGAGTTAGGGTTTCAGGACCCCAAAAAGGTCCTGAAGGCCGTCTACACCTCCGTCGATGATGACTCTGACGTCTCTGACAACGAGCGTCGGAAAACCATGAACACCATTTTTGGTGGATCATGGGACATCACCTCCCGTCGCGTCATCAAGACTATGCGGCGGGATATGGCCGCTGTAGCTCCTACAGCTAGACCGGAGCCACATCGAAAGTGGATGGACACATCCATCACTTTCTATGCTTCGGACTGTCCTCGAAGCATGGTCGGAGCTGGACAGTTACCTTTGATGGTATCTCCCACCATCAATAACATCCATCTCCATCATGTTATAAGCTTTGAAGCTTTTACCAAGCTTCAGCTCCGACCTTCGGATCTCCAGCCCTCTCGACCTTTCTCCAGAGTAGGTCCGGGGGCCATTACCCCACTCGGAGCTATAACACTCCCTGTTACCTTCGAGACATGGGAGAAGTATCGCACCGAGAAGTTGGTCTTCGACGTCGCTCAGATCAACTTACCATTCAACGCCATCTTGGGTAGACCTGCCCTATACAAATTTATGGCAGCTGCTCATTATGGATACCTGGTGTTGAAGATGCCAACACTAGTAGGCGTTCTCCGGATCCACGGAGATCGCACCGCCGGAGTAACTGCTCTGGAGGAGCTCCATGCACTCACCACGGCGCAAGAGGAGGACTCCAGACAGGAGCAAGCTCCGAAACCCCCGAGCATTTGTCAACGAGGCTCAACCTCTGCACCCCGTGTGCAGCCAAGCGGCGACACCGACATTCCCGTCAAAGTCGTCCAAATTGGTTCCGATGCCGCTCAAACCACTCGTATATCGGGAGGGTTGAACAACAAATAGAAACTCGCGCTCATCACTTTCCTCCGGGCTAATGTTGACGTGTTTTCCTGGCAACCATCACAAATGTCTGGGATCCCCAGGGAAGTGATTGAGCACAATCTGAAGATTTACCCCGATGCTCGGCCTGTGCATCAGAAGCCTCGGAAGCAATCCGTAGAGCGGCAGAACTTCATCCGACAAGAAGTGAAGAAGTTGCTCGAAGCCGGATTCATCTGAGAAGTCTTCCATCCAAAATGGCTGGCGAACCCAGTCGTTGTGCCCAAGGTCGGCAGGAAGCTTCGGATGTGCATCGACTACACCACACTGAATAAGGCATGTCCAAAAGATCCATTCCCACTACCTAGAATAGATCAGATAGTGGATTCCACCTCTGGGTGTGAGTTACTGTGTTTCCTAGACGCATATTCTGGGTATCATCAAATCAGGATGTCTAGGGAGGATGAAGAGCATACTTCATTCATCACAGTAGATGGATTGTATTGTTACACAGCCATGCCATTTGGTCTCAAGAATGCAGCTTCAACTTTTGTACGAGCTATGTACAAAACTTTTGAAGAACTCATCAGAGACATAGTGGAAGTGTACGTCGATGACATCGTGGTCAAGGTCAAGAACAAGGAGTCCCTCTTGGACACCTTGCAGGCTGTCTTCGACAAGCTGCGGCCCACCCGCACGAAGCTAAACCCAGACAAGTGTGTCTTCGGGGTTAGCTCCGGAAAACTTCTTGGTTTCCTGGTAAGTCACCGGGGCATAGAGGCTAATCCGGCGAAGATAAAAGCCATTGAAGACATGCGGCCACCAACCCGCATCAAAGACGTCCAAAAGTTAACTGGGTGTCTAGCGGCCCTCAGCCGGTTCATATCAAGACTGGCAGAACGGGCACTTCCCTTCTTCAAGTTGTTGAGGAAGTCCGGACCATTCCAATGGTCCGAAGAAGCAGAGAAGGCATTCCAGGAGCTGAAACAGTTCCTCACCACCCTACCAATTCTGGTAGCTCCGAACCCTGGTGAGCCTTTGTTGCTTTACATTTCAGCTACTGACGAAGTCGTCAGTATGGTTCTGGTTGCGGAGAGACCGGAACTACCCCATACTCAGGAATCCAGACCCCTTCAGGAGGGTCCGGAGGTTCCTGAAAGTGAGTCTAGGTCCCAGCTCCCAGACTCAAATCCACAAGAAGTCACTTCAGAAGACCCAGACTCCTCTAAGAGGGTCCAGGTCATTTCTGAAGAAGCTCCGGGTTCCTCCAGCCAGAACCCGGAAGTCCCCGAAGAGAATCTGGACTCCTCCGACAGGGTCCGGATCAATGAAGAGGAAACCCCGGACCCCTCCGGGAGGGTCCGGACCATTCAACGCCCGGTATACTTCATCAGTGAAGTATTACACGATGCCAAGACTCGATACCTAGAGGTGCATAAGCTGCTTTATGCAGTTCTTATTGCCTCCAGGAAGCTTCGACACTACTTCCAAGCTCACAAAGTCTCGGTGGTGACTTCCTATCCACTTCGAGCGATCTTGCATAATCCCAATTCAGGTGGGAATATTGCAAAGTGGGCAGCGGAATTGGCTGAATTCGATCTCGAATTCACTCCGAGGCAAGCCATCAAGAGTCAAGCGTTGGCAGATTTCGTGGCGGAATGGACTCCCTCTCCATCAAACCCTGGGGGCCCCAGTGAACAGAAGACGGAGCATCAAGCTCCAACCTTCACCGAGCCTCACTGGACCCTCTACTTCGATGGCTCCATGCAGAAGCAGGGGGCCGGAGCTGGAATCCTTCTCCTTGCACCGACTGGGGACAAGGTAAAATACATGGTACACCTTGACTTCAAGGCGACCAACAACATGGCGGAGTATGAAGCACTCATCTATGGACTAAAGGTGGCACTATCATACAGTGTCAAGCAACTGCTGGTCAAAGGAGATTCATAGCTCATCATCAAACAGGTGAAGGGTGAATGCTCCTGCAATAATCTCCAGCTAGCTGCTTACCTCCTTGAAGTCTAGAGGCTTCAGAAGGACTTTGAAGTCCTAGACCTCCACCATGTTCAGCGTGCCCACAACACTGAAGTCGACGAACTCTCGACGAAAGCGTCAACCGGAGCTCCAGCTCCTGAAGGAACTTTTGTCCGGAGATTGTCGAAACCCACAGTTCAGCCTGCCGAACTGAACGAAGGGGGCGAGATCAGCATCCCGAAGCTGACGGTCCCGATGGCCCTATTACCATGGCAGCCATCAAGGGTCGTAGGTGCTGCCGGAAGCTCCGAGCAACCCAGCACGCAAGACTCAAATGCTCAAGTCAGTTCTGATGCATGGATCTCGGAGATCCGGAACTACTTGAAAGACAACATCCTTCCCGACGATGATGTATCCGCTGACCGGGTAGTCAGATTGGCTAAAAGATACACGTTGGTAGAAGGGGATCTCTACCGGCGCGGTGCCAACGGCATCCTAATGCGGTGCATCACAAGGGAAGAAGGCTGCGAGCTCCTCGCAGAAATCCATGGAGGCGAGTGTGGGAACCACGCATCTTCCCGCACGCTGGTCGGAAAAGCCTTTCGGCATGGCTTCTACTGGCCTACAACGCTTCAGGATGCCACTGAGCTGGTGAAGAAATGCGAAGCATGTCAATTTCATGCAAAGCAAATTCATACACCTGCTCAGGCCTTACAAATGATACCTCCTACATGGCCCTTCGCTGTGTGGGGGATGGACATCTTGGGACCCTTCCCAAGAGCCGTCGGAGGTTACAAGTTCCTGTACGTCGCCATTGACAAGTTCACCAAGTGGCCGGAAGCAACTCCAGTTGTGACGATCAACAAGCAATCTGCTATCAACTTTTTGCAATCCATTGTAAGCAGATTCGGAGTCCCAAACAAGATCATCACTAATAATGGGACTCAATTCACAAGCTCCGCATTCCATGGATATTGCGAAGACCTCGGCATACAAGTTTGCTACGCCTCCGTAGCTCATCCAGCCAGCAATGGACAAGCCGAGAGAGCAAATGCAGAAATCCTTAAAGGACTCAAAACGCGCACCTATGAGCGCTTGAAAAAGCACGTAGCCAACTGGATCGAAGAGCTTCCGCCCACTCTATGGGCCAACAGGACTTCTCCAAACCGGTCAACCGGAGAAACACCCTTCTTTCTGGTGTACGGAGCTGAAGCAATCCTTCCTCCGGAAATCACCTTGGGTTCGCTCCGGGTCCGGACCTTCGACGAAGCCGCGCAGGACCAGCTCCGGCGTGAAGACCTAGACCTCCTCGAGGAGGGAAGGTGCCAGTAGCTGTTCAGAATGCCGGATATCGCCAAGCTCTACGGCGTTATCACCAGCGGCATGTACACAACCGACAGCTCGAGGAAGGCGATCTAGTGCTACGGAGAATACTATCCAGAGAAGGGTTAAACAAACTCTCCCCCGGCTGGGAGGGGCCCTTTCGAGTGATCAAAGTATCCCATCCCGGAAGCGTTCGCTTGGCTACCGAGGATGGGACACCTCTCCCAAATCCTTGGAACATCGAGCACCTCCGTAAGTTCTACACTTAATACCACGGAGGTGAGTCTTGAGTAACTTGAGATGTATGTTATAGAGTCATTGTACAGAGTCGGTTAGTTCTTCCGGGAGAGGAGCCGGACCTTTCCCGAAAGGTCCGCAAAGCTCATGCAGCAATTGTCACAGTCTCCGGACTAAAAGTGTGGCTAACTACCCTGGGTCAAACGAGAAACCAAACACACTTAGCCTGGTCCCGTACCCTAAGAGTGTACTTGTTTCCCCTATACCCCGGACCTATAATGAAAGACATCTTCATGTGAAATAGACTCCACGTGCATTCATTTTGTGCAGGCTCGACATTTTTATTTTTCTCTTTCTTGTCTATAACAGAGACGTGCAATTCTTAAGAAATTTTTAGTTCGACCGGTTTATATACGATTCGAGTTGTATTGTCAGATCTTTTGGATTTAAATATCGTTTATGGCCAACTCGCCTGAAAGCCGCCAAGCCAATCTAGGGCCGGAGTGCGCTATCGACTTAGCCTGGTCAAGCACCCTAAGTACGCCACTCTACCTACACCCCGGCAGGCCGAAGTAAGGCGGGTCCATGGACAATTGGATCTAAGAGAAAAGACAACGCATCCAGTTGTATTTAAAATCGCGTCCAACTTAAAATTTTCTTGAGAATCGTAAGCCGCGACGAAATTATAGACAAGGAACGAATTTTACTATTTTTCTTGGCTTAAGTGTGCAGGAAAAATAAACTCTACGTTGATGGAGAAAAGCCGGAGCTAACCAAACTCTGACTCCCCCAAGGGGGTCAACCGTCGATGCTGAGTAAAAGATGGTGAGAAGACCCCGTAAATGGAGTCTGTTGCCAACAAACCAAGTGTTGGCAAAGGTCACTGCCGGAGCTACTAAGCTCCGACACCTCGGAGGACTAACTATCGACGCTCTACGTGTTGATAGAGGCTATTGCTGGAGCTACCAAGCTCCAGCGATGGACAATGCCGGAGCTTCTAAGCTCCGACAACTTCAGGGGACCTCCACTATCAAAGACTTCAGACCTAAATTCTACAAGTTCGGAGCAAATTCGTCTTCAACAAAACTCAATATCCTTTTGGTACATGTTCACAATCAAATTGTGTACATCTACCAGGGGGCCAAGTGAAGATAAAGATGTTGAAGACAAAAAAAGAAATTCGCAAAAATTTGGGGATTTCATTCATCTGGAGACAGGAGATTACATCTAGAGACAAGGGATTACAAAATTGAGGAAGAAGAAGAGAAAATACAAGTGAGAGCTAAAGAGAGTGGTCCTAGACCCTATGGAAGAACTCGGCGACCTTCTGGGCGACCTCCGACACGCTGGCTCGGGTAGCTTTGCCTTCTCCTTCGACGGGGCCTTCAAGCACCGGGTCCAGAGGAAATTGAGGGTTCCGGCTGGTGTAGCACGTCAGCACATATTCTGTGACGTTCCTCGCCAGGGATTTCCCCTCGACCTCCAGTTGGTCCGCGATGACGTCGCCCACCTTGGAGAGCTTGCTACCTGCTGCGCTCAACGCCTGCAGCGCAAGGTCCGGCTCTGGCTCCGGATCATCCGGACGCATGGGGCTGAAACCCATCGGCGTCAGCGCATCATTGGCCTTGCCCAGGAACTCCCAAATCTGCAGGGAGTCCGCCGTCCTCAGGCTCTTCACCTCTTCCAGGGATCTCTTGACCGCTGTCAGTTCGGAATTCTCACGGGCGAGGCGCTCAACTTCTTTGGCGTTTTGCTGAATCTTTGCAGCAACCCGCCTCTCAAGTCTTCCGAGCTCCGCCTCCCGGAGGTGGATCTTGTTCCGACGATCGACCAGGTCCTTCTCCCTAGCCTCCACTTTCTTCTCCCGGGCAACAAGGGCACACTCGTATTCATAGATTTCCTGCCCCCGCACCCAGGTCTTCTCCTCTTCCTCGAGGCAGCGCTCTTCCAACTTCTTAGTGCGCTCCTCGAGGCCCTTGTCAGCCAGAGCTACTTTCTCGGCGAGCTCCTCTTCCCTCCTCAGGACGTCATCCCGCAGCTCCAGGAGTTTTTGCTCTTCGTCCTCGAGCCGTCTCTCCCTCCCTTCGAGTGCCTCTCGGCGCTTGATGAGTGTAGCGTTGATGGCCTCAAGCTGTTCGTGTCGAGCATTGGCCGCGTCGTTGGCAGCCTTGGCTTGATCGTGGATCTCCCGGGATTGAGCGTCGAGGGCATGAGTCATGCTCTCCCTGTCATCCAGCAGCTTGTCCCAGTACTCTAGGTGGATCTTCTCCCGCTTGATCCACTCCTTGTCGTCCGCTAGCCTCGACTGCGCCAGCTTAGTCTCGAAGTGGAGCCGATTACGCCACCGCCTAAGGGTTTGGCGCTCCTCTTCAAGAGCCTTGCTGTCGTGGAAGAAGGCCAGTTGGACCTGACATAGACTGGAGCAGGCGTTGTCGATAGACATCGACAGCGGGATGGGCTCCGGACCTGCTGGGGTCTCCTCCGCTGGTTCCAGCGGGTCTTCACATACAAAAATTGGGTCCCACTCTATGAGAGTGGAACCCTGAGCTTCCAAGGCACTAGCGCCGTCCTCCGGGATGGCCTCAGTCGCCATCGAAGAAGGCCCCGCCGCCAAGTTTTCATTCGTCCCCTCGGGCAGGGGGCCAGCGACTTCGCTTAGGCACTCCGGCTCGGCCGCAGGTACCATCGACATCGTCGCCTCCGGAGCAGGAGCTACTACTGGCTCCGGCCGGGACACCTCTTCCAAGGGAGGCTCGAGCTCCCTCGCCTCTTCAACCGCCGGCTCTGTGACCGACGCTCCAACAATAACCGGCTCAGCGACCGGTACTTCGGAGGTAACCGGCTCAACTGCCGGAACTACCTCGACTTCCGGCTCGCATGCCGGAGCTTCAGTCACCTCCGGCTCAATCGCTGGGGCTTCGACAAGTTCCAACTCCGAGGCCGGGACTACTACTTCTTCCGGCTCTACAGCCGGAGCTTCCACTGTTGCAGCACCAGGACCCGGAGCTTCAACCTCCGAGACAAGTGCCGCTGGCGTGTCTTCACTCCCGTGGTCCGGCGCTACCACGGGAAATTCTGGGGACGAGTCGAGGTTCATGACCACGACAGCCAGCACCGGAGCTGTCGCAGCCTCAGCCACCACCTGGGGCGGCACTGGGACAGGAGCAGAAATTCCCACGGCCTCAGACATCATGGCCGAGGATGGAGCTTCACTCCCCTTCTTGGGGACGCTGCAGAGGATGGATAAAGAAAATTAACAAACAATCGCTACAATTAAAAAGTTAACCAAGGTAAAGATCAAAAATTACTTTGGAAGGCCTCCGCACCAGCTTGCGCGGAACCTTTTTCCCGGACGTTCCGGGCTGGCCATGGTCAGCGTAGGAGCTCCGGGAGGCCCCCCAGAACTTGTCGCAGCCACGGGTGTTTCCCGGGTCGAGGCTCTCCTCGATCGGGAGGAACCCCTGGACCTGGAGGCTCCCACCGTCCCAGGTGCCGGAGTCGTGCACCCGGAGCTAGCACCCCAGGAGGGCTCCACCACGAGCTCCAACCGCTCATGCTCCTCCACCCTGACGACTATCCAATCTTTCTTCCAGTCATCCCACTTCCCGGAAGGGAACGACCGGAGGTACTTGAATGGGCACTTCTTGCGCTTCACGAAGTAGTAGAAGCCAAGGTACTCATTGCTCCGGCCGGTGGTGTGAACGGGGAAGAAGGTTCGGAAGAGCTCGACGCAGGGGGGGATGCCCACCCACATCTCGCAGAAGTGGACAAAGATGGACACGAGGAGAATGCAGTGAGGGCCAAGGTGGTATAGCTGCAGACCATAGAAGTCTAGCAGCATCAAGCAGAAAGAAGAAAAAGGTGGGATTAGCCCCACCATGGCGTACGAAGAAAAGTACACCATCTCGCCAGCGCGCTCCTTCTCAAAGGGGAGCTCTCCGCCGGCACGGACCAAGCGGTTGAAGAATTCCGAGGACCACCCCATGAGGGCCCGGACCTTCTTCAAATCGTTGTCAGTGTTCAGGCGACTCTCACGCAGACCCAACTCCATCGCGGCACAGCTAGGCAAGAGAAGAGGAGCGAAGTACGAGTCGGGAGTTTGAGCGCAAGATCAGATGAGAGGCGTAAAGAACTCCCGACGGTGCGCGCTTTCCTTCTTAAGTAAGACCTCGCAACGCTTGGATGGAAATTGCAGGGAAGTCGAAGATACTACTAAAGAATTCAACCCAGCCGATGACAAGAGGGCCCGGGACCACCCCGACGATCAAGTCGAAGCTCTTACCCAGGCGAACGGTTGTCATCACGAGGCGGGAAACCCAAAGGCGGTGGCCTGACAGGGCGCGCGGAACTGATACGGTTTTCGTATCGGGAACCGGTGACCTTCAATTGCGTGAGATTCGCACGTCAAAGATCTCATCTGCCGCCTGAGGTGCGCCATGCGACGGGATCTAACTGTAAAACCCTGCCAACGGCACCTCCGAAGACCCTTGAAGACCCAGTTCAAGAGTCGTAAGGATGGACCCACCTCCGACGGAACGACTTCACCCCAGTGACCTTCCTCAGAGGTAGGTCCAGGGGGCCACTGTCGGTACTCTAAAAACCGTACACCCCTTGAGGTTACAAAGATCTCGAGGGAAGGCCGTCTACTTGGATTGAAGACCCTCGGAGGCCCACTTGTCAGACATGACCGGACCTGCTTCTCCAACGTGGTTAATACCTAGGTCGCCACGTGTACTGCCAAACCGGAGCTATCGCCCACAAGGGGGAAGCTCCGGGCCAGGTACCGAAATGGCACCTCCGGACTTAACCCCTGACCGAGAGAAGCTCCGGACCTGACACGTGTCAGATAGCCCCGGAGCTACCTGCTTCCCACAGCAAGCTCCGGAGCTGCCACGTGTCCAAACGTCGGAGCTGGCAGCCTCTAACCTCTGGAAGACCTTGTAACGGCTCCGGATCTTCAAAGGAGAGCCAAGGACTTCAAGACCCGATTAAGCGTCATTAATGCCATATTAATGACGCTTAAACGAACGATCTTAACACCAGTAACGGCACTGTCGGAGCCCGTTACAGAATCATTAATAGCAATTAATCGTGTATCAATACTAGTAACCGCCGGGGCCACATGTCTGGCCAGGCTAGCTTGTAACGGTCTGTCCTTGTACTATCACTACACCATGGTACACTTTCGCCAACACATAGAAATGTGGGCAGAAGGTACTTATGGAGACACAAAAACTGTGGGCAAAAGTTATGCCGACAGATTGTAAACAGTCACGGTAGAAGCTGTCGGCTTAGGCTTTGGCGACAGTTCAAACTTTTGCCGACAGTTGGTGTGTCGGAAAACACAAAACCTACACCGACAGTTTCTATTTTTCCTGGCAATCAGTTTTTCCCCACAGTAACACTTTTACCTACAGTAGATACGTGGGCTAACCATATATATATATATATATATATATATATATATATATATATATATATATATATATATATATATATAACCACTACATCTTCAATCACTCAATTCATAATTTCAATAGCACATACCAATCACAACTCAAATAAACACCTTAACATTCAAACTGTGTGCAATTAACACAGCACAAATATATCCATTAATATGCATGATTCCATATAGATAAACTTCAGATCCTCCAAATAAAGTAGCAACATACATGTCCAATAAATATCAAATCAGGTCATAAGTTAAGTTTCAACGTATTATATAGTGCCATACATATGACCCACTGAGAGAATATACATATTTCTCTCTACTCACAAATAGTCATATACACAACATTTTCTTGTTGCACAAAAGGTCACTCCAAAAGCTTGTAACATGCCTTGCTGCCAAAAGGTTACTACTCCAGTTAGTTGAAGCTTGTAACATGCCTTGCTGTCAAAAAGTTACTACTCCAGTTAATTAGTTGCTGGTGCACCTATCATAGTAAAACAGAATAATCAGCACACAATGCAAGTAAGGGAATAATCAACAAAATAATAATGAACACTATAATTCATATGTTGGAAGGTTGCTGGAACACTATAATAAACACTACAAGGAAGGTTGATGGAACACTATCTAAACCAACTTCAATAAGCAGTCAAAATGACTAAGAACAATTCTCATCCATTAGTAACTGGATATATCAAAAGCCTGTATAAACATACCATCTATGCAACAACTGGTACTTGCCATTGCAGAATCTTAAAGCATACATGTGTACAAATTTGAGACAAACAGACAACTTTTGAAAAGTGTTAGACACAAAATAAGGTTGCCTCAAGTTGCATCAGGTTGCTATTCAGCAACAAAGAACTAAATTAATCTATCATATGTTAGGTAATTTTAAATCTAGCTAATACCAATGCACAAATGTATTACCAGTGGTTGCATGGGCACTTCTGCACAAAATATTTAAACCCACAAGACTTAGATCATAATTTGGTACTTAAGAACCTGTCAAAGAAATGAATTTAAATTTAACAAAGGTAAATAATATCATTTCCTGCTGCCCTGCTGTATATCATTTAGTTGGAGAGAACACTCATGTGAGTGGCATTCAGGACAAGATCCTTTACCAGAGGTAACAACTGCATGCAAATAGCCTAAGCCAGGAAGATCTGTGATACTGCATAATATAGCAGCACGTAATTGGAAGCACTCGTCCTTGGAAGCATCATATGTCTTAACACCATCAACAAACATATCTACCATGTCGTTGACAAGCGGCTCAAGGTAGACATCCATATCAGCCCCCGGTGCCTTAGGACCAGGAATTACTAGAGAGAGGATAAAATTTGTTTGCTTCATACATTTCCAGGGTGGCAGATTGTATGGAATCAAAATAACTGGCCAGATGCTATAGATTTAATTGTAGGTCCTAAAAGGACTAAATCCATCACTAGCTACAGCAAGTCTAAGATTTCGACTATCAGATGCAAACTCTGGGTATGTAGAGTCAAAATCCTTCCAAAAAGGAGCATCTGCTGGATGTCTAAGCAAACCATCTTTAGTGCATTCTTCATCATGCCACCTTGCATCAGCTGCTATTTTCGAGGACATAAAGTACCTTTGAAGCCTTTTCTTTATTGGAAAGTACCGAAGTACTTTCATAGGAACTCTATGCACACGTTTTCCATTAGGACTTCTCTTTTCTGTTTTCCACCTTGAAGTCTTGCACTTTGGACAAACATCATCATTTTTATTATCTTTCCAAAATAGTATGCAATCATTATCACAAGCATGAATATTGGTGTACCCAAGACCAAGGCATTTTACCATATTTTTAGCTGCATTGAAATTTTTTGGAAGTGATGACCCATCTGGCAAAACATCCTCAAGTAACTCTAGTAGCATGTCAAAACTTTTATCACTCCACCCCCCAAGAAATTTTATATGCAGCAATCTAATCATGAAACGAAGCTTTGAAAAGTTTCTACAACCAGGATATAGTTCTTTGGCTGCATCTTCTACCAATCTGTAGAAGGATTCCATATCCTCATCATGTTCTCCTACATCCCCTTCTAAGTCACCCATGTCATCTAAACCCCCAGCTAAGTCTCTAAGTAAATCTGAAATGTCATCTTCTTCATTAGACTTCTGCACTTCTACTCTAACAGACTGCTGGCTATTTGGAAAAAAAACTGGAGCTTGGTTCTCCATGATATAACCAGGTTATATACCCCTCCATAAACCCGTCACAAATCAAGTGCTCACGTACTGCATCTTTGGCTCTCCAACAACTATTTTTACATGTCTTACATGGGCACAATATCGTGTTTCCTTTAGCTGAGTTAATAAAAGCATACTCCAAAAAAATGTCAAGTCCTTTTATATATTCATCAGTTTGTCTAGGCAAATCCATCCATCTTTTATCCATGATGCACTCAATAAAAGTTGAGTCAAAATTTCAACTATATGAACAAACCCACCTAGATAGAAACACCAAACCTTAGATATATCTCATTTTTGCACATTCAAACACATACACAAAGTATAAAGCACATATATTTATTTTGAAGGAAAAATCATCTCACACAATTTTTATTAGCAAGCAGTCTAGAAGAAAAAGAACACACCAATCACTGTTCAATAAAAATGAGAAGGTTGGTGTTCAAGCCTTGGTCCAGTACTCTCTGAAATTAGCCCCTACAACCAAACATCAACAAGAGGATGAATATATGAGAAAGGGTCAGAAAGAATTGATAGCTCTTTTTCTCCCTAAATTTTTTATTTCACAGTACCATTCACCCAGAATATATTGAATCAAACTTCAGTCTAATGCTATTGAAATGAACCCAAAAACTGGAACCAAATCTAAATAAATTTTTGTAGAACAACAAAATAAAGATTAGGAATGGAATACATCATTATCCTAACTATAATTCATACCTGGCCCACAGATTTGGCAGCAGGACGGAACTTCTTTACTGATTTGCAACTGAACTGATTTGCCGCTGGATTAAAAATTGATTTGCAGCTGGCTGATTAGGGGCTGGTTTGCAGATGGACGGAAACTGGTTTGTTGATGTGCACACACGTGCAGCTGGTGGAAGCAGCCGGTGCAAGCAGCCAGCGGAAGTAGCAGCCAGCGGAAGCAGGCCCCCACGCACACGGAAGCAGGACCGTGCAGCATGCACGTGCGAGCGTCGCCGACTCTCTCACGGCTGGTGAAGCTGCGCTCAGCGCTGATTGGGGAGCGGGGCTGGGGCTCGGGCGCTGGCACTGGCGGCGGCCGCGGATGGAGATGGAAGGGCGGCCGTGGATGGAGATGGAAACTGGACTGGTTTGCGGCCGTGGATTGAGGATTTTTCTTAGGTTACAATTTTTAGGCGCGCATGTAAGCCTCCGCCGCCCGCGCATTTTTTGGCCATCCCGCCAAAATTTTTAGCATTGCCCAGGCATACCTCTACGCCGACAGATCAACTGTTGCATCGTTAAGCTACACCGACACTTTTGTTGCCGAGTAAGAATTGCCAACAGATGTTCTGCCAGCACAAAAATACCGACACATTATATGTAGGGTTATTATGTTATTGCCAACAATTTTTGTGAGTGCAAAATATCAACCTATTGCCCACAACTGGCACGTCATCCATAATCATGTTTTACCAACAGTTAATTGTGGCCAAAAGTGTACCATCGTGTAGTGTATAAAAGGACAGGCCGACGATACACGCGAGACAGACGTTCACAGACATTCACAGACATTCACAGACGTTGACAGACGTTCACAGACGTTGACAAGCAATCATACGTGACAAGCTAATACAACACCAACACACCCGTGGAGTAGGGTATTACGCTCAGGCGGCCTGAACCACGTAGATCCTTGTGTCTCCTGTGTTAAATCACAATTCACCTTCTTGAGTCTCCGCGCGCCCACACCGAACCACAAACTCCTTCAACACTTTAGCAGTGTCAGGAGATCTGCCGACTCCAACAGTCGACAGTCGGTGTCGCCGCTTGGCTGCACACGAGGTGCAGAAGTCGAGCCTCATTGACGAATGCTCGGCGGTTTTGGAGCTTGCTCCTGCCTGGAGTCCTCCTCTTGCGCTGTAGTAAGCTCATGAAGTTCTTCCAGAGCGGTTACTCTGGCAGTGCGATCTCCGTGAATCCAGAGAACGCCTACTGGTGTTGGCATCTTTAACACCAGGTAGCCATAATGAGCAGCTGCCATGAATTTGTATAAGGCAGGCCTACCCAAGATGGCGTTGAAAGGTAAGTTGATCTGAGCAACATCAAAGACCAACTTCTCAGTGCGATACTTCTCTTGGGTCCCGAAGGTAACGGGGAGAGTAATAGCACCGAGTGGGGTAATAGCTCCCGGACCTACTCCGGAGAAAGGTCGGGAGGGGTGAAGATCCGAAGGTCGGAGCTGAATCTTGGTAAAAGCTTCGAAGCTTATGAGGTTCAGCCATGAACCTCCGTCTACCATAACAGGGTGGAGCTGAATGTTATTGATGGTAGGAGATACTGTCGGTACCCTAAAAACCGTACACCCCCTGAGGTTACAAAGATCTCGAGGGAAGGCCTTCTACTTGGATTGAAGACCCTCGGAGGCCCACTTGTCAGACATGACCGGATCTGCTTCTCCAACATGGTTAATCCCTAGGTCGCCACGTGTACTGCCAAACCGGAGCTACCGCCCATAAGGGGGAAGCTCCGGGCCAAGTACCGAAATGGCACCTCTGGACTTAACCCCTGACCGAGAGAAGCTCCGGACCTGACACGTGTCAGATAGCCCCGGAGCTACCTGCTTCCCACAGCAAGCTCCAGAGCTGCCACGTGTCCAAACGTCGGAGCTGGCAGCCTCTAACCTCCGGAAGACCTCGTAACGGCTCCGGATCTTCAAAGGAGAGCCAAGGACTTCAAGACCCAATTAAGCGTCATTAATGCCATATTAATGACGCTTAAACGGACGATCTTAACACTAGTAACGGCACTGTCGGAGCCCGTTACAGAATCATTAACAGCAATTAATCGTGTATCAATACTAGTAACCGCCGGGGCCACATGTCAGGCCAGGCTAGCTTGTAACGGTCTGTCCTTGTACTATAAAAGGATAGGCCGACGATACACGCGAGACAGAAGTTCACAGACGTTCACAGACGTTGACAGACGTTCACAGACATTGACAAGCAATCATACGTGACAAGCTAATACAACACCAACACACCAGTGGAGTAGGGTATTACGCTCAGGCGGCCCGAACCACGTAGATCCTTGTGTCTCCTGTGTTAAATCACAATTCACCTTCTTGAGTCTCCGCGCGCCCACACCGAACCACAAACTCCTTCAACACGTTAGCAGTGTCAGGAGATCTGCCGACTCCAACAGTCGACAGTTGGCGCGCCAGGTAGGGGACGCCTGAGATTTTCGAGAATGGTGAACTCCGCGGCTGGATCATCCAACGGCCAACCTGCTGCTCAGGCTGTTGGGGGCAATCCCTCCAATAGGCAGCCACCAGCAGGAGCCTCAACACCAGTAGGAGCCACACTCCCACCACCACCATCTTCTCCAGCAAATCGTGTTGGGCAACATGATGGTGCGCCGGCGTCACTTACTGCGTCGGCAAGTCATGACAACCCGGAACACGCGCTCCATGCAGCGCGTGCTCTTCTCCAATGTCCACCACCTCCGGATGCATCTCGAGATGCAATGGAGCAGTGGAGGGCCGATGTGGAGCATTTGGTCGCAGCAGCGGCCGAACGCCTCAACAACCAGGGTCCTCCTCCTTCAGGACGGGCCCCGTCGCAGCGGCGGACTTTGTCTGGAAGACTTTGTCCGCACGTCTCCAACAACAGGAGACGATCTGCGTCACAGCAGGTGACGTCGTTGCCCTCTGGGGCACGACACACCCATACGGTATCCAGGCTTTCAACTCATGACCTCCGGGCGGAGCTTGATCGCCGATACCGCCAGCAAGATGGCCGTGTCCATATCGAGCGCGCTCGTGAAAGATGGGAAGCTCAGGACCTTTCTACTCTGGAAGGAGTAGGAGGAGGCTGTTCAGCCCTAGCCATGCACCTGCGCATGGTTAGATGGCCACAGAAGTTCCGGCCACACCTGCCAGAAAAATTCGATGGGACTGTCAACCCCGCCGAATTCCTTCAGATATACTCCACTGCAATCTTGGCAGCTGGAGGAAACGAGGCTGTAATGGCCAATTACTTTCCAGTGGCTTTAACTTGGACCGCCAAGTCATGGTTTATGAGCATTCCACCCAACTCTATCAACAGTTGGGAGGAGCTGTGCCGTCAGTTCACTGCCAACTTCGGGAGTTCATACACCCGACCAGGCACTGAACTGGACCTTTTTGCGGTCGTGCAAAAAGGGGGAGAATCTTTGCGGTCCTTCATCCAGAGGTTCTCTCAGGTACGCAACACAATCCCTTCTATCTCAAGCGCTTCTGTCATTGTGGCATTCAGACAGGGCGTACGGGACAAGAAGATGTTGGAGAAGCTGGCGATCAAAGAGATCACCAGCGTCACGGAACTCTTCAGCCTGGCAGACAAATGTGCCAGAGCTGCGGAGGGCCGTGAAATGCACTCCAAACCAGCCTCGGAGGATCACAAGAAATCCTCCAAAGAAGAAGCCGCTACCTCCAGGGGTGGCAAGAAGAAAAAGAAGACCAACGGCAAGAAGAAGCCATCAGCCAGCACATCCAACGTTGCAGCTGCTGCAACTCCGGGTGGCCGGGGGCCACGCCGCGAGAAGCGGCCTCGACCGTCTTCCGAAGACGGTGGCAAACCCAAAGTGTGGTGTCCCATTCACAAAACGGGCAGCCATGGTTTGGAAGACTGCCGGGAGGTCCAAAACCTTGCCGAGCGCTACAGCAAGCGCCGGGAAGGGTCCCCTTTCCGACAGAGGGAAGGAAAACAGAAGGTCGACGAAGCTCCGGCTGAAGAGGAGTTAGGGTTTCAGGACCCCAAAAAGGTCCTGAAGACCGTCTACACCTCCGTCGACGATGACTCTGACGTCTCTGACAACGAGCGTCGGAAAACCATGAACACCATTTTTGGTGGATCATGGGACATCACCTGCCGTCGCGTCATCAAGACTATGCGGCGGGATATGGCCGTTGTAGCTCCTACAGCTAGACCAGAGCCACATCGAAAGTGGATGGACACATCCATCACTTTTGATGCTTTAGATTGTCCTCGAAGCATGGTCGGAGCTGGACAGTTACCTTTGATGGTATCTCTCACCATCAATAACATCCAGCTCCATCATGTTATGGTGGACGGAGGTTCGGGGCTGAACCTCATAAGCTTTCAAGCTTTTACCAAGCTTCAGCTCCGACCTTCGGATCTCCAGCCATCTCGACCTTTCTCCAGAGTAGGTCCGGGGGCCATTACCCCACTCGGAGCTATAACTCTCCCCGTTACCTTCGGGACACGGGAGAAGTATCGCACCGAGAAGTTGGTCTTCGACGTCGCTCAGATCAACTTACCATTCAATGCCATCTTGGGTAGACCTGCCCTATACAAATTTATGGCAGCTGCTCATTATGGATACCTGGTGTTGAAGATGCCAACACCAGTAGGCATTCTCCAGATCCGCGGAGATCGCACCGCCGGAGTAACTACTCTGGAGGAGCTCCATGCACTCACCACGGCGCAAGAGGAGGACTCCAGACAGGAGCAAGCTCCGAAACCCCCGAGCATTCGTCAACGAGGCTCAACCTCTGCACCCCATGTGCAGCCAAGCGGCGACACGGACATTCCCGTGAAAGTCGTCCAAATTGGTTCTGATGCCGCTCAAACCACCCGTATATCGGGAGGGTTGAACGACAAATAGGAACTCGCGCTCATCACTTTCCTCCGGGCTAATGTTGACGTGTTTGCCTGGCAACCGTCACAAATGTCTGGGATCCCCAGGGAAGTGATTGAGCACAATATGAAGATTTACCTCGATGCTCGGCCTGTGCATCAGAAGCCTCGAAAGCAATCTGTAGAGCGGCAGAACTTCATCCAACAAGAAGTGAAGAAGTTGCTCGAAGCCGGATTCATCCGAGAAGTCTTCCATCCAAAATGGCTGGCGAACCCAGTCGTTGTGCCCAAGTTCGGCGGGAAGCTTCGGATGTGCATCGACTACACCACACTGAATAAGGCATGTCCAAAAGATCCATTCCCACTACCTATAATAGATCAGATAGTGGATTCCACCTTCGGGTGTGAGTTACTGTGTTTCCTAGACGCATATTCTGGGTATCATCAAATCAGGATGTCTAGGGAGGATGAAGAGCATACTTCATTCATCACAGTAGATGGATTGTATTGTTACACAGCCATGCCATTTGGTCTCAAGAATGCAGCTTCAACTTTTGTACGAGCTATGTACAAAACTTTTGAAGAACTCATCAGAGACATAGTGGAAGTGTACGTCGATGACATCGTGGTCAAGGTCAAGAACAAGGAGTCCCTCTTGGACACCTTGCAGGCTGTCTTCGACAAGCTGCGGGCCACCCGCAAGAAGCTAAACCCAGACAAGTGTGTCTTTGGGGTTAGCTCCGGAAAACTTCTTGGTTTCCTGGTAGGTCATAGGGGCATAGAGGCTAATCCAGCGAAGATAAAAGCCATTGAAGACATGCGGCCACCAACCCGCATCAAAGACGTCCAAAAGTTAACTGAGTGTCTAGCGGCCCTCAGCCGGTTCATATCAAGACTGGCGGAACGGGCACTTCCCTTCTTCAAGTTGTTGAGGAAGTCCGGACCATTCCAATGGTCCGAAGAAGCAGAGAAGGCATTCCAGGAGCTGAAACAGTTCCTCACCACCCTAACAATTCTGGTAGCTCCGAACCCTGGTGAGCCTTTGTTGCTTTACATTTCAGCTACTGACGAAGTCGTCAGTATGGTTCTGGTTGCGGAGAGACCGAAACTACCCCATACTCAGGAATCCAGACCCCTTCAGGAGGGTCCGGAGGTTCCTGAAAGTGAGTCTGGGTCCCAGCTCCCAGACTCAAATTCACAAGAAGTCACTTTAGAAGACCCAGACTCCTCTAAGAGGGTCCAGGTCATTTCTGAAGAAGCTCCGGGTTCCTCCAGCCAGAACCCGGAAGTCCCCGAAGAGAATCTGGACTCCTCCGACAGGGTCCGGATCAATGAAGAGGAAACCTCGGACCCCTCCGGGAGGGTCCGGACCATTCAACGCCCGGTATACTTCATCAGTGAAGTATTACACGATGCCAAGACTCGATACCTAGAGGTGCATAAGCTGCTTTATGCAGTTCTTATTGCCTCCAGGAAGCTTCGACACTACTTCCAAGCTCAAAAAGTCTCGGTGGTGACTTCCTATCCACTTCGAGCGATCTTGCATAATCCCAATTCAACTGGGAATATTGCAAAGTGGGCAGCGGAATTGGCTGAATTCGATCTCGAATTCACTCCGAGGCAAGCCATCAAGAGTCAAGCGTTGGCAGATTTCGTGGCGGAATGGACTCCCTCTCCATCAAACCCTGGGGGCCCCAGTGAACAGAAGACGGAGCATCAAGCTCCAACCTTCACCGAGCCTCACTGGACCCTCTACTTAGATGGCTCCATGCAGAAGCAGGGGGCCAGAGCTGGAATCCTTCTCCTTGAACCGACTGGGGAGAAGGTAAAATACATGGTACACCTTGACTTCAAGGCGACCAACAACATGGCGGAGTATGAAGCACTCATCTATGGACTAAAGGTGGCACTATCATACGGTGTCAAGCAACTGCTGGTCAAAGGAGATTCACAGCTCATCATCAAACAGGTGAAGGGTGAATGCTCCTGCAATAATCTCCAGCTAGCTGCTTACCTCCTTGAAGTCCAGAGGCTTCAGAAGGACTTTGAAGTCCTAGACCTCCACCATGTTCAGCATGCCCACAACGCTGAAGCCGACGAACTCTCGACGAAAGTGTCAACCGGAGCTCCAGCTCCTGAAGGAACTTTTGTCCGGAGATTGTCGAAACCCACAGTTCAGCCTGCCGAACTGAACGAAGGGGGCGAGATCAGCATCCCGAAGCTGACGGTCCCGATGGCCCTGTTACCATGGCAGCCATCAAGGGTCGTAGGTGCTGCCGGAAGCTCCGAGCAACCCAGCACGCAAGACTCAAATGCTCAAGTCAGTTCCGATGCATGGATCTCGGAGATCCGAAACTACTTGAAAGACAACATCCTTCCTGACGATGATGTATCCGCTGACCGGGTAGTCAGATTGGCTAAAAGATACACGTTGGTAGAAGGGGATCTCTACCGGCGCGGTGCCAACGGCATCCTAATGCGGTGCATCACAAGGGAAGAAGGCTGCGAGCTCCTCGCAGAAATCCATGGAGGCGAGTGTGGGAACCACGCATCTTCCCGCATGCAGGTCGGAAAAGCCTTTCGGCATGGCTTCTACTGGCCTACAGCGCTCCAGGATGCGACTGAGCTGGTGAAGAAATGCGAAGCATGCCAATTTCATGCAAAGCAAATTCATACACCTGCTCAGCCCTTACAAATTATACCTCCTACATGGCCCTTCGCTGTGTGGGGGATGGACATCTTGGGACCCTTCCCAAGAGCCGTCAGAGGTTACAAGTTCCTGTACGTCCCCATTGACAAGTTCACCAAGTGGCCGGAAGCAACTCCAGTTGTGACGATCAACAAGCAATCTGCTATCAACTTTCTGCAATCCATTGTAAGCAGATTCGGAGTCCCAAACAAGATCATCACTGATAATGGGACTCAATTCACAAGCTCCGCATTCCAAGGATATTGCGAAGACCTCGGCATACAAGGTTGCTACGCCTCCGTAGCTCATCCAGCCAGCAATGGCCAAGCCGAGAGAGCAAATGCAGAAATCCTTAAAGGACTCAAAACGCGCACCTATGAGCGCTTGAAAAAGCACGGAGCCAACTGGATCGAAGAGCTTCCGCCCACTCTATGGGCCAACAGGACTTCTCCAAACCGGTCAACCGGAGAAACACCCTTCTTTCTGGTGTACGGAGCTGAAGCAATCCTTCCTCCGGAAATCACATTGGGTTCGCTCCGGGTCCGGACCTTCGACGAAGCCGCGCAGGACCAGCTTCGGCGTGAAGACCTAGACCTCCTTGAGGAGGGAAGGTGCCAAGCAGCTGTTCGGAATGCCCGATATCGCCAAGCTCTACGGCGTTATCACCAGCGGCATGTACAAAACTGACAGCTCGAGGAAGGCGATCTGGTGCTACGGAGAATACTATCCAGAGAAGGGTTAAACAAACTCTCCCCGGCTGGGAGGGGCCCTTTCGAGTGATCAAAGTATCCCGTCCTGGAAGCGTTCGCTTGGCTACCGAGGATGGGACACCTCTCCCAAATCCTTGGAACATCGAGCACCTCCGTAAGTTCTACACTTAATACCACGGAGGTGAGTCTTGAGTAACTTGAGATGTATGTTATAGAGTCATTGTACAGAGTCGGGTAGTTCCTCCGGGAGAGCAGCCGGACCTTTCCCGAAAGGTCCGCAAAGCTCATGCAGCACTTGTCACAGTCTCCGGACTAAAAGTGTGGCTAACTACCCTGGGACAAACGAGAAACCAAACACACTTAGCCTGGTCCCGTACCCTAAGAGTGTACTTGTTTCCCCTGTACCTCAGACCTATAATGAAAGACATCTTCATGTGAAATAGACTCCACGTGCATTCATTTGGTGCAGGCTCGACATTTTTATTTTTCTCTTTCTTGTCTATAACAGAGACGTGCAATTCTTAAGAAATTTTTAGTTCGATCGGTTTATATACGATTCGAGTTGTATTATCAGATCTTTTGGATTTAAATATCGTTTATGGCCAACTCGCCTGAAAGCCGCCAAGCCAATCTAGGGCCGGAGTGCGCTATCGACTTAGCCTGGTCAAGCACCCTAAGTACGCCACTATACCTACACCCCGGCAGGCCGAAGTAAGGCGGGTCCATGGACAATTGGATCTAAGAGAAAAGACAACGCATCTAGTTGTATTTAAAATCGTGTTCAACTTAAAATTTTCTTGAGAATCGTAAGCCGCGACGAAATTATAGACAAGAAACAAATTTTACTATTTTTCTTAGCTTAAGTGTGCAGGAAAAATAAACTCTACGTTGATGGAGAAAAGCCGGAGCTAACCAAACTCTGACTCCCCCAAGGGGGTCAACCGTCGACGCTGGGTAAAAGATGGTGAGAAGACCCAGTAAATGGAGTCTGTTGCCAACAAACCAAGTGTTGGCAAAGGTCACTGCCGGAGCTACTAAGCTCCGACACCTCGGAGGACTAACTATCGACGATCTACGTGTTGATAGAGGCTATTGCCGGAGCTACCAAGCTCCAGCGATGGACAATGCCAGAGCTTCTAAGCTCCGACAACTTCAGGGGACCTCCACTATCAAAGACTTCGGACCTAAATTCTACAAGTTCGGAGCAAATTCGTCTTCAACAAAACTCAATATCCTTTTGGTACATGTTCACAATCAAATTGTGTACATCTACCAGGGGGCCAAGTGAAGATAAAGATGTTGAAGACAAAAAATGAAATTCGCAAAAATTTGGGGATTTCATTCATCTGGAGACAGGAGATTACATCTGGAGACAAGGGATTACAAAATTGAGGAAGAAGAAGAGAAAATACAAGTGAGAGCTAAAGAGATGGTCCTAGACCCTATGGAAGAACTCGGCGACCTTCTGGGTGACCTCCGACACGCTGGCTCGGGTAGCTTCGCCTTCTCCTTCGACGGGGCCTTCAAGCACCGGGTCCAAAGGAAATTGAGGGTTCCGGCTGGTGTAGCACGTCAGCACATATTCTGTGACGTTCCTCGCCAGGGATTGCCCCTCGACCTCCAGTTGGTCCGCGATGACGTCGCCCACCTTGGAGAGCTTGCTGCCTGCTGCGCTCAACGCCTGCAGCGCAAGGTCCGGCTCCGGCTCCGGATCATCCGGGCGCACGGGGCTGAAACCCATCAGCGTCAGCGCATCATTGGCCTTGCCTAGGAACTCCCAAATCTGCAGGGAGTCCGCCGTCCTCAGGCTCTTCACCTCTTCCAGGGATCTCTTGGCCGCTGTCAGTTCGGAATTCTCACGGACGAGGCGCTCAAGTTCTTTGGCGTTTTGCTGAATCTTTGCAGCAACCCGCCTCTCAAGTCTTCCGAGCTCCTCCTCCCGGAGGTGGATCTTGTTCCGACGATCGACCAGGTCCTTCTCCCTAGCCTCCACTTTCTTCTCCCAGGCAACAAGGGCACACTCGTATTCGTAGAGTTCCTGCCCCCGCACCCAGGTCTTCTCCTCTTCCTCGAGGCAGCGCTCTTCCAACTTCTTAGTGCGCTCCTCGAGGCCCTTGTCAGCCAGAGCTACTTTCTCGGCGAGCTCCTCTTCCCTCCTCAGGACGTCATCGCGCAGCTCCAGGAGTTTTTGCTCTTCGTCCTCGAGCCGTCTCTCCCTCCCTTCGAGTGCCTCTCGGCGCTTGATGAGTGCGGCGTTGATGGCCTCAAGCTGTTCGTGCCGAGCATTGGCCGCGTCGTTGGTAGCCTTGGCCTGATCGTGGATCTCCCGGGATTGAGCGTCGAGGGCATGAGTCATGCTCTCCCTGTCATCCAGCAGCTTGTCCCAGTACTCCAGGCAGATCTTCTCCCGCTTGATCCACTCCTTGTCGTCCGCTAGCCTCGACTGCGCCAGCTTAGTCTTGAAGTGGAGCCGATTACGCCACCGCCTAAGGGTTTGGCGCTCCTCTTCAAGAGCCTTGCTGTCATGGAAGAAGGCCAGTTGGACCTGACGTAGACTGGAGCAGGCGTTTTCGATAGACATCGACAGCGGGATGGGCCCCGGACCTGCTGGGGTCTCCTCCGCTGGTTCCAGCGGGTCTTCACATACAAAAATTGGGTCCCACTCTACGAGAGTGGAACCCTGAGCTTCCAAGGCACTAGGGCCGTCCTCCGGGATGGCCTCAGTCGCCATCGAAGAAGGCCTCGCCGCCAAGTCTTCATTCGCCCCCTCGGGCAGGGGGCCAGCGACTTCGCTTAGGCACTCTGGCTCGGCCGCAGGTACCATCGACGTCGTCGCCTCCGGTGCAGGAGCTACTACTGGCTCCGGCCGGGACACCTCTTCTGAGGGAAGCTCGAGCTCCCTCGCCTCTTCAACCGCCGGCTCTGTGACCGGCGCTCCAACAATAACTGGCTCAGCGACCGGTACTTCGGAGGTAACTGGCTCAACTGCTAGAACTACCTCGACTTCCGGCTCGCATGCCGGAGCTTTAGTCACCTCCGGCTCAATCGCCGGGGCTTCAACAAGTTCTGGCTCCGAGGCCGGGACTACTACTTCTTCCGGCTCTACAGCCGGAGCTTCCAATACTGCAGCACCAGGACCCGGAGCTTCAACCTCCGAGACAAGTGTCGCTGGCGTGTCTTCACTCCCGTGGTCCGGCGCTACCACGGGAAATTCTGGGGACGAGTCGAGGTTCATGACCACGACAGCCGGCACCGGAGCTGTCGCAGCCTCAACCACCACCTGAGGCAGCACTGGGACAGGAGCAGAAACTGCCATGGCCTCAGACATCGTGGCCGAGGATGGAGCTTCACTCCCCTTCCTGGGGACGCTGTAGAGGATGGATAAAGAAAATTAACAAACAATCGCTACAATTAAAAAGTTAACCAAGGTAAAGATCAAAAATTACCTTGGAAGGCTTCCGCACCAGCTTGCGCGGAACCTTTTTCCCGGACGTTCTGGGCTGGCCATGGTCGGCGTAGGAGCTCCGGGAGGCCTCCCAGAACTTGTCGCAGCCACGGGCGTTTCCCGGGTCGAGGCTCTCCTCGATCGGGAGGAACCCCTGGACCTGGAGGCTCCCACCGTCCCAGGTGCCGGAGTCGTGCACCCGGAGCTAGCACCCCAGGAGGGCTCCACCACGAGCTCCAACCGCTCATGCTCCTCCACCCTGACGACTATCCAATCTTTCTTCCAGTCATCCCACTTCCCGGAAGGGAACGACTGGAGGTACTTGAATGGGCACTTCTTGCGCTTCACGAAGTAGTAGAAGCCAAGGTACTCATTGCTCCGGCCGGTGGTGTGAACGGTGAAGAAGGTTCGGAAGAGCTCGACGCAGGGGGGGATGCCCACCCACATCTCGCAGAAGTGGACAAAGATGGACACGAGGAGAATGGAGTGAGGGCCAAGGTGGTATAGCTGCAGACCATAGAAGTCTAGCAGCATCAAGAAGAAAAAAGGTGGGATCAGCCCCACCATGGCGTACGAAGAAAAGTACACCATCTCGCCAGCGCGCTCCTTCTCAAAGGGGAGCTCTCCGCCGTCATGGACCAAGCGGTTGAAGAAGTCCGAGGACCACCCCATGAGGGCCCGGACCTTCTTCAAATCGTTGTCAGTCTTCAGGCGACTCTCACGCAGACCCAACTCCATCACGGCACAGCTAGGCAAGAGAAGAGGAGCGAAGTACGAGTCGGGAGTTTGAGCGCAAGATCAGATGAGAGGCGTAAAGAACTCCCGACGGTGCGCGCTTTCCTTCTTAAGTAAGCCCTCGCAACGCTTGGATGGAAATTGCAGGGAAGTCGAAGATACTACTCAAGAATTCAACCCAGCCGATGACAAGAGGGCCCGGGACCACCCCGACGATCAAGTCGAAGCTCTTACCCAGGCGAACGGTTGTCATCACGAGGCGGGAAACCCAAAGGCGGCGGCCTGACAGGGCGCGCGGAACCGATACGGTTTTCGTATCGGGAACTGGCGACCTTCAATTGCGTGAGATCCGCACGTCAAAGATCTCATCTACCGCCTGAGGTGCGCCACGCGGCGGGATCTAACTGTAAAACCCTACCAATGGCACCTCCGAAGACCCTTGAAGACCCAGTTCAAGAGTCGCAAGGATGGACCCACCTCCGACAGAACGACTTCACCCCAGTGACCTTCCTCGGAGGTAGGTCCAAGGGGCCACTGTCGGTACCCTAAAACCGTACACCCCCTGAGGTTACAAAGATCTCGAGGGAAGGCCGTCTACTTGGATTGAAGACCCTCGGAGGCCCACTTGTCAGACATGACCGGACCTGCTTCTCCAACATGGTTAATCCCTAGGTCGCCACGTGTACTGCCAAACCGGAGCTACCGCCCACAAGGGGGAAGCTCCGGGCCAGGTACCGAAATGGCACCTCCGGACTTAACCCCTGACCGAGAGAAGCTCCGGACCTGACACGTGTCAGATAGCCCCGGAGCTACCTGCTTACCGCAGCAAGCTCCGGAGCTGCCACGTGTCCAAACATCGGAGCTGGCAGCCTCTAACCTGCGGAAGACCTTGTAACGGCTCCGGATCTTCAAAGGAGAGCCAAGGACTTCAAGACCCAATTAAGCGTCATTAATGTCATATTAATGACGCTTAAACGGACGATCTTAACACCAGTAATGGCACTGTCGGAGCCCGTTACAGAATCATTAACAGCAATTAATCGTGTATCAATACTAGTAACCGCCGGGGCCACATGTCGGGCCAGACTAGCTTGTAACGGTATGTCCTTGTACTATAAAAGGACAGGTCGACGATACACATGAGACAGACGTTCACAGACGTTCACAGACGTTGACAGACGTTCACATACGTTGACAAGCAATCATACGTGACAAGCTAATACAACACCAACACACCCGTGGAGTAGGGTATTACGCTCAGGCGGCCCGAACCACGTAGATCCTTGTGTCTCCTGTGTTAAATCACAATTCACCTTCTTGAGTCTCCGCGCGCCCACACCGAACCACAAACTCCTTCAACACTTTAGCAGTGTCAGGAGATCTGCCGACTCCAACAGTCGACAAATACCATCAAAGGTAACTAGCCTGCTCCAACCATGCTTCGAGGGCAGTCCGAAGCATCAAAAGTGATGGCTGTGTCCATCCACTTTTGATGAGGCTCCGCCCTGGCTGTAGGAGCTACAGCGACCATGTCCCAATGCATTGTTTTGAGGACACAGCAGGAGGTGATGTCCCATGATCCACCAAAAATGGTGTTCATGGTCTTCCGACGCTCGTTGTCAAAGACGTCAGAATCGTCGTCGACGGAGGTTTAGACGGCCTTCAGGACCTTTTTAGGATCCTGAAAACCTAACTCCTCTTCAGCCGGAGCTTCGTCAACTTTTTTTTTCCTTCCCTCTGTCGGAAAGGAACTTCTTCCCGGCGCTTGTTGTAGCGCTCGGCAAGGTTTTGAACCTCCCGGCAGTCTTCCAAACTATGGATGTCCGTCTTATGAATTGGACACCACACCTTGGGTTTGCCACAGTCTTCAGAAGATGGTCGAGGTCGCTTCTCGGAGCATGGCCCCCGGCCACCCGGAGCTGCAGCAGCTGCAGCATTAGATGCGCCGGCCGACGGCTTCTCCTTGTCATTGGTCTTTTTCTTCTTTTTGCCACTCCCGGAGGTAGTGGCTTCGCCTTTGGAGGATTTCTTGCGATCCTCCGGAGGTGGTTTGGAGTGCATCTCATGGCCCTCCGCAGCTCTGGCACATTTGTCGGCCAAGCTGAAGAGTTTCGTGACACCGGTGATCTCCTTGATCGCCAGTTTCTCCAACATCTTCTTACCCCGTACGCCCTGTCTAAATGCCACAATGACAGAAGTGCTAGAGATAGAAGGGATAGTGTTTCATACCTGAGAGAATCTTTGGATGAATGATCGCAATGATTCTTCCCCTTTTTGCACGACTGCAAAAAGATCCAGTTCGGTGCCTAGTCGGGTGTATGAACTCCCGAAGTTGGCGGTGAACTGTCGGCACAACTCCTCCCAACTGTTGATGGAGTTGGGTGGAAGGCTCATAAACCAGACCGGGTGGTCCCAGTTAAAGCCACTGGAAAATAGTTGTCCATTACGGCCTCATTTCCTCCAGCTGCCAGGATAGCAGTGGAGTAAATCTGAAGAAATTCGACAGGATTAACGGTCCCGTCAAACTTCTCCGGCAGGTCAGGCCGGAATTTTTGTGGCCACCTGACCATACACAGATGCATGGACAGGGCTGAACAGCCGCCTCCTACTCCTTCAGGAGCAGGAATGTCCTGAGCTTCTCGTCTTTCACGAGCACGCTCGATATGGATTCGGCCGTCTTGTTGACGGTATCGGCGATCAAGCTCCGCCCGGAGGTCATGAGTTGAAAGCCTTGATACCGTGTGAGTGCGTCGCACCCCGGAGGGCAACGACGTCACTTGCTGTGACGCAACACGTCTCCTGTTGTTGGAAATGTGCGGACCAAGTCTGCCAGACAAGGTCCATCGCTGCGACGGGGCCCGTCCTAAAGGAGGAGGACCTTGGTTACTGATGCAGTCGGCTGCTGCTGCAACCAAGTGTTCCACATCGGCCCTCCACTGCTCCATTGCATCCCGGGATGCATCCAGAGGTGGTGGGCGCTGAAGGAGAGCACATGCTGCATGGAGAGCGTGTTCCGGGTTGTCATGATTCACCGACGCATTGATTGACGCTGGTGCACCATCGCGCTGCCCAGCTTGATTTGCTGGTGGAGGCGGCGGTGGTGGAAGTGTGACTCCTGCTGGAACTGAGGTTCCTGCTGGTGGCTGCATATTGGAGGGATTGCCCCCAACTACTTGAACAGTGGGATGACCATTGGAGTATTCAGCAGCTGAGTTCACCATTCTTGAAATCTCAGGCCCACCTACCTGGCGCGCCAACTGTCGGTGGTTTTGATTCGGCAGATCTTCCGACACTACTAAAAGTGTTTGCGGAGTTTGAAGTTCGGTGTAGGAGCGCGGAGATTCAAGAAGGTGAAATGTAAAATGACACAGGAGACACAATAATTTACGTGGTTTGGGCCGCCTGAGCGTAATACCCTACTCCACGGGGTGTGTTGGTGTTGTATTGGATGTATGAACTCAACTCAGGTGATATGAGTTGAGAGCGCGTGTGAGCCGATCAGACCAGATCAGATCAGATCTTCTCAGATGTTCTCTATGTATCGTCGGCCTGTCCTTTTATAGTACAAGGACAGGCCGTTACAAGTTGGCCTGGCCCGACATGTGGCCCCGGTGGCTACTAATATTGATACACATTTGATGCGCTTAATTACCCTTAATGACCGAGTTACGGGCTTTAACAGCGCCGTTACTGGTAATAAGGGTCGTCTGATCGTGTGTCATTAACATAGTATTAATGACACTTAATCGGGTCTTGAAGGCCTTGATTCCCCTTTGAAGATGCGGAGCCATTGTGAATTCTACCGGAGGTTTGAGGCTGAAGATCCGACGGTCTGACACGTGGCAGCTCTAGAGCAAACTATGGGGAACAGATAGGTCCGGTGCCACCATACATGTGTCAGTTCTGGAGCTTCCCTCAGTTTGGGGTTAGGTCCGGGGTGCCGTTATGGTACATAGCCCGGAGCTTCCCCCTTGTGGGCGGTAGCTCCAGTTTGATGGTACACGTGGCGGCCCTAGGACTAACCATGTTGGAGAAGCAGGTCCGGTTATGTCAGACATGTGGGCCTCCGAAGGTCTTCAAATCAAGTAGATGACATTTCCTTGAGATCTTTGCAATTTCAAGGGGTATACGGTACTCAGGGTACCGACAGTGTTCTTGGTGGTGTTTTGATTTGTAGTCTTGGGGAGCCCTCAACTTGTGAGAAGGCCCCTTGAACCTGGTTATCTTACCCCTTTGTGATAGTGGAAGAGAATTTGCCTTTGTGGCATTCGACAAGGGTAGGGTTGGTGAAGACCCAGTCCTTTTGTGGGCTCCTCAACATGGACGTAGGTTGACTTCGTGGGAACTGAACCACGGGATAAAAATCTTGTGTCTTCACTTTGTGTTTATTGTTCATTGCATCTAGGGTTTAATTGATCTTAGTCAAATTACGTCGAAACTTGTAACTAAGATTACCTTGTGATATCTTCAGTCTAATTAAAGCAACACAATCTAGTTACATCTTAATTTCCGTTGTGTAGAGTACTTGGATCGAGATCATCGATCAAACTTGATCGATCTAGTGCGCAAGCACTGGACTAGTCCGCACTCTATCGGACTAGTCCAATTTATCTGTATTTGATCAAGTTGTTGAGTGTTGCAGGTTCCGACTAAAATTCAAAAAGGCATATTCACCCCCCCCCCCTCTAGGCCACATTCACTTCCAATGAATTGTAGCTTGTAAGCTGATCTCGCCTAATATTCTCCTGTTGCTGTTTTTGTCCATGATATAATGTCTGGTCGTTCGTCACTAAGGTCGATTTCTAGCTCTTGCAGCCTGCTCCATAGCAGGGTGAAGTCATGTAGTATAGGTAAGGTGAGACTATGTGTGATATCCCTTATCCATCTGTTATCTGTTAGAGCATCCGCCACGGTTCGCTGTTTTCACTTGGCATGCCTAAACAGAGCCGGGAATTGGGTTGCAGGTGAGGTCCTGTTGAGCCAACTATCTGTCCAAAAACTCACTGATCTTCCATTACGCACTGTCACAGATGTCGCTGCAGCAAAGAGAGCATCATTCGTGGTGTCCAGTGGCAACTCTGAGCCAACCCATGCCCTGTTTGGCACTGTCAAGTGGAACCATCTCCATCTAAGTCTGAGCGCCCTGCTAAAAACGTTTGAGGTCTGTTATACCCAGTCCACCCGTCTCAAGCGGCCTGCAAACGCACCCCCAACTGACCTTGCATTTTCCTCCTTGCAAGTCTTGGTTGCCTGCCCATAGGAAGCGGCGTCGAATTTTGTCAAGCTCTTTGATAAACCGCTTTGGAGTTCTTAGAACAGTGAGGGCATAAGTTGGCAAGGAGCTCAGAACAGTTTTTACCATCTCGCGACACCCGCCTAAGCTCATCAGTTTGCTCTGCTACCCAGCCAGCCATGTCGTGGCCTTGTCTTTAATGGACTGCAAATGCACCATCCGTAGTCACCCCAAATTGAGTGGCAAATCAAGATATGTAATAGGAAGGTCCTGTATTTGCCCTCCAAAATTCTGCAATGCTTCATTAATGATTTCCTCCGGACACCGAATAGGCGATCCAGAGCTCTTTACAGCATTGATCATCAATCCTATCGCTGCACCAAATCTATGCATGATACTCATTGCCAAGTCCACTTTTGATTTGTATGGTTTGAAAAATAGTACGGCATTGTCAGTGTATAAAGAAAGTCTAAGCTTTGCTTCTCTTTCCTTAAGCGGAGTCAGTAGTCCATTTTGTGTCACCAACCCAAATATTTCTTGCAGTGTGTCAATGACCAAGATAAAGAGATATGGGGACAGGGGGTCTCCCTGTTGTAAACCTCGGCTGTGATGTATCTTTGGCCCTGGCACACCATTCAACTGCACCGCTGATGATGAAGAGGATAGTAGCAATGCAATC
The DNA here is from genome assembly GCA_036927565.1 of Tuctoria greenei. NCBI lineage: Eukaryota > Viridiplantae > Streptophyta > Magnoliopsida > Poales > Poaceae > Tuctoria > Tuctoria greenei. The sequence continues at coordinate 197,099,683 of JAYESD010000006.1, read as the reverse complement.
CAGTTCCTCCACCGTACAGGGAATCCTCGTGCTTGCATCAATTCAATGAGAAATTCCTAAGACACTGAGTCAAACGCTTTAGAAATGTCCAATTCTAATAGCAAGACAGGCTTGTGTCGTTGATGATATGCTCTGACCAGGTTGCGCACATATAAGAAATTATCCTGGATGCACCTTTTGCGGATGAATGTGCTCTGCGCATTTGATATCAGCCCATCAGTATGTTTGGAGAGTCTGAGTGCCAGTACCTTTGCAACCAACTTGGCAAATGAATGTATCAAGCTGATCGGGCGATAGTCAGATGGGGAGTCTGCATCTGGTTGCTTCAGTGTTAAGGTGATCAAGGCACTGTTGAGCTTATGTAGCTGGCTTGTTGTCTGGTTGTAGAAACTGTTGAAGGCTGCAATTATGTCAGCCTTAATGATCGGTCAGCAAGCTCTGTAAAATTCGTTGTTAAAACCATCCGGGCCCAGCGCTTTTTCACTTGGTAATTTCTTAATAGCTTGCAAGATTTCTTCCTATAAAAATGGTGAGTCAAGCTGATTTGGCGGCAACCAGGATAGCCCAAGCAAGTCCCAATTTAGTGTAATGCCACAGTTTGGCCTGGTACCCAGGAGCTGTTGGTAGTACTGTTGCAGTTCAACTTCTTTTTCATGATGCTCCCACACATAATGGCCAGCAGCAGATTTTAATCGAGGTATGTAGAGTTTCCTTCGTCGCGCATTTGCCCGTATGTGGAAGAAACATGTACATGCATCTCCATCCTTTAACCAGGTCACTCTCGATGCTTGTCTGCGCCGAGATCTCTCCACTGCTGCCAGACCTAGCACTCTCAACTTTAGGTCCCGGTGCAGGTTGAGTTCATCTTCAGTGAGAAGGCATTCTTCCTGGGCACAGTATAGCTGGAATAGAACTTCGTTCGTCATGTAAAGTTGCATCCTGGCTTGGCCAAACACTACTACAATAAGCCTCATCACAGGCGGCTCCAAACCTATTATCACAAACGGCTTTTAAAACCGCCTGAAACAAAGAGCCTGTGATAATCTACAATTTCACAGGCGGAGAAGTGATACCGCCTGTGAAGACACATTATCATAGGCGGTTCCTTACTTAGGCTAGCCGTATGTGAAGATATTTTATCACAGACGGGTCGTGCAGCATATATAACCGCCTGTGATAAATGTCGTATCACAGGCGGATATTGAAGCATAACTAACCGCCTATGATAATGTGTCTTCACAGGCGGGTATTGAAGCATAACTAACCGCCTATGATAATGGTGTTATCACAGGCGGACGTTTATCTACATCAGCTGTTTGTGAAGACCTTTTAACGCAGTCGGTTTCTACCATAACAGTCATCGCCTGTGAAAATTAGGTTATCACAGATGGTTCTTTACTTGTATCTAGCTGCCTGTGATAATTGTTTTTCACAGTCATGCCTAGCCGTTGGTTAATAACCGCCTGTGATAAGGTATAACCTATGCAGTACTACTGCTGTTCTTTCTAATTTCCAGGTCAATTCAATATAATCACAGAACAAAAAACAACAATATCATCAAGAACAAAAGTCAATAATATTGTCATCACAGAAGTCAATTTCACTAAAACAATATACATATGTACAAGTTACAGATACAATTCATCTCAAAGTTTACAAGTTTTCACTAAAAACTGTTTCTATTGGCATAGTCGCAAAGTTCTAGCACATCAGCTGCTGCACAATTCTCATCAAAGAACTTCCCTTTTTTTGTGCAAAATTTCACGACGAATGAACTGACAAAGTTCAGCAGCAATCCTGTCGGCTCCTCCACTAGGAATACTTCTACAAACCGGCCATTCTTCGTTCAGATTCTTCGTGTGCTACAATATAACACATAACAACGTTTAGAATGTATTAGTTTGAACAATCTAAAAGTATAGATCAAAGTGAGAGTATATAGGAATTTATTTGGTATTTTTGGAGCAATTGTACTATGAGCAATTGAATTTTGAAGTTGGAATCAAAATATGAAAATAATGTTTCTGGTAATATTGAACAGCAGAGAATATAAGCATTAAACTATGCTAGTTACAATGAAAATGAAACACAAAAGTAAGAAAATAAGGTATCGACATTAAGGATAACTTACATCCTCACAATTCACTCTATATACGCTGGCGGTCCGAATATGCTCGCATACATAATACCCGCATAAGACACTCCCAGCAGGCTGCTTCGGACAAGCATAATACGTTTTAATGTTCAATGCATTCGTATTAGGAGGTCTCTGACCGCCAAGCTGTTCCGCGTAAAACCGCCAAGCGCTGTAATACAAGAAATGTCATATAAAACTTGTCAACACATTCTAAATGTGCGTAAATTAAAATTATTGAATAAACGTACAGTTTCAAAATGGAAAGGAAATCTTTGTAACAATCTGGTGAGAAATCGGTCAAGTCCAAGACTGGTGCCATTCTCTGCGTTGGCTTGATGAAGATCATTATGTAGTGATTACTGCAAACATACAAACACACGTGTTAACAATTACCAATAATTGTTATTTCAATGTCATGTGTCGAACTTAATCGAAGTGGTACGGAGCCTTTACGAAGTCCTTGCCGTCTCTGACAAAGTTAAACATCGCATGTCCTATGTAAGTTGCAACTTCTGTCCTTCTATCCTTCTTAAGTTTTGCAATTGCTTTTTCAAAATCTCTTTTGTTCATGTGTTTGTACTGTCCTGAGTCTCGATTCGCCTGGACGTTGAATAGCGACTTTGCAATCCTAGTAGGGTCAAGGATACCTGTCTTGTGCTCCAACTTTTCATTATCCATGTATTGCATCCTATTGAAGAAGTCCAAAATTGTTATAATCTCATGAAATGTGTATGCGTGTAGTAAGAAAAGCAAATAAAAAATATTAGAGCACTTACAGGCACCAGATGAGCAGCAGGTTGATTTGAGCATTCCACGATGGAAAAGGGAATGCAGCTCTTCAAATAAAATGACTCGTTTATCTACTCCAGTGCTCCAGAATGCTGCTTTTGGAATACGAAATGTGACGCAATTAAGACCATATTTTGTGCTGGCAGTGATGTACCACTCATGCATTCTTCTGAGCTGGACGAGTTGTTTGCTAAGTTGTACGGATGTCATGAACGGCTTTCCATTCGCAAATTTAGGAGGAACATCCTCAAGCTTGTATATTGGAACTCCTGGTTTAACTAAAGCCGTCCGCCGATTATACATGACACCGTCTTCTTCCCACTCCTTGATATCTTCTAATGCTGGCTCATGAGAAGAACGAGATGCACTCGATTTTCTAATATTTTCCTTCATAGCTTCCAAATACTTTGACACTTCTGATGAAGGTTTATTAATTTTGTATGAGCTAACTTTGATAGGCACTGATGATCGAGGAGTAGTCGTCGGAAGTTGGAAACTGGCTTGTTGTTGAACCTGTTGTTCAACTGATTGCTCTTTACTCCCAGCAGTTGGATCTAGTACTACTTCAAGCTGTTGCTCAACTGGTTGCTCTTTACTAGCAACAGCTTGCTTTGGTACTGCTTGAAGCTGTTGTCCAACTTGTTGCTCTTGGATATCATCCTTGCTGAGACATAGGGGGAGTGGATCTTCCCGGACTGGGAGTGGATCTTCATGCACTTTCGCCTTAGAAGATGGGGTTGCAGTATTTGGAGATGCGACGGGGCTAGAAATTGGCTCATCGTCCAACACGATATCGCGTCGGTGCCAAAGGATTAATTGGTTGATAGCCTGCCCCAGAGTCGCGATCCCCTCAGGTGTGACGTGGTCTATTTCATAATCTTCATAATCATTATCAATGATCTGAAGAACTTGCACCACAACATAATACAACGGAAGTGGATTCCTGTTGAAGTCACGATTAGGCTTTGCCATAGCAGTGGCAACCTGTTTGGTTTTGTTCCCTGCTCTGCCTATCGGGACAAGAAGACGACAAGATTTGTCGTTAGCAATATCATCGATAGGGAACTTATGGGTTGACCCTGAGCCTGGCACGGAACCAACGCTGCTAGGGTAGGTAGGAGATACTAATTGCTCCTTTTGCACCGGAACCATCACTGTACTCGGTGCCACTAATTGTCCTTGTTGTCTAAGTTGTTCCGTTATTTCTTGCATATTTTCTTTGACCTTTTGAGCAATCATTTCATCAAGTGTTTTCTTAAACTTCTCACGTCTTCTATATGTGTCTTTATCTTTAGGGAAACCATCTAGCAGAGACATTTGAGAAGAGACCGCTCGAACCCGTCCGCTGTGTTCAGAGTTTCCTAAGATAGCGGTAAGTTGGTCATTCTCCCTCTTCGCCTTGAAGAGACCCTTCTGTTGCTTTTCAATTACTTCTTTCATTTTATCCTCTACTTCATTCAGAGAGTCGGGCTTTTCAAGTTTACCCTCGCTGGTCAAACCTGACCGAGCAAAGACCCAGCGTTGAGTTCGCTCATCGCACCCTTCTAATGGGTGAGGATTGCCCTTACTGGTAATTTTGTCTAATATCTTATTCCATTTCTGGACTTTAGGGGCATATTCAGCAGACTCCAAGCGATGATGGTATTTGTTCTTTTTTGCAAGCTCTGACCTAGTTGCACTTAGAGCTTTAGCATCAGGTGTGCTCTTTTGACGAACAAACTCTTGCCACTGAGCTTTTGTGATTTTTCCCATCTTCCTCGGGCTAGGGACCTTATCGGCCTTAACATAAGCATTCATTTCACTCTTCCAACATCGAAACTTCTTGCCGCAAGAGACCAATGTTGCTTTCTTTACAGCTTCTTCTATGCCTTTCGAGAACTTGAATTGTTTCTTTATCTTTTCCCACAACTCATTCTTGGTCTGCTCGGGTAATTTCCTCCAATTCTCGGTTGTGATCGGCACAACCTCCCTAACAAGAAAACCGCATGCATTACGGTACTTGGTAACTGAATCTAGTGGTTCTTGGGGAAACCCACCTGGACCGACCCTTGTTATGTACATGATGCAGTCCAATGGACCCTTATTGGGACCTCGTTGCCCTCGTTTCCGCTTGAGTGAAACTGATAATTCATCCATTGGAGAACCTTCTGCGGTTTTAGGAGCCGATGTCACCTCATTGTCTCCGCAATTAATCTAGGTAGAAAAAAATTATAGGACTTTGTATACTTGACAACCAACATTAACTTGAACTGCTAAAGTTAAGATTCGTGATCCATACCTCGTCGGCAGGATCATTCTGGGTCTAGATCCACTGAAGTCTTTTTAATTTTTATATTCGGAAAAGGATCCGATGGACTGTGATAGGAGCCTGAACTGCTGGAGTTAGTAAACTCCATATTGTCTTCTTTGTTGTTACTACCAGGACCAGTCTTCTTAGGGCTTTCCATGCTAGATCTAATAAGACAAAACCTAATAAATGGCATATTAACTCTACATGAAGTGTTGCATGAAGGAAAATATGGAAGCATTCTAGGATTTGATAAGGCATTCTAGGGTTTAAGGCGACTGACCAAAAGGTTCCTATACATTGCGAGGGTGACAAGCATGTTAAAGTCGATCACCCGCAATGGCAATTTTATCTTTTTATTCTAAATAGGCTAGCTTCATTCAGAGTGGCGACCACGTTCGTGAGGTTTACTAGGCGGCGCCTAGCTCCGGACCTATAACTGATCAAGCAAGGGACAAAAAGCAAATCCTCCATCCTTTTTCTAGTATCAAGAATCGCAAAGTGTGGCACTTGGATTTGGATGGTGAGGTTAGGCGAGGCGAGGTAGCTGCAGGCGAGAAGAGACACACTTTTTCAGCGATCATCTCTACAATCGTGGGATTTGCACGGTAAAAAAAGGGATAAAAGACCCACATTCTCAAACGAATCAGGAATCCGGAAACATTCGCCAAAATCTAATCCCGGTGTGCCCGGCCGCACCAAATGGGCTCATCATGGCAGCAGGTTCAGCCATCATGAAAGGCATTACGTACCCCACATATGATGGCACCAAGGATTTCTGGGATGGTCGATTGTCTTGGCTGTTTAGAAAACAGGACAGGGAAGTCGGCGCCTCCTATAGTGATAAACTTGGTGAGTTCTAGAGGTTCACGAGGTTTAGGTGACTTGATCAAGTCTGGGCATATGAAACCTTTGGTGGAATATTTCTGATAGGATGGGATTAACCAGGTCGAGAGGTTGGGGGCTTATTTTTGAAATCCCCCTTCATGTGACTCCAAATCCTATATGGATTGTAACTCAATTCGTACTAGGACTAGGACTGGTTCCTAAACTGAATCTGACTCCTAAATCTATTCAGAGTAGGACTCTACTAATATCGTTAAGGACGAAATCTGCTTTATCTAGAACAATCATATACCCCTAGATTGGTGTTTCCGCAACTTTGTCCAAAGTCCAAGTTCGACTCCTCTACTGGGTGCACCAGATACCCAGATCATCCAACAAAAATGAAGTCCCAATATATCTAGTTTGATACAAATGGTGCTAACAAATCATAAATGGGTACATAAACTTTTTTCCTGTGAAATGCCTTAATATTAAGCTGAGTTCAATAATGGGATACATAATTTTTTTTAACGCATGCAATCCTTCTGTAATTCTTCACATCATCATGATTGAATAAGCTATTCAATAAACAAACTCATAGTCATATAACAGCTACACTATCAGCAAGAATTATTCAACATAGTAATATATCATTCTCCAAAGGATAAGATACATATATGTTTATTGTACGTGTTCATGTATTCAATTTGACCATTGTACTAAAAATGCAAATCGTAGCCACTAATTTTGTTAAATTGTGCCAATATGGCTATTATCATCACAATCCTACGTATTTGAGTGACACATCATATGTTTGGCATCCAGCACCGCTAGAAGATGGACACACCTACTTCCAATAGAGTTCTCATTGTAGTTACCCCCTCAACCTAACTCATTTTGTGTATCGAGTGTGAGTCACCATGAATATTCTAGTTCATTACATATTCGAATTTCGGTCAGGTGAGGACATTGGGTTGCTGGAACTGCTGCTGCGTAGAATTGATGGAAGTACAACGACAACCCAAGGATGCCTACCCATCGAACCCTAACCAAAGATGCCACCGAACTTGACCGTTTTTTGAATTCCACCGAACCCTAACCAAGGATGCCTAACATTTTCCAATTCCCGAACCCTAACCAAGGATATGCAAGGCGGCGGCGAGGGCGGGGAGGAAGGTGGCACGGCGAAGGAGGATGGAAGGTTGAAGGGTTTAGGGTTTACCATGAAGCTCGGCGGCGACGGCAATGGCTTCGCTCAGCGTACCTGGAAGTGACGCGGGCGAAGCTCGGCAGCGACGGCGAAGCTCGGCGGCGTACCTGGAAGTGACGAGGGCGAACACTTGGCGGCAAACGAAATTTTGGCATCCTAACGGCGTCTAAGTGTTTCGCCTGGGTTAGGTTTTTCCAACGCTTCCAAGGGGTATATATAGACTCCCATTTTCTCAGGCAGATTTTAAGTACCGACCGCCTGAGAAGATTGTTACCTCAGGCGGGTTTTACTTACCAACCGCCTGAGAAGATACAATTATCTCAGTCGGTTGGTTAGTAACACCCGTCTGAGATAAACATCTTCTCAGACAGTTATTAATTACCAACCGTCTGTGAAGATATTTACTTCTTCTTAATTAATATGTGTTCATAATTTTATGAATGCCTACATAAAGACCCCTCACCAACCGCCTGTGAGGTTCTTAATTAATATGTGTCGACGACCGTGCGCGACCTTTCTTTTCCCCGAGGCGCGACCTTTCAATGCGCTATAAACCAACTGCTCCATCTTCCACTCCGCGTGGCCTTAAAGACGCGCTATCACCCGTTAGTTCTCAACAAGCGCATCGCTCACTTTGAATCCTCTTGTTTTCTTTGTCTTCCTCCGCTCCGACGACCCAACACCACTATGGCCGACCTTCCGCCGCCAAGCCCTCCGAGGGAGCCACCTTGCAAGAAACTATGTTGCAGCTCCCCCGAGAAGATCAACACCGAGCAGCGCCTCCTCATGGTGCGAGAGGCGTACAATAATACGTCTCGCGCCATGAGTGCCTTGGGGCTGGGTACCCTTCCAGAGTATCCTGAAATGGGTACCATGGGCCACTACCTCTACGCCCTCATGGGGGGTGGCTGATCGTCTCGACGTTCTGTTCGCGACGATGGCCCAGGTTCTTGGCCCTGAGGGCCATAAAACGCTGGTGGAGGCGACGGCTAGCAACCTTGGGGTTGCACCGCCGGTGCAGCCGGCCCTGTCTCCTGTTGCACCGGTGCCGGAGTCGCCGCCGGAGGACGAGGAGGAGGAGGAGGAGGAGGAGGAGGAGGAAGAGGAGTAGGAGTAGGAGTAGGATTTAATTAGTTTTTCTCTTTGTTGTTTTTAGTTGCTTCTATTTTGTAAATATTGTTAATGAATGAAATATATCTTTGTTCATCTATGTGATTGAATATTACTTGTGTATCTTGTGTGTTCTTGGGTGTTCTTGTGTAAATATTGTGCATCTTGTGTGTTCTTTTGTGAGATGTGTGATTGAATATTGTTAATGAATGAGTATCTTGTGTGTTCTTCAACTGTGTGAATGAATGAATGTGTAGTGTGTTCATCGTTAATTAAAACATGTCTGAGAAGAAGATTATCTCAGACGGTTGGTAAGTAATACCCGCCTGAGATAAACATCTTCTCAGACGGTTGGTAAGTACCAACCGCATGTGAAGATATTTACTTCTTCTTAATTAATATTCTTGATTAAATGTGGTCCTTTAAAAAGGCAAAAATCCACTTTCTTGTAATATTATTGATAAGTAAAGGTTACCATTAAATTTCACTTCATAAATCCTTTGAAATTGGTCAGAACATAAAAAACATACAATAAATGCTATTTTTCATTTTTCTATCTTGATGAATATAATGTTTTTTTCATTTATTTTTTCAGTGGACATTTTTACTCATCATACCAACCTCTATGAATTTTTTCAGATTTTTTTAAATTTTTTTGAATCAATGTGTGTTCATAATTTGATGAATGCCTCATATGTATATGAGCATTTAGTTAGAATGGTGGATAATTTGAAGTTTGACATGTTGGAATGCTTTTAAAAAAATTCATACATGTATAAATTATACAAATATGTTCATACCAACAATTTTGAGTGAAGGAACTTTTTTATGAGATACACAAATGTGAATAATATGTGAGTAGAAATTAATTTCATATTTACCAAAACATTACAATGTCAGCTATACAAGTTTTAAAAATATTTTGTTCAGGTGGTAGATGTTAATTTTATACAAATGTAGAAGAAAGAATCATCGAATTTGGACACAATTTGCAGAATCTAAACATGTTTGAGTATTTATATTGTAATCTAAATAAAAAAGAAGCAAGTGATAAGGAAACTGAAGAACAGTATCGGGCATTATCTCAGACGGTTGGTAAGTAATACCCGCCTGAGATAAACATCTTCTCAGGCGGTTGGTAAGTACCAACCGCCTGTGAAGATATTTACTTCTTCTTAATTAATATTTTTGATTAAATGTGGTCCTTTAAAAAGGCAAAAATCCACTTTCTTGTAATATTATTGATAAGTAAAGGTTACCATTAAATTGCACTTCATAAATCCTTTGAAATTGGTCAGAACATAAAAAACATACAACAAATGCTATTTTTCATTTTTCTATCTTGATGAATATAATGTTTTTTTCATTTATTTTTTCAGTGGACATTTTTACTCATCATACCAACCTCTATGAATTTTTTCAGATTTTTTTAATTTTTTTTGAATCAATGTGTGTTCATGATTTGATGAATGCCTCATATGTATATGATTATTTAGTTAGTATGGTGGATAATTTGAAGTTTGACATGTTGGAATGCTTTTAAAAAAATTAAAAAAATTCATACATGTATAAATTATACAAATATGTTCATACCAACAATTTTGAGTGAAGGAACTTTTTTTTATGAGATACACAAATGTGAATAATATGTGAGTAGAAATTAATTTGATATTTACCAAAACATTACAATGTCAGCTATACAAGTTTTAAAAATGATTTGTTCAGGTGGTAGATGTTAATTTTATACAAATGTAGAAGAAAGAATCATCGAATTTGGACACAATTTGCAGAATTTAAACATGTTTGAGTTTTATATTGGAATCTAAATAAAAAACAAGGGTTAAGGAAACTGAAGAACAGTATCGGGCATTATCTCAGACGGTGGGTAAGTATTACCTGCCTGAGATAAACATATTCTCAGACGGTTGGTAAGTACCAACCGCCTGTGAAGATATTTACTTCTTCTTAATTAATATTCTTGATTAAATGTGGTCCTTTAAAAAGGAAAAATTCCACTTTCTTGTAATATTATTGATAAGTAAAGGTTACCATTAAATTGCACTTCATAAATCCTTTGAAATTGGTCAGAACATAAAAACCATACAACAAATGCTATTTTTCATTTTTCTATCTTGATGAATATAATGCTTTTTTCATTTATTTTTTCAGTGGACATTTTTACTCATCATACCAACCTCTATGAATTTTTTCAGATTTTTTTAATTTTTTTTGAATCAATGTGTGTTCATAATTTGATGAATGCCTCATATGTATATGAGCATTTAGTTAGAATGGTGGATAATTTGAAGTTTGACATATTGGAATGCTTTTAAAAAAATTAAAAAAATTCATACATGTATAAATTATACAAATATGTTCATACCAACAATTTTGATTGAAGGAACTTTTTTTATGAGATACACAAATGTGAATAATATGTGAGTAGAAATTTATTTGATATTTACCAAAACATTACAATGTCAGCTATACAAGTTTTAAAAATATTTTGTTCAGGTGGTAGATGTTAATTTTATACAAATGTAGAAGAAAGAATCATCTAATTTGGACACAATTTGCAGAATCTAAACATGTTTGAGTATTTATATTGGAATCTAAATAAAAAAGAAGCAAGGGATAAGGAAACTGAAGAACAGTATCGGGCATTATCTCAGACGGTTGGTAAGTAATATCCGCCTGAGATAAACATTTTTGAAACTACAAGATGTTAATTAATGGCCTGAGAAGATGTTAATTAACTGACGCGCCGCACGAGGTCTACGGAGAAGTTAAGAAGCCGTGGTGCAGGGACGCGTGCGCGATGTTCCACATGGATACAAGAGAGACGGAAGGATCTCTGAAGATCGTCTTCCACAGTGGTTTAATTGTGCGCCGCACGAGGTCTGCAAAGAGGTCAATGCGCAATGAACAAAATATTTTGTTCTGGTGATAGATGTTAATTTTATACAAATGTAGAAGAAAGAATCTTCGAATTTGGACACAATTTGCAGAATCTAAACATGTTTGAGTATTTATATTGGAATTTAAATAAAAAAAACAAGGGATAAGGAAACTAAAGAACAGTATTGGGCATTATCTCAGACGGTTGGTAAGTAATACCCGCCTGAGATAAACATTTTTGAAACTACAAGATGTTAATTAACGGCCTGAGAAGATGTCAATTAACTGACGCGCTGCACAAGGTCTGCGGAGAAGTTAAGAAGCCGTGGTGTAGGGACGCGTGCGCGACATTCCACATGGATACCAGAGAGACAGAAGGATCTCTGAATATCATCTTCCACAGTGGTTTAATTGTGCGCCGCACGAGGTCTGCAAAGAGTTCAATGCGTGGGAAACGAACTGCTCCGCACAGACCATATATAAGGCGCGTCGTCGGTTATGTACAAGCACAGAACTTTTGCACTCCTTTCTTCTTCTTCCATCATTCCACCTCCTAGCCCGGCGCCGACGAACCACCACAGCCATGGCCAACCTTCCGCCTCCTAGCCCGCCGAGGCAGCCACCCTGCAAGCGGATACGCTGCAGCTCCCCCGAGAGGGTGAATGACGACCAGCGCGTTCCACCGCCGGTGCAGCCAGAGCCACTGGTACAGCCGGAGCAATCGGCTCAGCCAGAGCAGCCGACCCACTCTCCTGCTGCATTGTCGCCGGAGGAGGAGGAGGAGGAGGAGGAGGACGACGACGATGATGATGACGACGATGATGATGACGACGACGACGATGACGACAGCGACGGTGACCACCACCATGGTGACGACGACGACGACGATGACGAGTCGGAGGAGGACCGCTTGGTGTGGTTTGAGAAGTTGGCGGAGAGGGTGGAGGAGGTGGGGCCGTAGTGTAGTTTTAGGAGTTCTTGTACATGTTTAGCTTCAATTCTGTTCTTGTACATATTTCTTGTGTTTTGTAATATATATGTGTTCATTCATGTCAATGAATACTGGTGTGTTAGAATTTCTGGATTTCAATCAAGTGAATGTGCTCTAAATGCTCATATGTATATGAGCATTTAGTTAGAATGGTGGATAATTTGAAGTTTGACATGTTGGAATGATTTTAAAAAAATCAAGAAAATTCATACATGTATAAATTATACAAATATGTTCATACCATCAATTTTGAGTGAAGGAACTTCTTTTTATGAGATATACAAATGTGAATAATATGTGAGTAGAAATTAATTTGATATTTACCGAAACATTACAATGTCAGCTATAAAAGTTTTAAAAATATTTTGTTCAGTTGGCATTATTTCAGGCGGTTGGTAAGTAATACCCGCCTCAGATAAACATCTTCTCAGGCGGTTATTAAGTACCAACAGCCTGTGAAGATATTTACTTCTTAATTAATATTCTTGATTGAATATCTTTTCAGGCGGTTGCTAAGTAAAACCCGCCTGAGATAAAGTTAAAAACCGCCTGTGAAAAACTGACGTCTATATAAGGACCGCTCACCGCAGTCAAAATGCAACCCTGGAGAATTTATATCGACGCCGCAGGGCTGTTGAATTTCCCCTGCGCTGCGCCGCCACTCAACCCCGCACCACCACTTCTCCACCCAGCCGGCCCACCGTGCTGACGCCTCCCCACCGTGCTGACACCTCTGCAAGGTAAATGTAGTTTCCTTACTTTTTCTTTGTATATTTTCATTAGCTGATAAGCTGTTAGTTTTGTGTGTTCTGGTATATGGATTCTGTCCTTTTGCATGTGTAAGCACTGTATGGATTGTGTTCTCGTATATTGATGTATGGACTATATGGATTGTTTCCTTTTTGTGTGTTCTGCTAGTTTGGTCTTTTATATATTGATGTATGGACTATATTGTAATAATCTTATTGTAGTTTGTACCTATTATGTGACATGAATATGATGTTTAATTAACAGATGCTATTGTAATATATATATAAGATGCTATTGTTTAATTAACAGATGCAAGATAAATGTAGTTTCCTTACTTTTTCTTTATATATTTTCATTAGCTGATAAGCTGCTAGTTTTGTGTGTCTGGTATATGGATTATGTCCTTTTGCATGTGTAAGCATTGTATGGATTGTGTTCTGGTATATTGATGTATGGACTATATGGATTGTTTCCTTTTTGTACCTATTATGTGATATGAATATGAAGTTTAATTAACAGATGCTATTGTAATATATATAAGATGCATGAAGTTTACCCGAACTTGTAATTGTAGTTTTATGTGTTTTCCTTTTCAATATGCTACTTGTGTGTGCGTACCTCCTGCTTGTATAAATTTCGAAGGAGTGATTAGGGTTAGCTTTCTAGGGAGATGGTTTTATAAGTCACCCATTTAGTTACCATCGTTGGATGGGATCCGGCGTCAAGATATAACGGACCGGAACCCACCCAGACCTAGCCCATGTTGTTGGGCTTGTTTCCCCCTTTGACTCCGTCCGGCCGCAAGACGTCGCCCGTCTCCTACATTAGTCGCCCTAATCATACTTGTTATGTCTCTGTAAATTCATTTTATAGAAGACCTTTAGAGAATATTTGTGGCCAAATTTTGTAAATCTGACAAAATTCTATTATTGAAGCATGGACCGTCGAGTGTGGATGTATAACATGCCAAGACCTGATCCTATGTACATTCATAATGTTGCAAATTTTATTGAAGCATCCAAGAGACATGCGAAGTTGCAAAAGATAGATGACATCTTATGTCCATGTATCGACTGCGAAAATAAGATTGCTTGGACGGATACTATAGTAATCCAATCTCATTTGGTGAAAAGAGGATTCACAAATAACTACACAATATGGACAGAGCATGGTGAGTTAGATACACATGATATGGATAAAGATGATGAGAGAGGCTCAGATGATGATAATGTTCATATCGATGATGTAGTGACAATCAAGCTGGTGATGATGATGATGATGAGTTCGATTGTGAGGAGATGTTGCGTCACATTGAACCATATGTACTGACTTCTATGGGAGCAAGCAAAGGTTTAAGTAAAATGGAGACATTGCAGAATGCGGCGACAAAGCTTTTATATGATGAATCAAACGGTTGTGATAAAGAGTTTACTACATTGCGTGCAGTCTTAGAACTACTAAAGTTGAAAGCTACGCACGGATGGTCCGATTGTAGTTTCTCTGATCTTTTGAATCTTCTGGCAGAAGTTCTTCCAAATCCAAATAAACTGCCCAGAAGCACTTATAAAGCGAAGAAACTTCTTTGCCCGATGGCACTAGGTGTGACAAAAGTACACGCTTGTGTGAACCATTGTATTCTGTATAGCAAAGAGCATGAGCTCGCAACTAGATGCTCCATTTGTGGTGTCAGTGGATATAAGAAGGACTACAATCACCAGTATGTTACCAACATGAAAAAGACTCAAAAGAATAAGAAGTTTATTATTGGTCCTGAAGGTGATGATGAGGATACTTCTGGCATTCCAGATGGGAAGAATAAGAGAAAAATTCCTGCCTTGGTGATGTGGTACCTTCCGGTAATTGATCGCTTGAAGCGTTTGTTCTCAAACCCTAGGGAGGCTGAACTTATGCGTTGGCATTCCGAGCAACACAAGAAGAATGAAAAACATATACGACACCCTGGTGATGCAACGCAGTGGAAAAATTTTGATATTCAGTATCCAGAATTTGCAAAGGAAATCAGAAATGTGAGGTTTGCCTTGGGTACTGATGGAATGAATCCGTTTGGTGAAAAAAGGAGCATACACAGCACATGGCCCGTGGTCTTAACGATGTACAACCTACCGACGTGGTTGTGTCACAAAAGGAAATATATCTTATCTGTTCTTATCCAAGGTCCGAAACAACCCGGCATCGAAATTGATGTGTTCTTGGAACCTTTAATGGAAGACATGGCGAAATTGTGGAATGAAGGGGTACGTACATGGGATGAGTACAAGCGGGAGTATTTCACGCTAAGAGCAATGATATTCGTTACCGTGCATGATTATCCCAGACTATTTACATTATCGGGACAAATGAAAGGGAAGAAAGGTTGCGTTAGGTGTGTGTATAGAACTGGATTTCTATACCTCACTTCATCGAGAAAGACGGTGTACATGAGACATCGACGGTTCTTGACAGATACACACAAGTATAGGAAGATGAAAGAACAATTTGATAACAAAATCGAAAAAGATACTGCACCGAAACCTTACAGTGGAAAACTTGTGTTTGAAATGGTCAAGAACATTCTACTTTTGGTAAGGGAAAAATAGTAAAGGAATTAAGAGAAAGAAAAGTACATCTTCGGATCATACAACTGACATGGCTTTCAAGAAACAATCAATTTTTTCAAGTATCTTCCGTATTGGAAGAATCTGAAATTTTGCCATAGTATTGATTTGATGCACGTTACAAAGAATGTATTTGAGAGCATCATTGGGACCTTGCTGGACATGCCGAGGAAAACGAAGGACGGATTAAATTCACGTATAGACCTAGTAAATCTTGATTTGAGACCAGAGCTTCATCCAGTAGAAAAGGCAAATGGGAAGCATTACATTCCCCCATCCAGCTACAACTTGATACTAGAAGAGAAAAAAGCAATTTGCAAATGCTTGCGTGGGATCAAAGTGACAACGAGTTTCTCATCCAATATTCGCAAACTAGTCTCGATGAAAGACTTGTCTTTATTCGGTTATAATTCTCACGACTGTCACATGATGATGACAGTTTTCCTTGCCATTGCAATAAGAGTAATCAAACCTGAGCATATAAAAGTTGTCATCACACGTTTGTGTTACTTCTTCAATGCAGTATCGCAAAAGGTGATAGCACGTGAAGATTTAGACTATCTGAAAACATACATCATCGAGACAATGTGCAAGCTTGAGATGTGTTTCCCACCATCCTTTTTTGATATGCAAGTACACCTAATCATACATCCTGTTGATCAGATAAAAGCATTGGGGCCACTATATTTACATCATATGCTTTCGTTGGAGAGATATTTAGGAGTATTAAAAGGTTATGTGCGGAACCGTGCTCACCCAGAGGGTTCAATTATGGAAGGATACACCACTGAAGAAGTGATTGAGGGTTGCACTGATTACATCAAAGATGGAAAATCGATAGGTGTGCCTATACCGGTACATGAGGGTAGACTACGTGGGAGAGGCAAAGTGGGTAAGAAAACTTTTGTTGTTCAAGATTACAAGAATGTACACCATGCACATTTTGGTGTACTACAACAGCTCGCAATAGTTGAGTCGTACATCGAGGAACACCAAATTGAGCTTCGTGATAAAAACCAAGACCGCACAGAGGACTGGATCATGAAAGAACACAGAAGATGTTTCACTGAATGGTTAATGGACAAAAATATATCATACAAAAACACTATAGAAGAGGCAACAATGAAGAAGTTAGCTTCTGGCCCATCTGCTTTGGTAACATTATGGCAAGCATATGACATCAATGGTTACACATTTTACACTAAAGAAAAAGACGGTAAGAGTGTTGCACAAAATAGTGGTGTTCGTATTGAGGTTTATGATTCACAAGGGCAGAAGACCACATACTTCGGGTTCATAGAGGAAATATGGGAACTCGATTATGGTGAAAGAATGGTAATGCCCGTATTTAAGTGTCAATGTGTCAAACATCCTGATGGTTTGAAAGTGGATAATTACGGGCTGACACTTGTAGACTTGAATAAAGTGGGTTACAAAGATGACCTGTGGATTCTCGCTGATAATGTTGCACAAGTTTTTTATGTTCAAGATCCAGAAACTGAGAAGTTGCACGTAGTTGTTTCTGGAAAGCAAAATATTGTTGGGGTTGAGAATGTGGGAGATAATGAAGAGGAATATAATCAGTATGAAGAGATGTACCTTTTCACGGAACCAGAAAACATCAAGCGCGTAGAGAGAAGCATTAAAAAGAATTTGAAACCCTATATGCGATAAGATGTCAATGCTGGAAAAAATGTATATAGCAATACGAGATGATATATATTGTATATATTTGTATCTTCTAAAATCAACTTAGAACAATGTTGGTATATGGATTGTGTCCTTTTGCATTTGTGTACATATGCGTTTGGACTCAATAATTTGGAAGTTTGGATGTTTGGTCTTTCAGATACTAAGGTATCGGGCGTGTAGCCGATTGAAGGAGGAGCGCTTGGCGTGGCGCAAGAACCATTCCCATGTATGTACATATGGCACACCGGTCGCATGGTTGTATATACATATGTATCTGTAATGGACTGATGAACTTAAATGTAGTTTGTTTTTCCGTCTTGTTTGTTTTTGGTATTTTCAATTTCTCCGCGTAGGGTTTCTCTGCGAAGCCTGAATCGGGAGATTTATTGAAGTGGCAGTGCATCGTCCCTGGTAAAGAAGGGGTAAGTCATGAAGAACAAGCACAATATGAGTTTAACCATCGTCCTCCTATTAATAAATTTCTTTTGCAGACTGAATGGGAAGATGGTTACTACCCCCTGACAATCTCCTTCTCTGAGGACTATCCCTTGGTGCCTCCAAGATGCGCCTTTCCAATTGGGTTCTTCCACCCAAATGTCCATCGTTCGGGAGCACTCTGCATCGGGATTCTTGATCAAGAGACTGTAAGATAGACCTATTTTGTTCATGTAATTATTACTTATAATTGTTATCGAACTTATTTGAATTGGTTTCTTATATTGCTTAAATTATATTTTGTAGGGGTGGTGCAGTGCTTTTACCATCAAAACTATACTACTTGAAGTTCAGCGTTTGCTGCATCAGCCAAATGTGCCTGATGTTGAAAATGATTGCTATAATCTACTTATCAAGGTTAGATGACACTTTGACTTAGTGACCAATGTAGGTTATTCATTCCTCCTTCGACATTTGTTAATTTAAATAATGTCAATATTTTCAGGATCCAGCAGAATATAAGAGACGTGTTCGAGAGCAAGCAGGACGGTACAATTTAGATTGATCGATGGGAGCTTCATCATCGATCTACAATAAATGTAGCATGATTTTTGTTCAGTGTGTAAAGAAATTATCTTTGAACAATTGTAAAGCCTCTAATGGTGTATTATCACAATTAAGCCAGCCTCACTGGTGATCGAGCATTTCCTATAATGCATTACTGTACTAGTATCTGCTCATCTGTGTTTTTTCCTGATACAATTTTCCCTGCAACGACTACATACGGTTGTGATAATTGCAACGACTACATCCCTGTAATTTCAATGAAAACCGCTTGTGATAATTGAACAACTACATATGGTTCTTAAACAATGGCCACCACTGAAAATACATGATCTTCTCAGGCCGTTGTTAATTAAGAACCATCTGTGAAGTTCATTACATTACATGTGGTTATTAATTAAGAACCGCCTATGAGGATCATGTATTTACCCAGGCGGTTGTTTCTTAAAATCCGTCTGTGAAGTTCATTGCATTACAAGCGGTTCTTAATTAAGAACCGCCTGTGAAGATCATGTATTTACCCAGATGGTTGTTCTTTAAAATCCGCCTGTGTTGTTCTTTCATCACAGACGGTTATTATATCATTCGTCATCACAGTCGCATATTTTTAAGGACCGCCTGTGTTTGAAAATTTGAGGCGCCTGTAAAAATGCTTTTTGTAGTAGTAAAACAGTGATTTGCTTCACTCATGAAGTGCTTTAGAAGTGTTTGCCAGTTTCTGATTCAGAATGGTCATCGCAGACCTGCTGTTGACCACAGTGTCCCAGGCCCCCTTGACTGTATCCATGAACCCTGACACAAGTCCAAAAAGTCTCAAATCTGAAAAATGTCTTATGTCTCGGTATATTTTGCTAATTGAGAAAAAGTGGGGAGTGGTCCGATAGCGAGGATGATAAGGGTTGCAGGTGGCTGCCTGAGAACATGACATCCCAATGCTCGTTGCAGAACATACAATCCAATCTTACCAAAGTGGGGTCTGCTCGACCATTGCTCTATGTGTACTTCCGACCACGGAGGGCGATTTTCATAAGCTCTGTCACATCCAAGGTGTGACGAAAATGCCCCATCATGCGGCGATCTAGGTTCAGATTGTTTTTATCTTGGGCATCATATATAAGGTCGAAGTCGCCAACGCAAATCCATGGCGTCTCCGTAGGTGGCTTCAAAGCAACATTCTCTTCCAGAAGCGCTGTTTTTCAGTCTCATCTGTTGGGCCATACACAGATGTGAGGAGGCATGCAGAGCTTAGCCACCTCGGTTTGATGTTCAGAGATATGGAGAATTCATTCCTGGATGTCCCCCCGGCTTCTATATAATCTGTGTTCCAAGCAATTAATATTCCACCTTGAGTGCCGTTGGCAGACAAATAGTCAAAACCATCCATATTTGGTCCAAGGATTTTCCGACAAAGCGTTGAGTTGATCTGGGCTAATTTGGTTTCCTACAGACATATAATTTTAGGCTTTGTCTCTTAAACCAATGTTGAGAGAGCTTCTAGCCGTGCTGCTGAATTAAGCCCACACACGTTCCATGTAACGATTGACATTTGATCACTCATCTTGATAACAGAGACAGCTTATGATAACACCTCCAATTGGTCTGAACAGAGCAGCATAGGGCACAACATCAGCAGGTCATCAATACTGGAGAGCTCTGAGTTAAGCAACAGACACTGCCATAGAGAGCTGGAGACCACACATATTTCAAAACACTGCAGACACTGGGATAAGGGTCCCCGATGGACCCAGGCCAAACACTAGGACACAACCACTGGGAGCCAGACCGCCGGAGGACATGACACTGGCACACGTCTACTGGGAACCAGATCAAACATCTAAAACAAGAAACTAGATAACTTGGCGATCGATACATGGATGGAGGGTTGACACCACGGTGCATGTTACAAGAGATCAATAGAGGCGCTAGGCATGAGCTGCCACCTCCTCTGTCGCCAGCACATTTGTTACCTCAGTTAGGGTATGGTTGTCCAGCCCAAGAGCTCCTCTGATCACTGTGATAGCCTCCCGCGCCAGCGGAGTCTTGAACTTATCCTTCTACTTTGCAACGGCAGCATCACCAGTCGGTTCAGCGTCGCCAGTGATGTCCATGACGCGCATCAGCCGTTGCTGGGCGCGCTGGGAGACAAGAACCACCAAGGGACATGCCACATGTCTGGCGCTCGGCCGTGTTGGCTCCGCTGATGCAGCTCGCTGCTTGTGCCGCGTACCCTTGGCCGGCGGAAGGGGGCGTGGCCAGGATTGCCAGTGGCACCGGTGGGAAAACTTGCTGAGCATGTTGGCGGCGCGCCCTTCCGTAGAAGTCGGCCCAAGCGTGCGGCCTCGTGGTGAGTCTGTCCTTATGGAGACTGTGTGAGTTGTATGTTGACAGCCCTGGAGAACATGGTCATCGAGCATTGCATGATGTTGTAGCTGCTGGGCCTGGCCATTACTCGGCCCATGCACCTGCACTACGAAAAGTCAGCCCCAGCAAGTCAACCCACCGGCCGGCAGGAGCGAGCCGTGTGGAACTTCATGTGACTCGGGCGGCTCAGCGTCCCCAAACGGTGCGGCGCATCCTGTGCCATGCAGCCCCCCTGCAACAGCACGTCCCCACCCCGACAGCTCCTCAAGCATTGGGTCTTGACTAGCAGCTTGAAGGAAGTCCACCGCCTCCCTTTCTATCACGCACAGTAGCAGCGAAGTGTCAGCCTCCATTCGAGGCTCTTGAAGCCATGTTGCAGGCGCCAGATTGTCAGCCTTGTCTGGTTCACCACCCTTGGTCGCCACAGGATTAGGACAGCGTGCCTCCTCTAGAAGTTGGGTGGCGAGGCTGAAGCACCCACCCTTCTTCGCCCAGGCTTTTCCTGTTTGGGAGCGCGTGAGCGAGCGCCTGCGCACCCCTGTAGCGCCAGAATGGGAGGGTTTAAGAGAGCACCCCCGGACCCCTGCAGCCTCGATGACCCCGTGACGTCGGTTGGGGCCTCCCTGGTTCCCATGGTGAGCTGCCAAGGAAGCATTGTAACTTATTTGATCTGTGGGCCACCAGTCCTTGAGAGACGAGCTCCCTGACCGTGATGTCCCTCGAAGCTCGGAGGTGGACGACGTTCATCGTCGTCGTTCCTCCGACTAGGTCCTCCCAGAGACGGCGACCGACATCTCTCCAGATGACGTGAGAATGCAGCAAATGCACGGGCCACGTCCGAAATGTTGGAATAAATGGGCTTGGCCCATATAATATTCAGAATTAATTCTCAATAAATCTCAAAGGCTCATTAGGGCAAGAGGGAGTGGTGCTAAGTGTTTAGTCCCACATGGGAAGTGGAAGTGGAGCAAGCCCTACATATAAGGGAGGTTGCTCTTCCACTCCTTGAGTGAGAGAGAAGAGAGGAAGAGAGGGGTGGCCCACACGCGCTACTCCTCCTCCTCGCTCGCTCGCCTCGACACGCCACGCCACGCACACGCGCGCGCGCGTGTGTTCGTGTGAATTCGAGCCAAGCCCAGATTTTATATTTTTGCAGAAAAAGTAAATTGGGCTTTTGGGCCTCCGAATTTTAGGGGCTACCGAGTTAGAGTCCAAGTCGTTGGAGACGGACGCGTCTACGACTGCGGAGTCAGTTTGGATCTGGACCCTCTGGATCGCATACGAACCGCCTCCTGGGACTCTATAAATACGGCGTCCGCGGTACAGTAGGGCACCCCACGATCAGATCGTTCCCACGTTCGCATTCCTTGCGCCGCCTTCTAGTCTACTCCATCTCGAGCGCCGGCGTGCATCGACGATCGGGAGAGCAGGTCTCCGGAACCGCTCACCCTTACGATCCTGCACCAGGAGAGGGTGAATAAGGTTTTTGGGAAGCGCTCCGCGCGACTGCTCGGGTTCTTCACCACAGCTCGTCTACCAAGGAGATCGGGCGCTGCGGCTCAACGTCGTCACCAACGCATGCAGCGGTTGTTCGCCGTCGGATCTACAGTGGTGCGTTCGACTTCAAATTGGTGCGCGTTATTCTCGTCCTGTCTGTCTGCCGATCGTTTCTGGTTTTCTCGTGTCCTTATGGAATTGTTCAGTAAATTGCCTCCTATTTTCTAACAATCCAAAAACCTTATTAGGCAATTTCCTGAGTTGAACATGATGACTCTAGCCGATGCACTGAGGCCAGAGAAATTCTCTGGCGTGCACTTAAAGAGGTGGCAAGTTAAGGCTACGCTCTGGCTCCAATCGCTTAAGATCTTCTGGGTAACCGAGGGCAGGCCTCAAGATCCTTTGTCTGTTGAAGTACAGACAAAGTTCGAGGAAGCCAATTTTGCCCTGAGAGGATGCATCTTAAGTGTTCTTGATAATAAACTCTATGATGTCTATCTGACAGTCACAGATGGGAAGGAGCTCTGGGATGCACTTAACGTTAAGTATGGTGCAGCCGATGTAGGTGGTGAACTGTATATCATGGAGAAATTTCATGGCTACAAGATGGTTAACAACCGTACTATAGTTGAACAAGCTCATGAAATACAGTGCCTTGCGAGAGAGCTCAATCTCCTTAAGTGTCCTTTACCCGACAAGTTTGTGGCTGGGTGCATTATTGCAAAGTTACCTACATCGTGGAGGAACTTCGCCACAGCCCTCAAACACAAGAGACAGGAAATATAAGTTAAAAACCTGATAGCATCTCTTGATGTTGAGGAGAAGGCTCAGGCTAAGGACGCTACTAAGAAAGGAGGCGAGGGTCAATCTAGCGCCAATGCTAATATGGTGCCGAAACCCTATGTCAAGAACAAAGGGAACAAGTCTCTATTCAAGCCAAACAAAACTACTGCTTTCAAGAAGAAGTCAAACAAAGCCAATGATGGTTGCTGCTACACCTGTGTGGAGCAGGGACATTTTTCCAAGAACTGTCCTGAGAGGGCAGATCGCAAAGGGAAAAAGAATGTCAACATCGTGACATCCAGCAATGCAGATGGGTACGGCAATTCATTTACTGTTCTTTCTGTTTCTCAAACACCATCTTGGTGGTTTGATACGGGTGCTAATGTTCATGTATGTTCTAACATGTCCATGTTTACTTCTTACCAGTTCGTCCGGGATTCCGCCGTCCTAATGGGGAATGGGTCACATGCTTCTGTTCGTGGCGTTGGCACGGTCGATCTGAATTTCACTTCGGGAAAGATTGTCCAGCTGAAGAACGTGCAGCATGTCCCTACTATGAACAAGAATCTTGTTAGCGGTACCCTTCTATGCAGAGATGGGTTTAAATTAGTTTTAGAGTCTAATAAAATAGTTGTGTCTAAGCATGGACAATTTATTGGTAAAGGCTATGAATGCGGAGGCCTGTTCCGCTTTTCTCTTTCGGAGTTTAATAATAAGTCAGTAAACCATATTTGTGGCGGTATTAATGATAATGCAAGTGTTTGGCATTCTTGTTTATCTCACGTTAATTTTGGTTTAATGAATCGGCTATCTAGTCTCAAATTAATTCCGGAATTCACTATTGTCAGAGGTTCTAAGTGCCATAGTTGTGTGCAATCAAAGCAACCTCGAAAGCCTCACAAGGCAGCTGAGGAGAGAAACTTGGCACCATTAGAACTCATACATTCTGATCGATGCGAGATGAATGGTGTGTTGACAAAAGGTGGAAAGAAATATTTTATGACATTAATAGACGATTCTACTAGATTCTGCTATGTTTACTTGTTGCAAACTAAAGATGAAGCTTTAGACTACTTTAAAATCTATAAATCTGAAGTAGAAACTCAATTAGAGAGAAAGATCAAACGTCTTAGGTCAGATCGTGGTGGTGAGTATTTTCCCAAAATATTTGATGATTTTTGTACAGAACACGGTATTATACATGAGAGGACGCCTCCCTATTCACCCCAATAAAATGGGGTAGCCGAGAGGAAAAACTGCACACTGTATGACTTGGTGAATGCCATGTTAGACACATCCAATTTATCTAAGGCATGGTGGGGGGAGCCTCTATTGACTTCATGTCATGTCCTAAACCGCGTTCCAAACAAGAATAAAGAGAAAACCCTGATAGGAGAATTGGTCCCGATCTTCCGAAAGGTAATGGATAAGTCGATTGATGTGGAGATCTCGACGTTGATGATCCGAGGCTCTCGAGTAGAACACGAACAACCCCTGCAATCACTACACCACCGCTCCGTTGGTCATCAACCGTGCTGTACACGCTTGAACTCGCCAAGAAGGCTAATCCCTACAAGTGCAACCGAGAACACGAGCAAGAACGTAGAAGAAGCAATCTGAAATTGCTGAATTGGGGTTTCACAAACCGAAAAACGGCGATATTATTGATCTAAGCAAAACCCAATTGTTCATGGCGGCTACTATGGAGTATATATAGGTGGGAGGACGTCCGAGGGGGTGTTGGGGTTGTGACCTAACCCTAACACACGAATATAATGGACTTAGACTTGATACAAGGCCCAATGGCCCAATATGGTGGCGCAGCACCCTGACAGATTATGTATTTGATTTTGTTTCGACGATTCCCGACGACTCCAAGGAATTTTGACATGGGACTGGTGCCATTGGAAAGGATATCCTCTCCTCTTTCCGTGCATATGTAGAACGTCCAAAACGGAGTTCGTATGCGTCCTGGGCGTCCGTTTTAGTGCGTACTGCTCCTGGACTCCGAGTTGGATACGATTTGGAGTTTGGTTCGGTTTCCATCTTCTTTGAACGAATTCTCTGGTCTTCCACGTCCCTAATACTCCCTCCAAGCACTCCTTGAACCTCTTCATGGATCCTAATCACAAATAAATCATTAAGTAGCAATCTATGCTCAAAAACATATAAGGAAATATATAAGAACGAGTTCACCTCTGAAATTAATTGTTGTGTATGAACTCTATTAATTGCATCTTGTATATTCAGTAGAGTGTTATTTGTATCCATATAAGTGATGTCCTCATCATCCTCCCCTCCTCGAATTGGAGTCGTCCTCGACTCAAGTTCGTCTCCTCTCATGTGTTGGTCCAAATGTGCAACGCCATCAAATCTTCTTGTATGCATGAATGGAGGAGGCCAAGGTGGTGGACGACATAGTGCGCCATCTTGATCTTGTCCATCAAATAAGAGTGCACATTCACTTGAGCCAGGATCCCAAACAAATAAATATTGTGTCATGTTTGTAGGTGCAATAATAATGTGCATGATCTCATTATTCTCCCCTTCTTTATGACAAGCTGTCCTCGGCTTGCTTGTATGTCCAGCAAAGAGGCTTGCATTGGAGGTAGAGTAAGTGCTGTCCATAATGCACAACCACAGTGAATAATGCTTTTGTTGTCCCTGCTACAAGAAAAACATACTAGAAAAACTTGACAAGACATTATTAGCGTTAGTACATTCATTTACTTGACCATGTTGTTGCAGCACAAAAGGAGCTTCCTCATTTGAACATATGTAAACTTTATGCACCATAAACATACCACTATGTTCATATTTGCCTATAGCATGAAAAATATTTCTACTTAACAAAGGCAATTCAGATTGAGAAAATATTATCTTCTCTACGATATCTAGATCACAAAGAGTGTCAAATTCAATATAGCCTAAAGTATTTAGAGAAGATAACAATTTCAGCTCATCCTTTTCACATGTAGTTGGGATCAAATGCTTAATTTCAGCACAAGTGAGTGATAAAGTATCAAATTCATTTGGTTGTTCTAGCATAGGTATAATATAATTATCAACACACAACTCATTTTTGTTATAAGAATCAGTGGGAAAATCAACTAATGGTAAAGTTGTATTATGTAAAGGTTCATCTTGTTGCTGCTCATCGATAGTATGATTGGTAGCAAAATTCAGCACATCTGAAAATGTCATACCGTGGTTAACTGTAGAGCATTGTCCATTAACACTACTCTCATTTTCAGCAAGAAATTCAAATGCATTATGAGTTGATTCATCAAAAAATTCAGAAGAGTTGTTCAACACCTCACTCTCATTTGCATCTCCATTTATTTGTTCATGTTCCTGCAAAAGGTTACGCAAGGGAGGAGGTACAACAAGAAAATTCTTCTCAAGTTCATGTATTTCATCTTTACAATTAGATACATTAGCAAAAGTTTCTCGCATAAGAATTTTCATATCTTTCCATGTTTGAGGTCTTTCTAAATCACTTAAGTTGTTCCACCAAGTCAATGCACAACCTACTAATGCACTTGCAACATTTCTAATCTTTCTTTTCTCACACATATGACATTGTCCAAAAATTTTATTCAACTCTATTTCCCAAGCAATATATTCATCGTAACCAAAACCATCATAAGAAGGAAGAGATGGGAGAATGTAATTACTTCTTGTGGAAGGTGTTGTAAAGGTGGTTTGAATGTCATGTGAATCCTTGGTTGATGTTTGATTTTTAGTGAGCAACTCTATCGCCGTCTTCATCATGTCCATCATCTCAGCATATAATGCATGATTCTTGCTTTTACCTGACATTGTTAGTAGCAAACAGAAGACAACACAAAAAATATGTTATCCCTATCAACTACAAAGGATAATGGAAAAGTGGAAGTGGAATCACACACTCTCAAGCGTCTTACCACGCTCTTACAAGTGTTCTTACCGACACTGCAGGTGGCAAACGGTGGCCGGTATGAAGAAACCAATGAAGCGTGGGATGATTGCAAAGGTGTATCGATTCTGCTCAAGAGTAAGGTGTAGCTTGGATGACACTTTCTATGTAGCAAGGATTAGCAACAATGAAATCAGATCGTAAAGTTGAATAAGTGTCCAAAGTCTTCGTCAAAGTTGATGGCCTAAATGTGTTCCTAGTAGTTCAAGCTAGCAAGACATGAGACAAAACTAGATGACACAAAGAATGCAAGCACTTCTGTTTTTTTATTATTTTTTTTCTTTTTTGTGCGGATTTTGTTTCTTGTTTTGCACTTGCCTTTTTCTTTTTTTTTCTTTTTTTTAGAATGTGCTGCAAGGGAAGAACACAATGAAAATCAATTCAAGATATCACGTGTGTCTGTCGCAGATTTTCTGCTCAATCTTCCAAGGACCAATAGGCACACTTATAGGCTCTATATTGGAAAAATTAGAACAGCAAGAATGTAGATATATCTCTCCTCTTTAATTTCAATATATGGAAGACCTATTTTGGAAAAGAACAATAGGAGATACTGCCCCCGAAATACAGACTGTTCAGAATTTTTAGGTCAATAACAGATTCGGATCTAATGCAATTTCGACATCTATAACTCTATTTTCTGGGAAAATGATGAATAAGAAAGTTATAGAGAACTTCTTAAGCTTTCCAGAAAGTATAAGAACACGAAAATCCGAGTTCGTATGAGCTAGATATGATGAAAATACTGAACTGAACAGAGATGAATCTAACCTGGACGTGATGACGTGATTCAAAAGGATGAATCACACAATGCAAGACTCAAACTAAGACCAAAAACACTTCTAAACCAGTAATATGACTCAACCACGGACACAAACTCAACAAAACCAAACTGAATAACAAAGTTGCAAAGGCTCAATGTGGTTTGGACAAAGTAATGAACAGATCTACTAAACTGCAAGTTTTTTTGTGGCTTTTTTGTGGACTCTAGGTATGAAAAACAAAACTAATGTAATGGATAGATGAATTACCTAACGGGCAACCTGGAAATCTGACACCAATTGATAGGAGAATTGGTCCCGATCTTCCGAAAGGTAATGGATAAGTCGATTGATGTGGAGATCTCGACGTTGATGATCCGAGGCTCTCGAGTAGAACACGAACAACCCCTGCAATCACTACACCACCGCTCCGTTGGTTATCAACCGTGCTGCACACGCTTGACCTCGCCAAGAAGGCTAATCCCTGCAAGTGCAACCGAGAACACGAGCAAGAACGTAGAAGAAGCAATCTGAAATTGCTGAATTGGGGTTTCACAAACCGAAAAACGGCGATATTATTGATCTAAGCAAAACCCAATTGTTCATGGCGGCTACTATGGAGTATATATAGGTGGGAGGACGTCCAAGGGGGTGTTGGGGTTGTGACCTAACCCTAACACACGAAAATAATGGACTTAGACATGATACAAGGCCCAATGGCCCAATATGGTGGCGCAGCACCCTGACAGATTCTGTATTTGATTTTGTTTCGACGATTCCCGACGACTCCGATGGAATTTTGACATGGGACCGGTGCCATTGGGAAGGTTATCCTCTCCTCTTTCCGTGCATATGTAGAACATCCAAAAAGGAGTTCGTATGCGTCCTGGGCGTCCGTTTTAGTGCGTACTGCTCCTGGACTCCGAGTTGGATACGATTTGGAGTTTGGTTCGGTTTCCATCTTCTTTGAACGAATTCTCTGGTCTTCCACATCCCTAATACTCCCTCCAAGCACTCCTTGAACCTCTCCATGGATCCTAATCACAAATAAATCATTAAGTAGCAATCTATGCTCAAAAACATATAAGGAAATATATAAGAACGAGTTCACCTCCGAAATTAATTGTTGTGTATGAACTCTATTAATTGCATCTTGTATATTCAGTAGAGTGTTATTTGTATCCATATAAGTGATGTCCTCATCATCCTCCCCTCCTTGAATTGGAGTCGTCCTCGACTCAAGTTCGTCTCCTCTCATGTGTTGGTCCAAATGTGCAACGCCATCAAATCTTCTTGTATGCATGAATGGAGGAGGCCAAGGTGGTGGACGACATAGTGCGCCATCTTGATCTTGTCCATCAAATAAGAGTGCACATTCACTTGAGCCAGGATCCCAATCAAATAAATATTGTGTCATGTTTGTAGGTGCAATAATAATGTGCATGATCTCATCAAACCCCATATGAGGAGTTGTTGGGAGAAAACCATCACTATCATACATGCGTACTTGGGGATGTTTGGCAAAGGTCAATGTTCCAATTACCAAGAAATGCAAGCTGGGACCAAAGACAGTGGATTGTATCTTTCTAGGCTATGCTCATCGGAGCATCGCATATAGATTTTTAGTAGTCAAATCTGAGGTACCTGATATGCATATTGATACTATTATGAAATCTCGTGATGCAACATTTTTTGAGAATATTTTTCCTATGAAAGATATGCATAGCATTGCTAGGATCTCTTCTGAAATTTGTCATGAATCCACCACAACTAGCGAGTTTCTTGATACACCGTTTGAGAATGTCCCAGAGGAGGAACACAATGAAATAACTCAGTCGAGTAAGAGATCACGGATTGCAAAATCCTTCGGTGATGATTTCATTGTGTACCATGTGGATGACACTCCTAGATCCATAGCAGAGGCATATGCATCACCTGATGCAGATGACTGGAAAGAAGCAGTTCATAGTGAGATGAACTCAATTCTTTCCAATAGAACCTTGGAGTTAACTAAACAGCCATATGGGTGCAAACCAGTAGGGTGCAAGTGGGTGTTCAAGAAGAAGCTCAGGCTTGACGGTACTATTGAAAAGTACAGGGTGAGACTAGTTGCTAAGGGCTATACTCAAAAGGAAGGTGAAGACTATTTTGACACCTATTCACCTGTCGCCAGAATGACGACAATTCGTGTACTACTTTCTCTGGCTGCCTCTTATGGTCTAATCATCCATCAAATGGATGTGAAGACAGCTTTCCTTAATGGAGAGTTGGAAGAGGAAATTTATATGGAACAGCCTGATGGGTTCGTAGTAAAAGGTGAAGAGACAAAGGTGTGCAAATTGTTGAAATCCTTGTATGGCCTGAAACAAGCACCTAAGCAATGGCATGAGAAGTTCGATAGTACTTTGACGTCTGCTGGCTTTGTCATTAATGAGGCTGATCGGTGCGTGTACTATCGCCATGGTGGAGGCGATAGCGTTATATTATGCTTGTATGTGGATGATATACTCATTTTTGGTACGAGCAATAATATAATTTTTGAGGTCAAGTCCTTTCTATCAAAGTGTTTTGATATGAAAGATCTGGGAGAAGCTAATGTTATTTTCAACATTAAGTTGAATAAGGATGAGAGTGGAACTACTTTAAGTCAATCTCACTATGTTGAGAAAATCTTGAGTCGGTTCGGCTTTATGGATAGCAAGATTTCTCCAACGCCTTATGATCCCAGCGTGATACTTAGAAAGAACAAGAAAGAGTCAAGAGACCAACTCAGATATTCTCAGATGATCGGTTCACTCATGTACTTAGCTAGCGCAACCCGTCCTGATATCTCGTTTGCTGTGAGCAAACTGAGCAGGTTCATGTCAAGCGCGGGTACAGATCATTGGCATGCACTTGAAAGGGTTATGCGCTACTTGAGAGGTACAATGAGTTATGGAATTCACTATACTGGGCATCCGGCCATGCCTGAGGGTTATAGTGATTCGAACTGGATCTCTGATGTTGATGAACTCTATGCCACGAGTGGATATGTGTTCACTCTAGCTGGTGGCACTATATCATGGAGGTCTTGCAAACAGACCATTTTTGACGAGGTCAACCATGGAAGCAAAACTCACTGATTTAGAGACAGCAACTGCAGAGGCAGAATGGGTGCGAGAGCTCTTGATGGATTTGCCTGTAGTTGAGAAACCATTGTCGGCAATCCTTATGAACTGTGACAACCAGACGGTGATTTCCAAAGTGACCAGTTCTAAGGATAATGCAAAATCATCAAGACACGTCAAAGGACGTTTAAAATCTGTCAGGAAAATGAGAAACTCTAGAGTTATTACTATTTCGTACATACAAACAGACAAAAACCCGGCAGACCCCTTTACGAAGGGTCTATCACGTAATGTGATAGAAAGTGCATCGAGAGAAATGGGTTTGAGACCCATTGATGTGAAACCATAGTAGTAACTCAGCCTATGTGATCGGAGATCCCGTGAATTAGGACATGGGAAAACAAGCTAGTGGTTCACCGAGGAGAGTACTTCTTTTATACCCTCTCTATGTGAAGATGCACACTTGTACTCTTAAACTGTAAGGCGGGATGGCGATTTGTCTTATTGTGTTTCTGTTGGCTATGTGTAGCAAAGATGTCGTCCTACAGGGCAGTCTTGAAGGAAACACACCTATATGACCTCCGACTGTCTAACGTCGCAGTCTGTGAGATTTGGGTGACCTCTAGAAAGCTCATAAAGAGACCAGGGAGTACAACGCATATGCTCCACCCGCGGGGTAGACTACTGGTAGCAAAGTATGGTAATGGTCTTTGGGTGAAGTCAGTTCACACAAAACTTGCAATTCAAGGCGTAGTCCATTGCTCAAGTTGTGACCTGATGAAACTTGAGGATCTAGGCAGAAGTTCAACTTCACAGTCTCTGCTGAAATACTAGTATATCAAACAAGGAACGAGAATGACCTCTCTCCTAATGGCTTTGAGATCTGGTGGGGGGTTGTTGGAATAAATGGGCTTGGCCCATATAATATTCAGAATTAATTCCCAATAAATCTCAAAGGCCCATTAGGGCAAGAGGGAGTGGTGCTAAGTGTTTAGTCCCACATGGGAAGTGGAAGTGGAGCAACCCCTACATATAAGGGAGGTTGCTCTTTCACTCCTTGAGTGAGAGAGAAGAGAGGAAGAGAGAGCTGGCCCACGCGCGCTCCTCCTCCTCCTCGCTCGCTCGCCTCGCCACGCCACGCCCCGCACTCGCGCGCGCGTGTGTTCGTGTGAATTTGAGCCTCGAGCCAAGCCCAGATTTTATATTTTGCAAAAAAAAAAGTAAATTGGGCTTTGGGCTTTTGGGCCTCCGAATTTTTGGGGCTACCGAGTCAGAGTCCAAGTCGTTGGAGACGGACGCGTCTACGACTGCGGAGTCAGTTCGGATCTGGACCCTCCGGATCGCATACGAACTGCCTCCTAGGACTCTATAAATATGGCCATCCGTGGTACGGTAGGGCACCCCACAATCAGATCATTCCCACATTCGTGTTCCTTGCGCTGCCTTCTAGTCTACTCCATCCCGAGCGCCGGCGTGCACCGACGATCGGGAGAGGAGCAGGTCTCTGGAACCGCTCGCCCTTGCGATCCTGCACCAAGAGAGGGAGAATAAGGTTTTTGGGAAGCGCTCCGCACGACTGCTCGCGTTCTTCACCACGGCTCGTCTACCGAGGAGATCGGGCGCTGCGGCTCAACGTCGTCACCAACGCTTGCAGCGGCTGTTCATCGTCGGATCTACAGTGGTGCATTCGACTTCAAATCGGTATGCGTTATTCTCATCCCGTCTATCTGCCGATCGTTGCTGGTTTTCTCGTGCCCTTCCAGAATTGTTCAGTAAATTGCCTCTTATTTTCTAACATGAAACACAGGGAATCCACGTGAACCGATGATAGCGTGGCGCTCCCTCGTCAGGATTGTTGGAGGAAACCGAAGATAAATGAACGCTATCATTCGAGGAAGAAGAGTCTGGACGGGTAGGGGTGAAGTCACGAAGATGATCAAGATGTATAAGAATGTCAACCTTGTATCCTTTTGGTAGGAAGGTCGCCTCAGCCGTGGCGGGAGGTCCGTCACTTGCATCGGAGCAAACTACATCCGATGGGAAGAAGGTGACGGTCTTGACGCATGGAAG
The DNA here is from genome assembly GCA_036927565.1 of Tuctoria greenei. Lineage (NCBI taxonomy): Eukaryota > Viridiplantae > Streptophyta > Magnoliopsida > Poales > Poaceae > Tuctoria > Tuctoria greenei. The sequence goes on along the minus strand of JAYESD010000006.1, from coordinate 197,066,843 downwards.
GAGATTGGGGTCGGCCATCCATCCGACGAAGTGAAACTCCTCCGCACCAGTCGGCATGAAGGTGGTGCGGTCCATGGGATCAAAGAGGCACACGTCGTCGAGTATCTGCCAGATGCCTTCAGCTGACTTAGCGAACAGCGGAAGATATTCAACCACAATCTTCACTCAGAAAAGCCAGGCGGTTCACTGGGAAGTAGCGTCCACACTCCAGGTGGAGGCCTAGAAATCAACATTTCCGGCGAAGACGTCGCCCACCTAAAGGACCCTGTCGCACTGATCAGCATGGTCAAGTCGCGTGACGAAGGTGTTGGGGTCATGGCAGGCTACGGAGACAGTTACGTAGCGGGATGTGGATTTGCTGGTTAATGGCATGTCGCACATCACCCGGGCCAGCGCCGTGACGACCTCCGAGTGCCCTGAGGAGCACAACGCGATGACGAAGGCGCAAAACCTCAGCCGCCATCGACCCAGTGATCAGGACGGAGGCCTGACCGTGGAACGACCTCCTCTCGAGACGCCCCACAACGCGAGTTGTCACCCTGCCCTTCATTGCCACGCCCTTGCTCGGTGGGGTCGATCTTTGCCGAAGAGCATCCCCGAACGATAGCCCAGGGAAAATCTGATTGTTCCCACCAGAAGCGGTCGAGAGAGGCGGAGAGACTAGGCGGCTCTTGATAATGGATTTGATGGAAAGTAGACGAGGGTGGATCTCGCGCTAATCGTCAGAGCTAAGTGGTTGTGAGCACCAGCGGGATGTATGCCCACTGTGGAGGTAGGAGACACACCTAGGACGCTCTTGACAATGGATGACGAAGTGATCTGTTGCAAGGCACCGATAACAGCGTCCCTTGAGGGCCTTTTTAAGCTCGCCCGCCGGCATCTAGAACCCCTTCATCACCCCCGCCAGGGTGTGGTCGTGCCCTGAGCCCGTCGCCATCTTTGGATGGTCAACCTGGCGTCCTCAGTGTTTTGAGCGAACAAGTTGCCATTCGAATGAGAGGAATGACTCTTGTTTACCCGCTGTGGCCATCAGGGAGCACATAATTGGGTTTGCCTGGTAGGTCAGATACCGTTTCAAGTGTTTCTTCAGACCTGGGCTTCAAGCTGAGTTGCTCGTCGAGGACGAGGAGTAATGGTGCTGCAGCTGTAGCCCTCTCCTGCAGACTACCGCCATTGGTCGGTCGTTGGAGTCCGATGGCGTCTTCAATGCCCCCAAGTCTTGAGCCATCGCATCAGTGGCCGAGGAAGTCTTCACCTTCAGAAGGTTCAAATCTTGAGCTGGCAGCTCCAGTAAAGTTGCCTTGACAGGGCGTGGGAAGCCCCCCGGTTCCTGGGGTCAGGAGAAGCTCTAGCACTGCCCAGCCTGATCTCCAACATTGAATGGCATGGCCACTACAACTGGAGTTAAGAGGGATGGGGAGCCTCCCTCTCCAACAGTTGTAACGAACACCTTCAGTAACTTCGATCTGCCCTCCGGTGGACTGGAGTCACGACGAGGGATATGTAGGCCTGCGGAGGATAGGTGGTGACTCTCATCGTCTGAGTCGGAGATATCCCAGTTGATAACCGGAAGGAGCGAGAACTCACGCTCCTCATCCGGTTCATCCTGGCGAACATGCTCCGGGCTTTTGAGGGCAGAGAACAGTGTGCAAACAAGAGATGAATCGCGCCTCGGAGGCCTGCGAGCTATCAAATCAAACGAAGGAGTCAGAGAGGTTGGGTCCGACGAGGGGAGGAGAGCTGGCAGGAGAGTGGATGGCTGGTGGGTCACTACAGGAAACGCGAGTACTTACGTCGGTCGTATTAACTTACGTCGACCAACCGACGAAAGTAGAATAACTTATGTCGGCCAGAAGAAACCGACGTAAGTTAACTAACTTTCGTCGGCGGGTGACGTAAGTTAATAGACCGACTAGAAAAAACATAAACTTATATCGGTCAATACCCCAAGCCGACGTGAATTAATAGGCCGACGTAAGTTAAGCATAACTTACATCGGCCTCGATGATGGCCGACGTAAGTAACTCAGGCCGACGTCATTATATTAATTAGCCGACGTAAGTTACTGAGTTTAACCTACCCGCGCGCACCTCTCTTTTCCTTACCCACGCATTGCTTCTCTCTTTTCCCCGCCGCCTCGCCCGACGCCGCCGCTGCGCCCACCGCCGTCCGACACCACTGCCGCCAGGTATGATTCCTTCCCGAGCGCCGCCCCTCCTCCCCTCCCCTCCGCGAGCCCCTCCCTCTCCCCTCCCCTCCACGACAGCTGCCAACCCCCCCCCCCCCCCCCCCTATCCCCTCCCCGAGCTGTGACGCCCGGTTCCGAAAAATGAACCAAGCTAACGCATATGTGTGTCCAGGATGTTCATCACACATACACGAGTGCAATCACAAACGATATACAGAAAATTACCACAGAACAAGATTAATTAACCAATTTTTATCACACGAACCAGATTATCCTCGAATACAAGCTCTAATGAATATTAATGACAAGTTCAACTAATGCAGCGGAAATAAACTAATTAAGCAAACTAAGCAACTAAGCAGCATAAGCGATAGGGTATGTATGCGCAGCTCCAATCAACACCACAGGCAAAGCTGACGGTAGACACGGCCTAGAACTCCGCATTATCACCATTAAACTCCCAATCCTGACCTACAACTGTTGGGGGGGATTGCAAGAGTGAGTACATGTCGTACTCAGCAAGTGTGGAAAGTATGACATGTGGCTTATTCAAATGACGACAATAATAATGGCAAAGTGATGAAAAGTACAGTAAAACATTTGAAAAGCAATATATTATATGTATGTGAAGTAAACCCATCATAATCATAAGTAATATCATAATACCAAATCTGAATTCATTACCATCATCAATAATTCCAGATTTCACCATTTGCCAATAACCATATTCAATTCCAAAAATAAATCCATAACCATCCATAACCATTACCAAACCATAACCATCCCAAATTCCAATTTCCCTCTAATCATGGAAGTTGTCCAGGTGCTCATAACCGGGAGCACGGCTATCATGATAGTTTATTTAGACTCTGTAGAGTTTGTACCTCTTTACCCACGTGTTTGTGATTTCATCACCGTCGGCGACTAAAGAACCTCCCTTATGCCAATTACACTTCCTTTGGTGTATGGCCAAGAGATCACAAAATAGCCTTTACAAAGGGATTACTAGCCTATTTAGACCCCACTGAGGTTTCACCGGTGGCGATGCCTCCAACTGAGCACATCTTCAACCAAGGGCCCCCTCTTGAGCCATTCGGATCCCAGGGTAGTCCCACCAATCATCAACAAACCCAATCCGACTACCCCTTCCCCGAGCATCCACAATGGTCCAAACAGCACTAGCAAAGCCCTAATTAATCAGCTACACCGCACCCATACTTGGCCTCGTGGTGGCACTGTAGTCCTGGCTTATTCTCGCATGAACAGGTCCTTGGATCTAAAGCAAGTAAACCACCATAACATCCAACCCATCCACATACCGGGCTTGCTTAGATCACCCATTATGATACCATGTTAACCAGTTCATGTTAACCATAATCTCATCCATGCATAATTAAATTGAGTGATATAGTTGTCCCATCCCAGTTGATTAAGTGAAGCAAAAAGGTAAAAAGCCCTTCCCAACTCTCTACCATAAATTCCAGGTGACAAGGGTGGTTTAACAAGTCTAGTAAACTTCCTACCATAGGATTCCCATCAAATTGACACAAGCATGCAGTTTTACAAACAAAACATTTATTTTAGAACAGGATCAATATGGTTCAAGGACACTTGCCTTGCTCTTGCTGTTGATCAGGATCAAAGCCTTCGAACTCTTGGTGCTGAAGATCCTCCGTGGCACTCTCTAGCGCAAATCCGTCTAATCCACACAATAAACATACAAGACAAGAAACACAATCAAAGAGTGCACATATATTACTCAATATGACATGACATGCATGATTGATGCAAATGCAAGGTAGAACTTGTTACTAGATTGCTTTTAATGATCACTAACTAGTTCTAATAGCTTTAACAAGTTTATACAGGTTTGGATTCGATTAGATCAAATTTTCGAGTCAATTCAACACAATTTAACCAGGAAGATCGGACTAGTCCGCTAGGGACCGGACAAGTCCGCCCTCTGTGAGATCAGCAGATTAGGGTTTTCTAGATCGACGTAAATTTGGAGATTAGGGGTTGAATTCTCGTAAGGAAAAGAGAATAGAAGGTATACCAGGTGTTTAGAACTCCAATGAATCAAGAAACTTGGAGGTAACACTTGGATCTTGGTGATCTAGGGTTGGTGATGAACTTGGAGATGAATTGGTGTTGAAGAATGAAACTTGGTGGAGATCTTGATCCTCTTTCGTTTCCTCCTCTTCTTCTTCTTACTTGGGATCTTCTCCTCCCTCCTTGATGGTGGCTGTCGACTGTTGGAGTCGGCAGATCTCCTGACACTGCTAAAGTGTTGAAGGAGTTTGTGGTTCGGTGTGGGCGCGCGGAAACCCAAGAAGGTGAATTGCGGTTGAACACAGGAGACACTAAGATTTACGTGGTTCGGGCCGCCTGAGCGTAATACCCTACTCCACGGGTGTGTTGGTGTTGTATTAGTTTGTCACGTATGATCTCCACGTCTGTGTCCGTCTCCGTGTGTGTATCGTCGGCCTGTCCTTTTATCGTACAAGGACAGGCCGTTACAAGGTGGCCTGGCCCGACATGTGGCCCCGACGGTTACTAGTATTGATACATGATTAATTGTTGTTAATGATCCTGTAACGGGCTCCGACAATGTCATTACAGGTGTTAAGATTGTCCGTTTAAGTGTCATTAATATGGCATTAATGACATTTAATCGGGTCTTGAAGTCCTTGGCTCTCCTTTGAAGATCCGGATCTGTTACAAGGTCTTCCGGAGGTTAGAGGCTGCCAGCTCCGACGTTTGGACACGTGGCAGCTCCGGAGCTTGCTGTGGGAAGCAGGTAGCTCCGGAGCGAGCTGACACGTGTCAGGTCCGGAGCTTCTCTCGGTCAGGGGTTAAGTCCGGAGGTGCCATTTCGGTACTTGGTCCGGAGCTTCCCCCTTGTGGGCGGTAGCTCCGGTTCGGCAGTACACGTGGCGACCAAGGGATTAACCATGTTGGAGAAGCAGGTCCGGTCATGTCTGACAAGTGGGCCTCCGAGGGTCTTTAATTCGAGTAGACGTCCTTCCCTTGAGATCTTTGTAACCTCAGGGGTGTACGGTTTTTAGGGTACCGACAGTGGCCCCGTGGACCTACCTCCGAGGAAGGTCACTGGGGTGAAGTCGTTCCGTCGGAGGTGGGTCCATCCTTGCGACTCTTGAACTGGGTCTTCAAGGGTCTTTGGAGGTGCCGTTGGCAGGGTTTTACAGTTAGATCCCGACGCGTGGCGCGCCTCAGGCGGCAGATAAGATCTTTGACGTGCGGATCTCACGCAATTGAAGGTCGCCGGTTCTCGATACAAAAACCGTATCAGTTCCACGTGCCCTGTCAGGCCGCCGCCTTTGGGTTTCCCGCCTCGTGATGACAACCGTTCGCCTGGGTAAGAGCCTCGACTTGATCGTCGGGGTGGTCCCAGGCCCTCTTGTCATCGGCTGGGTGGAATTCTTGAGTAGTATCTTCGACTCCCCTGCAGTTTCCATCCAAGCGTTGCGAGGGCTTACTTAAGAAGGAAAGCGCGCACCGTCGGGAGTTCTTTACGCCTCCCATCTGATCTTGCGCTCAAACTCCCGACTTGTACTTTGCTCCTCTTCTCTTGCCTAGCTGTGCCGCGATGGAGTTGGGTCTGCGCAAGAGTCGCCTGAAGACCGACAACGATTTGAAGAAGGTCCGGGCCCTCATGGGGTGGTCCTCGGACTTCTTCAGCCGCTTGGTCCGTGCCGGCGGAGAGCTCCCTTTTGAGAAGGAGCGCGCTGGCGAGATGGTGTACTTTTCTTCGTACGCCATGGTGGGGCTGATCCCACCATTTTCTTCTTTCTTCTTGATGCTGCTAGACTTCTATGGTCTGCAGCTATACCACCTTGGCCCTCACTCCATCCTCCTTGTGTCCATCTTTGTCCACTTCTGCGATATGTGGGTGGGCATCCCCCCCTGCGCCGAGCTCTTCCGAACCTTCTTCACCGTTCACACCACCGGCCAGAGCAATGAGTACCTTGGCTTCTACTACTTTGTGAAGCGCAAGAAGTGCCCATTCAAGTACCTCTGGTCGTTCCCTTCCGGGAAGTGGGATGACTGGAAGAAAGATTGGATAGTCGTCAGGGTGGAGGAGCATGAGCGGTTGGAACTGCCAGACGGTCTGCCCGGCATCGACACGTCGATATGGAGTGAAGTTCCGGTGCTGGCGGAAGTTTTCGACCCTGTGCTGACCAGGATCCGCCGATGTGTGGAGGGAGGATTGACTCCCCAGGCGGTATTCTGCAACTTCCTGACCAACAGGTGGGCGCCGCTGAAGAGGAGGGAGAAGCTCGCCTGGGCCCTCAACAACGTGATGGACAAGGACCGGGTTGAGACCGGGTTGAAATCCAATATGGTGGGGAAGACCTTGGAGTTCCACCTCAAGAAATTCCAGCACGGCATCGACGTCGACGGGGATTACTTGACTCCGCCGTCGGCCTTTCTCCCCCTGAATGTGGAAGTGGAGTTCAGCAGAGAGCTCCGGCGGACGATGCCCGCGCTTGACGACCTTGGTGTCATCGAGAGAAGACCAACCACCCGGGTGGCAATCCCCGGGGTGCCCGAAGATGGCCCGGTCCCTGCTCCACAGCCGAGGATCGAGGTCATCAGCAAGGGCAAGGAGCTGGCGGAGGAGTCGGAGAGTCGGAAGAGGAAGCTACGACATGCCGACGGAAGGTCCGTCAGGCCCGCTACTTCCACTTTGGTTCCTTCTCCCCAGGGGGGAAGATCTTCTGTCGCCGTGGCGACTGTCCCCGTGGTGGGGTCCTCCCGGAACGAGACTATTCCTGCAGTGGGATCCTCCCGAAGCGCATCTGTCCCTGTGGTGGAGCCCTCCGGTGGTGCTAGTTCCGGGTGTACGACTCCGGCACTTGGGGCGGTGGGAGCCTCCAGATCCAGGGGTTCCTCCCGACCGAAGAGAGCCTCGACCCGGGAAACGCCCGCGGCTGCGACAAGCTCTGGGGGGCCTCCCGGAGCTCCTACGCCGACCATGGCCAGCCCAGAACGTCCGGGAAAAAGATTCCGCGCAAGCTGGTGCGGAAGCCTTCCAAGGTATTTTTTGATTTTTACCTTGGTTAACTTTTTAGTTGTAGCGATTGTTTGTTAATTTTCTTTATCCGTTCTCTGTAGCGTTCCCAAGAAGGGGAGTGAAGCTCCACCCTCGGCCACGATTTCTGAGGCCGTGGGAGCTTCTGCTCCTGTCCCAGTTCCGCCCCATGTGGTGGCTGAGGCTGCGACAGCTCCGGCGCCGGCTGTCGTGGTCATGAACCTCGAATCGTCCCCGGAACTTCCCGTGGTAGCGCCGGACCACGGGAGTGAAGACACGCCAGCGGCACTTTTCTCGGAGTTTGAAGCTCCGGGTCCTGGTGCTGCAGTAGTGGAAGCTCCGGCTGTAGAGCCGGAAGAAGTAGTAGTTCCGGCCTTGGAGACGGAACTTGTCGAAGCCCCAGTGATTGAACCGGAGGTGACTGAAGCTTCGGCATGCGAGCCGGAAGTCGAGGTAGTTCCGGCAGTTGAGCCAGTTACCTCCAAAGTACCGGTCCCTGAGCCGGTTGTTGTTGGAGCGCCGGTCACAGAGCCGGCGGTTGAAGAGGCGAGGGAGCTCGAGCCTCCCTCGGAAGTGGTGTCCCGGTCGGAGCCAGTAGTAGCTCCTGCTCCAGAAGCGACGACATCGATGGTACCTGTGGTCGAGCCAGAGTGCCTAAGCGAAGTCGCCGGCCCCCTGCCTGAGGGGGCGAATGAAGACTTGGCGGCGGGGCCTTCCTCGATGGCGACTGAGGTCATCCCGGAGGATGGCCCTAGCACCTTGGAAGCTCAGGATTCCGCTCTCGTAGAGTGGGACCCAATTTTTGTATGTGAAGACCTGCTGGAACCAGCGGAGGAGACCCCAGCAGGTCCGGAGCCCATCCCGCTGTCGACGTCTATCGACAACGCCTGCTCCAGTCTACGTCAGGTCCAACTAGCCTTCTTCCACGACAGCAAGGCTCTTGAAGAGGAGCGCCAAACCCTTAGGCGGTGGCGTAATCGGCTCCACTTCGAGACTAAGCTGGCACAGTCGAGGCTAGCGGACGACAAGGAGTGGATCAAGCGGGAGAAGATCCGCCTTGAGTACTGGGACAAGTTGCTGGATGAGAGGGAGAGCATGACCCATGCCCTCGACGCTCAATCCCGGGAGTTCCACGATCAAGCCAAGGCTGCCAACAACGCGGCCAATGCTCGGTTCGAGCAGCTTGAGGCCATCAACGCCGCACTCATCAAGCGCCGAGAGGCACTTGAAGGGAGGGAGAGACGGCTCGAGGACGAGGAGCAAAAACTCCTGGAGCTGCATGATGACGTCCTGAGAAGGGAAGAGGAGCTCGCCGAGAAAGTAGCTCTGGCTGACAAGGGTCTCGAGGAGCGCACTAAGAAGTTGGAAGAGCGCTGCCTCGAGGAAGAAGAGAAGACCTGGGTGCGAGGGCAGGAACTCTACGAATACGAGTGTGCCCTTGTTGCCCGGGAGAAGAAAGTGGAGGCTAGGGAGAAGGACCTGGTCGATCGTCGGAACAAGATCCACCTCCGGGAGGAGGAGCTCGGAAGACTTGAGAGGCGGGTTGCTGCAAAGATTCAGCAAAACGCCAAAGAAGTTGAGCACCTCGCCCGTGAGAATTCTGAACTGACGGCGGCCAAGAGGTCCTTGGAAGAGGTGAAGAGCCTGAGGACGGTGGACTCCCTGCAGATTTGGGAGTTCCTGGGCAAGGCCAATGATGCGCTGACGCCGATGGGTTTCAGCCCCGTGCGCCCGGATGATCTGGAGCCGGAGCCGGACCTTGCGTTGCAAGCGTTGAGCACAGCAGGCAGCAAGCTCTCCAAGGTGGGCGATGTCATCGTGGACCAACTGGAGGTCGAGGGGCAATCCCTGGCGAGGAACGTCACAGAATATGTGCTGACGTGCTACACCAGCCGGAACCCTCAATTTCCTCTAGACCCGGTGCTTGAAGGCCCCGTCGAAGGAGAAGGCGAAGCTACCCAAGCCAGCGTATCGGAGGTCGCCCAGAAGGTCGCCGAGTTCTTCCATAGGGTCTAGGACCATCTCTTTAGCTCTCACTTGTATTTTCTCTTCTTCTTCTTCAATTTTGTAATCCCTTGTCTCCAGATGTAATCTCCGGTCTCCAGATGAATGAAATCCCCAAATTTTTGTGAATTTCATTTTTTGTCTTCAACATCTTTATCTTCACTTGGCCCCCTGGTAGATGTACACAATTTGATTGTGAACATGTACCAAAAGGATATTGAGTTTTGTTGAAGACGAATTTGCTTCGAACTTGTAGAATTTAGGTCCGAAGTCTTTGATAGTGAAGGTCCCCTGAAGTTGTCGGAGCTTAGAAGCTCCGGCACTGTCCATCGCTGGAGCTTAGTAGCTCCGGCAATAGCCTCTATCAACACATAGAGCGTCGATAGTTAGTACTCCAAGGTGTCGGAGCTTAGTAGCTCCGGCAGTGACCTTTTCCAACACTTGGTTTGTTGGCAACAGACTCCATTTACGGGGTCTTCTCACCATCTTTTACTCAGCGCCAACGGTTGACCCCCTTGGGGGAGTCGGAGCTTGGTTAGCTCCAGCTTTTCTCCATCAACGTAGATTTTATTTTTCCTGCACACTTAAGCCAAGAAAAAATAGTAAAATTCGTTCCTTGTCTATAATTTCGTCGCGGCTTACGATTCTCAAGAAAATTTTAAGTTGAACGCGATTTTAAATACAACTGGGTGCATTGTCTTTTCTCTTAGATCCAATTGTCCATGGACCCGCCTTACTTTGGCCTGCCGGGGTGTAGGTAGAGTGGCGTACTTAGGGTGCTTGACCAGGCTAAGTCGATAGCACACTCCGGCCCTAGATTGGCTTGGCGGCTTTCAGGCGAGTTGGCCATAAACGATATTTAAATCCAAAAGATGTGACAATTCAACTCGAATCGTATATAAACTGGTCAAACTAAAATTTCTTAAGAATTGCACGTCTCTGTTATAGACAAGAAAGAGAAAAATAAAAATGTCGAGCCTGCACAAAATGAATGCACGTGGAGTCTATTTCACATGAAGATGTCTTTCATTATAGGTCCGGGGTACAGGGGAAACAAGTACACTCTTAGAGTACGGAACCAGGCTAAGTGTGTTTGGTTTCTCGTTTGACCCAGGGTAGTTAGCCACACTTTTAGTCCGGAGACTGTGACAAGTGCTGCATGAGCTTTGCAGACCTTTCAGGAAAGGTCCGGCTGCTCTCCCGGAGGAACTACCCAACTCTGTACAATGACTCTATAACATACATTTCAAGTTACTTAAGACTCACCTCCGTGGAATTAAGTGTAGAATTTACGGAGGTGCTCGATGTTCCAAGGATTTGGGAGAGGTGTCCCATCCTCGGTAGCCAAGCGAACGCTTCCGGGACGGGATACTTTGATCACTCGAAAGGGTCCCTCCCAGCCGGGGGAGAGTTTGTTTAACCCTTCTCTGGATAGTATTCTCCGTAGCACCAGATCGCCTTCCTTGAGCTGTCGGTTGTGTACATGCCGCTGGTGATAACGCCGTAGAGCTTGGCGATATCGGGCATTCCGAACGGCTGCTTGGCACCTTCCCTCCTCGAGGAGGTCTAGGTCTTCACGCCGGAGTTGGTCCTGCGCGGCTTCGTCGAAGGTCCGGACCCGGAGCGAACCCAAGGTGATTTCCGGAGGAAGGATTGCTTCAGCTCCGTACACCAGAAAGAAGGGTGTTTCTCCGGTTGACCGGTTTGGAGAAGTCCTGTTGGCCCATAGAGTGGGCGGAAGCTCTTCGATCCAATTGGCTCCGTACTTTTTCAAGCGCTCATAGGTGCGCGTTTTAAGTCCTTTAAGGATTTCTGCATTTGCTCTCTCGGCTTGGCCATTGCTGGCGGGATGAGCTACGGAAGCGTAGCAAACCTGTATGTCGAGGTCTTCGCAATACCCTTGGAATGCGGAGCTTGTGAATTGAGTCCCATTATCTGTGATGATCTTGTTTGGGACTCCGAATCTGCTTACAATGGATTGCAGAAAGTTGATAGCAGATTGCTTGTTGATCGTCACAACTGGAGTTGCTTCCGGCCACTTGGTGAACTTGTCAATGGCGACGTACAGGAACTTGTAACCTCCGACGACTCTTGGGAAGGGTCCCAAGATGTCCATCCACCACACAGCGAAGGGCCATGTAGGAGGTATCATTTGTAAGGGCTAAGCAGGTGTATGAATTTTCTTTGCATGAAATTGGCATGCTTCGCATTTCTTCACCAGCTCAGTGGCACCCTGGAGCGCTGTAGTCCAGTAGAAGCCATGCCGAAAGGCTTTTCCGGCCAGCGTGCGGGAAGATGCGTGGTTCCCACACTCGCCTCCATGGATTTCTGCGAGGAGCTCGCAGCCTTCTTCCCTTGTGATGCACCGCATTAGGATGCTGTTGGCACCGCGCCGGTAGAGATCCCCTTCTACCAGCGTGTATCTTTTAGCCAATCTGACTACCCGGTCAGCGGATACATCATCGTCAGGAAGGATGTTGTCTTTCAAGTAGTTCCGGATCTCCGAGATCCATGCATCAGAACTGACTTGAGCATTTGAGTCTTGCGTGCTGGGTTGCTCGAAGCTTCCGGCAGCACCTACGACCCTTGATGGCTGCCATGGTAACAGGGCCATCGGGACCGTCAGCTTCGGGATGCTGATCTCGCCCCCTTCGTTCAGTTCGGCAGGCTGAACTGTGGGTTTTGACAACCTCCGGACAAAGATTCCGTCAGGAGCCGGAGCTCTGGTTGACGCTTTGATCGAGAGTTCGTCAGCTTCAGCGTTGTGGGCACGCTGAACATGGTGGAGGTCTAGGACTTCAAAGTCCTTCTGAAGCCTCTGGACTTTAAGGAGGTAAGCAGCTAGCTGGAGATTATTGCAGGAGCATTCACCCTTCACCTGCTTGATGATGAGCTGTGAATCTCCTTTGACCAGCAGTTGCTTGACACCGTATGACAGTGCCACCTTTAGTCCGTAGATGAGTGCTTCATACTCCGCCATGTTGTTGGTTGCCTTGAAGTCAAGGTGTACCATGTATTTTACCTTCTCCCCGGTCGGTGCAAGGAGAAGGATTCTAGCTCCGGCCCCCTGCTTCTGCATGGAGCCATCGAAGTAAAGGGTCCAGTGAGGCTTGGTGAAGGTTGGAACTTGATGTTCCGTCTTCTGCTCGCTGGAGCCCCCAGGGTTTGATGGAGAGGGAGTCCATTCCGCCACGAAATCTGCCAACGCTTGACTCTTGATTGCTTGTCTTGAAATGAATTCGAGATCGAACTCAGCCAATTCCGCTGCCCACTTTGCAATATTCCCAGTTGAATTGGGATTATGCAAGATCGCTCGAAGTGGATAGGAGGTCACCACCGAGACTTTGTGAGCATGGAAGTAATGTCGGAGCTTCCTGGAGGCAATAAGAACTGCATAAAGCAGCTTATGCACCTCTAGGTATCGAGTCTTGGCATCATGTAATACTTCACTGATGAAGTATACCGGGCATTGAATGGTCCAGACCCTCTCGGTGGGGTCCGGAGCTTCCTCTCTATTGATCCGGGCCCTGTCGGAGGAGTCCGGATTCTCTTCGGGGACCTCCGGGTTCTGGCTGGAGGAACCCGGAGCTTCTTCAGAAATGACCTGGTCCCTCTCAGAGGGGTCTGGGTCTTCTGAAGTGACTTCTTGTGGATTTGAGTCTGGGAACTGGGACCCAGACTCACTTTCAGGGACCTCCGGACCCTACTGAAGGGGTCTGGATTCCTGAGTATGGGGTAGTTCTGGTCTTTCCGCAACCAGAACCATACTGACAACTTCGTCAGTAGCTGAAATGTAAAGCAACAAAGGCTCACCAAGGTTTGGAGCTACCAGAATTGGTAGGGTGGTAAGGAACTGTTTCAGCTCCTAGAATGCCTTCTCTGCTTCTTCGGGCCATTGGAATGGTCCTGACTTCCTCAACAACTTGAAGAAGGGAAGTGCCCGTTCCGCCAGTCTTGATATGAACCGGCTGAGGGCTGCTAGACACCCAGTTAACTTTTGGACGTCTTTGATGCGGGTTGGTGGCCGCATGTATTCAATGGCTTTTATCTTCGCCGGATTAGCCTCTATGCCCCGGTGACTCACCAGGAAACCCAGAAGTTTTCCGGAGCTAACCCCGAAGACACACTTGTCTGGGTTTAGCTTCGTGCGGGTGGCCCGCAGCTTGTCGAAGACAGCCTGTAAGGTGTCCAAGAGGGACTCCTTGTTCTTGACCTTGACCACGATGTCATCGACGTACACTTCCACTATGTCTCTGATGAGTTCTTCAAAAGTTTTGCACATAGCTCGTACAAAAGTTGAAGCTGCATTCTTGAGACCAAATGGCATGGCTGTGTAACAATACAATCCATCTACTGTGATGAATGAAGTATGCTCTTCATCCTCCCTAGAGATCCTGATTTGATGATACCCAGAATATGCGTCTAGGAAACACAGTAACTCGCACCCGGAGGTGGAATCCACTATCTGATCTATTCTAGGTAGTGGGAATGGATCTTTTGGACATGCCTTATTCAGTGTGGTGTAGTCGATGCACATCCGAAGCTTCCCGCCGGCCTTGGGCACAACGACTGGGTTCGCCAGCCATTTTGGATGGAAGACTTCTCGGATGAATCCGGCTTCGAGCAACTTCTTCACTTCTTGTCGGATGAAGTTCTGCCGCTCTACGGATTGCTTCCGAGGCTTCTGATGCACAGGCCGAGCATCGGGGTAAATCTTCAGATTGTGCTCAATCACTTCCCTGGGGATCCCAGGCATTTGTGACGGTTGCCAGGCAAACACGTCAACATTAGCCCGGAGGAAAGTGATTAGCGCGAGTTCCTATTTGTCGCTCAATCCTCCCGATATACAGGTGGTTTGAGCGGCATCGGAACCAATTTGGACGACTTTGACGGGAATGTCGGTGTCGCCACTTGGCTGCACACGGGGTGCAGAGGTTGAGCCTCGTTGTCGAATGCTCGGGGGTTTCGGAGCTTGCTCCTGTCTGGAGTCCTCCTCTTGCGCCGTGGTGAGTGCATGGAGCTCCTCCAGAGCAGTTACTCCGGCGGTGCGATCTCCACAGATCCGGAGAACGCCTACTGGTGTTGGCATCTTCAACACTAGGTATCCATAATGAGCAGCTACCATAAATTTGTATAGGGCAGGTCTACCAAAGATGGCATTGAATGGTAAGTTGATCTGAGCGACGTCGAAGACCAACTTCTCGATGCGATACTTCTCCCGTGTACCGAAGGTAACGGGGAGAGTTATAGCTCAGAGTGGGGTAATGGCCCCCGGACCTACTCCGGAGAAAGGTCGAGAGGGCTGGAGATCCGAAGGTCGGAGCTGAAGCTTGGTAAAAGCTTCAAAGCTTATGAGGTTCAGCCCCGAACCTCCGTCCACCATAACATGATGGAGCTGGATGTTATTGATGGTGGGAGATACCATCAAAGGTAACTGTCCAGCTCCGACCATGCTTCGAGGACAGTCCGAAGCATCAAAAGTGACGGATGTGTCCATCCACTTTCGATGTGGCTCCGGTCTAGCTGTAGGAGCTACAGCGGCCATATCCCGCCGCATAGTCTTGATGACGCGATGGGAGGTGATGTCCCATGATCCACCAAAAATGGTGGTCATGGTTTTCTGACGCTCGTTGTCAGAGACGTCAGAGTCATCGTCGACGGAGGTGTAGACGGTCTTCAAGACCTTTTTGGGGTCCTGAAACCCTAACTCCTCTTCAGCCGGAGCTTCGTCGACCTTCTGTTTCCCTTCCCTCTGTCGGAAAGGAGACCCTTCCCGGCGCTTGCTGTAGCGCTCGGCAAGGTTTTGGACCTCCCGGCAGTCTTCCAAACCGTGGCTGCCCGTTTTTTGAATGGGACACCACACTTTGGGTTTGCCACCGTCTTCGGAAGACGGTCGAGGTCACTTCTCGGGGCGTGGCCCCCAGCCACCAGGAGTTGCAGCAGCTGCAACGTTGGATGTGCCGGCCGACGGCTTCTTCTTGCCGTGGGTCTTCTTTTTCTTCTTGCCACCCCCGGAGGTAGCGGCTTCTTCTTTGGAGGATTTCTTGTGATCCTCCGAGGCTGGTTTGGAGTGCATTTCGTGGCCCTCTGCAGCTCTGGCACATTTGTCTCCCAGGCTGAAGAGTTCCGTGACGCTGGTGATCTCTTTGATCGCCAACTTCTCCAACATCTTCTTGTCCCGTACGCCCTGTCTGAATGCCACAATGACAGAAGCGCTTGAGATAGAAGGGATTGTGTTGCGTACCTGGGAGAACCTCTGGATGAAGGACCGCAAAGATTCTCCCCCTTTTTGCACGACCGCAAAAAGGTCTAGTTCAGTGCCTGGTCGGGTGTATGAACTCCCAAAGTTGACAGTGAACTGACGGCACAGCTCCTCCCAACTGTTGATAGAGTTGGGTGGAAGGCTCATAAACCAGGACCTGGCGGTTCCAGTTAAGGCCACTGGAAAGTAATTGGCCATTACAGCCTCGTTTCCTCCAGTTGCCAAGATCGCAGTGGAGTATATCTGAAGGAATTCGGCGGGGTTGACAGCCCCGTCGAATTTATTCGGCAGGTGTGGCCGGAACTTCTGTGGCCATCTAACCATGCACATGTGCATGGCTAGGGCTGAACAGCCTCCTCCTACTCCTTCCAGAGTAGAAAGGTCCTGAGCTTCCCGTCTTTCACGAGCACGCTCGATATGGACACAGCCATCCTGTTGGCGGTATCGGCGATCAAGCTCCGCCCGGAGGTCATGAGTCGAAAGCCTGGATACCGTATGGGTGCATCGTACCCCAGAGGGCAACAACGTCACCTGCTGTGACACAGATCGTCTCCTGTTATTGGAGACGTGCGGACCAAGTCTTCCAGACAAAGTCCGTCGCTGCGACGGGGCTCGTCCCGAAGGAGGAGGACCCTGGTTGTTGAGACGTTCGGCCGCTGCTGCGACCAAATGCCCCACATCGGCCCTCCACTGCTCCATTGCATCTCGAGATGCGTCCGGAGGTGGTGGTCGTTGGAGAAGAGCACGCGCTGCATGGAACGCGTGTTCCGGGTTGTCATGACTTGCCGACGCAGTAAGTGACGCCGGCGCACCACCACGTTGCCCAGCACGATTTGCTGGAGAAGATGGTGGTGGTGGGAGTGTGGCTCCTGCTGGTGCCGAGGCTCCTGCTGGTGGCTGCCTGTTGGAGGGATTGCCCCCAACAGCCTGAGCAGCAGGTTGACCGTTGGATGATCCAGCCGTGGAGTTCACCATTCTCGAAAATCTCAGGCGCCCCCTACCTGGCGCGCCAACTGTCGACTGTTGGAGTCGGTAGATCTCCTGACACTGCTAAAGTGTTAAAGGAGTTTGTGGTTCGGTGTGGGCGCGCGGAAACCCAAGAAGGTGAATTGCGGTTGAACACAGGAGACACTAAGATTTACGTGGTTCGGGCCGCCTGAGCGTAATACCCTACTCCACGGGTGTGTTGGTGTTGTATTAGTTTGTCACGTATGATCTCCACGTCTGTGTCCGTCTCCGTGTGTGTATCGTCGGCCTGTCCTTTTATGGCACAAGGACAAGCCGTTACAAGCTGGCCTGGCCTGACATGTGGCCCCGGCGGTTACTAGTATTGATACACGATTAATTGTTGTTAATGATCCTGTAACGGGCTCCGACAATGCCGTTACAGGTGTTAAGATCGTCCGTTTAAGTGTCATTAATATGGCATTAATGACATTTAATCGGGTCTTGAAGTCCTTGGCTCTCCTTTGAAGATCCGGATCCGTTACAAGGTCTTCCGGAGGTTAGAGGCTGCCAGCTCCGACGTTTGGACACGTGGCAGCTCCGGAGCTTGCTGTGGGAAGCAGGTAGCTCCGGAGCGACCTGACATGTGTCAGGTCCGGAGCTTCTCTTGGTCAGGGGTTAAGTCCGGAGGTGCCATTTCGGTACTTGGTCCGGAGCTTCCCCCTTGTGGGCGGTAGCTCCGGTTCGGCAGTACACGTGGCGACCTAGGGATTAACCATGTTGGAGAAGCAGGTCCGGTCATGTCTGACAAGTGGGCCTCCGAGGGTCTTTAATTCGAGTAGACGTCCTTCCCTTGAGATCTTTGTAACCTCAGGGGGTGTACGGTTTTTAGGGTACCGACAGTGGCTCTCCACGAACTAGGGTTTGGGTGGGTGGAAAAGTGGCAAATAGATGTCAAACCAAGGGGTGGGGTTGTTTATATAGAGGTGGAGGCTAGGGTTAGATGGATTTTGAGTTTTGGGATGAGTAGAGGCCGGTTTAGAGTCCCACATGGGCTCTAAAAGAGATGGGCACGACGTCCCTAGGCCCACTTAACGTGAAACCCAAGAAACAAGTCGTAAAACAAAATATCAACTCAGAGTCACGAAATATCGGACAAGTCCGGAAAGGACCAGACTAGTACGAAGTCGTCCACATAGAAAATCGGACAAGTCTGGCCAAACATCGGACAAGTCTGACTTTGAACAGAGAGGAAAACGGACAAGTCCGCTGGAACACCTGACTAGTCTGGAAAAGTCCAGGGACTTAGCAATTTTCAACGATTCTTGGAGCATCGGACTAGTCCACACAAAATCGGACAAGTCCGAAAGTTTCCAGAACCAAAAATCGGATTAGTCCACTGTAAAAACGGACAAGTCCGTTTTTAGTTAGAGAGAAATCGGACTAGTCCTCAGCAAAATCGGACTAGTCTGCACTTTCCTGCGTTTTTAAGTGCGGTTTGTTCCAAATCAATTTTAAACTTGTTCCTATTGTTGTGGGTTAATTTTAAACATGTATATGAATGTATGCAAGGCATGATGCATGAACATGAGGGTGTTACAAACCTACCCCCCTTAAAATGAATCTCGCCCTCGAGATTCGATGCGGAAGAGAAGAGAGAGGGAAATTCCTTCTTGAGATCATCCTCCAATTCCCACGTTGCTTCTTTTTCTGTGTGGTGCTTCCATTGAACTTTACACCATCTAATGACCTTGTTCCTTGTGACTCTCTCCTTGGTTTCCAAGATTTTGACCGGTTGTTCGGCATACGTCAAATCTTCCTCTAGGTCCAATTCTTCCATTGGCACTTGCTCTTCCGGTACTCTCAAACACTTCTTGAGCTGGGAAACATGAAAGACATCATGTAAGTCTAAAAGATGAGCTGGCATCTCCAACTTATACGCTACTTCTCCTCTTTTGTCCAAAATCTTGAATGGTCCAATATAGCGAGGTGCGAGCTTTCCTCTTATGTTAAACCTCTTATGACCTCTCATTGGTGACACCTTGAGGTAAACAAAATCTCCGATTTCAAAGGCTAATTTTCTTCTCCTATTGTCTGCATAGCCTTTTTGCCTTGATTGGGCAGCCCTCAAGTTTTTGCGAATTATTTGGACTTGCTTTTCGGCTTCTTGCAACACATCTGGACCAAATACTTGAGTTTCTCCTGTCTCATTCCAAAATAAAGGTGTCCTACACTTCCTCCCATAAAGCGCTTCATACGGTGATGTCTTAGAGCTTGCTTGGTAACTATTGTTGTATGAAAATTTTGCGTACGGCAAGCTTTTGTGCCAACTTTTCCCATGCTTTAAAGCACAAGCTCTTAACATGTCCTCCAAAATCTGATTGGTCCTCTTGGTTTGTCCATCCGTTTGAGGATGATATGCTGAACTAAAATTCAACCTTGTTCCCAAAGCTTCATGCAATTTTTGCCAAAACCTGGAGGTAAATTGAGAACCTCTATCCGAGACTATCTTCTTAGGGACTCCATGTCAACACACAATATGCTCCATGTATATTTCGGCCAATTGTGAAGCTGTATATTTGGTCTTCACAGGAACAAAATGAGCTCACTTGGTTAAGCGATCCACAATTACCCAAATTGAGTCATACCCGGACTGAGTACGTGGTAACCCAACTATGAAGTCCATTCCAATTTCTTCCCACTTACATTCCGGAATCTTCAACGGTTGCAATAATCCGGCTGGCCTTTGATGTTTCGCATTGACTCGTTGGCACACATCACACAATGCTACGTATTCGGCTATGTCCTTTTTCATGCTATCCCACCAATAGCAAGTCTTCAAGTCCTTTTACATCTTCGTACAACCGGGGTGAATCGAGTAAGGCGAGTCATGTGCCTCCTTTAATATTGTCTCTCGGATATGCTTTACATTAGGCACAACGATTCTCTTTCCAAGCCATAAGGTACCATGTTCGTCCTCATCAAATCTGAATTCTCTCCCTTCCTCACTCCTTTCCTTTATTTCCTTGATCTCTTCATCTGCGGTTTGGGCCTCTCGAATTTCTTGATCCAAGGTTGGGTTTAACTCCATCATCTTCGTCTCATTTACAAATCCGAGATTCAACCTCCCAAACTCCTTACATAACTCGGATGGTAACTCTCGAACTGTGAGTTGATGACTTACTCCTTTTCTACTCAAAGCATCAGCCACTACATTGGCTTTTCCCGAATGATAGTTGATCCCCAAATCATAATCTTTGATGAGCTCCAACCATCTTCGTTGCCTCAAGTTCAGATCCGTTTGTGTAAAAATATACTTCAAACTCTTATGATCCGTATAAATTTCACACCTATGTCCAAGGATATAGTGTCTCCAAATCTTCAATGCATGTACCATGGCTGCGAGTTCCAAATCGTGCGTGGGGTAATTCTGCTCATGTTTCTTCAATTGTCTTGATGCATAGGCGACCACTTGACCTTCTTGCATGAGCACACATCCAAGTCCTTGTCTCGATGCGTCGCAATAAATGTCAAAACTCTTGCTCACATCCGGCAATACCAAAACTGGGGCTGTTGTCAACCTCTTCTTCAACTCCTCAAAACCATTTTGACAAGCTTCAGTCCATTGAAACGCCTTTCCCTTCATTAGCAACTCCGTCATACGCTTAGCTCTCTTGGAAAAGTCCTTGATGAATCTACGGTAATATCCAGCCATCCCAAGAAAACTTCTTATTTCCTTGACATTTTGCGGCGGTTCCCACTTCAACACGTATCTCACTTTTCCGGGGTCAACCGATACTCCTCCACCTGAAATTATATGACCCAAAAATGGCACCTCTTTCAACCAAAACTGACACTTGTTGAACTTGGCATACAATTGATGCTCCCTCAATTTCTGCAATGTAAGCCTCAAGTGTTCCTTATGTTCCTTCTCATCCTTTGAGTAGATCATAATATCATCAATGAACACCACGACAAACTTGTCCAAGTACTCCATGAAGACCTTATTCATGAGGTATATAGAGTAGGCAGGCGCATTTGTCAATCCAAAAGACATCACGGTGTACTCATAAGATCCATACCGTGTTCTAAAATCTGTCTTGGGTATGTCCGATGGTCTAATCTTCATTTGAAAGTATCCCGACCTCAAATCAATCTTAGAGAAGACACAAGCACCCTTCATCTGATCAAACAAGTCTTTTATGCGCGGCAAGGTGTACTTGTTCTTGATTGTTACCTCGTTGAGAGCTCGGTAATCCACGCACATCCTTTGGGATCCATCCTTCTTGTCCACGAACAGCATGGGCGCTCCCTAAGGTGAAGAGCTAGGGCGAATAAAACCCTTCTCTAATTGCTCTTGAATTTGCTTCTTGAGCTCCGCTAATTCCATAGGGGGCATCCTATACGGCCTCTTAGCTATAGGTGCAGTTCCAGGTATTAAATCAATAACAAACTCAATGTCTCGATCAGGTGGCATACCTGGCAACTCGTCCGGAAAAACATCCAAAAATTCACACACCACCGGAATCTCCTCAATTGCGGCACCGTCCATATGATTCAACTCCAATCGCTTCGGTGCGGTTTGAGATGCTTCAAATTCTACGGTGATCCCTTCTTCATTGGTCAACTTCACCGTCTTCGTGGCACACTCAATAACTCCATTGTGCTTCCTCAACCAGTCCATACCAAGTATAATATCCAACCCTTGAGAGTCCAAAACAATGAGGTTGGCGGAGAAGCCTACCCCCCTTCTTCTAAGGCTTACTTTTGGACATACTATATTTGTCCTCATCTCTCCTCCAGGAGACTTAACCAATAGAGTAAACTTCATATGAGAGATAGGCAAACTATACTTGGCAACATACTTCGATGCAATGAATGAATGTGATGCTCTAGAATCAAATAACATAGTCGCGGGGTTGGAGTTGGCGAGAAACATACCAATGACCACGTCATCCGCTTGTTGAGCATCCTCCGTAGAGACATGGTTCACGTTGCCACGAGCAAAATTCTGCTGTCCACGACTTCCTTGTGGCTGCCCTCCATTGGGTCTTGGGTTTTGCCTCTGCGTATTGCTTCCTTTACCAAGGCCTGACTTAGGACATTGATGCGCAAAGTGTCCAGCTTCTCCACAAGTATAGCACTTCTTAATTCCACCAGGATTATTGGGACGAGCTTGGTTTTGAACATTTGCAGCAGGAAAATTAGCACGAGGCGCATAAGGCATTGGTGGCCTAGGTGCTTCAATGACAGGGCACTGCTGCACAAACTGAGTTGGGCGCGGTGCATAACCAGGGCGCTGAGCAGGAATAGAGGAGCTGTAATAGGGCGCATTGGGTGGTGCAAGGCGAGGGCGCACATTACTTCCTTGTTGCTGTCCTTGATATGGCGCCTTCCTCTTGATTTCTCGCTCCATCTCACGGATCTTGTTCTCAACCACAATTGCTTTGTCCACAAGCTTCTGAAAATTTGCATAGTCACAATTGAGTAGTTGCACTTGGATCTCATTGTTGAGGCCCCTCATGAACAAGTATTGTTTCCGGCTGTCCCGACTAACATCCTCAGGCGCATACCTTGAGAGTTGAGTGAACTTATTGAGATATTCACTCACGCTTGATTTTCCTTGCCTTAAATTCTCAAATTCTTGCCTATTCAAGATCATAACACCATCCGGCACATAATGAGAACAGAAATTATCCTTGAATTCGGCCCAAGTAATTCTCTCTTGGTTCTCATGAGCATTGCAATAAGCATCCCACCAATTGGCAGCTGCTCCAACTAGTTGATGAGAAGCAAACAAGACCTTCTCCCGGTCACTGCATTGGACAATAGCTAGCTTCTTCTCCACGGACTTGAGCCAATCATCCGCATCCATAGGGTCGGCGGCTTGAGCAAAGGTTGGCGGCCTAGTCCTCATAAACTCTCCCAATCGGTTATGAGGGGGCGGGGGTGGCGGTGGAGGCATGTGGGGCTGATTGTTGATGTTGCCAGCCTGCAGCTGTCCCATAGTTTGTATCATGGTCTGCATGAGCTGGTTTTGCATAGCCAATAGTTGCTCAATATTGATAGCTCCCTGAGTAGATCCTTGCCCATTGTTGTTCTGAGGCACTCCATTGTTCTCCTCCTCATCATTGCCATCCCTCTGGTTGCGAGTCCTCACCATCTGAAGAAAAGCAATAGGTAAGAATTAGAAAGCGTCCCCAACTATATGCATCAAGGGATATAAAACTAAATAGCTAGCTACACTAGCCTAGGTGGACATGGCAATGCTAAAGCACCCCAAAATCCTCTATTAAGCACACAAGCAAACAATATATATAGCAAACAGCACTCCAAGCAAAAACACATCGATTCCTGAGTGCTCCTATGTGCTCTAAAGTGTCCATTCTATCTAGGTTGCATCCTACGGTCAACCTGTGGCTCTGATACCAATCTATGATGTCCGGTTCTGACAAATGAACCAAGCTAACGCATATGTGTGCCCAGGATGTTCATCACACATACACGAGTACAATCACAAATGATATACATAAAATTAACACAGAACAAGATTAATTAACCAATTTTTATCACACAAACCAGATTATCCTCCAATACAAGCTCTAATGAATATTAATGACAAGTTCAACTAATGCAGCGGAAATAAACTAATTAAGCAAACTAAGCAACTAAGCAGCATGAGTGATAGGGTATGTATGCGCAGCTCCAATCAACACCACAGGCAAAGCTGACGGTAGACACGGTATAGAACTCCGCATTATCACCATTAAACTCCCAATCCTGACCTGCAACTGTTGGGGGGGATTGCAAGAGTGAGTACATGTCGTACTCAGCAAGTGTGGAAAGTATGACATGTGGCTGATTCAAATGACGACAATAATAATGGCAAAGTGCTGAAAAGTACAGTAAAACATTTGAAAAGCAATATATTATATGTATGTGAAGTAAACCCATCATAATCATAAGTAATATCATAATACCAAATCTGAATTCATTACCATCATCAATAATTCCAGATTTCACCATTTGCCAATAACCATATTCAATTCCAAAAATAAATCCATAACCATCCATAACCATTACCAAACCATAACCATCCCAAATTCCAATTTCCCTCTAATCATGGAAGTTGTCCAGGTGCTCATAACCGGGAGCACGGCTATCATGATAGTTTATTTAGACTCTGCAGAGTTTGTACCTCTTTACCCACGTGTTTGTGATTTCATCACCCGTCGGCTACAAAAGAACCTCCCTTATGCCAATTACACTTCCTTTTTTGTATGGCCAAGAGATCACAAAATAGCCTTTACAAAGGGATTACTAGCCTATTTAGACCCCACTGAGGTTTCACCGGTGGCGATGCCTCCAACTGAGCACATCTTCAACCAAGGGCCCCCTTTTGAGCCATTCGGATCCCAGGGTAGTCCCACCAATCATCAACAAACCCAATCCGACTACCCCTTCCCCAAGCATCCATAATGGTCCAAATAGCACTAGCAAAGCCCTAATTAATCAGCTACGCTGCACCCATACTTGGCCTCATGGTGGCACTGTAGTCCTGGCTTATTCTCGCATGAACCGGTCCTTAGATCTAAAGCAAGCAAACCACCATAACATCCAACCCATCCACATACCGGGCTTGCTTAGACCACCCATTATGATACCATATTAACCAGTTCATGTTAACCATAATCTCATCCATGCATAATTAAATTAAATGATATAGTTGTCCCATCCCAGTTGATTAAGCGAAGCAAAAAGGTAAAAAGCCCTTCCCGACTCTCTACCATAAATTCCAGGTGACAAGGGTGGTTTAACAAGTCTAGTAAACTTCCTACCATAGTATTCCCATCAAATTGACACAAGCATGTAGTTTTACAAACAAAACATTTATTTTGAAAACAGGATCAATATGCTTCAAGGACACTTGCCTTGCTCTTGCTGTTGATCAGGATCAAAGCCTTCGAACTCTTGGTGCTGAAGATCCTCCGCGGCACTCTCTAGCGCAAATCCGTCTAAACCACACAATAAACATACAAGACAAGAAACACAATCAAAGAGTGCACATATATTACTCAATATGACATGACATGCATGATTGATGCAAATGCAAGGTAGAACTTGTTACTAGATTGCTTTTAATGATCACTAACTAGTTCTAATAGCTTTAACAAGTTTATACAGGTTTGGATTCGATTAGATCAAATTTTCGAGTCAATTCAACACAATTTAACCAGGAAGATCGGACTAGTCCGCTAGGGACCAGACAAGTCTGCCCTCTGCGAGATCAGCAGATTAGGGTTTTCTAGATCGACGTAAATTTGGAGATTAGGGGTTGAATTCTCGTAAGGAAAAGAGAATAGAAGGTATACCAGGTGTTTAGAACTCCAATGAATCAAGAAACTTGGAGGTAACACTTGGATCTTGGTGATCTAGGGTTGGTGATGAACTTGGAGATGAATTGGTGTTGAAGAACGAAACTTGGTGGAGATCTTGATCCTCTTTCATTTCCTCCTCTTCTTCTTCTTGCTTGGGATCTTCTCCTACCTCCTTGAAGGTGGATCTCCACGAACTAGGGTTTGGGTAGGTGGAAAAGTGGCAAATAGATGTCAAACAAAGGGGTGGGGTTTTTTGTATAGAGGTGGAGGCTAGGGTTAGATGGATTTCGAGTTTTGGGATGAGTAGAGGCCGGTTTAGAGTCCCACATGGGCTCTAAAAGAGTTGGGCACAACGTCCCTAGGCCCACTTAACGTGAAACCCAAGAAACAAGTCATAAAACAAAAGATCAACTCGGAGTCACGAAATATCAGACAAGTCCGGAAAGGACCGGACTAGTCCGAAGTCATCCAGAGAGAAAATCAGACAAGTCTGGCAAAACATCGGACAAGTCCGACTTTGAACAGAGAGGAAAACGGACAAGTCCGCTGGAACACCGGACTAGTCCAGAAAAGTCCAGGGACTTAGCAATTTTCAAGGATTATTGGAGCATCGGACTAGTCCACACAAAATCGGACAAGTCTGAAAGTTTCCAGAACCAAAAATCAGATTAGTCCGCAGTAAAAATGGACAAGTCCGTTTTTAGTCAGAGAGAAATCGGACTAGTCCTCAGCAAAATCGGACTAGTCCGCACTTTCCTGCGTTTTTAAGTGCGGTTTGTTCCAAATCAATTTTAAACTTGTTCCTATTGTTGTGGGTTAATGTTAAACATGTATATGAATGTATGCAAGGCATGATGCATGAAAATTAGGGTGTTACACGAGCGCTGCCCCCTCCTAGACCGTCGTCAGCACGGCCCTCCCCGTGCCCTCCCCAAGCGCCACCCCCCTCCCCTCCCCTCCGCGAGCCCCCCTCCTCTCCCCGCCCCCCTCCACCTCCCCTCCCCAGCCCCCCCTCCCCTCCCCGCCCCCCTCACCCTCAATACAGAGGCCCCCCCACCCTCCCCCTCCTCTCCCTGAGCCCCCCCTCCCCTCCCCAGACCCCCCCCCCCAACACCCTCCACCCCACCCAACCCTAACCCTCCCACTGAAATTTGAAATTCAATTGAATTGAATTGTTCAAATTTGAATTGAATTGAATTGAATTGTTCAAATTTGAAATTGAATTGAATTGAATTGTTTAAATTACGCAGGATTCTGGATGTGGTGTTCAAAGTGTCAAACGGGGTGTTGGGTGCGGGGGCGGCGACCGAACAGGAGGAGTGGGAGGTGTTGTAGGGTTTGGAATTTCATGTTACTACTTTTATATGCTAAGGGGGCTAAACGGGTCGTGGTTGGGCCGGGCCGGGTCAGTCGAGCTCATCGGGCCACATTGACGGGCCGACCGGGCTGACCTTAACAGTGTCGTGCCGGGCTAGCCTGACGGGCTTGAGGTCAAGCCCGAGCATAGCCCGTTTCGGTCTTCAGACCGGCTCGGTCCCTATTTTTTCGTGTCGGGCCGTGCTTGTGTCGTGCTTTTTTTATCGTGCTTCGGGCCAGCCCGTTTGGCCCGGCCCATTTGGCCATCTATAGTCGCAGCCCATTTGGTGTGAACATAAAGTATGCGACTAAATCACCGCGCGTGTGTGTGGCGGACCCCGACGGACCCAGTTCACTATCTCTCTCATTATTTTCTCTATCGTTTATAAATTAACGAGAAACTAACGATAATTTTGTCCGGCCTTAAATTGCAGAGTCAAACATGGGTGAAGACCGTAGTTGGATGTATACTGTTTGGAAGAGCAGAACTGGTGGTCACTCGGATGAGTGGTATGCCAAGACAGAAGCTTTTGTAGAACGAGCTTTTTCGTTGTCAAATAGTGATAAGGCGCGGTGCCCATGTACGAAATGCCGAAACGGAACATTTTTTGGACAAAGTGGAACTTACGATGCACTTGTGTCGAAACGGTTACGTGTCACATTATGAGTTGTGGAACTTCCACGACGAGACAGCTTCTCAAGTTGTACAAGAAGTGTAAGCGAACAATGATGATGCCACAGAGGTTGATATGATGGATGAGATGTTGGAAGATATACAACCAGAGCTTACAGAGGATCCTCAAGCAGCAGAGGTTAAAAAGTTCTTCAAACATCTCAAAGATTCAGAAGAGCCGCTGCATGGACACACTAAAATGACAATCCTCAATTTTGTGACTAGACTTATGGCAATTAAGTATAAGTTCTTCTTTTCTAATAACTGTTACAACGAGCTCATCAATTTTTTCAACGATGCCCTTCTACATCGCAACAAAGTGCCTAAAGATATGTATAAGTCGAAGAAAATTCTTTCTGATCTCGGTATGAAGTATGAGAAGATTGATGTGTGTCCGGACAACTACATGCTTTTCTGGAGAGAGCATGCCAATGAGAACAAATGTTTGAAATGTGGTCAACCGAGGTTTGTTGAAGTTGTTGATAACGATGGTGACACTGTGACGACGGAAGTCACACGTAAGCAGCTTCGTTACTTACCCGTGACATCGAGGTTGAAGTGGCCGTTCCTTTCAAAAAAAAACAGTTAGACACATGAGATGGCACAAAGAAGGTGAGCATCAGAACAATGGAGTCATGACGCACCCGTCTGATAGTGAGGCATGGAAGGCGCTGGACCGGCTAGACCCAGAATTCGGTCGTGAAGCGAGAAATGTTCGCATCAGCTTGGCGACAGATGGGTTCACGCCGTTCAGCACAAACACTGCACCATACTCCTATTGGCCCATCTTTGTCATTCCGTACAATCTTCCACCGGCTTTTTGCATGAAGAATGAGTTCATGTTTCTTAGCCTCATTGTACCTGGGTCGGATTATCCTGGGTCACGTCTCAACGTGATATTGAAACCATTGATCAAAGAGTTGAAAATGTTGTGGACAGTAGTTGAAGCGTACGACTGCTACAAAAAGTAGAAATTCAACCTTCGAGCTGATTATTTATGCTCCGTCCATGATTTTCCGGCATACGACATGTTTTCTGGATGGAGCACTCATTTTGGTCCGTTGTGCGGACTAGTCTGGCCTGCTGAGTTCCACTCCGTTTATGTTATTTCCTCATGATTTGTTTTTGGGTAACCGCCTAATTTGAGCCCAAGGATTTCGTGTCCAACCTCTTTGGAGCCCATGTGGGACCCCACACGGCCTCCACCAACACCAAACTCGAAATCCATCAAACCGTAGCCTCCACCTCTATATAAACAACTGCACCTCTTGACTTTACATCATTTTGCCTCATTTGGAAGACCACAAACCCTAATTCGTGGAGAGTCGCCATCAAGGAGAGAGAAGGAGATCCCGAGCAAGAAGAAGAAGAGGAGGAAACGAAAGGGGATCAAGTGAACAAGATCTTCATCGACTTTGCGTTATTCGTCGCCAATTCACCCTCAACTCTTCATCACCAACCCTAGATCATCAAGATCCAAGTTCCATCTTCAATTCTTGATCCTCGGAGTTCTAAACACGTGTTATACCTTCTACTTTCTCTTTTTCCACGTTAAATCAACCCCAATTCTCTCAGATCAGAAAAACCCTAATTTGCAGTCTGTCCAGTGCGGACTAGTCCGACCCCTGAAACCTGATTTGTCCGACCTCTGAATCTGAGTTGTGTTGAATTAATTCCAAATTGACTCGAATCAATTCCAAACTTGTTCAAATTTGTTAACTATTAGAACCAGTTAGTGAACATTAATAGGAACTCATTCACAAGTTTCACTTCATAATTGCATTAATCATGCATGTCATGACATATTGAGTACTATATGATCATTATTTGATTGAATTGTGTGTTTTGTATGTTTGTCGCTCGGAATAGAAGGTGATGCAATAGAGAGTGTTGCGGGGGACCTCAGTACCAGAATTTTGAAGACTTTGATCCAAACCAAGCTCAGGAGCAAGGCAAGTGTCCTTGAACATATTGATCCTATTTGACAATAAATGTTTTGTTTGCAAAACTGCATGCTTGTGTCAATTTGATCGGAACTCCTATGGTAGGAAGTTTACTAGATTTGTTTAATCACCCTTGTCACCTGGAATATATGGTAGAGAGTCGGGAAGGGCTTTTTACCTTTTTGCTTTGCATAATTAATTGGGATGGGAAAACAACTATACTCTTAAATTGCATTAATGAGATTATGGTTAATATGAACTGATTAATATGATACGGTAATGGGTGATCTAACCAAGCCTCGTATGTGGATGGGTTGGTTGTTATGGTGGTTTGCTTGCTTTAGATCTAAGGACCGATTCATGCGAGAATAAGCCAGGACAATAGTGCCACAACGAGGCCAAGTATGGGTGCGGCGTAGCTGATTAATTAGGGTATTACTAGTATTGCATGGATCATTTGATGCACTGGGGAAGGGGAGTCGGATTGGGTTTGGATATGGTTGGCGGGACTCCCTGGGATCCGAATGGCACAAGAGGGGGCCCTTGGTTGAAGATGTGCTCAGTTGGAGACAGCGCCACCAGTGAAACCTCAGTGGGTCCGTACATGCTAGTAGTCCCTTTGTAAAGGCTATTTTGTGATCTCTTAGCCATACACCAAAGGAAGTGTAATTGGCATAAGGGAGGTTCTTTAGTCGCCGACGGGTGACGAAATCACAAACACGTGAGTAAAGTGGTACAAACTCTGCAGAGTCTATTAAAACTATCATGATAGCCGTGCTCCCGATTAAGAGCACTTGAATGAACTACATGATTAGAGGGATTTTGGTATTGGGATGGTTATGGTTTGGTACATGTTATGGTTGGTAATATGGTTATGGCTGGTTATGGATTAAATTCTGGTATTGAATATGGTTAATGGTAATGGTGAAATCTGGCATAATGGTGATGAAAATGGAATATAGACTGATATTATGATAAATACATGGTTTATGATGGGTTACTTCACATACATGTAATATATTGCTTTTCAAATGTTTTGATGTACTTTTTAGCACTTAGCCCTTATTATTATTCGTCATTTGAATCAGCTACATGTCATACTTTCCACACTTGCTGAGTACGACATGTACTCACTCTTGCAATTCCCCCACCAATAGTTGCAGGTCAGGATTGGAAGTATAATGATGATAATGTGGAGTTCTAGCCCGTGTCTGCCGTCAGCTTTGTCTGTGGTGTTGTTTGAAGCTCCGCCATACCCTATTGCTTATGCTGCTTAGTTGTTTAGTTTGCTTAGTTTGTTTATTTCCGCTGTATTAGTACAAACATGTCATTAATATTCATTAGAGCTTGTATTCGAGGATATTATGAATTGTGTAATAGAAGTGGTTAATTAATCTTGTTTTGTGGTAATTTTTTGTATATACTTTTGTGAATGCACTCGTGTATGTGTGTTTAACGTCCTGGGCACACATATGTGTTCACTTGGTTCTTTTTCAGAACCGGGTGTCACAATTTCCCTAGTGGAGGGAGCCAATTCCGACTCAAGAACTAGAGGCCAGAGATGGGCGCAACCAGGGAGAATTTTCGCTACCTCGTGCAGTTATGCCTGGAAAATCTTCCTCTTCATCTATGGTCTGACCATGTTGTTGCTCAGGCATTGAGTCGATCCTGCTCATTCCAGTATGCCAAGGATGCTAGCTAGAGAAGTCATGACACCAGGGGATTCGTCTGCTGGGTCTTCACGGCAGAACCGCGGCGGATCCCAAGGAGTCTTCGCCTCACCATCACTGATGCGAACCTGAGAAACCTGCACCACCAACAGTTGTTTGGGAATCAGGCAGCGCGGAGAACGAGCAACACGTACAATGTTCTGGTCCACCTTCAACTGGTCATTGATCTCGAGCAGCGTGAACCTGAAGGCCATCCCAGAGCCATCCCCATCCCTTGGGTGATGGGTCGGGTCGATGTCGACGAGTTCGTGGAGCAGCCACCAGAGGACCGTCATCACCACCAGGAGGCACGGCGCAGGATGCCCCCCCCCCCCCCCCCCCCCCCCGCAAGTAGGTCATGTAGTGCCTCCATTTGGACAGCATGTCCCAACAGGAGGGATGATGATGACCATGATGCAGAGCTTGAGAAATGCCAAGAAGCTCCGCTGCGACGGAGCCTCTTCCAGAGGCTGCACGGCTTTGGAGAAGGGAACAGGGGGCATGAAAACTCCCTGCCACGGCGCTACGGCGGGGGTCGATCGAGAGCGGCCACCTCCGTTGAAGGTCGTGACCATTCCTTGTGCCAGGGCAGGCGCCAATCCAGAGGCTGCTCTTTGGACCGTGTTCTACATCGCTTCCACACGAAGCACACTACAGAGAATCACAAGGACACTCAAGGTGATATCACCGCCGATAAAGCTAGCAGTGAGATGGGGGAAGGCTTAATGGAGGCATAGAAGGCAAGTTTGTCCATTCCCCCAGCCTCAGGAGGGGGAGGGCAAGAAGATGACAGCCTCATTATGATGTTCTCCAACACCAGAAAGTGGGTGGAGGAAGCGGCGGCGATGGTTGATCCAATGCGAGATGAAGCCTGTCCGGCTACTATTTTTATCACTGCTTCCAGTGGGGAGCAGCAACCTTCCAGTGGGGAGTAGCAGCCTGAAATTGCACTTCCTCTGCAGAGCAATGTGGAAGCTATTGAAGAACAGGGGCCTGTAGAAAACATCACAACATCCCAGCAAGTATCCTTTCTGGACCTCCTCACTGCCAATGTACTGCCACCAGTACTCACTATGCCTATTTATCACAAACCAAAGGGAACTGAGCTACCAGGCAAAGTGACAAGGAGGAATGGAAGACTTGCCAAGAAGGGGGGAGCTGGAGACACAAGCATGGAGAAGAAAGCTCAAAAAGTGTTAGAAACAAAGCTGGGACAGCTAGGGAAGTCCCTGAATATTACAGAGAAGCCTGTCACTCTAGAGCAGCTCTTCCAGAAGCCTCTGTCGATGGAGGCCATGAAAGCAATGGAGGCCCTTTTGACTGCAATGAATTCCTGCGCCGGTGCAGGAGACAAACCCAAGAGTCGGCCAAAGATGGTCGAATAAATCGAGTGGTACGCAATTGTGTTTCTAGTTGAAGATGGTGCTTCCAATAGAACATTTTGTATGCTTATGTCAGCTCACTAGTTGTTGTTGTGAGAGTCGCCATGTCCTGCCTGCGCTCTCTGTAAGGACTAGGCATTTCAATGCCAGTAGAAGAGTAGTATTTTGTCTTCGTCTCTGGACTCCTTCCCACCAGGGGCAGATCTACAGTAGTCTATCTTTGTTTTTGGCCAATTGGTCAAGGTCTGTGTCGATGCTAGCTTCCTGGAAGCTTTGTAGCCTTATCACCATCCTCATGGAATGTAGTTGCAAGTGGTCCCATTGTTTTATTGATGAGTAAGAGCAATTTAAGATTACTTAACTGGAATATGAGAGGATTAAACAACCCCGTCAAACACCTTGCAGTGAGAAACCTGGTACAATCTTTGAGGGCAATAGTAGTATGCCTGCAGGAAACTAAACTCCAGACAGTTGAGGACTCAATTATCAGTGACATACTTTGAAGGAATTTTGTAACCAATTACTTCTACCAACCAGCTGAGGGAACGAGAGGGGGTATTATTGTGGCCGTATCTGAACCTTATTATCAGCTACTCTCCTCAACTGGTACCCCTCACAGCTTATCTGTTTGTGTCCAGAATCAGGATGAAGGCCACAAATGGTCCCTGACAACAGTCTATGGGCCACAATCCAAGCCACAAAAATTACTGTTCATGAATCAATTAAAAAATGCTTGTGAGGCAATGCAAGGAGCACAACTAATAGCGGGGGATTTTAATCTCATATACAAAGCTGAAGACAAAAGTAATGGCAAACTAAACAGAGGACTCATGAACAAGTTTATAGAAGTGATTGATCACCTGCAGTGGCGCGAAATGAAGTTGCATGGGTGCAAATTCATATGGAGTAATAAACAAGAAAATCCTGTGATGACTCAAATCGACAGGGTTTTCTCCTCTGTAACCTGGGAGGAAGAATTCCCCACCGCTCATTTGCAAGCTCTACCCTCCACAATTTCAGATCACTCTCCTTTACTTTTGATAGGTGTTACTGATCAGAGAAAGTATCATGGTTTTCGATTTGAAAATTTTTGGATTCACATGAATAGCTTTCATGTAGCAGCTCAGAATGCATGGGAGAAAATGGTGAGGGAAACAAGTCCACTAAAAAGATTGCACATCAAGTTGTGTGAGACAGCCAAGGCTTTGAAGAAATGGAACAAAGAGTGCATTGGGAACACCAAGCTGCAGCTGGAATTGGCAAAAATTATCATTGGCGAACTGGACAAAGCCCAGGAAGCTAGAGGGCTCAATGCAGATGAAAGGCAATTTAAGAAGCTAATTCAACTAAAATTCCAAAGACTGCTACCGATCGAAAAAATCAAAGCAAAACAGAGAGCCCGAATAACACACTGAAAGCATCTAGGCCCCCATGAGGTATGGTTTCGGTGATTAATGACAACAATTGGATTTTACTAATGAATTTGTGAATGCAAGGTCCCCATAATCACTCAATCAAATGAAATCAATATGTCATTGGAGACCCATATACAATCAATTTATAAGATCAAATCAATTATATGAAGACAAGAAGTGAAAGCTCTTATGTCAAAATCATTCAACTTTAAATTGACAACATTCAATGCTTGAAGATCATTAGAAATGCCTTTGCAACAAATATCAAAGAGGTCAATCGAGCAAGATACAAAATCACTTAGAAACAACTCGAAGCAAACAAAATCAACTCACCGGATCAACCGATGGTTCCAGAAATATACACATCGGTCGCGTTGGTTCAGCTGAAGAAGAAGACCTCAGAACAAAGCACTCACCGGATCATCCGATGTGAATGGCTCAGCTACATCGGTCCATCAGTACAGTTTGCAATATTCTTGGACCAAGTGTAGCACCGGATCATCCGATGTACAGAAATACACACATCGGTCAATCACTCCAGTAAGCATCAAGTTTGAGTCAATTCTGGAGGAAGAGCCACCGGATCATCCGATGAGAAGACAAGTGCAACATCTGTCTAACAACGGTCATATCTGACACAATGACGTCAGCTAAAGCAAACTTGACCGATGATAACTAAAGGGGATACATCGGATCATCCGATGTTCGCAGAAAAGTTCTGTCAGCCTACTTTTCCAACGGCTATTTTGTGGAGGCTGGCTATAAATACCCCCTAAACCGGTCATTTTGACAAGTCTTGATTACCAGACACTATCAACATATCCACAAGCGTTCAAGACCAAGAGCAATCACTTCCACATTATTTCGATCACCTATACACCAAGAGTTAGGCTAGAACTAGCTAGAGAGAGCTTGTGTGCCTCCATTCTGGGTGAGTGGACTCTCTAGGATAGTGAGAGCCTCAAGGGAGTGCCCTTGGTGTTTGTAACTGTGAGGAGACTTCCGAAGCTTGCCAAGGCATCTGTGGAAGCCCGGAGGGTCGAAGTTGTACAAGGATTGAGCTCCACCTTGCCGAGGTTGGCAAGCGGAGAGGAATAGTGAGGATCCCTCGTCTCGATGACTTGGGTGTGGCAAAACCCTTTGGTGGGTGCTACAACGTGGATGTAGGAAGATCTTGACGATCTTGCCGAACCATGGGATAAATCCTCGTGTCTCCTCGGGAGTTTGCATCCTCCTCCTTTCCCTTACGTTTATGCATTTTACATTCCGCAAAGTTCCTATTTACTTGAATGCATAGATAGTTTGCGTAGGGAATTGGGCTTTTAGGAATTAAGTTTTATTGCTTAGATTTTTTAAAGAAGCCCAATTCACCCCCCCCCCCCTCTTGAGCATTCGATCCTTACAATTGGTATCAGAGCAAGGTTGCTCATAGGACCATTCTAGCTTCACCGCTAGAGAGCTAAAATGGCCAAGGTTGGGGGTTCGGTTCCTATCTTCGAGGGCAAGAAATTTGCCTATTAAAAAGCACGCATGCGGGCTTATCTAGAGGCTATTGCTCCCGAAGTATGGGAAGCGACCCACGCGGGGTTCGGAGAACACAACTATGTTGGTGATCAAATTAAATGGGATGCTAAAGCTAGGAATGCATCCTATGAGTGCATTAGTCAAGATGTTTTTTCTAGGATTGCTAGCAAAGAAAAGGCATGCGAAATTTGGGCTTGCTTGATAGAAATTCATGAGGGTTCTTCTCGTGTGAAGGAACTTAAATATCACATGCTTAAAGCAAAATATGATGAATTTAAGATGCTACCTCATGAAAATCTTAATGAGATGTTCTCTCGCTTGAATGTGCTTATTGAAGAAATTAATGCTCTTGACATTGCTTCTCTTGGCAAGGGACTCATCAACCGCAAGATCCTCATGCTCCTTCCCAAGCCAAAGTACAACATCATCAACTCCATGCTCCAAAAAGAGTCTCTTTACCACATTGAAGTTTCAGAGCTCATTGGAGAAATTCATGCTCATGAGATGAGTGTGCTTGGGATGATGGAGCAATCATCTTCAAAAACAATTGCTCTAAAGGCCTCCACCAAGAAAACAAGCCTCAAGAAGAAGAAGGTGGTTGAGCCTAGATCAAGTGAAGAAGAGCAAGTATCAAGTGAAGATGATGATGATGAGCTTGCATTGATGATGAGAAAGTTCTCACGCTTGAACTCCAAGATTACCAAGAAGGGATACACCTTTGATCCCAAGAAGAAAGCGTTTCTACCAAGGAGAGATGATCACAAGACTTGCTACAATTATGGTGATCAAGGCCACATCTCCTATGATTGTCCAAAACCGGACAAAAGAAGAGAGAACTACAAGAGCAAGCATCGCAAGCTTGAAGAGAGTGATGATGATGAAGAAGAGGCCAAACCCAAACCAAGAGCCTTTGGGAAGAAGAAACATGACAAGGGCAAGAAGGCAAGACTCTTCCCAAAGAAGAGAAATGGCCCACAAAAGGTGTTCATGTGTGAGGCAAATGAATGGGTCACTGACGAAGAAACAAGTGATGAAGAGAGTGAAGTGGAAGAAGAAAGTTTGGCCGGCCTCGCCATTGCCAACAATGATGACTCACCACTTCATCCACCGCCCATGTGCCTCATGGCGAAAGGTAACACCAAGGTATGTGACGACTCTAGTGATGATGAGCTTTCCCCCGATGATTTAACTTCCTTTATAAATGAATATCATGCTATCATTAAGAGGGAAAAGAGTAAGGTTAAAACTCTTGAAGAAACTCGTGCTAGACTTGAGAGTGCTAACCTTGATTTGCTTGACAAGTATGAAAGCATACTCAAAGAGCATGACACGCTCAAATCTCATGTCAAGCAAATTGAGGAAGAAAAGGCTAAATTCAAGTTAGATAATCATGAGCTTAACTTAGCACACCAAACACTCTTGGAAGAGCACAACAAGTTAGTACAAGAACATCAAACACTTAACGTTGCTCATGACGTGCTTCATCAAGAGTTGAAAAATATAAAGAAGCAAACTCTTAATGATTGGATATCCATTACTTCTCATGTCACTAATGCCTTGAACAAGTCTTTGCCTTTGAAAGCAAATGCTAGGGGGAAGGACTTGTTGGAAGAAATTGAGAGTCTCCGCACTAGTGTGGCTAGACTTTCAAAAGGGGAAGTCAAACACAAGGAAATCCTTTTCCAACAAGCAAAGGCTTTCAACAAGAGAGGACTTGGATCCTTCCCGGTGCCTCACAAAGGAAAGGTGCCCTCACCGAAGCTTAGAACAAGCTTCATCAAGGAAGTTGGTTCCTATTGCCAACATTGTGAGGTCACCGATCACCACACAAGGGAGTGTCCTCTTCCTAACCGACCCTCTCCCAAGTTGCCCATTAATTACAAATCTACTTTCAATGATCGTTATTATCTCTTGAGTAAAGTATATGACAAGGTGAAGGATAGGTTCATTGGCAAGGACATGAAGGGCGTGAAGGGGAAGCTCCCCAAGCAACTTTGGCTCCCAAAGACACTTGTATCACACATACAAGGACCTAAGTTGGCTTGGGTGCCTAAAGTTAAAAATTGAATTCATGTGTGTAGGTGAACTACAAAGCCAGAGGAAAGCATTGGGTACTCGATAGCGGGTGCACCCAACATATGACCGGCAATGATGGTATGTTCACCACCATAGAAAACCCCGGCAATCATGAACAAGTCACCTTTGGTGATAACTCTAAGGGAAAGGTAATTGGGTTAGGTAAAATTGCTATTTCAAATGATTTATCCATTTCCAATGTTTTGTATGTCAAGTCACTTAGTTTTAATTTACTTTCCATTGCACAACTATGTGATCTTGGACTAACATGCACATTTAGCAAAAATGATGTTGTTGTGAGTAGTGAAACAAGCCAAGACATAGTCTTCAAAGGATTTCGGCATGGACATCTCTACCTAGTAGACTTCTCCAACAAGAATGATAGCTTGACCACCCATCTCTTCACTAAGACAAGCTTGGGTTGGCTATGGCACCAACGCATACCGCACATTGGGATGAGCAAACTCAAGAAGTCATTCAAGCTTGGGATGGTGACCGGCGTGAAGGATGTCACATTTGAGAAGAACATGCTTTGTAGCGCTTGTCAAGTCGGGAAGCAAGTTGCTTCACACCACCCAATGAAGACAATGGTGTCAACCTCCAAGCCACTTGAGCTACTCCACATGGACCTCTTCGGACCGTCCACATATCAAAGCCTTGGCGGTAACCTCTATTGTCTTGTTATAGTTGATGACTACTCTCGCTATGCTTGGACTCTATTTATAGGTGACAAGAGTGAAACTCCGGAAGTGTTCAAGACCTTCGCCAACCGCGCTCAAAGGGAATTTCAACTTCCCATCATCAAGGTCCGGAGTGACAACGGCACCGAATTCAAGAACTACAACATTGGGGAGTGGTGTGACCGTGAAGGCGTGAAGCATGAGTTTTCGGCCACATACACCCCTCAACAAAATAGTGTCGTTGAAAGGAAGAACAAGACACTCATCACTCTTGCGAGAGCAATGCTTGATGACTACGGCACGTCAGAGAAGTTTTGGGCCGAAGCAATCAACACGGCGTGCCATGCCGCAAATAGGGTCTATCTCCATCGACTACTTCAAAAGACCCCGTACGAGCTTCTCATTGGGAGAAAGCCCAACATCTCCTACTTTCGAGTCTTTGGATGCAAGTGCTACATCTACCGCAAGAAGAGGCTCGGTAAGTTTGAAAGAAGATGTGATGTTGGTATATTCCTTGGTTATGCATCAAACTCAAAAGCATATCGAGTATTCAACCAAACCTCCGGTCTAGTTGAGGAAAGTTGTGATGTTGAGTTTGATGAGTCTAATGGCTCCCAAGAGGAGAGTTTTGGTCATGATGAAATAGATGATGAGCCTCTACGAGTAGCCATGAAGAACATGACCATTGGAGACATCAAGCCTGAAGTTGAGGAGAGCCATGATCAAGGGGGAGCTTCAAGTTCCAACAATAACACCTCCATGGCGCCTCAAGTTGACAAAGAAGAGAAGGATGATCCATTGCCGACTCAAGACTCACAAGCACAACAACATCAAGAAGAAGAAGAAGTCCATGATCAAGTCCAACCACAAGAGGAGCAACACGCATCACCTTCGCCAAGTGCTTCACAACCACTTATGAGGCATGGACGCATCTCCAAGGCGCATCC
This sequence comes from Tuctoria greenei, assembly GCA_036927565.1. Lineage (NCBI taxonomy): Eukaryota > Viridiplantae > Streptophyta > Magnoliopsida > Poales > Poaceae > Tuctoria > Tuctoria greenei. The sequence continues at coordinate 197,028,305 of JAYESD010000006.1, read as the reverse complement.
GATGGACCAAATCATTAGAAGTCCATCAAGGGGTGTAAGTACACGTTCTCGCCATTTCGCTTCATTTTGTGAGCACTACTCGTTTGTTTCGTGTGTAGAACCCACTCACATTGAGGAAGCACTCCAAGACCCAAATTGGGTGATGGCCATGCAAGAAGAACTCAACAACTTCATCCGCAATGAAGTTTGGGTGTTGGAGGAGCGACCCAAGGACAAGAACGTCATCGGAACAAAGTGGGTGTACCGCAACAAATAAGACGAGAATGGCGTTGTGGTCCGCAACAAGGCAAGACTTGTGGCCAAATGGTTCTCGCAAGTTGAAGGACTAGACTTTGGGGAGACATTTGTCCCGGTCGCCCGGCTAGAAGCCATCCTTGTACTCCTTGCTTTTGCTTCACATCATAATATTAGACTTTATCAAATGGATGTGAAAAGTGCCTTTCTTAATGGTTACATTAACGAGCTTGTTTATGTTGAACAACCTCCCGGGTTTGAAGATCCGAGGAATCCTAATCATGTGTATAGGTTGCACAAGGCGCTCTACGGGCTCAAGCAAGCACCTAGGGCGTGGTATGAATGACTACGGGATTTCCTTATCATGCAAGGATTCAAGATCGGGAGGGTGGACACTACGCTCTTCACCAAAGACATCAACAGAGATTTGTTTATTTGTCAAATTTATGTTGATGATATTATTTTTGGTTCAACTAACGAATCTCTTAGCCATGAGTTTGGCAAAATGTTGTCTAGGGAATTCGAGATGTCAATGATTGGAGAGCTCAACTTCTTCCTTGGATTTCAAATCAAGCAACTTCAAGAGGGGACCTTCGTCTATCAAGAGAAGTACACCAAGGACCTCTTGAAGAAATTTGAGATGGGAGATTGTAGCTCAAGAAGCACTCCAATGGCAACAAATTGTCATCTCGACGCGGATAAGGACGGTAAACCTATTGATCAATCTAACTACCGTTCTATGATTGGCTCATTGCTTTATCTTACCGCATCTAGGCCCGATATCATGTTTAGTGTATGCTTGTGTGCTCGCTTTCAAGCGGCACCTAAAGAATCGCATAGGAAGGCAGTCTTTAGGATACTTAGGTATCTTAAGCATACCCCTAGTATGGGCTTGTGGTACCCTAAAGGTGCAAAATTCCACCTCTTGGGATACTCGGATTCGGACTTTGTCGGATGCCGCGTGGATCGTAAGAGTACCTCCGGTGGGTGCCACTTGCTTGGGCGTTCCCTAGTATCTTGGTCTAGCAAGAAGCAAAATTTCGTCGCCTTGTCCACGGCGGAAGCGGAATATATAGCGGCCGGTGCATGTTGTGCCCAAATTCTCTATATGAAGCAAACCCTTGTGGACTTTGGTATTAAACTTGGTTGTGTGCCTCTCCTTTGTGACAATGAAAGTATGGTTAAGATAGCTAAAAACCCCGTTCAACACTCCCGCACCAAGCACATTGATATTCGCCATCATTTCTTGAGGGACCTTGAAGCTAAGGGAGACATCTCATTGTGAGGTGTTAGGTCCGAAGAACAATTGGCGGATATCTTCACTAAACCACTAGATGAGAAAACTTTTTCTAGGCTAAGAAGTGAGTTAAATGTGCTAGATGCAGCGAACGTCATGTAAGAATGCATCTCATATAGGTCTTGCCTAACTCTCAAAGGATAGGGGTGAGCAAGGGTTAGCTTGGGATGGAGGTTCTTTTGGGTTTTCCCAAGGTTTGGAGAGTGGCTCTCCCTGGAGAAGCCTTTGAAAGGTTCAAATTTGGCAAGATAGATTTATTTTATGCTTTGCATGATGCCTGCCATATAGACTTGAAATTTCTTGCATTATAAAATCTTTGGCATTGCATACGGTAGATTGTCACAAAGGGGAACCCACCTCATGAGAAAGAGACTTGTTTGAAATGCAATATATCAACTCATATAAGGTGGAAAGAACAAAATGTTAGGTGCGTTAATGCCTAGAGGAACATGCTCTAAAGAGATAGAAGTCTTCATACTCTACCTCACAAAGCATGGGCCTTACATTTTATTTGGATAATTTCCTCCTATTTTTCTTGAGGTTCCATTTGCTTTAAGGCCTAGCCAAGTTATTGGCATATTAGTATCTTTGAGGGGTAAGGGGTTGCCCAAAAGGTCCTAAGACATGTGTTTCTCATTGTTTGTTTGTTTGGTCAAAGGACATATATGGGATGTTGCTGTTTAGTAGTCATCGGATTATCCGATGCTTAGGTCAGACCATCATCGGATTAGTTGGTGTTCAAAAGACAAGGGCCAGTTCAGTCAGTATCTCAAATGATCCGACGACTTCATTCTGAAAAACATCAGTCCATCCGATGTGTACAATTCTGGAACTTTGATAAATTCCACCGATGATATTCCCTTCCACGTCGGTCCATCCGATGTCAATGGTATCTTTTTGAATACCTATACTGTGACATTCGACCGATGCTATCTCTTTGCACGTTGGACCATCCGGTGTCAACGGCACTCTTTTGAATACCCTTACTGTGTCATTCGATCGATGCTTCTATTGTCTATTCATCGGTCCATCCGGTGTTAAAATTTCAGCTAGGGTTTGGGACTCACTATTTAAATGGTTGCTCGTCTCCCTCTTCTCTCTCCCCGATCCCGTCTTCCCTCCGCCGCCGTTCCACTCGCCCGCGCCACCACTGTCTCCCGTCGCCTCCACCGCCGCCCTCCGGCCGTCGTTGCCGACCTCCGGCCGCCGCCATCGATCTCCGGTCGTCGCCGCCCTCCAGCGCCGCCGTCCTCTAGCACCGTCGCCACTCGCCTCCACCAATCCGTCACCGCCGCTCCACCGCAGCCGCCGCCGCCGCTTCACCCAGCCGCCGCCGCGCCTCCACCCAAGCGATGTCGCCGCCTCCTCCCGTGCACCACCAGCCGCCCCACGCGCACAGCTCGCCGTCGTGGTGCCTCCACGGTCGCCGTTTCTTAATCTCTAGGGTTGCCAGCCGTGATCGTTCTTCATTCTCGTGCATCACCCGATCGCAATGGCTCGCGACAAGAAGAACAAGGGCAAGGCCATTGCGGAGCCGGCCGCGAAGAAGCAGAAGCTCTCCAAGGAGGAGAAGAAGGCGTTGATGGCCGATCGCTCCACCGAGGAGCGAGAGCATGGCCGAGGAGGATCTTTGAGGATCCGCGAGGCTCGTCCAAGGCAGCCTCCCGTGATCGATGAGTCCGAGGCTGAAGAAGAGCCGGAAGAGCCACTTGTCTGCCGGCACTCAGCCCGGACCCGTGGGGGACATCCCCCGGCAGCACCACGTCCGAGACCGACGGCTGCCGATCGTCGTGAGGACAGGGAGGCCCTGAAAGCCATCTATGAGATGGACACCACCGTCCGTGTCGGTGAAGGTGTCCGTTTGGCTGATTACCGGAAGATGAAGGCCAAGCAGCTCCGAAGACTCAGATGGAGTATCTTGCTTGAGGAGTGGTACCCGCAGCCCAGAGAGGCTCTGGTGGATAGTCATTTCTGGACTGTAACACAAGCGTCGCTCTATGAGACCTACAGACGTCGAGGCCACAAGTTATTCCAGCACAACTTTCTGGATTGGCATCAGCTTGCCCTCGCAGCAGAGACAGAGATTCACCCATACTTTGAGAAGTATCGAGGGCTGGTGCACCTGATGTCCTATGAGAGGAGTGCTTATGTGGAGGATTGGGTACGCATGTTCTACACTACCCTATACGTGTCTGAGGGCCGCAGGTCGATGACTTCATGTTCATGGACTAGCACTATCACTTGACGAGGCAGACACTGGCACAGCTGTTAGGCGTGGACCTGCAAGACACTTGCGTGCATGAGAGAGTATATGGTCAGGCAGACCCGCCGAGGAGGCCGCTCACTGGAGGAGTGACACTAGCACTGGAGGAGATACTTTCTTTGTTTGGCCCGACTTTCTCTCCAGACCAGCCGAGGGTACCGGCATTGCTGACTCCAGCTGCGCGCACAGTGCACCTTGCCTTGCGCCGCACGCTCTTGCCGAGGTCAGGGTACTTAGAGGGGTTCACCAGCCTACAGCAGACCCTCCTGTTCTACATCATGAACGGGATGGAGTTTGATATAGTGGACGTCCTCATATGCGAGATGGAGGATGTGATCACAGACGGAGTGGGCATGATGAGGCAGCTCGTGTATGGACACTGGATCAGCTACCTGCTCACCATGATGGTCCCTGAGGAGTCCGCCGTGCATGACCGTCTCACTGACGAGAGTGTCACACGGTTCGGTCACTACCGTGCCCCAGCTCCTGGAGACCGCCGCCTTGGCCGTCCAGTCGAGCGTCAGGTCAGGGCTCGCCTATCTGAGGAGGACTGGTCTGATCTGGAGAAGGAGGATGAGAGTCTAGCTGAGGCAGAGGCACAGGGTGAGGACTTGCAGCACATCTGGTCCGAGAGCGACACCGACGACAGTGTCGAGGAGTACTTTCCACCTCCACCCTCACCCAGGCAGCACGACGTAGAGGCTGGAGGCTCTACAGTGCCATCACCTACTCCACCTCCCGTCACTGAGGCACAGGTCACTCAGCCGTCAGAGCTCACTTCGCTCCTGCAGCAGATGGTTGAGCAGCAGTGCCTGGACCGGCTTGCAGCTGAGCAGGCCCGAGCAGAGTAGGTCGCATGACTTCTGGAGCTCCAGCAGCAGCAGCAGGAGATGCAGCGCCAGATCGCCCGTTAGAGGCGTGAGGACACTGACCGGCTGACTGGGCTCATAGACCAGATGCACCAGCGCTCCCTCGACCAGCAGCAGCAGACGCAACAGGTGATGATGGGCATCCTGGGGTTGATCACTAACCTCTACACCCAGACCGGGATTGCCCTCCCGTCGCAGCTGCCAGGAGTCGCTCCACCGCCACCTGTCCTCGCTCCAGCTGCCGCTCCGGTGCCAACTACGTCGATCCCCTCCATCAGCATGTCTCCACTACTGGCTCCTGGCGCACCGATTCACTCCCCGCTGCCGGCTACGACCCTGTTCCAGCAGACACCGGCATCCATCGTCAGTGCCCTGTTTCCAGCAGCTACTACACAGCAGGCACCGACGGTGGCTCCTACGGCTCCGGCAGCTCCTTCCACCGCTACTCCAGGCAGCAGCTCCGACGACAGCGACGGTGACCAGTTCGTCATTGTGCCTAGTACTCAGGGTCCTTAGGCACTCGAATCCCTTTTTTGGTGTCTTGATGCCAAAGGGGCAGAAGAGTTAGAGGAGTCAGGGGGAGGAGAGCTTAGTCTCAGGGGGAGTGTCTTAGCTTTAGGGGGAGTCCTTATCATCTTTGTATCATTTTTGTAATTCAATGCTTTTGCTACTCATTTGGTGGTTATTAAGTACTCTTAAGTTATTAATCGATTGAGCTTATTTGATGTCTATCTATATCTTGTGATCACTTGATTTTGAGCCTTCAAATTTTAAGTTTGATAATCTTGTATTCATTACATATCCGTTTAAGTTTCATTCTATCAAATTCATTACTATTGTGTTTTAATTGTTGTGTTGTCATCAATCACCAAAAAGGGGGAGATTGAAAGCATCTAGGCCCCCATGAGGTATGGTTTCGGTGATTATTGACAACCATTGGATTTTACTAATGAATTTGTGAATGCAAGGTCCCCATAATCACTCAATCAAATGAAATCAATATGTCATTGGAGACCCATATACAATCAATTTATGAGATCAAATCAATTATATGAAGACAAGAAGTGAAAGCTCTTATGTCAAAATCATTCAACTTTAAATTGACAACATTCAATGCTTGAAGATCATCAGAAATGCCTTTGCAACAAATATCAAAGAGGTCAATCAAGCAAGATACAAAATCACTTAGAAACAACTCGAAGCAAACAAAATCAACTCACCGGATCAACCGATGGTTCTAGAAATATACACATCGGTCGCGTTGGTTCAGCTGAAGAAGAAGACCTCAGAACAAAGCACTCACCAGATCATCCGATGTGAATGGCTCAGCTACATCGGTCCATCAGTACAGTTTGCAATATTCTTGGACCAAGTGTAGCACCAGATCATCCGATGTACAGAAATACACACATCGGTCAATCACTCCAGTAAGCATCAAGTTTGAGTCAATTCTGGAGGAAGAGCCACCAGATCATCCGATGAGAAGACAAGTGCAACATCGGTCTAACAACGGTCATATCTGACACAATGACGTCAGCTAAAGCAAACTTGACCGATGATAACTAAAGGGGAGACATCGAATCATCCGATGTTCGCAGAAAAGTTCTGTCAGCCTACTTTTCCAACGGCTATTTCGTGGAGGTTGGCTATAAATACCCCCTAAACCGGTCATTTCGACAAGTCTTGATTACCAGACACTATCAACATATTCACAAGCGTTCAAGACCAAGAGCAATCACTTCCACATCATTTCGATCACCTATACACCAAGAGTTAGGATAGAACTAGCTAGAGAGAGAGCTTGTGTGCCTCCATTCTGGGTGAGTGGACTCTCTAGGACAGTGAGAGCCTCAAGGGAGTGCCCTTGGTGTTTGTAACTATGAGGAGACTTCCGGAGCTTGCCAAGGCGTTTGTGGAAGCCCGGAGGGTCGAAGATGTACAAGGCTTGACCTCCACCTTGCCGAGGTTGGCAAACGGAGAGGAGTAGTGAAGATCCCTCGTCTCGGTGACTTGGGTGTGGCAAAACCCTTTGGTGGGTGCCACAACGTGGATGTAGGAAGATCTTGACGATCTTGTCGAACCACGAGATAAATCCTCGTGTCTCCTCGAGAGTTTGCATCCTCCTCCTTTCCCTTACGTTTATGCATTTTACATTCCGCAAAGTTCCTATTTACTTGAATGCATAGATAGTTTGCGTAGGGAATTGGGCTTTTAGAAATTAAGTTTTATTGCTTACATTTTTTTAAAGAAGTCCAATTCACTTCCCCCCCCCCTCTTGGGCATTCGATCCTTACACACACATCAAAACATCTGACACAAACTCAAAGTTTTTCTTCCTCCGAGCTAATGGTCGCAGGAGAGGAAATTTATTCAGACTCTGCAAACTGACAACGGGCCACTGGTCACTCATGAAGATAAGGAATCCCACATTCATCAACATTTCAGCAGTTTATTCGGAACTCCTCCGGCTAGGTGCATTACTCTGAACTGGAGCGAGATTGGAATACATGAGCATCAATTGCAGGACCTTGAGCATGAAATAAGCGAGGAAGAAGTCAAGCGCGCTGTGCTTGAGATGCCCAAGGACAAAGTAGCAGGACCAGACGGTTTCAATGGCCATTTCTATTCAACATGCTGGAACATAATCAGGGACGACCTACTCTCGGCTGTACACTTCCTCTCCCAACTTCGAGGAGAAAATTTTGGGCTGCTAAATGCGGCACATATTGTCCTCTTGCCTAAAAAGGAAAGTGCGTCCAGAATAAGTGACTATCGGCCCATCAGCTTAATTCACAGCGCAGCAAAATTATTCTCCAAAATATTGGCTAATAGGTTAGCTCCGAAGCTACAGGACATGATATCGATCAACCAAAGTGCATTCGTGAAAGGAAGATGCCTGCAGGATAGCTTTTTATTTGTCCAAACCTTAGCAAAGGAGCTCCAACAGAAAAAGAAATCGTTCTTATTCCTCAAACTCGACATCAAAAAGTCTTTTGACTCTGTTCAATGGAACTATTTGCTGGAGATGCTCCAACAGATGGGCTTCGGGCGAAGATGGTGCGACTAGATCTCCATTATCCCCTCGACAGCTTCCTCAAGAACGTTGTTAAATGGAACTCCGGGGCAGCTTATAAAGCATGGTAGAGGATTGCGCCAAGGTGATCCACTATCGCCACTCCTTTTTATCCTAGCGATGGATCCGTTACATAAAATATTTCAGTTTGCTATCGAGAAGGGAGCTTTGCAACCGGTGCACAACCGTCCCTCAGGGATACCTCTCTCCATGTACGCTGATGACGTTGGTCTTTTTTCTCAACGCCAAGTTGGATGAACTTCACACAGTGCACCAGGTCTTGCAGATTTTTGGGGAGGCTACGAGCGTGACGGTCAATCTTAATAAATCCGACATTTACCCATCAGATGTGACGAAATGAATATGCAGCAGTTTACGGAAACCTTCCCAGCAAATTTGAGGGAATTTCTGTGCAAGTACCTGGGGCTCCCACTCCACAACAGGAAGCTAAGACGGATTGATTTTCAACCTTTAATCGATAAAGTGGGAGGAAAACTTGTGGCCTAGAAAGGCAAATATCTGACAATGGTGGGAAGGGCAACTCTGGCAAAGGTCGTCCTAACATCGCTAGTGACGCATCACACCTCTGTTATTAGTTTGCCAAAATGGGTCACAAAAAAAATAGATCGTATACGAAGAGGCTTCACATGTGCAGGCAATGATTGGGAGCAAAACTTAGGCGGTCGGTGTCTAGTTAGCTGGAAGACCATGTGTATGCCAAAGGAGTTAGGAGGGTTGGGCATTCTCGATTTACACAGACATGGGGTCGCACTTCGATTGAAATGGCTGCCGCTATCAAAGTGTGAAGCCGCCAGAAGCTGGACAGGGATGCCACTACACTTTTCAAAAGAAGAGCAAAACCTATTCACAAATTCAACTCACATTATCTTGGGAAACAGACTCAGAGCTCGTTTCTGGACCGATAGATGGACCAAAGGGACACCACTATCGGAAGCTTTCCCGTTGCTCTATGCTGCTGCGAGATTTAAATCAAGGACGGTGTCGGTGGAGCTTAGCAGTAACTCGTGGATTCGGAGCTTAGTCACTATCTCGACACCCAATGAAGTTGCATAATACTTAAAGCTATGGGACACCCTGTCAACAATCTCTCTTGACCAAGACAGAGAAGATGTCGTGGTTTGGGATTTAACCCCACATAAGAGCTACAGTGCTAGCTCGGCTTACAAATGTCAGTTTGCAGGGACACCGAGTAAACTCCAAATTCCCGCGTTGTGGAAAACAAAGGCCGAGCCCAAGGTGATTTGGTTCGTCTGGATAGCTTTGCATGGCCGGCTGCAAACCACGGACAATTTGGAAAAATGGTTGGGACAATAATGTTGTTTGTCCTCTCTGCTTGTCACATGCGGAAACAGGAGCTCATTTATTAACGGAATGTGTCTTTGCCACTCAAGTAATGGATGAAATGTTCAGATGGTTTGATCTTCGAGTACAACCAGGCCAGATGACAAACCAAAGAGGTACACAAAACTGGTTGAAGGAGGTAACAAGAGAGGTGGTGGCCAAGGAGAAAACTCGACTGTTGGGACATATTTTCTATGCTTGGTGGAACATCTGGAAGGGGCGTAACAGAAAAATCTTTCAAGAGGAAGAAAAAGACGTACTACAGGTCGCCTTACTAGCAAAGGAAGAGGTCGACATGCATGATTTGGCTTTGAACCGCCTTCCGTGAGCCCTCCTGGGCTAGGCCTTGCGCGCACTCGTTTCTCTGGTTCATTTTTTGCGTTTGTGTGTTTTGTTTTCTCTTCTTCCTTTGGACAACCCTGGTTGCCCATCACTGTAAAAGACTATGTATTTTTCTCCTCTTCTATATCTAATCGGCAGTGCACCTGCTATTGATCGTCAAAAAATAATCTCATATAGTTGTTGGAACACTCAGATTCATTTTGACCTTATCATAATCACGTATTTCAATACTTCCTTTCCCTGTTGACTTTCACAGTCATATAAACATTTGACTCTATCATGAATCCAAGTGTCTCGTAATCTGTCTTAAATATTTTGTTCCCTGAATGATTCTTCTTGATGCAGTTTGTCCCAGGGATGATGGGTTTCATTGCATACGAAGCTGCAGCTTTGGTACAAGTCTACACAGACAACAAGGACCACCGACTGATACTTCCTGAAGAGGACACTGACAGAGGTTGAAGCGTACCAGTGAGATTTGTTAACCTGTAGTAATTGTTTATGAATATATAACAGATTGGTGTACCATCATGCTTCAGTTTTGAATAAAATTTCTCCTTTCAGAAAAATATGGAAACTAAAACGTCCTTATATTTGTTTACTTGATCATCCTTTCCTGAGGAACAAAAAGGAGTTTGAATAGAACCAGTTGAGAGAAAGAAGAATGCTAAATCATTCAGCACTACAGCTTATCTGTGACACTTGCAATCACAGGTTTCAGAAGTCAATGCACCAGTCCGAAGACAAGATTGCAGCAACCAACACATGGTAGGATTACAGTGCTTTCGCAACGACAACCTCTTACATCCTAGATTAGTTTTTTTCAATATAGCAGTTACAGCTTGAACTACCCTAACGCTAGGATAATTCACAACCACTATTAACATGATCAGAAGTTGGCTGAGTTGGTCCGCCTGAGCTGATTCTTTAGCTCCATCTGCGGCACGTATTGCACTATCGGCTCCAATGTCTGCAGTAAACACAAAACAGTTACTGCATCAGTTCCCGAACCTGTTAACGTTTTTGTTGGACATATCATATTATACATGACATTGAACTATGTAAAAAGAAATTAACTTGCAGGTTTAAAAGGCAAATGTCTACTGCTTCATCTTTTCCGTATGAAGTACAGAGAATACAATCCTATTGTGCTGCCTTGCGAGAAGGAAATGTCTGAAGTTTCAGTGAAGCGTGCTGGCACGAACAACTTTTCAAAAAAAAAAAAAAAAGACACGAGCAAAAGGCAACCACTGCTTAAAAGGTAAGCATTTCATTTCTAGATCATACCTTTTTGTGCAATGCTACACAGTACACGTCTAAAAAGTTTATCCATCAATATTTGGGTGTCTTGTGCTTTCACAAGACAATGAAGTCAGGGTCACACGCTCCCGAGGTGCAAAGTGGGACACAAATCTCACCTTTCGGAAATCTTGCCACTTGCAGAGTTATACATACTGTCGTCAGATTTCATGACATAGGACATAGAAAGGAGTACATGGCCAATATAAAAACCAGTGGGGGAAAAAGCTGAGACACCGTTCGAGACAGATGTGCAGATCTTCGCATCAGGCTCATCTAGATGGCCAAAAAAATATTACGAGTTGACATGGGGTTATGGAGTCAGTTGAGCTGTGTGTGGATGCAATAAACTTCTCCAAAGTGTGCAATTTAATCCATCCTAAGAGTAAGCTTAGACTACAGAACCCTATCTTTAGAATGTGCAATGGCGCCTGTCCAGTATGATCACATTAGGCATTGCCTGTCGCTTACGAAAACTGTGCTATAAGCCTATATAACAGGAAGGGTTAGGAGTGGTTGATGTCTCTTCCCACTTTAAGACCTAGAGTGGTGTATATCCAATGAACACACACAAACAATGTGCTGCCGGGAGTCGGGTAGGAACGCTTGATCACCCAGTAATCCAGAATTCCCACTCGTAAAAATGGCCAAGCGATTTTCAGAAACGAGTTTAACGCAAGCAAAGAATGATGAAAATGGTCGTACAAGAAGGTACAGGGAAAAGGGTATTTTTTAGAGGACAGGGTAGTGGTACTCTGGTATCCCACATGACTGGACACCAATGTGTGGTCCATCTGTCAGGCCGTCACCATCCGCCACCATCCTCTAATGTAGCCACTCCGGGGAATGGGAGAGCCAATGACGCATAGACAGCGGGAAACGGACCGTACCCGGCTCCTCACAAGGCCCTAGGCACCGGCTCAACAGGAGGAAGATGTTCAGAAGCGAAGCAAGTACACTCCCAGTGCAATAACGTGGAGATATCGCACTCGTTAGACATAACCAAGCTGCTTCTGTTCGTTTCGAGCTATGTTGCTGTCTCATCACCATGAGAGCCCAAAAGCTGAGCTGTGTTGTAGCATGTTCTCTTTGAAGCATTCGACGTGTAACAACCAAATGAACTGAGGCCATGTTAGCCTTGTGTAGATTTTCAGAAGAGCTGTGTAGTCTGAAGTTGCTACGGCGCAAGGCGTGGTGGAAGTGGAACATGGACCGCTAACGGCTCCTGGCAACCAAGAACTAGAGTAATGCGCATGTTTATAAGCTAGCCATCACAACACGAGTCGTGCTGCTACAAAGAGATGAACAGACAGAACTTGCAAAAGGCCCGAGTCATCACGAGTCCTTGCGAATTGATCGGTGTGGTGAATTGGTGATTCGTGCCGTACCTTGTGCCTCCGGAGCCGCTCGTTCTCCTCCTCCAGCAGCGCGATCTTGTTCTCCAGCTCGTTCGTGTACGCCTGCGTTCGTCGTGTTGTTCAGAAAACTGCACGCGCGTGACCTTGCGTTCGAATCAAATCGCAAGCGTTAAGACTTAAGAAAGGCGAGAAAACCACCTGTTTCCGCGCGCGGGACCTCGCCGCCGACTCCCGGTTCTTGATCATCCGCTTCTTGCGCCGCTCGTTCGACCTCTCCACCCCGCCGCCGCCCGCCACGGCACGCTTCAGCCCGCCGGCCTCGTGGCCGTCGTGGTACAGCGCGTCCAGTACGGGGCCGGCGCCAACGCCGAGCGGCCGCGGTACGGGCCGCCCGAGAGCCGGCTGATTGTGGTGGTGACCCAGCTGCGCCGGCTCCGGCTCTGGCTCGCACTGCTGCTGAACCCAGCCGCCCGCGGCGTCGGCGGCCCGGCCCAGGAAGTCCTCCAGCGTCATCTGCGCCCGCGGGCAGCCGCCCTGGATGTCCCGCCACACCTCGTCCACCGTCTTCTTGCCCGCCGAGCCGGCCGCGCGGACGAGATCGTCCACGTTCACGCCGTCCACCTCGCTGAACGTGAGGCTGCACACGGAGCCCTGCCGCGGCAGGGCGCCGCCGGCGGGGGCCCCGCTGCCGTGGGACGACATTGCCTTGGCGCCCATTCACTCACCAGCCACTATCCGTGCGACTACCTCACGAACACCTGCACCGAGTGCACACAGAGACACGTGCCCATCGATCAACGCAACAGGTCCACCACACGACTCTACGCAAGACTGAGACAAGAACAGAGGACACTGCTTACAGTTAGGAGCCTTGACCACGGCGCATCACAAAAGCGGGAGAATCTTGCAGCGAGAGGAGGAGGATGGATGCGCGCAGCCTACACAGAGCAGAGGCAAGGGAGGATCTTGATCTTGTCGGCGCAGCTCCCACTGCTTGCTGCTGCTGCTTGTTTGGGTTTCCCAAGTTGGAGAGGCAGCTAGAAGAAGCAGAGGGGAGGCAAGGATTTAGGACTCCACAAAGGGGAGGTGGGCTTGGGCCAAGGGAGGCAGACAGGCGATGTCTGGGAAGAAGAATCCAAAAAGGGCAAGGCGAGACGAGAACAGTGAGGAGAGAGAACAGCGAGGGTGAAACTGAAAAGAGAGTCAGCCTTTTCAGCAGGCAAGGCCATGGTTCATGGCTTTTTCCCTGCGCCTGCCCTGCGAGCCATGCCCTGCTCATCGAATTACATTCGTGCTTGGGTGATGGTGATGCGGCGTCTGCGCAAGCACAGGGCGCAGGCTGAGGCCACATCGTCATAGTCCTTTGTACTGGTACGGATCTTACAGCAATTGTGGTGAAAAAAACAAATGTCTTTGAAAATTTCAGGACAAGCTGCAAAGTGAGTAAGAGCATCTCCAACTTGTTTGCTATTTTTTGTTTGCTATTCTTTCAAATAGCAAATATGCTATCCATATTTAGCATCTCATTCCATGAGCATCTCCAACCCGTTTGCTATATGATGTGCTATATTAAAAGTTTTTATATTTTATTAATATAAAATAATTATTTTAAAATTCAAATGCACATTGTTACAACGGCTATATTGTAACGGTTGTATTTTTTTAACGGCTATTTTTCAATGGTTATATTTCTAACGACTGTTTTTCAACAATTGTATTTTCAACGACTATTTTGCAACGGAAACGACGATGTTGTAGCAGAAATCGAAGATAGCAAACCGGATAGCATTTGCTACTAGTAGCACACCGAGAGCTCCATATAGCAAATGGCTAAAAGTAGCAATCCTAATAGCAACCGGTTGGAGATGATTTTTGCTCTAGATTTGCTAAATAATAGGATAGCACACCATATAGCTAATGGGTTGGAGATGCTCTAAGTATAACGAATATTCTGTCTATCTCAGATTACTTGTCAGATTCATTTTTTACAGAGAGAGTGATAAATAATTTGAGATTTTTTAGATAAAGAGATTACACTCGGCGTTTAACTTCCTATGGGAGAGTTACAGCCAGTTTATTACAAAATTCTGCAGAAAAAAAGGTACACAAATCGCCCTCCACAAAAGGTAGACCAGTTCACATCAGTTCCCAAATTCTGAACTTTGTTCCTTACATCATCTAAATTGCTATTCTATTCGAAAATCTCCAGCCAAAATGGTAAAAGACCTCTATCACCAGCGTCTCCATCGCCTTGCAGGCTTCTTTGATGGTTTTTACGCCTTCTTCATGTCTTTGAAGCAGCATGCAAGTCCGCCATCAATATGTTCCTCTAAACAGTACCTGCAATTAAGTTTTTATTGGATTTTTGTCAAAAACAACTTCATTCGTGCTTAACCATATGGCTCAACATATTGTCGATGCCCTGTTAGCATAATCTGTTTAGTATTGATATTCTTATTCCACATCCAACCATTAAACATATGATCAACATTCAATGGTACAGTAATTCCAAAAGAAATTTCAGCTGCTCTCCACAAGAATCTAGCATGATGACAATCAAAGAATAACTATTGTATGCTTTCTAATTCACTACAAAAAACACATTTTTCGTCGCCTTGCCAATTACGCCTTGCTAGATTATCTTTAGTAAGAACTACACCTTTACTCAAGTACCACATGAATATTTTAATCTTCAGAGGCATCTTTGCTTTCTGTAAAATCTTATCGTGGATTATACTTCCATTCCTTATTAAAAAACTATACATCGATCACACCGAGTAAGAGCCATTTTGATGTCGGCTCCAAGTAAAGGAATCCGGTGCATCATTAAGCACCACGAAGGCTACTGTCTCTACAACCCTATACCATCTTTGTAGATTTCTATCCACCAATCCTTGTCAGAAGGATACATTCAAAGGTACGGTACTTAAGACCTCCACAACTGTGGCATGTTTTCGCCTCACTATTTGATATAGAGCTGGGTATTTTTCCTTTAATGAAAAACTACCAACCCATCTATCCTCCCAAAATCTTATGGCCTGGCCATTGTTCTGTTGGAATCTCCCTATGCGTAGAAAATTATCTTTCACTTTCATAATACTAGACCAAAAGTGAGAATCTTCAGGCCGCTTTTTAACTTGCCCGATTATTTTGTTTTGCATGTATTTCTTTTTTCAGCAAGCCTTGCCAAGTCCCATTACTATTTATCAACTTAAAAAGCCATTTACTCAACAAATATTGATTTTGTACCTCTAAATTCAGAATCCCTAGCCCACCCTATTCTTTAGGTTGACAAACTATATTCCATCTTGTGAGTCTATATTTCTTCCTACGGCTATCAGCTTGCCAGGAAAAGCGAGACCGGTAATAATCCAACTTCTCGAGAACCTCTTTTGGTATCTCAAAAAAGGATATCATAAACATAGATAGACTAGTCAGTACCGAATTTATTAGTACCAGCCTCCCACCTACCGATAGATGCTTCCCTTTCCAACTACTTAATTTTTTCTCTATCCTTTGTTCAATTATCTTCCAGTCACTATTATTTAATTTTTTATGGTGCATCGAAATTCCCAAATATTTGCGTGGATGTGTTCCCACTTGGCATCCAAACATCTCGGAGTATTGTCTCTGAAAAGCTCTAGCCTCGCCAAAACAGAACAACTCTATTTTTATGAAAATTTATTTTTAATCCGGACAACTGTTCAAATGCTGCTAACAACAACTTTGATTTTCTCACTTGTGCTAAGTCATGGTCTACAAAAATAATCGTGTCGTCCGTGTATTGAAGAATGGATAATCCACCCTCAACTATATTGGGAACATCTCCTGAGATCAAACCAAGTTCTTTAGCTCTGTTAATTAGTACGACCAATACATCAACCACTATGTTAAACAGGATCCGAGACAATGGGTCCCCTTGTCTAATACCTTTCTTTGTCCAAAAATTTCCACTGACCTGATCATTGACTTTTATTGCAACATGACCCTCTCTCATAAATGCTTCTACCCAACTGTCGGTGCCTGGCGAACCCGGTATCCCTGGGTACAGGGATAAATGCATATTGGGCCCCACCGCACACAGGGGCGAGGTCTTCCATGGCCCAGGGTGCCACGCGGCAAGAGGAGCAGTAGCACCTCACATTGAGAGATGGTCCAGTGCCGCCACGAGGCCTGCAGCTCTGGGTCCGCCACCTTGCAAAGGGAAGGTCCGCGCGTGCTCACTAGGTCGGCGACCCCGGACCTCTGCTCATGAGGAGAGGGTACGACGCTGCTACGTTCCCGGCAGCTCCGGACCCAACCTCCCGGACCTGGACCACACACTGAGGGAAGGTCCGGGAGCTGCCACGTGTCAGGCAGCACTGAGCCAAAGCCTCCCCGTGGAAGGAGCAATAAAGGAAGGCGTGCTCGGTACGCTGAAGCTAGGAAGGACGCGCATGTTCCCTAGGTAGGCGGGAGCTCGCACTCATAAGTCAAGTGGACAGTGGCCGATCTTATCATGACTGGTCAGGGCCGAACTGCTACGTACGGCAGGCCAATAGAAGGCCTCGACAAGACAGACAAGACACGACCGACCATGATGAGGGGCTATAGGTAGCCCTGCGGCAGGGTATGGACAGGCGACACATTGAAGTCGTTGTCAGGGATAGCATTTACTCTCGGATCTTAGGGTGGATTTGGTACTCCCAGGGCCACCTGTCGGGCTCGGGGGGCCCTACTTGTAAGCTGCTCGACCTTGAGCTATAAAAGGATCGAGCAGCCGCGGATGAAATAAAGCGCTCTCAGACCCAAGCAATACAACACAGAAAAATCACCATGGAGTAGGGTATTACGCTCAGGTGGCCCGAACCATGTAAATCCCTTGTGTTCATCATTCTTTGAGCTTGATCTTGTTAGGACTAGGCCCTCGAATATTCATTGAACCTCCGCGGACTACACCTGTGTAGGTTCAGGGGAGGTGTCGGTTTAGACACCTTGACATTTGGCGCGCCAGGTACGGGGCTTTCTCCTGCAAGAACCTTCACCAGCAGTATGGTGAACACTCGTTCCAATGCCGGTTCCTCCAGGCCACAGCCCCGTTAGCAGGTGGCGTGTGAGGATCAAGCTTCATCTCACCCCAGAGACGGGTCCCGCTCCAGAGCGGGAAGATCTGGGCTGTCACGTCGCCAAACGGCCACCCCATCGACTGCAGGTCAGCACGATGGGGCACGGCGGACTCTTGCAGCGACAGCCATCACGGCACCACCGGCGGCAAGCCCAGAGAGCACGCTTCTAGCTGTGTGGGAGTTGCTCCGCAATGCACCAACTGCAGGAGCTCCTCAGGGGGCAACCCAACAGTGGGTAAACGACGTTGAACATCTGGTCGTCGCCGCGCTCCAGGCGACTCAACAGGGCGGAAGATGAGCGACAACAACATTTGTTTCGTTGTCACGCACGCCTATTGTTGACTGGCGGACCGCCGACAGCCGTTCAACTAGGCCTTCGTCGGCGGACCTGCGGACGTGGTTGCAGCGTCGCCGCGGAGCCGGCAAGGACTGCCAGGTCGTCATCGAGCGACAACGGGAGCGACGCTGCAACCTCGAAGCCAATTACAGCCTGCCAGGTGTTGGGGCCCAGGTGAACGACGCTCGTCCACCGCGTCAGGTGTACGCGGCGCCTCCCGAGCAGCACCAGGCGTACATGACGCCTCCCCCGCACCAAGCATATGTTGTTCCTCCTCCACCGCAAGCATATGGTGTGCCCTCGCCGCACCAAGCGCCGGCCGCAATACCCCAGCAACCGACATACGCGGCGCAACCAGCTCATTGTGGCCACGCAGCGCCAAACTTGCCACCCGCAAGCACAGGTGGTGGTTGCGCAGCCTTAGCTCCCCACCTGCGAAGGGTGGTTTGGCCCCACAAGTTCCGGCCACACACGCCGGAGAAGTACGATGGGAGCGTCAACCCGAGTGAGTTCCTACATATCTACTCCACCTCAATTCTGGCCGCTGGAGGTGACGAGGTCATCATGGCCAACTACTTCCTCGTGGTTCTGGCCGGCCCGGCCCGGTCATGGCTCATGAACCTGCCCCCGAGATCCATTACCTCCTGTGAGGAGGAGTTGTGCCGGCAGTTCGTATCAAACTTTGGAAGTTCATATAAATGTCCCGGCACGGAGCTTGACCTTCATGCTGTTAGACAGCGATCGGGAGAACCGCTGCGGGCCTTCATCCAGTGATTCTCCCAGGTATGGAATACCATCCCCCACATCTCAAATGCATCTGTCATAGTTGCGTTTAGACAGGGTGTGAGGGACAAGAAGATGCTTGGGAAGCTCGCCACGCATGACGTGCGCGATGTCTCCGAGCTATTTGCCCTGGCAGACAGATGTGCCAAGGCTGCAGAGGGGCGTAACTGGCACGCCCGAACCTCCTCAGAAAGCGGGGAGCCTGTGCAGTCTGAAGCGGAGGCTGCTGTCCGAGGAGGGGGCAAGAGGATGAACGGGGGTCGCGACAGGAGTAAGCCGAGGCCCGGAGTTCCCATGGTGGCAGCCGCGGCACCTAGCAGAGCCCGAAGCTCGCGTCAGGATAAGCGTCTGCGACCGTCTCCCAAAAGGGATGATACTGACTTCAGATGCCCGGTGCACCAGACTAATGGTCACAGTGCGAGCGAGTGCCGGGAAGTCAAGAAACTCGCGGAGCGTTTCCATGAGCAACTGCAGAAGCAGCGGAGTCAAGAGAGCGAGCCCCCCCCCCCCCCCCCCCCCAGAGGGAGGGTAAGCAGAAGGTTGACCCCACGAAAGAGAAGGACGATGATATGGGGTACCAGGAGCCCCATAGAGCAGTAAAAGCAGTGTTCACAGGTTCTGACTCGGACACTAGCAGTGATCAAGAGTGCCAAAAGCTCCTCTAGGTAATCTATGGGGGCACCTCGGACCCCGTGTCTCGAAACGCAGTGAAAGTCCTGCGACGCACCGTGGCGGCTGTGGCCCCGGCACCAAGCCCGGCTCCCCACAACAAGTGGATGAACACGGCTATCAGCTTCGATGCTTCGGACTGCCCGAAGAACATGGTCGGAGCTGGGGTGCTTCCGCTGCTCGTGGCCCCAACTATCGCCAAAGTGAAGCTCCACTACGTGCTGATCGATGGTGGGGCTGGCCTCAACCTCATCTCCACTGTAGCTTTTCGGAAGCTGCAGATACTCATGTCCTGACTCGCACCTTCGAGCCCGTTCTCAGGCATGGGCCCAGGGCGGATTGTGCCCAGTGGAAGTATCCACCTCCCGGTTACCTTTGGTACCCCGGAGAACTATCGCACGGAGAATATCCTATTCGATGGGGCGGATGTTGAGCTCCCCTTCAATGCCATCATCGGAAGGTCGGCGCTCTACCCGTTCATGGCCGTAGCCCACTACGGCTATCTAGTCCTGAAGATGCCAATGCCTTCCAGAGTCCTCAGGGTCCGGGGGGATCGCATCGTAGCGGTATCATCCTTGGAGCAGCTCCAAGCACTCACTGCGGGGCGAACCCCGAACCTGGACGACGCAAGGGAGGGTCAGCCAAGTCAGGGGACGCCTCAACGAACCCCCACCGCAGCCCCGCGCGTGCTGCCTGCCAAAGACGACATCCCAGTGATCTGCTATGTTTCCTCGATGCGTATTCCGGTTTCCATCAAATACCTATGTCTAGAGATGATGAGGAACACATTGCTTTTGTAATGTAACAGTAGATGGCATGTATTGTTATGTCTCCATGCCTTACGGTCTTAAGAATGCTCTCCCTACCTTTGTACATGTGATACATAAAACATTTGGGGACCTCATTAGAGACTTGGTCGAGGTGTATGTTGATGACATCATGGTCAAAATCAAAGACCGCACGTTCTTCCTAGACAGCTTAGCACAAGTCTTCAGCAGGCTGCGCCTTACGCGCACGATGCTGAACCACGAAAAGTGTGTCTTCGGGGTCTCCTCTGGGAAGTTGCTGGGATTTCTGGTTTCCCACCGGGGATCAAAGACAATCTAGAGAAGATCAAGGCAATAGAACTGATGCGACCCCCGACGCGTATCAAGGATGTACAGAAGCTTGCCGGCTGCCTCACGGCCCTTAGCCGCTTCATCTTGAGGTTGGCAGAATGAGGACTTCCCTTGTTCAAGATTCTGCGCAAGGCAGGTCCCTTTACCTGGACGGAAGAAGCGGAAGCAGCGTTCCAGGAGCTCAAGAGGCACCTGACGTCCCTCCCGGTTATGGTGGCGCTGGAGCCCGGAGAGCCCCTGCTGTTTTATGTTGCTGCAACAACTGAAGTGGTCAGTATGGTCTTAGTCGCAGAACGATCCGAACCGCAACAGCAACATACACAAGGAGGAGCCCGCAGCGCAAACACCAAGCCTCCGGTCCTAGACCAAGTCATGAACCTCTCTCACGAGGGCTCCGGGAGCCAGGAAGTCACTGGCCCCCAGCCCCCAGGATGTGATGCGGGCCTCGAGAGCCAGGAACCCCTGGAACTGGATCCAATGCAGGAACTATCGGACCTCTCGGACAAAGTCCGGACCACTCAGAGGCTGGTTTAGTACATCAGCGAAGTCCTCCATGAAGCAAAAACAAGATATCAAGAGATACATAAGCTGCTGTACGCTGTGTTGATAGCATCGAGGAAGCTATGACACTACTTTCAGGGACATAAGGTCTCAGTGGTCACCTCCTTCCCACTGAAAATGGTCCTCCAGAGCCCCAATGCCACCAGCAATGTCGCTAAATGGGCAGCCAAGCTAGCAGAGTTCGAAATTGAGTTCCTTCCTCTGCATGCGGTCAAAAGCCAGACCGTAGCAGACTTCCTGGCTGAGTGGACTCCGTCGCCCGACAACCTTGAAAGCCCAGTCAGTGGAGATACACTGTCCATGGCACCGGCTTTCACTGAAACCCCGTGGATACTTTACTTCGATGGTTCTGCACGGAGGTAGGGGGTCGGGGCCGGCGTGGTGCTCATAGCCCCGACGGAGGAGCAGTTCAGATATATGGTGCGTCTTGGCTTTAAAGCCACCAACAACATGGAAGAGTACGAGGCCCTCATCTACGGGCTGAAGACAGCACTAACCCTCAACGTCTGCCAGCTCCTTGCCAAGGGTGATTCCTAGCTAGTTGTCAAGCAGGTTAAAGGGGAGTGCAGATGCAATGACCCCCAGCTGGCAACATACCTACTGCACGTCAGGAAGCTGGAGAAAGATTACGAGGTCCTAGATCTATGCCATGTACCCCGAGCTGACAACTCAGTCGCAGAAGACCTGTCAACACAGGCTTCTACAGAGGCACTAGTGCCTGCAGGGTTCTTTGCAAGGACGTTATCGCGACCAACCACCCGAGTTGCCGAACCGGGTGAAGGGGGTGAAGTTAGCATCTCGAAGCTAACAAACCCGACGGCGCTACAGCCGTGGTGCCCGCCATGGTTCCTATGCGCCTCCAGCAGCTCCGAGCAGCTGGGCACCCAAGAACCAGGAGCCCAAGGAGGTCCCGATGCATAGATCTCGGAGGTCCGTGACTACTTGAAAGATAACTACCTTCCCTAAGAACATGCCCTGGCAGAACGGATCGTGCGGATGGCTAAAAGATACATGCTGGTAGAGGGGGATCTCTACTAGTGTGGAGCCAACGGCATCCTACTACACTGCATTACACGGGAGGAAGGCTGCGACTTGCTCGCAGAAATCCATGGAGGTGAGTGCGGGAACCACGCATTGGCCCGTACGCTGGTCGGCAAAGCCTTTCTGCATGGCTTCTACTAGCCCACAACACTCCAAGATGCCGCTGACATGGTTAAGAGATGCAAGGCGTGCCAGTTCCATGCCAAGCAGATCCACAAACTAGCTCAAGCGCTGCAGATGATCCCTCCCTCGTGGCCATTCGTCGTGTGGGGACTGGACATTCTGGGACCTTTCCCGAGAGCCGTCGAAGGATTCTGGCACCTCTACGTCGCCGTAGATAAGTTCACCAAATGGCCAGAAGCCACCCCAGTTGTCACCATTAACAAGCAGTCCGCTGTGAAGTTCATCAAGTCGATTGTCTCCAGGTTTGGTGTCCCAAACAGAATCATCACCGACAACGGGACCCAATTCACGAGTGCGGCATTTCAAGAATACTGCGAGGACCTTGGGATCCAAGTTTGTTATGCCTCTGTCGCCCATCCCGAGCGCAATGGGTAGGTAGAGAGAGCGAACACCGACATTCTCAAGGGCCTCCGGACTCGTACATACTCAAGCCTCGAGAAGCATGGTGCGAACTGGGTGGATGAGCTGCCATACGCGCTGTGGGCTAGCCGGACATCAACAAGCCGGGCTACGGGAGAAACACCCTACTTCCTGGTGTACGGGGCAGAGGCCGTCCTTCCCCCAGAGATTACCATGGGCTCCCCCCGTGTCAGGATGTACGACGAAGCCGCGCAGGACTGGTTCCGGCACGTAGATATTGAACTCGTCGATGAGCGACGCGTACGAGCTACCCTCCGGAACGCACGGTACAGGCAAGCACTCCGATGATACCACCAGCGGACCGTGCACAGTAGGGAGCTCAAAATGAATGACCTGGTTCTGCGACGTCTGCTTTCCCGTGAAGGGACAAACAAACTCTCCCCCAAGTGGGAGGGTCCCTTCCGGGTTATAGAGGTTTGTCGCCCAGGGTGTCTCCGCCTAGCTATGGAGGATGTACAGTCGGTACCCAACCCATGGAACATCAAACACCTCCGTAAGTTCTATCCATAACCAAGGGTCGTTCCTCATGTAAAGTCTATTCTTCCATATAAGAAGTTATAATGAAGAAGTTGTTTGACCTACCCTGGAATGCCTTGTTCATTTGAAATTATCTTTAGTTCTTATGAATGGTGTCACACAATTGCCATTAGCTCTTCACCTAGCGTGGGTGTGGTCAATCTTTCCTTCGTCTCTGCAATAGTGGGAGCTTTGCAATCCGTTTGCCGACAGGCCGATTTGGGTACCTGCTCAGGCCTCCACAATGTCAGCGGAACGTGAGACAAGCGACACTAATAGAGCGTAGGCAAAAGATTGACTCGGGAGCAGAATT
The DNA here is from genome assembly GCA_036927565.1 of Tuctoria greenei. Lineage (NCBI taxonomy): Eukaryota > Viridiplantae > Streptophyta > Magnoliopsida > Poales > Poaceae > Tuctoria > Tuctoria greenei. The sequence goes on along the minus strand of JAYESD010000006.1, from coordinate 197,005,162 downwards.
ACCTTTTGTCTGTCATATGTGCAGGTCCCTACGGTACATCCCCTAAGCTCCTGAGCTCCACCAATTGCTGGGGACATGGCGTCGACGTCCTACCGATATCATGGGTGTTGCCGGAGCCCCCAAAAGCTCCGACAACCTCAGGGGGCCAGGTGGTGTGCCACGTCTACTACGAAGGTCCGGCCTGCCGGAGCTCCTAAGCTCCAACAACCCCAGGTGGCCCCGCGGTGGCATCTCCTATCAAGACCACGAATGTTACCAAATCTCCTAAGCTCGGACAACCCCAGGGGGGCCGGTGTTCCCAAAGTAAGTGCTAGTCCCCCTTGGTACAAGTACATAATCACAATTGCGTGCATATACCAGGGAGCAAGACACAAAAATATCAGAACCAAAGATCAAGAGGACTCTATTCAATTAGAAGATTTTCTTACAAAGTTGGAAGCATAAAAGAGAGAGCGGGAGAAGAGAGACCTAAGTCCTACAGATAGCTAAGGCGACAGCTTCGGCGGCCTTCTGAACGCCCTCCCGGGTAGTGTCCAGCCCTGCCACGATTGGCCCTTCGACTACTGGACTCAGGGGGGAAGTGGGGGTCCCGGCTCCGGTAGCACGTTAGCACATACTCAGTGACAATCTTGGTCAGGGGCCTCCCCCCTGTCTCCATCTGGTCGGCAATGACGTCGACCACTGCATCGAGCTTGCGGTCAACGGGGCCAAGAGTCGCCAACGCATCGTGTAGCTCCAACGCCGGGTGGGTCGGACATACAGGGCTGAGACCGAACTGTGCCAATGCTCCATCTGCCCGCTCCAGAAAGTCCCACACTCGCTGGGACTCGGACGCCCTTGAGCCCTGCAACTCTTCCAGAGCCCTCCTGGTGGCCGCCAGCTCTACGCCCTCCTTTGCGAGGCGTTCAGCCTCCTTGCCGTGCTGCTGGATGCTCTTGGCAAGTTGCCATTCACGATCAGTGAGCTCCGACTCCCAAGCAAGAATGCGGTTACGGCGCTCCGCCAAGTCTTCCTCCTGGCCCCAGAAAGCGGCTTCCCTGGCAGAGACGTCGGTCTCCCGCTCGTTGAGGCTTTGCCCCCACTTCCAGAGCCTGTCCACCTCGAGCTTGCACCGCGCTTCAAACTGTTTGCGGCGCTCCGCCAAACTCTGCTCCCCCACCGACAGCTTACGATAGAGCTCCTCCTCCCTATGAGTCAGGTCCTCCAACTTCTCGGCGAGCCTGGACTCACCCAAGTCAAGCTCCTGCTGGCGCTTCTGGAGGGTCTCATGCCAAGCAGCCAAACAACCTTGGCGCTGGTCTGTAGCTCGGTGGCATTCCGCAGCTTCTTCATAGATCTTTTGGGCCTTCTGGTTAAGAGCCTCGATGGTAGCCTCTCTCGCGTTGAGGAGCTCACCTTGCTCAGCCAGCCGAGTTTGCTCGCCCATGACCCACTCTTCATGTTGGCGGAGCCTCCTGCGCTCCTCCTCCAGAGCCTTAAGGTTTTGCTCGAAGGACACGACGACCTACTAAAAACTGGAGCGAGCATTGTCGATGGCCAACTCTAAGGGAAGGGGTGTTGGACCATATAGGGGCGTCCCTTCCCCCGTCTCCACTAAGGTGTCCGCTGTCACCCGGGAGGGGCTATCTCTTGGAGGCGGTGGCACCGGTGGGGTCGAGGCGCCTGGGGTCCCTGCCGGACCCTCCGGAGCAGCCGCAGACGCTCCTGGTCTGGCCTTCGGTGCTCCTGGCTCAGTCCCCGACGCTTGAGAAGCATGACATGTGCCTGGAGCCTCCGCGGCTTGAAGCACCGCCGCTGGGACACTGGACGCCGCTGACTAGGGCACTTGAGTGGGGGAGGGTACTTCGACGACCGTTGGGATGGCCACCCCATCCTCCGCATTAACTGGCGTGGGGACCGGCTCTTCGACCACTCCTGGCACACCGACTAGAGCCACTTCCGTGTCTGGCGTGGGGGCCAGCTCCTCAGCTACATTTGGCTGGGGCGCCGGAACCTCCTCGAAAGATGGCGCGGGAGCTGGTCCCTCGGTGGCCCCCAACACCAAGGGTGGAGTCTCCACCGGCACCTGATCCACCAGGGGCACCAGGGCTGGTGCCTCGATGGCCGATGCTTCGGTGGCTCCCGGCACTAGGGACAGAACCCTACCGACTCCTGAGTTGGGCTAACACTTGGCACCTCCGTCAGGGCCTCGGGGGCCACTAGCTCCGGCTCCAGAGCCCCGGCCTCCGGAGCCCCAACCCCCTCCACGTCAACAGCTGGGACCCTTGATTCAAATGCAGTTGCACTCGGGATGGGAGCCGCCCTTGTGTCGGCCGGAGCCTCCGTAGTCGTCTGGGTCAGTGCGGGAGTAGAGGCTGAAGCACGTACCTGCACAACCTCCCGAGATGCCAGAGGTGTGGTGGTCGGCTCACCTTGCTTGGAAGTGCTGCACAATCAAGTTAGAAACGTTTAAAGGGTGACCTTGGCCAGAAGTGGAATCGAAGCAAGAAGCTCGGCTGCTTACCTTGGGGAGCCCCAAGTCCCGCGGAGGCGGAGCCGCTTCTGGGCAGGACCGGAGCCTGAAGGACCCGATGTGGCCGGAGCCTCAGGTCTCTCAAAGGCTTGGATAGGAGCCGGAGCTGGAGCCGCCCTGGCCGGAGAAGACCTTGTTTGAAGGGGACCTCCGCAGCTTGGTCCCGTACTTGACGTCGTGGCGGGAGGTGGCCCCGCGGAACTGGCGCCCATCGGAGGTCCCGGAGCCCGATGGGGTTGCTCCCCGGAGGCACCGATGTGACTCCCATCACCACGCACCAGTTTCCTCTTGCGACTGGAGGGTGCCACTGAAGCCTTGCCCATGTCGGAGCTAACGGCTCCGCCCCCCGGGCTAATGAGGACTGGGGCTGACCCCCCGGAGGTTCCCGGAGCACTGGTTGCCGGAGGATCCACCCTCATCGCGATCCCGATGTCATCCAACCTCGGCATCAGCTTCCAGAGCTCCCGGCAGAACTCAAGAACTGTGTTCAAAGGTGGGAAGGACATTGGGGGCGCCAGGGACCCAAGCGAGATGCTGGGCTTGCTCTGGAACTTCTTCAGTTGGTCCTTCAACGCTTCATCTTTCACTTGGGTGTCAGCATCCCGCGGAGAGAATGTCCACGCCATCCGTTCCCTGAACTTCAGTGGCGCCCACCTGTTCCTCTGGAAGTTCCCGAAGACCATCTGGGGAGTCACCCCACCATCTACGCAGCTTTCGATCCTTGCCACAATGGCCCCGTACGCCAGTGGTAGCTCCAAGATCTCATTCTAGAGGTCCATGTCCACGTTCGGGAGGCTTTCTGGCAGCTCCAGCCTCTCGTGCTAGTCCACAGTAATGACCACCCATTCCTTCTTCCATTCATCACATTCTCTGAAGGAAAAGGTGTCCAAGTACTTGAAAGGGGACCGCTTCCGCTTCACGAAGTAGTACATCCCAATCAACTCGTTCACCTCCCCGATCGTCTGCAGGGTGAAGACATTCCGGAAAAGCTCCAGACTGGGCCGTACCCCCACCCATATCTCGCAGAAGTGGGCGAAGATAGCAACCAACAGAATGGAGTGGGGCCCGAGGAGGTGTAGCTGGATTCCGTAGAACTCCAGCAGGGTCATCAGGAAGGATGAGAAGGGGGGAAGCATGCTAGCCATGGTGTACCCCTAAAAGAAGACTATGTCGCTGGCGTTCTTCTTCTCGAAAGGAAGTTCGCCGATGCGGATCTTGCCGTTGAAGGACTCATGGGACCAACCCATGTAAGCCTGAAACTTCTTCAACCCTTTCCCGGTCTTGATCTTGCTAGTAGGCAGACCCAACTCCATGGCAACAAGATGGGGGAGGGAGAGGTTGGATTAGCAGAGGGCTAGGGCTCAAAGTCGAAGGAAGTGGGAAGGCTGCAAGGTCTCAAGTGCGGGTGCGAGTGGAGGAGTGAAGAGTATGTGACTTGTGCCACTCCTCCCTTAATAATGTATCTATGGCGTTTGGAAGGAAACCCCAAGCACCAGGATACTGGGGTAACCCGAGTATGACTGGTGGGTCAAGAGCCTGAATCGACGGAAATACCGAGTGGTCGCCTCAAGGTAGCTACTTTTGTAGGTGAGAATTCAAAATTTAAGCGTAGGAATCTAATGGGCGCGTGGAGCCGAAACGAATTTCGGGAACCGGCACCAGTTGATGGTGCAGTATCCGCAGACAAAGATTTTGTTTGCCGTAATGAAGGGAAGACCTTAAAGCCGCGACATGAAGATTCAGAATGGCCCCACCACGGGCATAACCGCCTTTACAAGGAAGTTTCTCCTCGAGATGGGCCCGGGGGCCACTGTCGATGCCTGGCGAACTGGGTATCCCTGGGTACAGGGATAAATGCATATTGGGCCCCACCGCCCACAGGGGCGAGGTCTGCCATGGGCCCAGGGTGCCACGCGGCTAGCGGAGCAATAGCACCTCCCATTGAGAGATGGTCTAGTGCCGCCATGAGGCCTGCAGCTCTGGGTCCGCCACCTTGCAAAGGGAAGGTCTGGCGTGCTCACTAGGTTGGCGACCCCGGACCTCCGCTCATGAGGAGAGGGTCCGATGCTGCTACGTTCCCAGCAGCTACGAACCCAACCTCCCGGACCTGGACCACAAACTGAGGGAAGGTCCGGGAGCTGCCACGTGTCAGGCAACACTGAGCCAGAGCCTCCCCGCGGAAGGAGCAATAAAGGGAGGCGTGCTCGGTACGCCGAAGCTAGGAAGGATGCGCATGTTCCCTAGGTAGGCGGGAGCTCGCACTCATAAGTCAAGTGGACAGTGGCCGATCTTGTCATGACTGGTCAGGGCCGAACTGCTACGTACGGCGGGCCAATAGAAGACCTCAACAAGACAGACAAGACACGATCGACCATGATGAGGGGCTATAGTGTAAGACCTATGTGTGCTGAATACATTGTCTTGTAGTGAATACACTTGGATTTGATGATAAAAGTTTTAAATATCACCAAAACACCTTTTTATCAAGGTCCGACTCTAGCTCTGAGCTACAGCAAGGTCCGACGGTAGGTCCAGCTTGGTTTGGGTAGCTCCGATTACGTTCGATGCTAGGTCCGACTTCTTGGTAAGGTCCGACCAGCTTTGGTTAGCTCCGGTGAGCTTTATCTTTAGCTCCGGCATGTCTTTGATAGCTCCGGCATATATTTGATAGCTCCGGCATGCTTTTGCTAAGCTCCGACGTAATTTGTCTAGCTCCGGTTTTGGGTTGACTAGTTTTGACTAGTTTTTGGTAAGCTCCGGTGCTAGGATCTACTAGTTTTGGTAAGCTCCGGCAGGTGCTTCATTGTACTAGTAAGCTCCGGGTCAAGCTCCGGCTTGCTGTGGGATGTTTCAGAACTTGACCGCAATACTTCTGCTTTTCATTCGCAAAGTTTTGAACTTGCTTTATATTCTTGGAAAGATTTCTTAGTATTCATGTGCTAAGTTTTTGGTGCGTTTTGGTTGATATGGATGATATCGTGTTACTGTGGTTTTGCAACATGCTTATGTGAGGTTCTCACGTAAGGTGTTGTGTTCGGAACTAACTTGAGTCAAGTCGAGGACTTGGGCTCGTATAGATTGGTTGTTCATTCATGTGCAAGTGTTGCTTGAGTTCAAGACATGGCTGATGACGGGATCCATTTGACTAGTCTCAGGGAGGAGATGAGGTTCCAACAACCAAATTCAGGAGGAATTGTGGTTGAGCTGATCAGGAGGTTGCGCAACATGATTGAATCAAGAACAATGCATGTGAAGGTATCGTGGACGTCGTTGGAAGATGTTTGCACGTGTGCAAGGAGTGCATGGACGTGGCTACATGGTTCCGAGACGTGATGAAGAGATGTGGACGTAAAGAGTTGGTCGGAAAGGTCCAACCGACTAGGTTATGTACTCAGGCTGCGGCTGAGTCGGGTTTGAATCAAATATGGAAATATTTGAGTTGGTTATGATAGGATTTCGTGTGGGTCACGAATTTGAGTTGTTTAGGAATGTGGGATACGTTCCTAAGGTGTTTGAAAGTCTTAAGATTGCTTCTATCTGCGTATAGAAGAATCTTGAGCAGTTATGGAAAGTTACGATTCGTGATCTGAGTAGGATTGGAGTCCTAGTTGATATTGGGTTGGCCTAAGGGCTGGTTATATAAGCAAGGGAGCCCAGAGCTCGTGGGCACGACTTTGAGGCTGTTCCTCTTGTGTTCTATTGATTAAAATTCGTAGTTTGAAGGAACTTTTGTGCCTTGTTCGTCCGACTTGTTCCAGACAAGTTTTACTCGTTGAGTTTCTGGACAGCACTACCTTTCGTTGGTGGTTTTATCATAACTCGAGTTTTAAAGATCCAATTGACGTGATTCTTTTTGGGTTGTCTTCACAACTTGATTGTATATCATATGTAAAACTTTCAAGGTCATTGGATTTGTGGTCTATGATCTACACGAGTTTCTTTGCAGCGTTCCAGAACTGTTTTTTTCTCGGGTAGGACAGATTGACCATTGTTTGATCTTTCGATCATAACTTGAGTTTTTCTCGACGGATTTGAGTGATTCCTTTTGTGTTGTCTTCGTGACTTGATTCTCTCTGATATCCATCACTTTTTTCATGGTGAAACACATTTATATTAGTCTCACACATGATTTCTTTAAGAGATCGTTTTTCTGTCGAAGGAGTTGGGGTTTAATTGTTTCCGCTGCGTAAGATTTTTAAATCTACCATTCACCCCCCTCTGGTAGCTTTTCACATGCTCTTCGATCCTACGATTGGTATCATAGCCACGGTGCTCTAATCTTTGTGATTTGCACGTGTTTTTGACTAATCATCATGGAGAAGTACTCTGCCAAACCTTGTGTGTTCGCTGGTATTGATTTTCAGGTTTGGAAGGCACGCATGGAGGCTTTCATCTAGGCACAAGGCTTTGCAATGTGGGAGAAGGTATACAAGCCTTACGAAGTGCCATCAAACGATCAAGTTACAGCTACAAATCTGAGAGATGTCGACAACAACAACAAGGCTCGAAACTTGATCATACAAGGATTGACACAAAGCGACTTCGACCGTGTTGCACACGTCCGATCTGCATACGATGTGTGGAAAGCACTTTGTGACTACCACGAAGGATCCAATACGATCAAGGAGGTAAGGCAAGACATGTTCAAGAAAGAATACATGCGCTTCGAGATGCAACCCGGTGAGTCAATTGATGATCTCTTTGCTCGCTTTAATAAAATTCTTAGCAACTTGCGTAGCGTCAATGTTAATTTTTTAGATGCTGAAAATGCTAGGCAATTATTAAGTGCATTAGACATGTCAATTTGGGAGATGAAAGTTACATCTATTCGTGAATCTACTGTCATGAGTACACTTACTTTAGATGTGCTATATTCCTAGCTAAAAACTCATGAAATTGATATAATATCACGTAAGAACCCCAACAAGTCTATTGCTTTTGTTTTTCAATGTGATATGCCTAGCTCCGGCCAATCTTCATCTTGTAGTACACTTGCTTTGTTGTCCTCTCTAACCCTTGAACAGATTGAGGAGTTTCCAGAGGAGGAGCTAGCACTTCTCTCTACGAGGTTCTCAAAAGCATTGCAAAATGTGAGAACTAGAAGAAGAGGAAGCTCCGAACCTCAACGGTGCTTCAAATGTGGTAAGACAGGACATTTTTGTTCAGATTGCCCTAACCTTTCAGGTCCTACTTCCCAGGATGAAAAGAAAACAAGAACAAAGCACTCCTCTGCAAAAGATACGAAGAAAAAGAAGGGTACCATAGGACGCAAGATGATTAACAACTTCATCACCGCACTTCAAGAACTTAGTTCAAGTGATGTAGACTTTGAATGTGATGAAGATGATGACGTTCTGGCCAACTTATGCTTCATGGCGGGCAAAACAAGATCAAGATCAAGTCAGGAGGATGCAGAACACAACAGTGAAGACGATGAGGTATGTTCTACCTGCAATGAAATGTGTGATGCTATTTCTCGTGCAACTATTATTGTCAAGAAAAAGGACAAAAAGCTTAGGGATAATGCTGCTAAAATTGAATCACTAGAATATGAAATTAACCGTTTAAAAACTTTGATTCCTAGTGATGATGCATGTCCCTCATGTGACTTAATCTATGAACAATTGTCCACATTAAGAAGTGCACACTCCTCCACTCTAGATAGACTTGATGAAGAAATTGAAAAGAACAAAGATCTTGCTGCACTTAATGATAAAAACTTGAAAGATGCTAGCTCTTCTACAATTGATTTGCATTGTTCTACTTGTGAGGATCTTGATAAGAAACTACAGGATGCTATGAATGAAATTTCTATATTGAACAATGTTTTACGTTCTCATGAAGTTAAATTATGTTCAAATTGCAAACTAAAAGGAAAAACTTCATGTGAAAATTGCCTTGATCTGTCCAATAAACTTGATGACATGCATAGGACATTAGATCGGTTTTGTAATGGGAATAAGAACCTAAACTTGCTGCTGAATTCTTCCAAGTCTTGCAATAATAAAACTGGTTTAGGTTTTGATTCTCATGCTCATGCTAAGGCACATCCACCTAAAATTGTAAAGTCATTAGGAATTGGTTTGATTCAAACAGTTCCTAAACAAAAAGGAGTGGTTTTCAAATCTGCAGGAGTGTTGCCTCATTCGGTTTCAAATAAAAATATTGCTTACTCATCTAGACATGAAAACAAAGTTAAATTTCATTGTACTTTCTGTGGTAGAGATGGTCATGTCATAGATTTTTGTTATAGAATAGCTAAACAACAGAAAAGGGAAAGAATGGTTGCTAGATCTCATAGCTTTCATGCAAAATTTGTGGCTCACATTGAACCAAATGTACAACCTGCTGTTTTGAGTCAAAAATATTCAAAGCTTACCTCCGGATCTTCTGTTTTTGCCTCCGGAGCTACTGATTTTTGTGCTACACAAGTAACACCTTATAGGTCAGTAGTTAAGAATAAAAAAATCTCAAACTTTGACTCATAAACCTGCTGTTTTGTCTCAGCTTTCATGTGTTTTTCCTGCTGCACGTCGCGTGACTCAGTACTGGATTCCTAAATGCCTTATGACTAACCCCAGTATTGAGTCATCGACGTATTGTGCTTCTATGTAGGTTACACGTTTGAAGAAGGAGAACATTTGGATTGTGGATTCAGGTTGCTCACGCCACATGACCGGTAACAAAGATTGGTTCTCCTCCCTCTCTTTTGTGTCACGTGTAGAGGATTTTACTTTTGCCGATAATTCTTCAACTCCTATAATTGCTAAGGGTTCAGTTAGAGTAAATGATCACTACACATTGAAGGATGTGGCACTTGTCAAAAATTTGTAATACAACTTGCTTTCTGTTTCACAATTGCTAGATGAAAATCTAGAAATTATTTTCAATAAAAACAGCTGCAAAGTTGTAGGTTCAAATAATGAGCTTATTTTTAACATGTCTCAGTTTGGAAGAGTTTTTAAAGCTGATTTTGATATATCTTCCTCTAAGCATAGGTGTCTAGTTGCTAATGATTCAAATGACTTATATTTTTGGCATCATAGATTTGGTCACGTAGGCTTTGATCACCTAACGCGTGTTAGTGCTCTTGATCGCATACGTGGGCTGCCTAAGCTTAAAGGGGACAAAGAAATTGTGTGCTCTTCTTGTAGACATGCTAAGATGGTTGCAAGTTCACATACCCCTCTCACAATGATCATGACAACTGAACCATGTCAACTTTTGCATCTTGACACCGTAGGACCTTCACGTGTTCAATCCTTCAGAGGGTAAATGGTACGTTCTTGTTATTGTTGATGATTATTCTAGATACTCTTGCGTTTACTTTATGGCGTCTAAGAATGAAGTTTTTAGTCACTTTAGAACTTTATTTCTTAGATTATCAATTGATCACCCAGGATCATTAAAAGCAATTAGAAGTGATAATGGAACTGAATTTAAAAATCAATCTTTTGATCACTTTTGTGCTGAAAATAGAATAGATCATCAATTCTCTTCACCATATGTACCTCAACAAAACGGTGTTGTAGAAAGAAAGAACAGAACCTTAGTTGAGATGGCTAGGACTATGCTTGATGAATATTAAACTCCTAGGAAATTTTGGGCTGATGCGTTAGCAACCACTTGTTATGTCTCAAATCGTGTTTTCTTGCGTGCTAAGCTAGCTAAAACACCATATGAGCTCCGGTTTGGACATAGGCCTAGTGTTATACACTTTCGGGTCTTTGGTTGCAAATACTTTGTTAAGAAACATGGTAACCTTGATAAATTTGAACCTAGATCCATTGATAGCATGTTTCTTGATTATCCATCTCATACTAGAGGCTACCGTGTGCTTTTATTTGACACTAACAAAATTGTGGAGACTTGTGAAGTGTCTTTTGATGAAGCTAGCCCAGGTACTAGCTCCAGTGTTGCAGGACCAGATCCGTATCCTCAGGGGGAGGGTATTTTTGAAGATGAAAAAGAGCCGGTGATACTGCCCGGTAGTTCCGAAGTTGACACGTGTCCAGCTCCGGACATTGAACAAGCTCCGGCTATCACCTATGCTGGTCCTGATCGTCCACAAGTCACAAGCCCATCAATCTACGATGAACCTAATAAAGAAGAAGCTTGTGAGACATCTGTTCCCCTATGGTTTTACAAAGATCATCCCCCACAACAGATGATTGGAAGCTTGCACGAACGAGTCACACGGTCCAGGTTTTGTGATCCAAACTCTCATGCTCATTCTGCTTTTGTTTCTTCTTTTGAACCCAAAGATATATCACACACACTCACTAATGAATCTTGGATTATTGCCATGCAAGAAGAGTTCGAAAATTTTGAAGAAATAATGTTTGGAAACTTGTACCTCCACCTCAAGTTCGCACTTTAATTGGAACTAAATGGGTATTTAAAAATAAACAAAGTGAGGATGGGGTTGTGGTTAGGAATAAGGCTAGGTTGGTTGCTCAAGGTTTCACTCAAGTTGAAGGTCTAGATTTTGATGAAACTTTTGCTCCTGTCGCTAGAAGCTGTCGACTGTTGGAGTCGGCAGATCTCCTGACACTGCTAAAGTGTTGAAGGAGTTTGTGGTTCGGTGTGGGTGCGCGGAGACTCAAGAAGGTGAATTGTGATTTAACACAGGAGACACAGGGATCTACGTGGTTCGGGCCGCCTGAGCGTAATACCCTACTCCACGGGTGTGTTGGTGTTGTATTAGCTTGTCACGTATGATTGCTTGTCAATGTCTGTGAACGTCTGTCAACGTTTGTGAACGTCTGTGAACGTCTGTGAATGTCTGTCTCGCGTGTATCGTCGGCCTGTCCTTTTATAGTACAAGGACAGACCGTTACAAGCTATCCTGGCCCGACATGTGGCCCCGGCGGTTACTAGTATTGATACACAATTAATTGCTGTTAATGATTCTGTAACGGGCTCCGACAGTGCCGTTACGGGTGTTAAGATCGTCCGTTTAAGCGTCATTAATATGGCATTAATGACGCTTAATCGGGTCTTGAAGTCCTTGGCTCTCCTTTGAAGATCCGGAGCCGTTACAAGGTCTTCCGGAGGTTAGAGGCTGCCAGCTCCGACGTTTGGACACGTGGCAGCTCCGGAGCTTGCTGTGGGAAGCAGGTAGCTCCGGGGCTATCTGACACGTGTCAGGTCCGAAGCTTCTCTCGGTCAGGGGTTAAGTCCGGAGGTGCCATTTCGGTACCGGGCCCGGAGCTTCCCCCTTGTGGGCGGTAGCTCCGGTTTGGCAGTACACGTGGCGACCTAGGGATTAACCACGTTGGAGAAACAGGTCCGGTCATGTCTGACAAGTGGGCCTCTGAGGGTCTTCAATCCAAGTAGACGGCCTTACCTCGAGATCTTTGTAACCTCAGGGGGTGTACGGTTTTTAGGGTACTGACAGTGGCCCCCTGGACCTACCTCCGAGGAAGGTCACTGGGGTGAAGTCGTTCCGTCGGAGGTGGGTCCATCCTTGCGACTCTTGAACTGGGTCTTCAAGGGTTTTCGGAGGTGCCGTTGGCAGGGTTTTACAGTTAGATCCCGCCGTGTGGCGCACCTCAGGCGGCAGATGAGATCTTTGACGTGCGGATCTCACGCAATTGAAGGTCGCCAGTTCCCGATACGAAAACCGTTTCGGTTCCGCGCGCCCTGTCAGGCCGCTGCCTTTGGGTTTCCCGCCTCGTGATGACAACCGTTCGCCTGGGTAAGAGCTTCGACTTGATCGTCGGGGTGGTTCCGGGCCCTCTTGTCATCGGCTGGGTTGAATTCTTGAGTAGTATCTTCGACTTCCCTGCAATTTCCATCCAAGCGTTGCGAGGGCTTACTTAAGAAGGAAAGCGCGCACCGTCGGGAGTTCTTTACGCCTCTCATCTGATCTTGCGCTCAAACTCCTGACTCGTACTTTGCTCCTCTTCTCTTGCCTAGCTGTGCCGCGATGGAGTTGGGTCTGCGTGAGAGTCGCCTGAAGACTGACAACGATTTGAAGAAGGTCCGGGCCCTCATGGGGTGGTCCTCGGACTTCTTCAACCGCTTGGTTCGTGCCGGCGGAGAGCTCCCCTTTGAGAAGGAGCGCGCTGGCGAGATGGTGTACTTTTCTTCGTACGCCATGGTGGGGCTGATCCCACCTTTTTCTTCTTTCTTCTTGATGCTGCTAGACATCTATGGTCTGCAGCTATACCACCTTGGCTCTCACTCCATTCTCCTCGTGTCCATCTTTGTCCACTTCTGCGAGATGTGGGTGGGCATCCCCCCCTGCGTCGAGCTCTTCCGAACCTTCTTCACCGTTCACACCACCGGCCGGAGCAATGAGTACCTTGGCTTCTACTACTTCGTGAAGCGCAAGAAGTGCCCATTCAAGTACCTCCGGTCGTTCCCTTCCGGGAAGTGGGATGACTAGAAGAAAGATTGGATAGTCGTCAGGGTGGAGGAGCATGAGCGGTTGGAGCTCGTGGTGGAGCCCTCCTGGGGTGCTAGCTCCGGGTGCACGACTCCGGCACCTGGGGCGGTGGGAGCCTCCAGGTCTAGGGGTTCCTCCCGATCGAGGAGAGCCTCGACCCGAGAAACGCCCGTGGCTGCGACAAGTTCTGGGGGGCCTCCCGGAGCTCCTACGCCGACCATGGCCAGCCCGGAACGTCCGGGAAAAAGGTTCCGCGCAAGCTGGTGCGGAAGCCTTCCAAGGTAATTTTTGATCTTTACATTGGTTAACTTTTTAATTGTAGCGATTGTTTGTTAATTTTCTTTATCCATCCTCTGCAGCGTCCCCAAGAAGGGGAGTGAAGCTCCATCCTCGGCCACGATATCTGTGGCCGTGGGAGTTTCTGCTCCTGTCCCAGTTCTGCCAAAACCCTTAGGCGGTGGCGTAATCGGCTCCACTTCGAGACTAAGATGGCGCAGTCGAGGCTAGCGGACGACAAGGAGTGGATCAAGCGGGAGAAGATCCGCCTGGAGTACTGGGACAAGCTGCTGGATGACAGGGAGAGCATGACTCATGCCCTCGACGCTCAATCCCGGGAGATCCACGATCAGGCCAAGGCTGCCAACGACGCGGCCAATGCTCGGCACGAACAGCTTGAGGCCATCAACGCCGCACTCATCAAGCGCCGAGAGGCACTCAAAGGGAGGGAGAGACGGCTCGAGGACGAAGAGCAAAAACTCCTGGAGCTGCGGGATGACGTCCTGAGGAGGGAAGAGGAGCTCGCCAAGAAAGTAGCTCTGGCTGACAAGGGCCTCGAGGAGCGCACTAAGAAGTTGGAAGAGCGCTGCCTCGAGGAAGAGGAGAAGACCTGGGTGCGGGGGCAGGAACTCTACGAATACGAGTGTGCCCTTGTTGCCCGGAAGAAGAAAGTGGAGGCTAGGGAGAAGGACCTGGTTGATCGTCGGAACAAGATCCACCTCCGGGAGGAGGAGCTCGGAAGACTTGAGAGGCGGGTTGCTGCAAAGATTCAGCAAAACGCCAAAGAAGTTGAGCGCCTCGCCTGTGAGAATTCCGAACTGACGGCGGCCAAGAGATCCCTGGAAGAGGTGAAGAGCCTGAGGACGGCGGACTCCCTGCAGATTTGGGAGTTCCTGGGCAAGGCCAATGATGCACTGACGCCGATGGGTTTCAGCCCCGTGCGCCCGGATGATCCAGAGCCGGAGCCGGACCTTGCGCTGCAGGCGTTGAGCGCAGCAGGTAGCAAGCTCTCCAAGGTGGGCGACGTCATCGCGGACCAACTGGAGGTCGAGGGGCAATCCCTGGCGAGGAACGTCACAGAATATGTGCTGACGTGCTACACTAGCCGAAACCCTCAATTTCCTCTGGGCCCGGTGCTTGAAGACCCTGTCGAAGGAGAAGGCGAAGCTACCCGAGGCAGCGTGTCGGAGGTCGCCCAGAAGGTCGCCGAGTTCTTCCGTAGGGTCTAGGACCATCTCTTTAGCTCTCACTTGTATTTTCTCTTCTTCTTCCTCAATTTTGTAATCCCTTGTCTCCAGATGTAATCTCTTGTCTCCAGATGAATGAAATCCCCAAATTTTTGCGAATTTCATTTTTTGTCTTCAACATCTTTATCTTCACTTGGCCCCCTGGTAGATGTACACAATTTGATTGTGAACATGTACCAAAAGGATATTGAGTTTTGTTGAAGACGAATTTGCTCCGAACTTGTAGAATTTAGGTCCAAAGTCTTTGATAGTGGAGGTCCCCTGAAGTTGTCAGAGCTTAGAAGCTCCGGCATTGTCCATCGCTGGAGCTTGGTAGCTCCGGCAATAGCCTCTATCAACACGTAGAGCGTCGATAGTTAGTCCTCCGAGGTGTCGGAGCTTAGTAGCTCCGGCAGTGACCTTTGCCAACACTTGGTTTGTTGGCAACAGACTCCATTTACGGGGTCTTCTCACCATCTTTTACTCAGCGTCGACGGTTGACCCCCTTGGGGGAGTCGGAGTTTGGTTAGCTCCGGCTTTTCTCCATCAACGTAGAGTTTATTTTTCCTGCACACTTAAGCCAAGAAAAATAGTAAAATTCGTTCCTTGTCTATAATTTCGTCGCGGCTTACGATTCTCAAGAAAATTTTAAGTTGAACGCGATTTCAAATACAACTGGATGCATTGTCTTTTCTCTTAGATCCAATTGTCCATGGACCCGCCTTACTTCGGCCTGCCGGGGTGTAGGTAGAGTGGCGTACTTAGGGTGCTTGACCAGGCTAAGTCGATAGCGCACTCCGACCCTAGATTGGCTTGGCGGCTTTCAGGCGAGTTGGCCATAAACGATATTTAAATCCAAAAGATCTGACAATACAACTCGAATCGTATATAAACCGGTCGAACTAAAAATTTCTTAAGAATTGCACGTCTCTGTTATAGACAAGAAAGAGAAAAATAAAAATGTCGAGCCTGCACAAAATGAATGCACGTGGAGTCTATTTCACACGAAGATGTCTTTCATTATAGGTTCGGGGTACAGGGTGATGAGGACATCACAACAGCAAAGACGCGCATTGAACTGCAAGGACCAATCACAAGAGCACGGGCACGGTTATTAAATCAGCAGGTGAATTCGTTCTTAACTTTTTTTGCATGTGAGTTTGAGAATAGATTGCTATGTGATGATTTAATTGTTATTAGGAATAATGGAAAAGATCAACAAGTGAAGGAAGGAGGCCTTGGGAGCGTGGAGAACCACCTGGGACGTCCACAAGTAGATGGAAACAGTTTACAACTCGGACTCGAGTTCAACTCAGAGTCCAGGAGCAGTCCACCTTAAAACAGACGCCCAGGAGGCATACGGACTCCGTTTTCGACGTTCTACATATGCACGGAAAGAGGAGAAGATAAACTTTCCAATGGTTCTGGTCCCACCTCAAAATTCCTCCGGAGGCATTGGGGATCGTCGAAACAAGTCGAGTCCAGATTTCTGTCCGGTGCTGCGCCACCGAATCGGGCCTTTGGGCCTTGTATCCTGTAAGAGTCCATTAGGGACGCGTCTAATCATGTTTTGGTCGAACCCTAGCCTATAAATACTGCAGCCGCCGGTCATATTCGGTGGGTTTTGCTTAGATCAATAAAATCGCCGTTCTACGGTTTGTGAGACCCCAATTTCGCGATTTCCGATCGTGTCTTCTACGTTCTTGCTCGTGTTCTCGATTGCACTTGCAGGGATTAGCCTTCTTGGCGAGGTCAAGCGTGTGCAGCAAGGTTGATAACCAACGGAGCCGTGGTGTAGTGATTGCAGGGGTACTCGAACCGCTCGAGTGCCGCGGATCATCAACGTCGAGTTCTCCATCCCAATCGACATACCTTTCGGAAGATCGGGCCTAAACCTACTCATCAATTGGTATCAGATTTCCAGGTTGCCCGTGAGGTATCTTTGTTTTCCTTCCTTCCATTAGATCGATTTTGTTTCGTACCTAGAGTCCACAAAAAAGCCACAAAAAAAAATATTAGATCGTTTTTACCGCTTCCCAGACTATAGTGCCTGCAGTTTCGTTTTTCAGTTTGCATTGTTGAGTTTGCATTCGTGTGGTTGAGTCTTGTTGCTAGTTTAGCTTTGTGTTTTTTGATCCTAGTTATCGTGTTTCGTCCTTGTTTTCTTGCTATTCGACACCTATTCCACAATCCCTAAATAACAAACCGATCCGCCACGTTCATCGGTTTGCCCTAGCTAGCCGCCTTGCGTGAACTCCCGCATCGCCAGCCCTAGATTAGGTGACAAATCTTTGTGCCATTCATCCTTGAATCATCACACACCACCCCATTAGTTGCTGTGCAAATTCCCGATCGTTTTCGTATCCGTTTGCGAGTTCTGTTCTCAAACCGAGTTGGAATCAACATCCAAAAAAACGTAACTCGGACAGCCTACCTTAAAACGGCCATAACTTTCGCATACGAACTCGAAATCGGGCAAATTTTTTTTTTAAATTCATCTACGCGAAATTTCGCATCTGATTTTCCGTGGCGTAGCCGCGTTCGGCGAAATTAGATTGCCCAAATTCCCCTCGGAAGATAGGCTATCCGGCCTCCGAAGTTTCATCACGAATTTTAAAGAACCTTCTTGATTTTCTATAGGCCGCATATTACATCCAATTGAGCTGCAAATTTGTGTGCTTCCTATATTTGTGCTACTGAGTAAAGAAAAAATATCAAAAAAATATTACAAAAATAAAAAAAATAGTGAAGAGCACGCATATTAAAGCAATTGGCCTATACCACTTGGTGCTGTTTGTTTGGTTATATCATTCTGTCTTTCTTTTGCCTTGATACTTCCTTGTGTTGTGCTAGGCTCTAGGGCACTCAGTTGACCAGCAACAGTTTCCTACATTGAATACTTATTCAACTTTGTTTAGCTGTTAACGATTTTCTGCTTATTAGCCACCATATTGTGCCATCCAAGCTCCACCTTTCTCTTGAGCATAACAGGTACCTTTGCAATCACCCCACGCTTCATTGGTTCATCTCACCGTCCACACCACCTGCTCTGTCGGTAAGAACACTTGTAAGAGCGTGGTAAGACGCTTGAGCGAGAGAGATTGTTTTCTTCCACCTTCCACATTGTCACTGTAGTTGATAGGGATAACATTTTTTTGTTGTCTTTTGTTTCCTACTAACAATGGCAGGAGAAGAAAATAATGACGAATGTGTTCAACATGTTGAGTTACGTGATATGTTCGCCAAATTCAACGCATCAACGGAGGAGTCATTGGCGAACTTGACTCGCAAACTGGATGACCTTGCTCTTCGGATGAATACTTTTGAGGCTTGGTTGCCTCTCGCTGGAAGACAAGAAGACAATGCTTATGATGAACTGGAAGATCACAGTAATCAGCCAAGACTGCCACTTTATCGTCGAGGTATAGGAGGTAATAATCATAACAATTATAACCGCCCTCCTGATGATCCTTTTGCTAAAGTGAAATTTACTATACCCTCTTTTTCTGGTGCTTATGATGCTGAGGCTTATCTTGATTGGGAGATGACAGTAGAGCAAAAATTTAATTCCCATCTTGTTCCTGAACAACATAGAGTTCGTCAAGCCACTAGTGAGTTTAAGGACTTTGCTATCATATGGTGGAATGAACTTGTTAAAACTAGAACTGATCCTCCAACATGGGATAGATTAAAGGAAGCTATGCATGTTCGATTTGTTCCTCCATCTTTTCAGCGGGACCTTCGCAAAAAATTGCAGCGTTTAGACCAAGGTAACATGTCCGTAGAGGAGTATTATCAAGAGTTACAAAAGGGTATGCTGCGTTGTGGGGTAGTAGAGGACATGGATGATAAAATAGCTCGTTTTTATGGGGGGTTGAGGCGTGAAATTCAGGACATTGTTGATTACAAAGAATATGATACTGTTAACATATTGTTTCAGCTTGCTATGTTGGCAGAAAAAGAATTGCAGGACCGACAACAACAGCAACAACGCATGAGGAGCAACTTCACGCCGCGTGCAGCAACTACACCATCCAAAACAGCACTATCTTTGGCCCCCCGTGCAGCGACTACACCACCCAATGGCGGCCAACGAACTATACCTGCTGCTCCACCTTCTCGCGTGTCGGAAGGCAGCAAGGCGACATCATTCAAGCCTTCGTCGTCCACTCCATCTACAGGTCGTACTTCCGATATTAAGTGTCACCGCTGCCAGGGACTTGGTCATATGATGAGAGATTGCCCGAGCAAACGAGCATACATAGCACGCGACGATGGCGGGTATGATAGTACTTCGGATGTTGAAGATGAATATTCTCTTGCTACTGACTTTACAGATCCAAATGACGAACACACCGAAGAAGAGGTACTTGGTACAGCGGCGATGGAGAACTATAGGAGCATCATTGTGCAGCGTGCCTTGAGCTCCAAAGTGGAGACCGACGACAAGCTACAACGACACAACCTCTTCCACATGTTTCTCGTCATCAAGGACTGCCGTGTACACACTATAATTGATGGAGGTAGCTGCAATTACTTGGTAAACACGGACGTCGTCAAGAAACCCGGTTTGACAACAAGAGCACACCCTCATCCGTACCACATTCAATGGTTCAACAACAGCGGTAAGGTTCGGGTAACACAAACAGCGAGAATCCATTTTTCAATTGGTTCATACCATGATTTTGCTGATTTTGATGTTGTTCCTATGGATGCTTGTTCTCTTTTATTGGGTCGTCCTTGGGAATTTGATACAGATGCTATTCATCATGGTAGAACCAATAAATATACTCTCATGCATAAGGGAAAGAAAATCACTTTGCTCCCCATGACTCCTGCTGAAATTGTGCTTTTTGAGAAGAGTAAAATTCGTGAGGGCAAAGCAACTAAATTAGAATCTGAAAAACAACAAGTTATTAAGTTAAAATCACCATCATTGCTCGCAACTAAATCTGAACTTGCTGATTTATTCGATGCTAAGGGGATGTGCTATGCTTTAGTTTGCAAAGAAGCCATGTTTTCACTTCATGAATTGTCTATTGCATTGCCTCCTGCTGTTGCTAACCTTTTGCAGGAGTTTGAGGATGTGTTTCCCTCCGAGATACCCCCTGGTTTACCACCGATGAGAGGCATTGAACACAAGATCGATTTGATTCCAGGAGCAAGTTTGCCAAATCGTGCAGCATACAGGGCGAATCCACAAGAAACTAAGGAAATTCAGCGACAAGTCCAAGATCTTTTGGACCGCGGGTACATTCGTAAAAGCCTTAGCCCTTGTTCTGTTCCTGTTCTTTTGGTTCCTAAGAAAGATGGTAGTTGGCGCATGTGTGTTGATTGTCGAGCGATTAATAACATCACCATTCGATATCGTTATCCTATTCCTCGATTAGATGACATGCTTGATAAATTGAGTGGTGCTATCATCTTCACAAAAATTGACTTGCGTAGTGGTTACCACCAAATTAGAATGGCACTAGGAGATGAATGGAAAACTGCATTTAAAACCAAGTTTGGACTTTATGAGTGGTTAGTCATGCCTTTTGGTTTAACTAATGCACCCAGCACCTTTATGCGATTAATGAACGAGGTTTTACGTGCTTTCATTGGACAATTTGTGGTGGTTTACTTTGATGATATCCTCATTTACAGCAAGTCATATGATGAACATCTTGATCATTTACGTGCTGTTTTTACTGTTTTGAGAGATGCACGTTTGTTTGGTAACCTCGAAAAGTGCGTTTTTTGCACCAATCGAGTCTCGTTTCTTGGCTATGTCGTTTCCTCGCAGGGAATTGAGATGGATGAGGCAAAAATTGAAGCAATCACCAGCTGGCCAGCCCCAACTACCGTCACACAGGTTCGTAGTTTTCTTGGTCTTGCAGGATTTTATCGGCGCTTTGTGCGGGATTTCAGCACCATTGCAGCACCTCTACATGAGCTAACGAAGAAGGGAGTTCCATTTCGATGGGGCGAACAGCAGCAACAAGCTTTTGATGCTCTCAAATCGAAGCTTACACAAGCACCATTACTACAACTTCCTGATTTTGACAAGACCTTTGAGCTAGAATGCGATGCAAGCGGCATTGGTATTGGAGGCGTTCTCATACAAGGAGGTAAACCGGTTGCTTTCTTTAGTGAAAAACTTCATGGTCCTTCTCTGAATTATTCCACTTATGATAAGGAATTGTATGCCTTAGTCCGTGTATTACAAACTTGACAACATTATCTTTGGTCTAAGGAGTTTGTCATACATTCCGATCATGAATCATTGAAGTATCTTAAGTGTCAAACCAATCTGAATAAACGACATGCTAAATGGATTGAGTTCATAGAGTCGTTTCCATACATCATTAAGCATAAGAAAGGGAAGGAAAATATCATTGCCGATGCATTATCTAGGCGTTATACCATGCTGTCCCAACTTGATCATAAAATCTTTGGTTTGGAAACAATTAAAGCATTATATCCTACTGATTTGGACTTCAAAGATGCTTTTGAAAATTGTAGAGAAGGAAGAACTTGGAATAAATATGTGCTGTGAGAGGGTCTCCTCTATCGTTCTAACAAGCTATGCGTTCCAGCTAGCTCCGTTCGTCTATTGCTTTTGCAGGAAGCACATGGAGGAGGTTTGATGGGACATTTTGGAGTGAAGAAAACTGAAGACGTGCTGTCCACACACTTCTTTTGGCCAAAGATGAGGCGTGATGTCGAACGCTACGTGTCACGATGCACTACTTGCAACAAAGCTAAGTCTCGCCTTAACCCACATGGTCTTTATATGCCTTTTCCTGTTCCTAGTGTACCTTGGGAGGATATTTCTATGGACTTTGTTTTGGGATTGCCTAGGACTAAGAGGGGGAGGGATAGTATTTTTGTAGTTGTTGATCGTTTTTCTAAAATGGCACACTTTATACCTTGTCATAAGAATGATAATGCCTCACACATTGCTGATTTATTTATGACGGAAATTGTTCGTTTACATGGTGTGCCAAATACCATTGTTTCTGATCGTGATGCAAAATTTTTAAGTCATTTTTGGAGAACTTTGTGGTATAAATTGGGAACCAAGTTGCTGTTTTCAACTACATGTCACCCACAAACGGATGGACAGACCGAGGTAGTTAATCGTACTTTATCCACTATGTTACGGGCTGTCTTGAAAACAAATTTGAAGTTGTGGGAGGAGTGTTTACCACATATAGAATTTGCTTACAACAGATCCGTTCACTCCACGACAAAGGTAAGTCCATTCCAGGTAGTGTATGGTTTCAATCCCCGTGCTCCTATTGATTTACTACCTTTGCCTCCTTCTGAAACTATAAATTTGGATGCTACACAACGATTTGAATTCATTCTTAAGATGCATGAAACTACAAAGAAAAATATTGAAATGATGAATGAGAAGTATAGGATTGCAGGTAGTAAAGGTAGAAAAGAAGTAAAACTTGAACCGGGCGATTTGGTGTGGTTACATTTGAGAAAAGAGCGATTTCCCGACTTGAGAAAATCTAAAATTATGCCACGAGCTGCTGGTCCTTTTAAGATCGTTGAAAAGATTAATGATAATGCATATAAGCTTGAATTGCCTCCCGATTTTGGGGTTAGTCCTACATTTAATATTTCAGATTTGCGACCGTACATGGGAGAAGAAGATGAACTTGAGTCGAGGACGACTCCAATTCAAGAGGGGGAGGATGATGAGGACATCACAACAGCAAAGACGCGCATTGAACTGCAAGGACCAATCACAAGAGCACGGGCACGGTTATTAAATCAGCAGGTGAATTCGTTCTTAACTTCTTTTGCATGTGAGTTTGAGAATAGATTGCTATGTGATGATTTAATTGTTATTAGGAATAATGGAAAAGATCAACAAGTGAAGTAAGGAGGCCTTGGGAGCGTGGAGAACCACCTGGGACGTCCACAAGTAGATGGAAACAGTTTACAACTCGGACTCGAGTTCAACTCAGAGTCCAGGAGCAGTCCACCTTAAAACAGACGCCCAGGAGGCATACGGACTCCGTTTTCGACGTTCTACATATGCACGGAAAGAGGAGAAGATAAACTTTCCAATGGTTCTGGTCCCACCTCAAAATTCCTCCGGAGTCATTGGGAATCGTCGAAACAAGTCGAGTCCAGATTTCTGTCCGGTGCTGCGCCACCGAATCGGGCCTTTGGGCCTTGTATCCTGTAAGAGTCCATTAGGGACGCGTCTAATCATGTTTTGGTCGAACCCTAGCCTATAAATACTGCAGCCGCCGGTCATATTCGGTGGGTTTTGCTTAGATCAATAAAATCGCCGTTCTACGGTTTGTGAGACCCCAATTTCGCGATTTCCGATCGTGTCTTCTACGTTCTTGCTCGTGTTCTCGATTGCACTTGCAGGGATTAGCCTTCTTGGCGAGGTCAAGCGTGTGCAGCACGGTTGATAACCAACGGAGCCGTGGTGTAGTGATTGCAGGGGTACTCGAACCGCTCGAGTGCCGCGAATCATCAACGTCGAGTTCTCCATCCCAATCGACATACCTTTCGGAAGATCGGGCCTAAACCTACTCATCACAGGGGAAACAAGTACACTCTTAGGGTACGGGACCAGGCTAAGTGTGTTTGGTTTCTCGTTTGACCCAGGGTAGTTAGCCACACTTTTAGTCCGGAGACTGTGACAAGTGCTGCATGAGCTTTGCGGACCTTTCGGGAAAGGTCCGGCTGCTCTCCCGGAGGAACTACTCGACTCTGTACAATGACTCTATAACATACATCTCAAGTTAATCAAGACTCACCTCCGTGGTATTAAGTGTAGAACTTACGGAGGTGCTCGATGTTCCAAGGATTTGGGAGAGGTGTCCCATCCTCGGTAGCCAAGCGAACGCTTCCGGGACGGGATACTTTGATCACTCAAAAGGGCCCCTCCCAGCCGGGGGAGAGTTTGTTTAACCCTTCTCTGGATAGTATTCTCCGTAGCACCAGATTGCCTTCCTCGAGCTGTCGGTTGTGTACATGCCGCTGGTGATAACGCCGTAGAGCTTGGCGATATCGGGCATTCCGAACAGCTGCTTGGCACCTTCCCTCCTCGAGGAGGTCTAGGTCTTCACGCCGGAGCTGGTCCTGCGCGGCTTCATCGAAGGTCCGGACCCAGAGCAAACCCAAGGTGATTTCCAGAGGAAGGATTGCTTCAGCTCCGTACACTAGAAAGAAGGGTGTTTCTCCGGTTGACCGGTTTGGAGAAGTCCTGTTGGCCCATGGAGTGGGCGGAAGCTCTTTGATCCAGTTGGCTCCGTGCTTTTTCAAGCGCTCATAGGTGCGCGTTTTGAGTCCTTTAAGGATTTCTGCATTTGCTCTCTCGGCTTGGCCATTGCTGGCTGGATGAGCTACGAAGGCGTAGCAAACTTGTATGCCGAGGTCTTTGCAATATCCTTGGAATGCGGAGCTTGTGAATTGAGTCCCATTATCAGTGATGATCTTGTTTGGGACTCCGAATCTGCTTACAATGGATTGCAGAAAGTTGATAGCAGATTGCTTGTTGATCGTCACAACTGGAGTTGCTTCCGGCCACTTGGTGAACTTGTCAATGGCGACGTACAGGAACTTGTAACCTCCGACGGCTCTTGGGAAGGGTCCCAAGATGTCCATCCCCCACACAGCGAAGGGCCATGTAGGAGGTATCATTTGTAAGGGCTGAGCAGGTGTATGAATTTGCTTTGCATGAAATTGGCATGCTTCGCATTTCTTCACCAGCTCAGTGGCATCCTGGAGCGCTGTAGGCTAGTAGAAGCCATGCCGAAAGGCTTTTCCGACCAGCGTGCGGGAAGATGCGTGGTTCCCACACTCGCCTCCATGGATTTTTGCGAGGAGCTCACAACCTTCTTTCCTTGTGATGCACCGCATTAGGATGCCGTTGGCACCGCGCCGGTAGAGATCCCCTTCTACCAACGTGTATCTTTTAGCCAATCTGACTACCTGGTCAGCGGATACATCATCGTCAGGAAGGATGTTGTCTTTCATGTAGTTCCGGATCTCCGAGATCCATGCATCGGAACTGACTTGAGCATTTGAGTCTTGCGTGCTGGGTTGCTCGGAGCTTCCGGCAGCACCTACGACCCTTGATGGCTGCCATGGTAACAGGGCCATCGGGACCGTCAGCTTCGGGATGCTGATCTCGCCCCCTTCGTTCAGTTCGGCAGGCTGAACTGTGGGTTTTGACAATCTCCGGACAAAAGTTCCTTCAGGAGCTGGAGCTCCGGTTGACGCTTTCGTCGAGAGTTCGTCGGCTTCAGCGTTGTGGGCACGCTGAACATGGTGGAGGTCTAGGACTTCAAAGTCCTTCTGAAGCCTCTGGACTTCAAGGAGGTAAGCAGTTAGCTGTAGATTATTGCAGGAGCATTCACCCTTCACCTGTTTGATGATGAGCTGTGAATCTCCTTTGACCAGCAGTTGCTTGACACCGTATGATAGTGCCACCTTTAGTCCATAGATGAGTGCTTCATACTCTGCCATGTTGTTGGTCGCCTTGAAGTCAAGGTGTACCATGTATTTTACCTTCTCCCCAGTCGGTGCAAGGAGAAGGATTCCAGCTCCGACCCCCTTCTTCTGCATGGAGCCATCGAAGTAGAGGGTCCAGTGAGGCTCGGTGAAGGTTGGAGCTTGATGCTCCGTCTTCTGTTCACTGGGGCCCCCAGGGTTTGATGGAGAGGGAGTCCATTCCGCCACGAAATCTGCCAACGCTTGACTCTTGATGGCTTGCCTCGGAGTGAATTCGAGATCGAATTCAGCCAATTCCGCTGCCCACTTTGCAATATTCCCAGTTGAATTGGGATTATGCAAGATCGCTCGAAGTGGATAGGAAGTCACCACCGAGACTTTGTGAGCTTGGAAGTAGTGTCGAAGCTTCCTGGAGGCAATAAGAACTGCATAAAGCAGCTTATGCACCTCTAGGTATCGAGTCTTGGCATCATGTAATACTTCACTGATGAAGTATACCGGGCGTTGAATGGTCCGGACCCCCCCAGAGGGGTCCGGGGTTTCCTCTTCATTGATCCGGACCCTGTCGGAGGAGTCCAGATTCTCTTCGGGGACTTCCGGGTTCTAGCTGGAGGAACCCGGAGCTTCTTCAGAAATGACCTGGACCCTCTTAGAGGAGTTTGGGTCTTCTGAAGTGACTTCTTGTGGATTTGAGTCTGGGAGCTGGGACCCAGACTCACTTTCAGGAACCTCCAGACCCTCCTGAAGGGGTCTGGATTCCTGAGTATGGGGTAGTTCCGGTCTCTCCGCAACCAGAACCATACTGACGACTTCGTCAGTAGCTGAAATGTAAAGCAACAAAGGCTCACCAGGGTTCGGAGCTACCAGAATTGGTAGGGTGGTGAGGAACTGTTTCAGCTCCTGGAATGCCTTCTCTGCTTCTTCGGGCCATTGGAATGGTCCGGACTTCCTCAACAACTTGAAGAAAGGAAGTGCCCGTTCCGCCAGTCTTGATATGAACCGGCCGAGGGCCGCTAGACACCCAGTTAACTTTTGGACGTCTTTGATGCGGGTTGGTGGCCGCATGTCTTCAATGGCTTTTATCTTCGCCGGATTAGCCTCTATGCCCCGGTGACTTACCAGGAAACCAAGAAGTTTTCCGGAGCTAACCCCGAAGACACACTTGTCTGGGTTTAGCTTCGTGCAGGTGGCCCGCAGCTTGTCGAAGACAACCTGCAAGGTGTCCAAGAGGGACTCCTTGTTCTTGACCTTGACCACGATGTCATCGACGTACACTTCCACTATGTCTCTGATGAGTTCTTCAAAAGTTTTGTACATAGCTCGTACAAAAGTTGAAGCTGCATTCTTGAGACCAAATGGCATGGCTGTGTAACAATACAATCCATCTACTGTGATGAATGAAGTATGCTCTTCATCCTCCCTAGACATCCTGATTTGATGATACCCAGAATATGCATCTAGGAAACACAGTAACTCACACCTGGAGGTGGAATCCACTATCTGATCTATTCTAGGTAGTGGGAATGGATCTTTTGGACATGCCTTATTCAGTGTGGTGTAGTCGATGCACATCCGAAGCTTCCCGCCGGCCTTGGGCACAACGACTGGGTTCGCCAGCCATTTTGGATGGAAGACTTCTCGGATGAATCCGGCTTCGAGCAACTTCTTCACTTCTTGTCGGATGAAGTTCTGCCTCTCTACGGATTGCTTCCGAGGCTTCTGATGCGCAGGCCGAGCATCGGGGTAAATCTTCAGATTGTGCTCAATCACTTCCCTAGGGATCCCAGGCATTTGTGACGGTTGCCAGGCAAACACGTCAACATTAGCCCGGAGGAAAGTGATGAGCGCGAGTTCCTATTTGTCGTTCAACCCTCCCGATATACGGGTGGTTTGATCGCATCGGAACCAATTTGGACGACTTTGACGAGAATGTCGGTGTCGCCGCTTGGCTGCACACGGGGTGCAGAGGTTGAGCCTCGTTGACGAATGCTCGGGGGTTTCGGAGCTTGCTCCTATCTGGAGTCCTCCTCTTGCGCCGTGGTGAGTGCATGGAGCTCCTCCAGAGCAGTTACTCCGGCGGTGCGATCTCCGCAGATCCGGAGAACGCCTACTGGTGTTGGCATCTTCAACACGAGGTATCCATAATGAGCAGCTGCCATAAATTTGTATAGGGCAGGTCTACCCAAGATGGCGTTGAATGGTAAGTTGATCTGAGCGACGTCGAAGACCAACTTCTCGGTGCGATACTTCTCCCGTGTCCCAAAGGTAACGGGGAGAGTTATAGCTCCGAGTGGGGTAATGGCCCCCGGACCTACTCCGGAGAAAGTTCGAGAGGGCTGGAGATCCGAAGGTCGGAGCTGAAGCTTGGTAAAAGCTTCAAAGCTTATGAGGTTCAGCCCCGAACCTCCGTCCACCATAACATGATGGAGCTGGATGTTATTGATGGTGGGAGATACCATCAAAGGTAACTGTCCAGCTCTGACCATGCTTCGAGGATAGTCCAAAGCATCAAAAGTGATGGATGTGTCCATCCACTTTCGATGTGGCTCCGGTCTAGCTGTAGGAGCTACAGCGGCCATATCCCGCCGCATAGTCTTGATGACGCGACGGGAGGTGATGTCCCATGATCAACCAAAAATGGTGTTCATGGTTTTTTTCCAATGCTCGTTGTCAGAGACGTCAGAGTCATCATCGACGGGGGTGTAGACAGCCTTCAGGACCTTTTTGGGGTCCTGAAACCCTAACTCCTCTTCAGCCGGAGCTTCGTCGACCTTCTGTTTTCCTTCCCTCTGTCGGAAAGGGGACCCTTCCCGGCGCTTGCTGTAGCGCTCGGGGCAGTCTTCCAAACCGTGGCTGCCCATTTTGTGAATGGGACACCACACTTTGGGTTTGTCACCGTCTTCGGAAGACGGTCGAGGTCGCTTCTCGGGGCGTGGCCCTCGGCCACCCGGAGTTGCAGCAGCTGCAACGTTGGATGTGCCGGCCGACGGCTTCTTCTTGCCGTTGGTCTTCTTTTTCTTCTTCCCACCCCCGGAGGTAGCGGCTTCTTCTTTGGAGGATTTCTTGTGATCCTTCGAGGCTGGTTTGGAGTGCATTTCACGGCCCTCCGCAGCTCTGACACATTTGTCTGCCAGGCTAAAGAGTTCCTTGACGCTAGTGATCTCTTTGATCGCCAGCTTCTCCAACATCTTCTTGTCCCGTACGCCCTGTCTGAATGCCACAATGACAGAAGCGCTTGAGATAGAAGGGATTGTGTTGCGTACCTGAGAGAACCTCTGGATGAAGGACCGCAAAGATTCTCCCCCTTTTTGCACGACCGCAAAAAGGTCCAGTTCAGTGCCTGGTCGGGTGTATGAACTCCCGAAGTTGGCAGTGAACTGACGGCACAGCTCCTCCCAACTGTTGATAGAGTTGGGTGGAAGGCTCATAAACCAGGACCTGGCGGTCCCAGTTAAGGCCACTGGAATGTAATTGGCCATTACAGCCTCGTTTCCTCCAGCTGCCAAGATTGCAGTGGAGTATATCTGAAAGAATTCGGCGGGGTTGACAGTCCCATCGAATTTTTCCGGCAGGTGTGGCCGGAACTTCTGTGGCCATCTAACCATGCGCAGGTGCATGGCTAGGGCTGAAAAGCCTCCTCCTACTCCTTCTAGAGTAGAAAGGTCCTGAGCTTCCCGTCTTTCACGAGCACGCTCGATATGGACACGGCCATCCTGTTGGCGGTATCGGCGATCAAGCTCCGCCCGAAGGTCATGAGTCGAAAGCCTGGATACCGTATGGGTGCGTCGTGCCCCAGAGGGCAACGACGTCACCTGTTGTGACGCAGATCGTCTCCTGTTGTTGGAGACGTGTGGACCATGTCTACCTGACAAAGTCTGCCGCTGCGACGGGGCCCGTCCTGAAGGAGGAGGACCCTGGTTGTTGAGGCGTTCGGCCGCTGCTGCGACCAAATGCTCCACATCGGCCCTCCACGGCTCCATTGCATCTCGAGATGCATCCGGAGGTGGTGTACGTTGGAGAAGAGCACGCGCTGCATGGAGCGCGTGTTCCGGGTTGTCATGACTTGCCGACGCAGTAAGTGACATCGGCGCACCATCACGTTGCCCAGCACGATTTGCCAAAGAAGATGGTGGTGGTGGGAGTGTGGCTCCTGCTGGTGCTGAGGCTCCTGCTGGTGGCTGCCTATTGGAGGGATTGCCCCCAACAGCCTGAGCAGCAGGTTGGTCGTTGGATGATCCAGCCACGGAGTTCACCATTCTCGAAAATCTCAGGCGCCCCCTACCTGGCGCGCCAACTGTCGACTGTTGGAGTCGGCAGATCTCTTGACACTGCTAAAGTGTTGAAGGAGTTTGTGGTTCGGTGTGGGCGCGCGGAGACTCAAGAAGGTGAATTGTGATTTAACACAAGAGACACAAGGATCTACGTGGTTCGGGCCGCCTGAGCGTAATACCCTACTCCACGGGTGTGTTGGTGTTGTATTAGCTTGTCACGTATGATTGCTTGTCAACGTCTGTGAATGTCTGTCAACGTCTGTGAATGTCTGTGAACGTCTGTCTCGTGTGTATCGTCGTCCTGTCCTTTTATAGTACAAGGACAGACCGTTACAAGCTAGCCTGGCCCGACATGTGGCCCCGGCGGTTACTAGTATTGATACACGATTAATTGCTGTTAATGATTCTGTAACGGGCTCCGACAGTGCCGTTACCGGTGTTAAGATCATCCGTTTAAGCGTCATTAATATGGCATTAATGACGCTTAATTGGGTCTTGAAGTCCTTGGCTCTCCTTTGAAGATCCGGAGCCGTTACAAGGTCTTCCGGAGGTTAGAGGCTGCCAGCTCCGACGTTTGGACACGTGGCAGCTCCGGAGCTTGCTGTGGGAAGCAGGTAGCTCCGGGGCTATCTGACACGTGTCAGGTCCGGAGCTTCTCTCGGTCAGGGGTTAAGTCCGGAGGTGCCATTTCGGTACCTGGCCCGGAGCTTCCCCCTTGTGGGCGGTAGCTCCGGTTTGGCAGTACACGTGGCGACCTAGGGATTAACCACGTTGGAGAAGCAGGTCCGGTCATGTCTGACAAGTGGGCCTCCGAGGGTCTTCAATCCAAGTAGACGGCCTTCCCTCGAGATCTTTGTAACCTCAGGGGGTGTACGGTTTTTAGGGTGCCGACAGAAGCCATAAGAATTTTGTTAGCTTTTGCAGCATCTAAAGGTTTTAAGCTATTTCAAATGGATGTTAAAAGTGCTTTTCTTAATGGCTACATAGATGAGGAGGTTTATGTCAAACAACCACCGGGTTTTGAAAATCCAGATTTTCCTAATCATGTTTACAAACTGTCTAAAGCCTTATACGGTCTCAAACAAGCCCCTAGAGCATGGTATGATAGGTTAAAAACAT
This sequence comes from Tuctoria greenei, assembly GCA_036927565.1. NCBI lineage: Eukaryota > Viridiplantae > Streptophyta > Magnoliopsida > Poales > Poaceae > Tuctoria > Tuctoria greenei. Next base: position 196,974,886 of record JAYESD010000006.1, on the reverse strand, counting down.
TCTTACTTGAAAAGGGGTTTACCATGGGCAAGGTTGATAAAACTCTTTTTGTGCTTAAGCATGGCAATGACTCATTATTCGTTCAAGTGTATGTGGATGATATTATCTTTGGTTGTGCTTCTCATGATCTTGTGTCCAAGTTTTCAGCAATGATGAGTTCTGAATTTGAAATGAGTATGATGGGTGAACTCATTTACTTTTTGGGGCTGCAAATCAAGCAAACCAAGGAGGGTACCTTTGTGCATCAAATGAAGTATACCAAAGACCTCCTAAGGCGCTTCAACAAACTCATTTACTTTTTGGGGCTGCAAATCAAGCAAACCAAGGAGGGTACCTTTGTGCATCAAATGAAGTATACCAAAGACCTCCTAAGGCGCTTCAACATGGACAAAAGCAAGCTTCTTCGGACACTAATGGGAACAGCAACAACACTTGAACTTGATGAAGATGGTGAATCTGTGGATCAAAAAGAATATAGAAGCATGATCGGATCACTTTTGTACCTCACGGCATCAAGAACGGACATACAATTCAGCGTATGTCTTTGTGCACGGTTTCAAGCTTCCCCACGTGCTTCACATCGTCAAGCCGTCAAAAGGATTCTCAGGTACTTACATGGAACTCAAGAATTTGTCATTTTTCTTCCTTCTTCCTCAACCGTTACTTTGAAAGCTTTTTTGGATGCTGATTTTGGGGGTTGTAGGATTGATAGGAAAAGTACTTCCGGTGCTTGTCATTTTCTTGGTAATTCTCTTGTTGCTTGGTCCTCTAGAAAACAAAATTCAGTTGCACAATCCACAGCCGAATCTGAATATGTAGCTGCTGCTAGTGCTTGCTCACAAATTCTTTGGATTGTTCAAACACTTAAGGACTATGGGGTTGATCTAGATAGTGTTCCACTATTCTGTGATAACACTAGAGCCATTTGCATTGCTAAAAACCTTGTGCAACATTCTAGAACTAAGCACATTGACATTAGGTATCACTTTCTCCGAGATAACGTTGAAAAAGGAAACATTGTGCTTCACCATGTAGATACCGAACAACAATTGGCTGACATTTTTACAAAACCTTTGGATTTCACTCGTTTTTGTTACATTCGTAGTGAAATAGGGGTTATGCATCCTCATGGCTTAAATTGAGGGGGAGTTTTGAAACTTGGGAAGTCTATGTGTGAATCTGAAATTAAAATAATATGAGCATAGTATTTCATACATATATGACTTTGTGATTCCTTTTACATGCTGAAAGTTCTTACTACATTACTCGTGTTATACATTTTGTAGTTTTTGCCATGTCTAGTAATTGGAATAATTACTTACACTAAAGCTGGTCATGGTCGAACTTTCTTGCTGTTTTGAACTTGTTGCATGCTCACAAATGCTTTTAATCATAAAGAATCAATCAAGTAATCAACTCACATGTTGAGTTTTTATGAACAAATATAAATTGAGAAAAGATCAAGAGAATATGCATGCATCACACTTCTTTTTCTGAGATAGCTTATCATTGCACTTAGATATGAACTTGGAAGAAGTTGTGTATGACTAAAACCATGTCCTTAAGCTTCTGATTGTCAAATGACATAGGCTTGGCTTGGTTGGTTAGAATAAGGCAGATGCGCATATAATCTCTTGCAAATATCATATGACCTAAATTTATGCTTTGAAAAATATTAAAATGCAGCAACTAGTGTCATGATTTCAGGTTTTGAAATAGTTAAGTTTGTGAGATCATGACTTACTTAAATTGAAAATTACATATGATCTCTAGCATGGCTTACACTACTTTATGTATTTCATTGATGTGATAATGTAAGGTACTTGATAGTATGACTTGGATGAGCTTTGTTTATATGTATATGTTATAATATGCTCATAACAACTAAAGAGGGAGAGATAATTTGTTTATATGCTCATGACTTGCTGAATACATCATCAAAGGGGGAGAGATAAGCATGAAGAGAAAGAGAATATGTGCATAAGGAGAGATAATAAAAAGGGAGAGATAACATGGGATAATTTTTTGGATTTTCTTCTCATTTTACTTTTGATTTACAAAGGGGAAGAAATTGTTTTCAAAACTTTTATGTGAATAAGCCAATGTTCGGATTTTAAATGGTGTTGCCAATGCATTCATCAAGGGGGAGATAGTAAGACCTATGTGTGCTGAATACATTGGCTTGTAGTGAATACACTTGGCTTTGATGATAAAAGTTTTAAATATCACCAAAACACCTTTTTATCAAGGTCCGACTCTAGCTCTGAGCTACAGCAAGGTCCGACGGTAGGTCCGGCTTGGTTTGGGTAGCTCTGGTTACGTTCGATGCTAGGTCCGACTTCTTGTTAAGGTCCGACCAGCTTTGGTTAGCTCCGGTGAGCTTTATCTTTAGCTCCGGCATGTCTTTGATAGCTCCGGCATATATTTGATAGCTCCGACATATATTTGATAGCTCCAGCATGCTTTTGCTAAGCTCCGACGTACTTTGTCTAGCTCTGGTTTTTGGTTGACTAGTTTTGACTAGTTTTTGGTAAGCTCCGGTGCTAGGATCTACTAGTTTTGGTAAGCTCCGGCAGGTGCTTCATTGTACTAGTAAGCTCCGGGTCAAGCTCCGGCTTGCTGTGGGATGTTCCGGAACATGACTGCAATACTTCTGCTTTTCATTCGCAAAGTTTTGAACTTGCTTTATATTCTTGGAAAGATTTCTTAGTATTCATTTGCTAAGTTTTTGGTGCGTTTTGGTTGATATGGATGATATCGTGTTACTTTGGTTTTGCAACATGCTTATGTGAGGTTCTCACGTAAAGTGTTGTGTTCGGAACTAACTTGAGTCAAGTCAAGGACTTGGGCTCGTATGGATTGGTTGTTTATTCATGTGCAGGTGTTACTTGAGTTCAAGACATGGCTGGTGACGGGATCCATTGGACTAGTCTCAGGGAGGAGATGAGGTTCCAACAACCAAATTCAGGAGAAATTGTGGTTGAGCTGATCAGGAGGTTGCACAACATGATTGAATCAAGAACAATGCATGTGAAGGTATCATGGACGTCGTTGGAAGATGTTTGCACGTGTGCAAGGAGTGCATGGACGTGGCTACATGGTTCCTAGACGTGATGAAGAGATGTGGACGTAAAGAGTTGGTCGGAAAGGTCCAACCGACTAGGTTATGGACTCAGGCTGCGGGTGAGTCGGGTTTGACTCAAATATGGAAAGATTTGAGTTGGTTATAATAGGATTTCGTGTGGGTCATGAATTTGAGTTATTTAGGAATGTGGGATACGTTCCTAAGGTGTTTAGAAGACTTAAGATTGCTTCTCTCTACGTATAGAAGAATCTTGAGCAGTTATGGAAAGTTATGATTCGTGATCTGAGTAGGATTGGAGTCCTAGTTGATATTGGGTTGGCCTAAGGGCTGGTTATATAAGCAAGGGAGCCCAGAGCTCGTGGGCACGACTTTGGGGCTGTTCCTCTTGTGTTCTATTGTATAAAATTCGTAGTTTGAAGGAACTTTTGTGCCTTGTTCGTCCGACTTGTTCCAGACAAGTTTTACTCGTCGAGTTTCTGGACAGCACTACCTTTCGTTGGTGGTTTTATCATAACTCGAGTTTTACAGATCCAATTGACGTGATTCTTTTTGGGTTGTCTTCAAAACTTGATTGTATATCATATGTAAAAATTTCACGGTCATTGGATTTGTGGTCTATGATCTACACGAGTTTTATTGCAGCGTTCCAGAACTGTTTTTTTCTCGGGTAGGACAGATTGACTATTGTTTGATCTTTCGATCATAACTTGAGTTTTTCTCAATGAATTTGAGTGATTCCTTTTGTGTTGTCTTCATGACTTGATTCTCTCTGATATCCATGACTTTTGTCACGGTGAAACACATTTATATTAGTCTCACACACAATTTCTTTAAGAGATCATTTTTCTGCCGAAGGGGTTGGGGTTTAATTGTTTCCGCTGCGTAAGATTTTTAAATCTACCATTCACCCCCCCCCTCTGGTAGCTTTTCACGTGGTCTTTGATACTACATATAGGTAGCTCTGCGGTAGTGTATGGACAGGCGGCACATTGAAGCCGTTGTCAGGGATAGCATTTACTCCCGGATCTTAGGGTGGATTTGGTACTCCCAGGGCCACCTGTCGGGCTCGGGGGCCCCACTTGTAAGCTACTCGACCTTGAGCTATAAAAGGATCGAGCAGCCGCGGATGAAAGCAAACGCTCTCAGACCCAAGCAATACAACATAGAAAAACCACCGTGGAGTTGGGTATTACGCTCAGGCGGCCCGAACCACGTAAATCCCTTGTGTTCATCATTCTCTGAGCTTGATCTTGTTAGGACTAGCCCCTCGAATATTCATTAAACCTCCGCGGACTACACCCGTGTAGGTCCGGGGGAGGTGTCGGTTCAGACACCTCGACACCAACTAATCCATTTGATGGAAAACCCTTTCATCTTTAATACTTGCTTAACAAATCCCCACTTTATGTTGTCATATGCCTTCTCAATATCTATTTTCAAGATAACCCCATTCTTTTTTTTTCCTATGTAATTCATGTATGGTCTCATGTAAAATAATGACTCCCTCCATAATATTGCGCCCTGGCAAAAATGTCGTTTGGGTAGGACTAATTACCTTGTGTGCTATGTTCAAAGTTCTATTTGTCGGCACTTTTGTAAATATCTTATAACTTAAATTTAGTAAGCAGATGGGTATGTACTTCTGGATTGTGGCTGCCTCCACGCATTTAGGTAGCAAAATTATTGTGCCATAATTTAATCTATAGAGAGGTAGGCGCCCTTCGTGGAATTCCCGAAACATGTTCATCAAGTCTTTGATCACCTCCCAAAATACCTGATAAAATTCTGCTAGTAGCCCATCGGGTCCCAGGGCTTTGTTGTGTTCCATCTGAAACACAGCCCACCTAACCTCGTCCTCTGAAAACTTTTCAGTTAGTACCCCATTTTCTACCTCCGACACCTGCTGAATATCATGGATCATTGTTTCATCCAGCTGAAAATAATTATCTGCTGGGGACCCTAAAAGCCTTTTATAGTACTTCGTTATATGTTGCAGCAATTCTGTCTCGTCGCTTATTCCTCTATCACCGTCCTTAAGCTGATAAATTCTCTTCTTTCTATATTTCCCATTGGCCACTAAGTGAAAGTATTTTGTTTTAGAATCTCCCTCCAGCAGGTGTTTGGTTTTTGCCCTTTGGTACCATTTTATCTCCTCTTCTCTTAACATTTGCGCTATGCGCTCTTGTGCCATATCTTTAACTTCCAGTTCCTGTTGTGATAAAGTGCAAATTTCAGCTTTCTTATCAAGTATATCTATCTTATTCAATAATTCTTTTTTCTCTTTTTTATATTGTCCACTTACATCTTTCGTCCAACCACGAAGATATTGGCGCACCCTCCTAGTTTTTGCTAACCATCTATCCATCGTAGACTTCTCCTTCACCTCCTGTGACCATAGGTTCCTCACTAAGTCTTTGAACCCCTCTCGTAGCAGCCACCCTAATTCAAATTTGAACATAGGTTTTTAGTTGCTACAGAAATTTTCGCCAAAGCTTAGTAAGAGTGGCATGGTCTGATATTCCCCTCTGGAATCAATTGCTGTGGAAGTTGGGTACTTTTGTTCCCAATCCGTTGATGCTAATATTCTATCTAGCTTTTCATATGTCGGATTCAGAAGTGAATTGGCCCAAGTAAATCTTCTCCCCGATAATTCTATCTCTCTCAAACTCAACCCATCTATTACTGCGTTAAATAGGAACGGCCATCTATTATTAAAATATCCTTTATTTTTCTCATCTGGTCTTCGCAGTATGTTAAAATCACCACCGATTAAAATCGGAAGGTTTTTTTTTTGCCTAGATTAACTAGCTCCACTAAAAATTGTTCCTTGTACTGATTCTGGGCCGGACCATAAACTACGATCAGCGCCCATTTGTACCCGTCTAACTTATTGCGCAAATGTGCGTTAATGTAAAACTCTCCTTCATCAAACAGACGTATATCAAAAGTGTCTGTATCTACACCTAACAGTACGCCCACCCGACCTTCCACACGGTTCTTTTTTATGCCATATGAAATTTCTTCCCGCACACAGATTTCTCAAAAATGAGTACGTAAATTTTTTTACACCCGTTTCTGAAATTCCTATAAAACTTAAGTTCTGCTCCCTGGTAAGATCCGCAATAAACCTAAACTTTGCTGGATTTCCGAACCCGTTACTATTTCAAAATATTCCTTTCATTTATAATATTTTATTTTTATTTTTCTTATTACTACCCTTTCCTGATAGTGGACAGAGGCTATTCCTATCGATAAGATCTATCTGATCATCGATCGGATCCATTACCTCATCCAAAATATCACTACACAAGTGATTTAAAATAAACCTTTCCATTTCCTCTTCTTCTCTCATTTGGTTCACTTTGTTTTCAATAATTTCTACTTTTCTATCTATCTCCTTTTCTACCTGCGCCTTATCCACTTCTGTTTGCCTCAAAACATTAATTGAATGTTGAACATGCACTTTTTGCTAGTGACTTTTTATCACATAACAAAATACCAACTTTATTTAAATCTAATTCTATCTCATCATCATCTATAAAAAGAAGGGGGTGTGTTTGCTGACCTTCATTTCTCATCGCTTTTAATTTCTCAGCTCTTTCCATGACCCTTTCATCTGAGGTGCTACTTCTCCTCTTGCTCTTGCGGGAGGCTGAAAAGGTTGGCGATGCCTCAATGATGGCCGCCAGCTCTTTTGTAGTCTCCACTCTATTTTCTCCTTCAAATTCTGCCATATTTTCATTACACAGGGATTCAATACTTGCGTTATCACCATTACCGCTATTGTGAATGATGTTATCTATGGCATCATCAGAACTGTTGCATAAGTCATTTTTTGCACTCATGTTACTTTTGAAATTATTTTTAACTTCTTCACATACCTCATAATCGTCTATAATCACATTTGAAGCATGTCCTGTTGCCTTTTTCTTTGCATCCAGCCCGCATGTACCTTCTTCATGTTCTGTCAACATCTCTGTTTCCTCCACTCCTTTCCCAAGGTAACAGTTTGCTTCCTTCTGCCCCCGCGCCTTAAGCTGCTGCAAATACTTGTCAATGTTAGGCATGGCAATGTGGAAGATGGGTCATAGACTAGATAAGTAATTTGAGATGGAGAAAGTATTTAAAATAATTCAAAGGCTCTTTTTTTCTGGGTTTCACACTGCTTAAAAAATGAGGTGCGCTACAAGGGACAAAACCTCCACCTGAAGAAACCAGTACTCGAAACATCGGCTTCGATCATACTAGCACGATAGGAGGGTAATCTGGACATCTGGTTGCAAAAGCTCTTATAGAAACTACCAATATATGTGAGAGCACCTTCAGCAGAACGCGTTTAACTGGAGACTCAAAACTTATTCAGTTACAGGAGAGAGACAATTTTCAAAAAAAAAAATTGTACTCAATCAGCGTAGGGGACGACGCGTAGGGGGTCTGACGGTTTCGGTGACCTTTAGGGATAACAATTCATATAGGTATGTTGCTGGATCAAAATTTTGATGGTAGTTTTTAGGGATACCAATTAATTTTAGAGATACTCTAAGACTGATTTTAAACACTTTTGAACCATGCTAACTTGAGAAACAAAAATCTGTGAAACATGTAGAGTACCCTTGTTTCCAGTATAATAAGGTCCGAATGCAAGTGAGTGCTTCAAATCTTGAACTGGAAACCACCAAGGGACCGTTCAGAGTGATGTACCGTAAAGAGTAACGGACTGTAGTGTTAAATTATGTGGCAAGCGTTGAACCCTTTTCTCGGGTTATTATATAGGAGCCAAACAATCTGACTCATGAAGTTTACAAGAAAGTTTAGATTACAGATATAGATCCTGATTGTAACAAATATTCTATTCGTAAACTACCTCAACAGACTCGGGTACATAATATCTCAAATATATATTTCCTATTCTAATATCCCTCCTTAATCACAACTTAGCTAAGTTGAGATTACGTCAAAATTTCTGTAATTTTTGTGTCGGCAGCGCCTTTGTGAATCCATCAGCCAATTGATCTCCAGAGTGTATAAATTGAATCCCCAACTGTTTATTTGCCACTCTCTCTCTCTGACAAAATGATAGTCTATCTCAATATATTTTGTTCTTGCGTGAAAAAACAGATTTGCTGATAAGTATGTTGATCCCAAATTGCCACACCAGAGATAAGTACCTGAGTTTCTTCAATGCCCAGCTCACCAAGTACTGACTGAACCCGAATAACTTCTGATGTTGCATTAGCCAAGCTTTGTACTCTGCCTCGGTGCTTGACCTTGAAACTGTTGGTTGCTTCTGGGCACACCATGATACAAGATTCAATCCAAGAAATATTGCAAAGACCCCGGTGGAACGACGATCATCAAGGCAGCCGGCCCAATCAGCATTCGAGTATGCACTAATCACCATAGAGGACAATTTAGTAAATAACAAGCCGAAGTTTGCAGTGTTGTGTATGTATCTCAAAATGCGCTTGACTACTGTCCAATGGGTCGAGGTGGGGGCATGCAAGTACTGGCAAATTTTATCTACTGAGAAGGTGATGTCGGGCCTGGTAAGTGTGAGGTATTGAAGTGCCCCCACAGTGCTTAAAAATTTTGTTGCATCTTCGCTTCCAAGTGCTTCACCTTCGTGTGCAGAAAGCTTCTCCGAGATGGACAGTGGGGTTGGCACTGGTTTGCACCCTTTCATTCCGGCTCTTCTCAGGAGATCAATTGTATATTTCTCCTGTGTAAGTGCTATGCCTTCTTTGGTTCTCTTTACTTCCAGTCCTAAGAAATAATGAAGACCCCCCTAAGTCCTTCAAGGCAAAATGCGTGCTAAGTATCTTGAGTAGAGATTGAATGATCTCTTGAGAGGATCTTGTGATGATAATGTTATCCACATAGATTAGCATATAAATAATGATGCTCGACTTCTTGTAGATAAAAAGAGGGTGTCCGCTTTAGAAGGAATGAAACCAAACTCTTGCAGTTTTGAACTGAGTCTCGAGTACCAATCTTTGGGAGCTTCTTTCAGCCCATATAGCACTTTATCAAGCTTACACACATATGATGATGCCTCTTTATTTTTGAACCCAGGAGGTTGCTTTATATATACTTCTTCCTCCAGAATACCATGCAAAAACGCATTCTGAACATCTAGCTGCCTCAGACTCCATCCTTTTGTGACAGCAATTGAGAGAACTAATCGAATAGTAGCTGCTTTAACCACCGGACTAAAAGTGTCCTCATAGTCAATACCATAACGTTGCTTGAATCCCTTCGCTACAAGGTGAGCCTTATACCTGTCAATAGTACCATCTGTCTTCCTCTTTATTTTATGGACCCATTTGCAATATATTATATTTTTCCCTTTGCTAGGATGAACCAAGTGCCATTTCTTGTTCTTGATTAAGGCAGAATATTCCTCCTCCATTGCTTTTTTCCATTGCTTGTTCTCTAATGCTTCTTCTAAGGTATTTGGCTCACCAGTTGTGGTTAAGAAGCTGTACCTTATCATGCCTGGAAAAGTTTTAGTTGGATTTCTAATTCCTCTCTGTAATCTAGTTACTCGCCTGTTTTGAGTGGATGTTGTTGCAGCTTGATCCGCAGAGGAATCTGATGTAGAGGATCCTGTGTGTGACATGTAGGTTTGGTGCTGGCCAGGTGAATCATCATCATTACACCTCGGATCTGCAGCTGGCAGATTTTCACGGTTGTCACGCAGAGGAGACCGGTACTGACCGGGTGCACCAGTCGATGCAGATGGTGACAGGCGGTTACTCCGCACGCCCGTCGAATGTGATTGATGCAGTCTGTCCATTGCAGTGAGAATGTTTCCACCTCGGGATTTATTTCCCTGCGCTGGACTCAGAGCCGGATCAGCTTCGGTATTCGTTCCTACTGTTGTGTTGTCCGGCGGTGCTTCTTCATGATTTCTTGCCAGATTTTCACCCAGATTTTGGCCACCGTCTTCCATATTATCATCCCTATTTTCTGCATCCACATCCTCAGAAACAAGATCAACAGAATGAACAAGATCATTAGATGGGTTAGTCTCTTGATCTTTACTTCTTACCCCCCCCCCCCCCCCCCCCCCGATCAAAATGCATAGGACGGGTATGCTCAAGTAAAAGGAGGATTTCTTTCCTCAGAAGCCTCCCTGCATGAGGATGTAGATTTTTAAAAGGAAACACCATCTCATCAAAAACTACATCTCGGGATATGTATACGTGTCCTAACTTAATATCCAAGCACTTTACTCCTTTATTCCTTGAGCTATACCCTAAAACACACATTGGGTGGATCTAAAGGCAAGTTTGAATGTGCTATACAGTCTAAGATTAGGCCAACAAGCACACCCAAAGACTCTAAGATTGGTGTAGGAGGGCTTTGATCCAAATAGACGCTCAAAGGGAGTCATGAAATAAAGTACTTTGCTTGGGAGAATATTGATCAAATAGGTTGCGGTTAGGAGCGCTTCGTCCCAAAATTTCAAAGGCATTCCTGCATTTGCTAGCAGTGTAAGCCCTGTTTCAACAATGTGGCAATGTTTCCGTTCGGCGGAGCCATTTTGTTGATTTGCATGTGGACAAGAAACATGGTGTGAAATGCCACATTTTTTGAAAGAAAGAATTGAGTTTCTCATATTCTCTACTCTAGCCAGATTGAATAGCAATGATTTTTCTATAAAACTGTCGTTCCACAAAAGGTTGAAAATTCTAGAATACATCAGAAACATGGTGTGAAATGCCACGTGTACTTGCTAAAGTCGTCGATGAAACTAACATAATACTCAACCTACCAACAGAGATAGGAGATCGGCTCCAAACATCAGTGAAAATCAAAGCAAGAGGTACGGTGGATGTTCTTGTAGATATTGAATATGGCAACTGATGACTCTTTCCAAGTTGACATGAATCACAGATTAAATCAAGACTGGATTTACCTAAGGGAACAAGATTTTTATTTCTAAGTACTCTTTGAACAATGGTTGGAGCAGGGTGTCCCAACCGATTATGCCATCTTATTAAGGGAACTCTTATAGCACTAAGAGTTTGCTTGTTTGGTGTCCAGTCTTGCGGAACAAAAGGGTAGATACCTCACCTACATTTGCCTCGGGACAAAGTTTTCTTCGTGACCTGATCCTTAATCAAAAAGAACCATGGGTAAAACTCTATGTAGGTCTTGTTATCAAGAGTAAAACATTGAACGGATAAGAGATTTTTGGAGGTGCTAGGAACATGTAAGATATTATCAAGTCTAAAGTTCTTGTGGCGGGTATAAAAAAGTGAATGACTAATGTGACTAATACCCATACCTGATCCGTTGGTATTGTGCACTGGATCTTGGCCTCAATACTTTTATTTTGTGGACAACTTCTCTAACTCTCTAGTGATATGATCTGTGGCTCCACTATCCATATACCAATTTGTATCGACCCTGTAGTTCGAGTTGTTGACTCCTCTGGCTAGCTTTTCCTCTGGTTCATACTCCTCTTCAAATCAGTGCCAGCACACTATTGTGGTGTGACCTTGCTTGAAGGAAATCTGGCACACCGACTTATCATATGTCTTGTTTGCTCCAGGGTTGTATCCTCCATGCCCTCCTCGGGTGTTGTTATTTTCATCATGATTTGGACTGAAACTGCGACCTCCTCTGTTGTTACGGCCGTCTCCACGTCCTCCTCGGAACGTTCCACGATTACCACGGTTATAATTTCCTCTGCCTCGAGACGTTGCGTTTGCTAAGGATCAGAAATCAGATAAACCATTCTTCAACAGTTTTTTTTCTCATGCCATAGTTTGATCTGCGCAAATAAATCACTAATCGTGATTGGATCTTTTTGAACATCTAGCGCCGCAACAAGAGAGTTATATTCCTGGTCCAGCCCTGCCAACATATATGACACGATTTTATCTTCGGCCAAGGGTCTTCCGGCAGCATCTAATTCATTAGCATACCCATTGATCTCGACAAAATAAGTGGATACCGATTTCTCTCCTTTTGATGCATTTGCCAGCTTGATACGTAGATTGTTGACTCTTGATCTAGATTGAGGTGTGAACATCTCTTCCAGGACTGACCATAATTCTTTTGAGGTGTCCTTGTTGATGACTGAAAGTTGCCTAGAGGGGGGTGAATAGGCGGATAACCTGAAATTTAACTCAATAAAGGCTAATCAAATTACAGAGTGCGGACAAGTCCGGCTTGGGGGCAGACTAGTCCGGTCAGGATGATAAACTTGACCAAAGGTGAGATTTTTATGCGATCTAATGGACTTAACTTGATGAAACATAAAGTGTATGAACCTAGCAATCTAGTAGATGGAGTGCACAAAGTAAAAGCAACTAGATCGAGGCGGATCACAAGATTGAGACAAAGAACATGTGGAATCCTAACTTGATCTAGTGAAGAACAAGGAAGTCAAATCAAATACACAAGACACGGGATTTATCCCCTGGTTCAACCCCACAAAGGAGCCTACATCCACGTTGAGGATGCCCACGAAAGGTAGGGTTTCACTCAACCCTTTCCTCACTTAGCCACCGTGAAGGTCATGGGGCATCTCCATGGAGCAACTCACAACCTGAGGCTCCCACAAGTTTACAACTCAAAAAGATCGAAGATCAACACCCACACAAACTCAAATCAATCAGTCAAACCGTGAGAATCAACCAAGAGCTCAAGATCAAACAAACCCTTCTCTCCTCTCTTCTACGACTCACAAATCCTCAAGAATGGCTCTTAGGACTCCAACAATAGTTGAGAGAGGGCTAGGATGGCTCTAGGAAGGCTTTGGTGGTGCTAGGGTTCAAGAGTTGTCCTTTGGAGGCTAGGGGATCCATTTTTATTGGGATTCCGAGAAGTAGTCGTTGCCACCAGAAAAAGTACGGACTAGTCCGACCTTTGACCTTGAACTAGTCCAGCCTGTGGGGAACATTGATGTCATCCTTGAAAAACCACAACCCCCCACCTTTTGAATTCAAACGGTCATTAAACCACGTACTAGTCCGTCCAATAATAGACTAGCCCAATATCACAAAGAACTATTTATTCTGGTTGAGATCGGACCAGTGTGGCACACCGTACTAGTCCGACCCCCAGCAGTCACCTCCATGTCGTCAGCGGACTAGTCTGACGAGGAACGAACTAGTCTGATCTCAGTTAGGAACTACTTTTCTGGACTGAAATAGACTAGTCTGTCCCAGCGGACTAGTCCAGTCCTTCAGGACTCAGTCCGTGAATGACACAGACACACTCACCACGGACTAGTCTATCACAAACAGACAAGTCCGAACTCTCACAAAATACTTTGGTCCTCCTAACATCAGATCAGTCTGATGTGGCCGGACTAGTCCGGCCTTCTAGCCCGGACAAGTTCGACCCTGTCCTTAGAGCTGCTTTAACTCATCTCTCAATCTAGTCTAGCTTGGACTACGAGCTTTTAGGAGATTCTCAACACTTGACTCATTAAACACACTCAAGCTAAGTAGCTGAACTCAACACGAGAAATTTAAAAGCCTAAATTCTATCCTTTGAGTTCTTCACCCTTTTCTTCCCTTTTTTCTTTTTGAGTGCATTCAACGCCGTCCAACCTTCAATCACCTGTGCTTACACTTTCAAAGCTCATTAGTCCCTTAAGTGTTGTCATTAATCATCAAAACCCACGGGGATTAGCCTAGATGCACTTTTAATATCCCCCTTTTTGGTGATTTGATGACAACACATTGAGGTTTTTGATAAAAGATATAACTGAGTTGATTTTCATAACACACACATGTATAAGGAGCCCCCCTCTAAATATGTGCATGGAAGATTTGCAATAAGTTAAATGCACAAGAATGAAGCCTATGGGAGACTTATACATTTTTGTGTTATGGTGGGGTGCCTACGTGTGATGCAAGTGTTGAGATGTGAAAAGTGGAGTGAAGTATGCATCTCAAATTTTAATTTAGCATCATCACACATATTTGACTAGAATGATCTTCAATATAATCAACATGACAAAATGGGCAATAAGATTCACATAACATAGAGTGATATAGCTAATGATAATGTTATTACAAACCAAAATGAGAACGAGTAGCAAAAGTTAACATTACAACCCAGATTTTTAAAATAACATAGTGTGCACGGATCTATAGTACTCCCCCGCAATCTCTCCCCCTTTGGCATCAAGACACCAAAAAGAAAAAAAGAGTAAGGGAGAAGAGAGAGCCTGGAGCTACTCATCGTCCCTCTCGCTCGCCTCTTCACAGTTTTTGTTGCTATCCATCTCCCCGTCATCACTTTGACCGTCTTCTTCGTCCTCATCATCTTCATCACCGACCTCCTGTAACACCCTCATTTTCATGCATCATGCATTGCATAAGTTCGTATACATGTTTAACATTAATCCACATAAAAAGCAATGACTTTAAAATGAATTTGAAGCAAAACCACACTCAAAAGTTTTAAGAAGTGCGGACTAGTACGTTTTTGGTGCGGACTAGTCCTATTTCACTCTAACCTCCCTCGGACATGTCTGTTTTTGCCACGGACTAGTCCGTTTTTCTCTCTGTACCGTTTTTGAACTTGTCCGGTCATCCCAACCTTGAAAATTTTGCTAAGTCCCTAGACTTGTCCGGACTTGTCCGTTTTTCTCTCTAACATCGGAATTGTCCGATTTTTACCAGACTTGTCCGTTTTCGTCTTTGTTCAATATCGAACTAGTCTGGTCTATTGCGGACTTGTTCGGTATGCCTGACTCCGGTTCAATCTTTTCCTCCAGGACTTGTTATTGGGTTTTTGCCTTAAGTAGGCCCAAGAACGTTGTGCCCAACCTCCTTAGAGCCTATGTGGGACCCCAAACCAGCCTCTACCCATCTTAGACTCGGAATCCATCAAAACCTACACCTCCACCCCTATATAAATAACCCCACACCCTATCTTCACATCTCTTTGCCACTTTTGAATCACACCCAAACCCTAGCTTGTGGATAGCTGTCGCCAAGGAGGGAGAAGGAGATCCAGAGCAAGAAGAAGAAGAGGAGGAAATGAAAGAAGATCAAGAGGCCAAGATCTCCATCAACCTTGCGTTCTTCATTAACAATTCACCATCAAGTTTTCATCATCAACCCTAGATCGTCAAGATCCAAGTGTTGCCTCCAAAACCCTTGATTCATTGGAGTTTTAAACACCTGGTATACCTTCTACTCCCTCTTTTTCACATGAATTCAACCCCGTTTCTTCAAATTCACGTCGATCTAAAAAACCCTAATTCGCTGGTTCTGCGAAGGACGGACTAGTCCGGTCCCAACCGGACTAGTCCAGTCTTGCCGTCTGTTTTCTTCTGAATTAATTCTAAATTGATTCGAATCAATTCCACACCTGTCCAAACTTGTTAAAAATTATTAGAACTAGATAGTAAACATTATTAACAACTCATTAACAAGTCTTACCTCACCATTGCATTAATCATGCATATCATGGCATGTTGAGTAATATATGAGCATTTATTGATTGTAATGTTTGTTTTTATGTCTTTTGCGCGGTTTAGACGGATTTGCGCTAGAGGGTGCTGCGTAGGACCTCCAGCACCAGGAATTTGAAGACTTTGACCCAAATCAAGCCCAAGAGGAAGACAAGTGCCCTTGAACATATTGGTCCTGTTTTTACAATAAATGTTTTGTTTTCAAAACTACATGCTTGTGTCAATTTGATGGGAATTTTCATGATAGGAAGTTTACTAGCTTTGTTTAACCACCCTTGTCACTTGGAATACATGGTAGAGAGACGGGAAGGGCTTTTTACCTTTGCTTCGCTTAATTAATTGGGATGGGAAAATGACTATACCATTTAATTATGCATTAATGAGATTATGGTTAATATGATCTGGTTAATATGATATGGTAATGGGTGATCTAAGCAAGCCTGGTATGTGCATGGGTTGGAAGACATGGTGGTTGCTTGCTCTAGATCTAAGGACCGGTATGGGTGCGGCGTAGCTGATTAATTAGGCTATTGCTAGTACTGCGCGAATCATTTGGCGCACCGTGGAAGGGGAGTCGGATTGGGTTTGGATTTGTGGCGGGGCTCCCTGGGATCCGAATGGACTAGATGGTGCCCTTGGTTGAAGATGTGCTCAGTTGGAGGCATCGCCACCGGTGAAACCTTAGTGGGTCTGTACATGCTAGTAGTCCCTTTGTAAAGTCTATTTCGTGATCTCTTGGCCGTACCCCAAAAGGAAGTGTAATTGGCATAAGGGAGGTTTCCTTTAGTCGCTGACGCGTGACAAAATCACAAACTTGTGGGTAAAGTGTTACAACCTTTGTAGAGTGTTAAAAACTATCATGATAGTCGTGCTCTCGGTTAAGAGCACCTGGATGACCTACTTGATTAGAGGGGTTATGGATCGGGATGGTTTGGTACTGGTTATGGGGTGATATTATGGTTTATGGCAATGGATATGGTTAATGGTAATGAGAAATCTTGTGTATGGAAGATGGTAATGAAATATGGACTGGTATTATGATAACTACATGGTTTATGATGGGTTTACTTCGCATACGTACAATATGATGCTTTTTGAATGTTTTAATGTACTTTTCAGCACTTAGCCTTTATTATATTTGTCATTTGTATCAGCTACATGTCATACTTTCCCACACTTGCTGAGTACGACATGTACTCACCCTTGCAATTCTCCCACCAACAGTTGCAGGTCAGGATTGGGAGTATCACGATGTTAATGAGGAGTTCTAGGATGTGTGCTACCGTCAGCTTTGCCTGTGTTATTGATTGGAGCTGCGGTATCCCTTATGCTTAAATTGCTCAGTTTGCTTAGTTTCAGATTTAGTCTATTTCCGCTGCATTAGTTTAAACTCATCATTAGCGTTTCACTAGAGCTATAATCGAGGATATTCTGAATTCTGTAATAAAAGTACTTATTTAATAATTTGAGTTGTGGTAATTATCTATTTATCATTTGTGAATCACTTTTGTGTGTGTGTTAAACATCCTGGGCACACATATACTGCACTTGGTTCATTTTCGGAACTGGTGTCACAAATTGGTATCATAGCCACAGGTTGACCGTAAGACGCAACCTAGATAGAATGGACACTTTAGAGCATGTAAGAACACTTAGGAATAGTTGTGATTTGTTGGTGTGTTGTTTGCTATGTAATGCTTGCTTGTGTTGCTTGTGTGCTTAGTAGAGGATTGTGGGATGCTTTAGCATTGCCATGTCCACATAGGATAGTATAGGTAGTTGCCTAGTTTCATATCCCTTAATGCATATAGTTGGTAATTCATTCTATCTCTCTTTTCTATCTCTTTCAACCTCTCTCAATGGAAGAAGGACACAGCTAGAAGATTGACCATTCCAGATGAAGCTATATGCAAGATAAGAACAAAGATAGTATTCCAAAAGTAAGTATTTCCATAAGGGGGGTAGCATTTCTCACTAACCTTAATGTTTTGGATTCACAAGGATTGGACAAGAGGGGATGTTCCTGGCTTGGGAGTTTGACCGACGAGGACGTCGGTGTTCTAACGGGGGGTTGGATTGGCTACAGAAGCACGATGGAGTAAATTAGTGTGCCACCAAGATGGTGCAATTGACAATGATGAGGGAGTCAACCTTGAAAATTTATGCGTCACAATAATCATCAAAGGACATAAAGCTACATATTCAGCTATGTGTTCAACAACCTAGCGTTGTGTGATGTGTGCCAACGAGTGAAGACGGAACATCAGAAGCCAACTGGATTATTGCAGCCATTGAATATTCCAGAATGGAAGTGGGAAGAAAGCGGGATGGACTTTATAATTGGTTTACAGCGTACCCAGCCTGATTATGACTCAATTTGGGTTATTGTGGATAGGTTAACCAAGTCAACTCATTTTGTTCCTGTCAAGACCACCTATACCACCGTGAAGCTGGCAGAGCTATATATGCAGCACATTGTGTGCCAACATGTTGTCTCGAAGAAAATAGTCTTGGATAGAGGTTCTCAATTTACCTCCAGGTTTTGGCAGAAATTGCATGAAGCATTGGGAACAAGGTTGAATTTTAGCTCAACATATCACCCTCAAACCGATGGACAAACTAAGAGAACCAATCATATTTTAGAGGATATGTTAAGAGCTTGTGCCTTGAAGCATGGAAGAAGTTGGGACAAGAGCTTGGCATATGTAGAGTTTTCATACAACAATAGTGTAAGGATCGAATGCCCAAGAGGGGGGGTGAATTGGGCTTCTTTTAAAAAATTAAAGCAATGAAACTTAATTACTAAAAGCCCAATTCCCTATGCAAACAACCTATGCATTCAAGTGAATAGTAACTTTGCGGTATAAGAAATGCATAAGTGCAAGGGGAGAGGAAGAAAGTGCAAACTCCCGAGGAGACACGAAGACACGGATATTTATCCCGTGGTTCAGCAAGATCATCAAGATCTTCCTACATCCACGTTGTGGCACCCACCAAAGGGTATAGCCACTCCCAAGTCATCGAGACCAGGGATCTTCACTATACTTCTCTGTTTGCCAACCTCGGCAAGGTGGAGCTCAAGCCTTGTACAAGTTGGATCCTCCGGGCTTCCACAATCGTCTTGGCAAGATCCGGAAGGTTATCTCCAATACAATCACCAAGGGACACTCCCTTATAGCTCTCACTATACTAGAGACTCCAATCACCAAGAATGGAAGCACACAAGCACTATCTCTAGCAAGTTCTAGCCTATCTCTTGGTGTGTAAGTGGTGTAGATGATGTAGAAGTGTTAGCTCAACATCTTGAATGCTTGAGAATGTGTAGAGTAGCTCTAGTTGTCAAGACTTGTCGAATAGACTAGTTGAAGGGGTATAAATAGCCAGCCTCCACGAAATAGCCGTTGGAAAAGTAGGCTGACATCACTGTTCTGCGAACACCGGATGATTCGATATTCTCCCTTCAGTCATCATCTGTCAAATACAAATTAGCTAATGTCACTATGTCAGATATGACCGTTGTTAGACCGATGTTACACTTGCCTTCTCATCGGATGATCCGGTGGCACTTCATCCAGAATTGCTTCAGAATTGATGCTTACTGGAGTGATTGACCGATGTGTTTATAGTTGTACATCGGATGGTACGGTGGTACACTTGGTCCAAAGAGATTGCTTACTGTACTGATGGACTGATGTAACATGCCCTTCATCATCGGATGATCCGGTGAGTACTTAGTTCTGAGGTCTTCTTCTTCTATTGAACCAACTCGACCGATGTGTTGTTTTCTAGAAACATCGGTTGATCCGGTGAGTTGATTTTGTTTGCTTCGAGTTGTTCTAAGTGATTCTTTTGGAATTTGCTCGATTGACCTCTTAGGCATTGGTTGGAAATATTCTTCTGATGATTATTAAGCATTGAGTGCTGTCAATTTTGGTTGAATAATTTTGACATATGAGCTTTTACTTCTAATCTTCATAAACATTGATTGATCTCATAGAATGATTGTTTAGGGGTCTCCAATTATATACAATGAGCAGTAGATGATATTCATATAGATTTCATTTGATTGTGATGAGTGATATGGGAGACCTTGCATCCACAAATTCATTAGCAAAATACAATGGTTGTCATTAATCACCGAAACCATACCTCATGGGGCCTAGATGCTTTCAATCTCCCCCCTTTTGGTGATTGATGACAACACAACAAGTAAAGCATAATAGTAATGAATTTGAGAATACGATACTCAAAAGGATATGCAATAAGTACAAATGTTAGCAGACTTAAACTTGAAGGCTCAAAAATGATCAATAACTTGAAAGCTCAATCGATCAATAATTCAAGAGAATAAGTGGCACACAAATACTCAATGAAATAGCAAAAGAGTAGCAAATCTCCAAATTACAAAAGAACTCCCAAAAAGATAAGCTCCCCCTACAGCTAGGACTCCCCCTGAGACTAAGATATCCTCCCCCTGACTCTTCTCCCCCTTTGGCATCAGGACACCAAAAAGGAAGCCGAGTTCCTAAGGACCCTGAGCGCTCGGGGCGATGACGAACTGGTCACCGTCGGGGGTGCTGTCGTCGGAGCTGCTGCCTGCTGCTGCGGAAGCTGGACTAGCGGTGACGGGAGCTGTAGGAGCCGCTGTTGGTGCCTACTGAGACAGGACTGCAGGAAGAGGGGCACTGACAACGGATGTCGGTGTCTGCTGGAAAAGTGTCGTAGTCGGCAAGGGAGAGTGGATAGGAGAACCTGGAGCAAGTAGTGGGGACATGCTCATCGACGGGATCAGCATAGTCGGCACCGGCGCTGAAGCTGGTGCCAGGACAGGCGGACCTGGAGCAAGGCCTGGAAGCTGCAACGGCAGGGCAATCCCGGTCTGCGTGTAGAGGTTGGTGATCAACCCCAGGATGCCCATCATCGCCTGCTGCGTCTGCTGCTGCTGGTCGAGGGAGCGCTGGTGCATCTGATCAATCAGCCCAGTCAGCCTGTCAGTGTCATCTCGCTTCTCGCGGGCGATCTGTCGCTGCATCTCCTGCTGCTGCTGCTGGAGCTCCAAGAGACGTGCAACCTGCTCAGCTCGGGCTTGCTCAGCTGCAAGCCGGTCCAGGCGATGCTGCTCAACCATCTGCTGAAGTAGGGAAGTAAGCTCGGATGGCTGAGAGACCTGTGCCTCTGACACGGGAGGTGGAGTAGGAGGTGGCACAGTCGAGCCTCCAGCCTTCGCGTCGTGCTGCCTGGGTGAGGGAGGAGGTGGGAAGTACTCCTCGACACTATCGCTGGTGTCACTCTAGGACCAAATATGCTATAGGTCCTCACCCTGAGCCTCTGCCTGTGCTAGTCTCTCGTCTTCCTTCTCCAGGTCTGACCAGTCTTCCTCTGAGAGACAGGCACGGACCTGACGCTAAACTGGACGGCCAAGGCGGCGGTCTCCAGGAGCTAGAGCATGATAGTGGCCGAACCGTGTGACGCTCTCGTCGGTGAGACTGTCACGCACGGTGGACCCCTCTGGAGCTACCATGAAGAGCAAGTAGCTGATCCAGTGACCAAACACAAGCTGCCTCATCATCCTGGCTCCATCAGTGATTACGTCCTGCATCTCACAGATGAGAATGTCCATAATGTCGAACTCCATCCCGTTCATGACATAGAACATGAGAGTCTGCTGCAAGCTAGTGAACCCCTCAAGGTATCCGGACCTCGGCAAAAGTGTGCGACGCAAGGCAAGGTGCACAGTGCGCGCAGCTGGAGTGAGTAGTGCCGGTACCCTCGGCTGGTCTGGAGAGAAAGGCTGAGCAAACAGTGAGCGTATCTCCTCAAGTGGTGGTGCCACTCCTCCAGTGAGTGGCCTCCTCGGTGGGTCAGCCTGTCCATACACCCTCTCGTGCAGGCAAGTGTCATGGAGATCCACTCCTAGCAGCTATCCCAAAGATCTGCGGCCCTCAGAGACGTAGAGTGCAGCATAGAATACTCGGACCCAATCCTCCACGTAGGCACTCCTCTCGTAAGACATCAGCTCCACTAGCCCTCTATACCTCTCAAAGTAAGGGCGTATCTCTGTCCCGACTGCAAGAGCAAGCTGATCCCAATCCAAGAAATTGTGCTAGAAGAGCTTATGGCCCCGATGCCTGTAAGTCTCGTACAGTGACGCCTATTTCAGGGTCCAAAAGTGGCTGTCCACAAGTGCCTCTCTGGGCTGCAGGAACCACTCCTCAAGTAAAATGCTCCACCTGAGCTTCCTGAGCTGCTTGGCCTTCAACTTCCTGTAGTTTGTCAGCCGGACACCCTCACCAACACGGACACTGGTGTCCATCTCATAGACGGCTCTCTGGGCCGCCCTGTCCTCTCGAAGGTGAGCTGCTGACGGTCTCGGTATCGGGGCTGCAGCTGGATGACCTTCACGGGTCCTGGCTGAACGCCAGCGAACAAGTGGCACTTTGGGCTCCTCTTCTTCCTCTGACTCCTCTGGCACGGGAGGCTGCCTCTGTCGAGCCTCGCGGATCCTCAACGATCCTCTTCGGCCACGCTCTCGCTCCTCAGCGGCGTGAGTGGCCATTAGGGCTTTCTTCGCCTCCTTCGACAACTTCTGCTTTTTGGCGGCCCGCTCCTCAATAGCCTTGCCTTTTCCCTTCTTGTCACGACCCATGACGACGACGAAGACGGGGTCGCGGGACACGAGCTTGGGCAGACAGGACGGCGACACAAAGATCGTCGCGACCGGGAACCCTAATGGCGAATCGACGGCGACCATAGGGGGGGGGCACCACGGTGGTGCAGAGTGTGGTGGTGTGGTGCCTAGGACGGCGTGGGGTGGCAGCAGTGGGGCGTGGGAAAGCGGTGGCGGTGCTTAGCGGCGGTGGCGATGAAGGGGCGCAGGGTGGCGGCTCTAAGCGGCGGTGGCGGCGGCTCTGAGGGCGTCAGCGCCCGGAGGGCGGCGGCGGCTAGAGGGCAGCAGCGGCCAGAGGGCAGAGCAGGGCAAAGGGCGGAGCGGCGGCGACAGAGCGGCAGCGATGGAGCAGCGTGTCAGGGAGAGAGAAGTTGAAAAGGTGAGGGGGCACGCTAAATAGGTGGGGCCCGAACCCTAGCTCAAATTTTAACACCAGATAAACCGACGTTAGATGATAGGAGCATCGGTCGAATGGTACAGTAAGGGTATTCCAGAGGCACCATTAACACTGGATGGTCCGACGTGGAAAGGATTTGCATCGGTGGAATTTAGCACAACTCCAGAAATGTGAACATCGGATGCACCGATGTTTCTCAGAAAGAACTCGTCGGTTGATTTGTCTTACTGACTGAACTGACCCTTGGCATTTGAACACAAACTGATCCGATGAGCTTCTGGCCTATGCATCGGATAATCCGATGACTACAAAACAACAACATCCCATATATGTCCTTTGACTTAAACACACAACGAGAAACACAAGTCTTAGGACCTTTTGGGCAACCCCTTACCCCTCAAAAATACTAATTGCCAATAACTTGGCTAAGCCCTAAAGCAAATAGAACACCGAAGAAAAAGGAAAGAAATTATAAAAATAAAATGTAAGGTCCATGCTTTGTGAGCTAGAGGATGAAGACTTCTATCTCTTTAAAGCATGTTCCTTTAGGCATTAACGCACCTAACATTTTGTTCTTTCCACATCATATGAGTTGAGATATTGCATTTCAAACAAGTCTCTTTCTCATGAAGTGGGTTCCCCTTTGTGACAATCTACCGTATGCAATGCTAAACAGTTTATAATGCAAGAAATTAAACGTGAGTGCAAGTCTATATGGCAGGCATCATGCAAGATATAAATTAATTCTATCTTGCCAAATTTGAACCTTTCAAAGGCTTCTTCAGGGAGAGCCACTCTCCAAGTCTTGGGGAAACCCAAAAGAACCTCCATCCCAAGCTAACCCTTGCTCACCCCTATCCTTTGAAAGTTAGACAAGACCTATATGAGATGCATTCTTACATGATCATGGCAACTTACATGACGTTCGATGCATCTAGCACATTTAATTCACTTCTTAGTCTAGAAAAAGTTTTCTCATCAAGTGGTTTAGTGAAGATATCCGCCAATTGTTCTTCGGACCTAACACCTCGCAAGGAGATGTCTCCCTTAGCTTCATGGTCCCTTAAGAAATGATGGCTAATATCAATGTGCTTAGTGCGGGAGTGTTGAACGGGCTTTTTAGCTATCTTAACCGCACTTTCATTGTCACAAAGGAGAGGCACACAACCAAGTTTAATACCAAAGTCCAAAAGGGTTTGCTTCATATAAAGATTTTGGGCACAACATGCACCGGCCGCAATATATTCCGCTTCCGCCGTGGACAAGGCAACGGAATTTTGCTTCTTGCTTGACCAAGATACTAGGGAACGCCCAAGCAAGTGTCACCCACTGGAGATACTCTTACAATCCACACGGCATCCGGCAAAGTCCGAATCCGAGTAACCCAAGAGATCAAATTTTGCACCTTTAGGGTACCACAGGCCTACACTTGGGGTATGCTTGAGATACCGAAGTATCCTAAAGACCGACTTCCGATGCGATTCTTTAGGTGCCACTTGAAAGCGAGCACACAAGCATACACTAAACATGATATCGGGCCTAGATGCGGTAAGATAAAGCAATGAACCAATCATAGAACGGTAATTAGATTGGTCAATAGGTTTACCGTCCTTATCCGCGTCAAGATGACAATTTGTTGCCATTAGAGTACTTCTTGAGCTACAATCTCCCATCTCAAATTTCTTCAAGAGGTCCTTGATATACTTTTATTGATAGATGAAGGTCCCCTCTCAAAGTTGCTTGATTTGAAATCCAAGGAAGAAGTTGAGCTCTCCAATCATCGACATCTCGAATTCCCCAGACATCATTTTGCCAAACTCATGGCTAAGAGCTTCGTTAGTTGAACCAAAAATAATATCATTGAAATAAATTTGACAAATGAATAATTCTTCATCGATGTCTTTTGTGAAGAGTGTAGTGTCCACCCTTCCAATTTTGAATCCTTGCATGATCAAGAAATCTCGTAGTCGTTCATACCACGGCCTAGGTGCTTGCTTGAGCCCGTAGAGCGCCTTGTGCAACCTAAACACATGATTAGGATTCTTCGGATCTTCAAACCCAGGAGGTTGTTCAACATAGACAAGCTCGTTAATATAACCATTAAGAAAGGCACTTTTCACATCCATTTGATAAAGCTTTATGTTATGATGTGATGCGAAGGCAAGAAGTATACGGATAGCTTCTAGTCGGGCGACCGGAGCAAATGTCTCCCCAAAGTCTAGTCCTTCAACTTGCGAGAAACCCTTGGCTACAAGTCTTGCCTTGTTGCGGACCACAACGCCGTTCTCATCTTGTTTGTTGCGGTACACCCACTTTGTTCCGATGAAGTTCTTGTCCTTTGGTCGCTCCTCCAACACCCAAACTTCATTGCGGATGAAGTTGTTGAGTTCTTCTTGCATGGCCATAACCCAATTTGGATCTTGGAGTGTTTCCTTAATGTGAGTGGGTTCTACACATGAAACAAACGAGTAGTGCTCACAAAACGTAGCGAAATGGCGAGAACATGTACTTACTCCCCTTGACGGACTTTCGATGATTTGGTCAATTGGATGCACCTTGGAGATGCGTCCATGCCTCATGAGTGGTTGTGAAGCACTTGGCGGTGGTGATGCATGTTGCTCTTCTTGTGGTTGGACTTGATCATGGACTTGTTCTTCTTCTTGATGTTGTGTGGCTTGTGAATCGTGTGTTGGCAATGGATCATCTTTCTCTTCTTCGTCAACTTGAGGCACCATAGATGTGTTGATGTTGGAACTTGAAGCTCCCCCTTGATCATGGCTCTCCTCAACTTTCGGCTTGATGTCACCAATGGTCATGTTCTTCATAGCTTCTCGTAGAGGCTCGTCATCTATTTCATCATGACCAAAACTCTCCTCTTGGGAGCCATTAGTTTCATCAAACTCAACATCACAACTTTCCTCAACTAAACCGGAGGTTTGGTTGAATACTCGATATGCTTTTGAGTTTGATGCATAACCAAGAAATATACCAGCATCACATCTTCTTTCAAACTTACCGAGCCTTTTCTTGCGGTAGATGTAGCACTTGCACCCGAAGACTCGAAAATAGGATATGTTGGGCTTTCTCCCAATGAGAAGTTCGTATGGGGTCTTTTGAAGTAGTCGATGTAGGTAGGCCCTATTTGCGGCATGACACGTCATGTTGATTGCTTTGGCCCAAAACTTCTCGGGCGTGCCATAGTTATCAAGCATTGCTCGTGCAAGAGTGATGAGAGTCTTGTTATTCCTTTCAACGACACCATTTTGTTGAGGAGTGTATGTGGCCGAAAACTCATGCTTCACACCTTCACGGTCACACCACTCCCCAATGTTGTAGTTCTTGAATTCGGTGCCGTTGTCACTCCGGACCTTGATGATGGGAAGTTGAAATTCCCTTTGAGCACGGTTAGCGAAGGTCTTGAACACTTCCGGAGTTTCACTCTTGTCACCTAGAAACAAGGTCCAAGCATAGCGAGAGTAGTCATCAACTATAACAAGACAATAGAGATTACCGCCAAGACTTTGATATGTGGATGGTCCGAAGAGGTCCATGTGGAGTAACTCAAGTGGCTTGGAGGTTGAAACCATTGTCTTCATCGGGTGGTGTGAGGCAACTTGCTTCCTGGATTGACAAGCGCTACAAAGCTTGTTCTTCTCAAATGTGACATCCTTCACGCCGGTCACCATCCCAAACTTGAATGACTTCTTGAGCTTGCTCATTCCAATGTGCGCTATGCGTCGATGCCATAGCCAACCCAAACTTTTCTTAGTGAAGAGACAAGTGGTCAAGCTACCATTCTTGTTGGTGAAGTCTACTAGGTAGAGATGTCCATGCCGAAATCCTTTGAAGATTAGTTCTTGGCTTGTTTCACTAGTCACAACAACATCGTTTTTGCTAAAGGTGCACGTTAGTCCAAGATCACATAGTTGTGCAATAGAGAGCAAATTGAAACTAAGTGACTTACAATACATTGGAAATAGATAAATCATTTGAAATTGCAATCTTACCTAAACCAATTACCTTCCCCTTAGAGTTATCACCAAAGGTGACTTGTTCATGATTGCCGGGGTTTTCTATGGTGGTGAACATACCATCATTGACGGTCATATGTTGAGTGCACCCGCTATCGAGTACCCAATGTTTTCCTCCGGCTTTGTAGTTCACCTACACACATGAATTCAATTTTTGACTTTAGGCACCCAAGCCAACTTAGGTCCTTGTATGTGTGATACAAGTGTTTTTGGGAACCAAAGTTGCTTGGGGAGCTTCCCCTTCATGCACTTTATGTCCTTGCCAATGAACCTTGCCTTCACCTTGCCATCTACTTTACTCAAGAGATAATAATAATCATTGAAAGTAGATTTGTAGTTAGTAGGTAATTTTGGAGAAGGACAGCTAGGAAGAGGACACTCCCTTGTATGGTGACCGGTGACCTCACAATGTTGGTAATAGGAACCAACTTTATTGATGAAGCTTGTTCTAAGCTCCGGTGAGGGCACCTTTCCTTTGTTAGGCACCGGGAAGGATCCAAGTCCTCTCTTGTTGAAGGCCTTTGCTTGTTGGAAGAGGATTTCCTTGTGCTTGACTTCTCCTTTAGATAGTCTTGTTACACTAGTGCGAAGACTTTCAATTTCTTCCAACAAGTCCTTCTCCCTAGCATTCTCTTTCAAAGGCAAAGACTTGTGCAAGACATTAGCGGCATGAGAATTAATAGATACCTTATCATTAAGAGTTTCTTTATTTTTAGTTTTTAATTCTTGATCAAGAACTTCATAAGCAAGGTTAAGTACTTGATGCTCTTGGATTAACTCATTGTGCTTTCCCAAGAGTGCTTGGTGGGCTAAGTCAAGCTCATGATGATCTAGCTTGATTTGAGCCTTATCCTCCTCAATTTGCTTGACATGAGATTTGAGCGTGTCATGCTCCTTAAGTATGCTTTCCTACTTGTCAAGCAAATCAAGGTTAGCACTCTCAAGCTTAGCATGAGTTTCTTCAAGGGCCTTGACCTTACTCTTTTCCCTCTTAATGACAGTGTGGTATTCATTTATTAATGAAGTTAAATCATCGGGGGAAAGCTCATCATCGCTAGAGTCATCACATACCTTGGTGTTACCTTTAGCCATGAGGCACATGGGAGGTGGATGTAGAGGTGAGTCATCATTGTTGGCAATGGCAAGGCCGGCCAAACTTTCTTCTTCCGCTTCACTCTCTTCATCACTTGATTCTTCATCGGTGATCCATTCATTTGCCTCACACATGAACACCTTTTGTGGACCTTTCCTCTTCTTTGGGAAGAGTTTTGCCTTCTTGCCCTTGTCATGTTTCTTCTTCCCAAAAGATCTAGGTTTGGGCTTGTCCTCTTCATCATCTTTACTATCTTCAAGCTTGCGATGCTTGCTCTTGTGGTTCTCTCTTCTTTTGTCCGGTTTTGGAAAATCATAGGAGATGTGGCCTTGATCACCACAATTGTAGCAAGTATTGTTATCATCTCTCCTTGGTAGAAAAGCTTTCTTCTTGGGATCAAAGGTGTATCCCTTCTTGGTAATTTTGGAGTTTAAGCAAGAGAACTTTCTCATCATCAAAGCAAGATCATCATCATATTCTTCACTTGATGCTTGCTCTTCTTCACTTGAGCTGGGCTCAACCATTTTCTTTTTCTTGAGACTTGTTTTCTTGGTGGAGGCCTTTAGAGCAATTGTCTTTGAAGATGATTGCTCCATCATCCCAAGTACACTCATCTCATGAGCGTGAATCTCTCCAATAAGTTCCGAAACTTCAATGTGGTCAAGAGATTCTTTTTGAAGCATGGAGTTGATGATGTTGTACTTTGGCATGGGAAGGAGCATAAGAATCTTGCAGTTGATGAGTCCCTTGACAAGAGAAGCAAGTTCAAGAGCATTAATTTCCTCGATAAGCACATTCAAGCAAGAAAACATTTCATTGACATTTTCATGAGGTAGCATTTTGAACTCATCATATTTGGCTTTAAGCATATGATATTTTAGTTCTTTGACGCGAGAAGAACCCTCATGAATTTCAATCAAGCAAGCCCAAATTTCACATGCTTTTTCTTTGCTAGCAATCTTAGCAAACACATCTTGGCTAATGTATTCATAAATGGCATTTCTAGCTTTAGCATCGCACTTGATTTGATCACCAACATAGTTATGCTCACCAAACCCCGCATGGATCGCTTCCCATACCTTGGGAGCAATAGCCTCTAGATAAGCACGCATGCGTGCTTTCCAATAGGCAAAGTTCTTGCCCTCGAAGATAGGAACTGAACCCCCATTCTTGGCCATTTTAGCTCTCTAGCGGTGAAGCTAGAATGACCCAATGAGAAACCTTGCTCTGATACCAATTGTAAGGATCGAATGCCCAAGAGGGGGGGGGGGTGAATTGGGCTTCTTTTCAAAAATTAAAGCAATGAAACTTAATTACTAAAAGCCCAATTCCCTATGCAAACAACCTATGCATTCAAGTGAATAGTAACTTTGCGGTATAAGAAATGCATAAGTGCAAGGGGAGAGGAAGAAAGTGCAAACTCCCGAGGAGACATGAAGACACGGAGATTTATCCCGTGGTTCGGCAAGATCGTCAAGATCTTCCTACTTCCACGTTGTGGCACCCACCAAAGGGTATAGACACTCCCAAGTCACCGAGACCAAGGATCTTCACTATACTTCTCCGTTTCCCAACCTTGGCAAGGTGAATCTCAATCCTTGTACAAGTTGGATCCTCCGGGCTTCCACAATCGTCTTGGCAAGCTCCGGAAGGTTCTCTCCAATACAATCACCAAGGGACACTCCCTTAAAGCTCTCACTATACTAGAGACTCCAATCACCAAGAATGGAATCACACAAGCACTATCACTAGCAAGTTCTAGCCTATCTCTTGGTGTGTAAGTGGTGTAGATGATGTAGAAGTGTTAGCTCAACGTCTTGAATGCTTGAGAATGTGTAGAGTAGCTCTGGTTGTCAAGACTTGTCGAATAGACTGGTTGAAGGGGTATAAATAGCCATCCTCCACGATTTAGCCGTTGGAAAAGTAGGCTGACATCACTGTTCTGCGAACACCGGATGATCCGATGTTCTCCCTTCAGTCATCATCGGTCAAATACAAATTAGCTGATGTCACTATGTCAGATATGACCATTGTTAGACCGATGTTACACTTGCCTTCTCATCGGATGATCCGGTGGCACTTCATCCAGAATTGGTTCAGAATTGATGCTTACTGGAGTGATTGACCGATGTGTTTATAGTTGTACATCGGATGGTCTGGTGGTACACTTGGTCCAAAGAGATTGCTTACTGTACTGATGGACTGATGTAACATGCCCTTCATCATCGGATGATCCGGTGAGTACTTAGTTCTGAGGTCTTCTTCTTCTGCTGAACCAACTCGACCGATGTGTTATTTTATGGAAACATCGATTGATCCGGTGAGTTGATTTTGTTTGCTTCGAGTTGTTCTAAGTGATTCTTTTGGAATTTGCTCGATTGACCTCTTAGGCATTGGTTGGAAATATTCTTCTGATGATTGTCAAGCATTGAGTGCTGTCAATTTTGGTTGAATAATTTTGACATATGAGCTTTTACTTCTAATCTTCATAAACATTGATTGATCTCATAGAATGATTGTTTAGGGGTATCCAATTATATACAATGAGCATTAGATGATATTCATATAGATTTCATTTGATTGTGATGAGTGATATGGGAGACCTTGCATCCACAAATTCATTAGCAAAATCCAATGGTTGTCATTAATCACTGAAACCATACCTCATGGGGCCTAGATGCTTTCAACTAGTTATCAAGCAAGCTTTAAAATGTCACCCTATGAAGCAATGTATGGGAGGAAGTGTAGGACACCTTTGTTCTGGAATGGGACAGGAGAAAATCAAGTGTTTGGACATGACATGCTGCAAAAAGCTGAGAAACAAGTTCAGATTGTTCATTAAAATTTGAGGACTGCTCAATCGAGACAAAAAGGCTATAGGGATAATAGGCGAAGAAACTTAGCTTTTGAAGTAGGAGACTTTGTATATCTCAAAGAGTCACCTATGCGAGGTCACAAGCGGTTTAACGTCAGAGGCAAGCTAGCACCTCAATACATCGGGCCATTCAAGATTTTGGACAAAAGAGGAGAAGTAGCATATAAGTTGGAGATGCCAGCTCATCTTTTAGATGTCCATGATATGTTTCATGTTTCACAGCTCAAGAAGTGCTTGAGGGTACTGGAGGAACAAGTGCCAATGGAAGAATTGGAATTAGAGGCAGATTTGACTTATGCCAAGCAACCGGTCAAAATCTTGGAAACCAAGGAGAGAGTCACAAGGAACAAGGTGATTC
The DNA here is from genome assembly GCA_036927565.1 of Tuctoria greenei. Classification (NCBI taxonomy): domain Eukaryota; kingdom Viridiplantae; phylum Streptophyta; class Magnoliopsida; order Poales; family Poaceae; genus Tuctoria; species Tuctoria greenei. Next base: position 196,943,932 of record JAYESD010000006.1, on the reverse strand, counting down.
GATGGTGTAAAGTGCAATGGAAGCATCATAAAGAATTGGAAGCAACTTGGGAGCTGGAAGATGATCTCAAGAAGGAATTTCCCTATCTATTCTCTTCTGCGTCGAATCTCGAGGGCGAGATTCATTTTAAGGGGGGTAGGTTTGTAACACCCTCATTTTTATGCATCATGCTTTGCATAAGTTCATATACATGTTTAACATTAATTCACATCAAAAGAAATGAGTTTAAAATGAATTTAAAGCAAAACCGCACTCAAAAGTTCTGAGAAATCCGGACTAGTCCGTTTTTGGTGTGGACTAGTCCGATTTTTCTCTGACCTCCCCCAGACATGTCCGTTTTTTGTTGCGAACTAGTCTATTTTTTCTCTCTGTACCATTTTCGGACTTGTACGGTCCATTGCGGACTAGTCTGGTCATCCCAACCTTGAAAATTTTGCTAAGTCCCCGTACTTGTCCGTTTTCCGTCGGACTTGTCCGTTTTGCTCTCTAACTAACATCAGACTTGTCCAATTTTGGCCAGACTTGTCCGTTTCGTCTCTATTCAATATTAGACTAGTCCAGTCTATTGCGTACTTGTCCGGTATGCCCGACTCCTATTCAATCTTTTCCTCCATGACTTGTTGTTGGGTTTTTAAGTAGGCCCAAGAATGTCGTGCCTAACCTCCTTGGAGCCTATGTGGGACCCCGAACCGACCTCTACCCATCTTAGACTCGGAATCCATCAAACCCTACACTTCCACCCCTATATAAATAACCCCACACCCTATCTTCACCTCTCTTTGCCACTTTTGAATCACACCCAAACCCTAGCTCATGGATAGCCGTCGCTAAGGAGAGAGAAGGAGATCCAGAGCAAGAAGAAGAAGAGGAGGAAACAAAAGAAGATCAAGAGGCCAAGATCTCCATCAACGTTGCATTCTTCATCAACAATTCACCATCAACTTTTCTTCATCAACACTAGATCATCAAGATCCATGTGTTGCCTCCAAAAGTCTTGATTCATTTGAGTTTTAAAGTATACCTTCTACTTCCTCTTTGTCACATGAATTCAACCTTGTTTCTCCAAATTCACATCGATCTAGAAAACCCTGACTCGTTGGTTCTGTGAAGGGCGGACTAGTCTGCTCCCAAGCGGACTAGTCTGGTCTTGCTGTTTGTTTTCTGCTGAATTAATTCTAAATTGATTTGAATTAATTCCACACCTGTCCAAACTTGTTAAAAACTATTAGAACTAGATAGTAAACATTATTAACAACTCATTAACAAGTCTTACCTCACAATTGCATTAATCATGCATATCATGGCATGTTGAGTAATATATGAGCATTTATTAATTGTAATGTTTGTTTTGTATGTCTTTTGCGTGGTTTAGACGGATTTGCGCAAGAGGGTGATGCGTAGGACCTCCAGCACCAGGAATTTAAAGACTTTGACCCAAACCAAGCCCAAGAGCAAGGCAAGTGCCCTTGAACATATAGATCCTATTTTTACAATAAATGTTTTATTTTCAAAGCTGAATGCTTTTGTCAATTTGATGGGAATTCCTACGATAGGAAGTTTACTAGCTTTATTTAACCGCCCTTGTCACCTGGAATACATGGTAGAGAGTCGGGAAGGGCTTTTTACTTTTTCTTCGCTTAATTAATTGGGATGGGAAAACAACTATACCATTTAATTATGTATTAATGAGATTATGGTTAATATGATATGGTAATGGGTGATCTAAGCAATCCTGGTATGTGGATGGGTTGGAAGACATGGTGGTTACTTGCTCTATATCTAAGGACCGGTTCATACGAGAATATGCCAGGACAATAGTGCCACCACGAGGCCAAGTATGGGTGTGGCATAGCTAATTAATTAGGGTATTTGTCGGTACCCTGCAGACCGGGTACCCTCGCGCACAAGAGAAAACCGCTAAGGACTCCGCCTCTGCCTAAGAGGCCGAATCCGAGGCTGCCACGTTGAGGAGGGAAGGACCAGATCCTACCTCCCCGTCGGGGGAGGCTCCCAAGCTGCCACATGGCCGGCAGGACCGGACCCACGCCTCCCCGCTGAGGCGGGCTCTGGAGCCGCCACGTGGCCAATCGGGGCCTCAGGGCCAAGCCCGCGCCTCCCCACTGAGGCGGGCTCCGGAGCCGCCACATGGCCAGTCGAGACCTCAGGGCCAAGCCCATGCCCTCGTAGGGAAAGGCACCGGAGCTACCACGTGGCCGGCAGGGCTGAGCCCCCACCCCTCCATAGGGGTGGGCTCCGAATGCACCATGTGGCCTATTCCGTCAAGTGCTTTACTTCCCGTGGAGGCAGGCTCCAACGCAACCACGTGGCGGGCGGCCAACTAAGTGCGGTAGGAAGCCGCAGTAAAGGAACGTGTGCGCTGCTTAGATAGGCATTAAGTACGCGCGCCTTTTCCAGGCAAGCTGAGCTGCGCTTGCAAAAGTCAAGGCTCCAGTGTCCTGTCTTGTTTGAGTAGCCGGTGCAGACCCGCGCCGCAAGATGGACGAATGGGCCGCAAGGACAAGACGGACGAGACGTGCACGGCCATCATCACCACTATGTGTAGCCCTGGCGCATGACGCGGCGGGACGGCGCATTGACATCCCTGACAAAGGGAAGTAGATAGCAATTAATCCTAGATCTTGTATAGGATTTGGCTCTCCCCAGGACCACCTGTCGGGTACTGGGACCCACCTTATGACTGCAGAGTCCTTGAACTATAAAAGGTCTCTGCAGATGACCTTCATGGGGGACCAAAAAATTAAACCAAGGCTCATACACGCTCAAGCAAGGCAATACACAAACACTCCCGTGGACGTAGGGTATTACGCTCCGGCGGCCCGAACCACGTAAATCCCCTGTGTTCACCACCCTGCTGTGTTCGATCTCCTGGACTAGCCCTTGTGAATCCAAAGAACCTCCGCGGGCTGCTCTCTAAGCAGGTCCGGGGGAAGTGTCGTTTAAAACCTTCGACATTTGGCGCGCCAGGTAGGGGGCTTTTTCCCCGTCAAGATCCCCACCAGCAGCAATGGTGAACGACCAATCCAACGTCGGTTCATCCAGGGCGCAGTCGCGGCGACAGACAGTGGCGGAGGATCAGGCGTCATCCCGCTCTAGGGCAGGCTACCGCTCTAGGGCAGGAAGGTCAGGAACTTCGCGTCGCCCTGCAGTCACTTCGCCGGCTGCGGGCCGACACGCCACTCCACGGCATACTCCGGCCGTGACAGCAATCACGGCGCCACCGGCTGCAAGCTCAGAGAGTGCGCTCGTGGCAGTGCGCGCGCTACTCCACAACCCTCCTGCTGGGGATGCTCCTCAGGGAGCAGCTCAGCAGTGGATCAACGACGTCGACCACCTCGTCACCACCTCACTCAACGCGCCTCCGCCGAGGGAGACACATGTCCAGCCGATGCATGTGTCATTGTCGCGAACGCCGACAATCGACCGGTGGACGGCAGACTCGCGCTCGACCAGGATCTCAACAACAGATCTGAGAACTGGGCTGCAGCGCCGCAGGGCCGGAGAGGACTGCCGAGTCACCATCGAGCGCCAGAGGGAGCGTCAACGCAACCTCGAGGCAGATTATAGCATGCCGGGCCCCGTGCTCCCGACTCATGTCGTGCCTCCACCACACCAGACGTACGTCATACCTCCGCTGCACCAGGCGTATGTCACGCCTCCTGCACAGGCGTATGCAACACCAGCCCAGCACCAGGTGTACGCAGGCCCGCCTGCTCACCCGGGGTATGCGCTGCCGCCGCCGGCACCAGTCAGCCCCAGCCAAGGGTGTGCAGCGCTAGCGCCTCACCTCCATTTCGTGGTCTGGCCACGAAAGTTCCGGCCGCACATGCCGGAGAAGTACGACGGGAGCGTCAACCCGAGCGAGTTCCTGCAGATCTACACCACTGTGATACTAGCTGCAGGAGGCGACGAGGCCATTATGGCTAACTACTTCCCCGTCGTCCTGACCGGCCCAGCTCGGTCATGGCTCATGAACCTGCCCCAGGGGTCCATAACCTCTTGGGATGAGTTGTGCCGACAGTTCGTGGCTAACTTCGGCAGTTCCTACAAGTGCCCCAGCACCGAGCTTGACCTGCACGCCGTTAGGCAGCGCGCTGGAGAGTCGCTGCGATCGTTCATCCAGAGGTTCTCCCAGGTACAGAACACCATCCCTTATGTTGCTAGCGCATCGGTTATTGTTGCGTTCAGGCAAGGTGTGAAGGACAAGAAGATGCTCGAGAAGCTAGCCACGCACAAGGTGCGTGATGTCTCCGAGCTGTTCCCTAGCGGACAGATGTGCTAGGGCAGCTGAGGGGCACAACTGGCACTCCCAGCCATCCTCAGAAGCAAGGGAAGCCACCCCGACTGAGGAAGGAGCCTCTACGAGGAGCAGCGGCAAGAAGAAGAAGAAGGGCAGTGGCAAGAACAGGCCAAAGCCTAGAGCCCAGGCGATGGCGGCTGCGGCACCCGGCAGAGCCCGGGCGTCGCATCGAGACAAGCGCCCTAGGCAGTCGCCTGAGCCCGAGGAGCCCGACTTCAAGTGCCCGGTGCACCGTACAAATAGCCATAGTGCTAGCGAGTGCCGGGAAGTTAAGAGGTTTGCGGAACGTTTCCGCCAACAGAAACAGAGGCAGCAGCGCCAGGAGGGCGCACCACCCCGCTAGAGGGAGGGCAAGCAGAAGGCTGATCCTGAGAAGGAGGATGAAAGCAAGATGGGGTTCCAGGAACCCCAGCGGGCGGTCAAGGCCGTCTTCGAGGGTGGCGACTCCGACTCCAGCAATGACAAGGAGCGCCGCAAGACCCTCCATGTCATCTACGGAGGAGCCACAGACCCCACGTCCCGAAACGCGGTGAAAACCCTGCGACGGGCAGTGGCTGTAGTGGCCCCTGCCCCAAGTCCGGCTCCCCACCACAAGTGGATGAGCACGGCGATCATCTTTGACGCTTCTGACTGCCCGAAGAATATGGCAGGGGCAGGAGTGCTCCCACTGCTGGTGTCCCCAACCATCGCTAACGTGAAGGTCTTTCACGTGTTGATAGATGGAGGGGCGGGACTCAACCTCATCTCCACGGCGGCTTTCCGAAAGCTGCAGCTGCCGATGTCCCAGCTCACACCCTCGAGCCCGTTCTCGGGTGTCAGACCTGGGCAAATCCTCCCTTATGGTAACATACACCTCCCGGTGACCTTCGGGACCCCGGAGAATTACCGTACGGAGAGCGTCTTATTCGACGTGGCAGTCGTCGATCTCCCCTTCAACACAATCATCGGGAGGCCAGCCCTCTACAGGTTCATGGCTGTAGCCCACTACGGCTACCTCGTCCTGAAGATGCCGACGCCTTCCGGTGTCCTCAGGATCAGAGGGGACCGCTCAGCTGCAGTGTCAGCCTTGGAGCAGCTCCAAGCACTTGCAGCGGGGAGGGCTCCGGTCCCAGGAGGCTCGAAGGAGAGTCGGCCAGAGCAAGGCCCAGCGCAACGAGCCTCCACTAATGTACCCCGAGTGCAACCTGCCAACGATGACGACGTCCCCGTGAAGGTCGTCAGGATTGGCTCCGAGGCTGTCCAGACAACCCGTATCGCGGGGAACTTGGATATCAAATAGGAATGCGCGCTCATCACCTTCCTCCGGGACAATGTCGATGTGTTTGCATGGCAACCATCACAAATGCCCAGGATCCCCAGGGAGGTGATTGAGCACCATCTGAAGATCTACCCCGACGCCCGACCGGTACAGCAAAAGCCCAGGAAACAGTCCATCGAGCGGTAGAACTTCATCCGTGAAGAAATTAAGAAGCTGCTCGATGCTGGTTTCATTCGGGAGGTTCACCACCCACGGTGGTTGGCCAACCCTGTTGTCGTTCCCAAGGCTGGCGGGAAGCTCCGGATGTGCATCGACTACACCAACCTCAATAAGGCATGTCCAAAGGATCCATTCCCTCTCCTTAGGATAGATCAAATAGTAGACTCAACATCAGGCTGTGATCTTTTGTGTTTCCTAGATGCGTATTCCGGTTTTCACCAAATACCTATGTCTAGGGAAGATGAGGAACACACTGCTTTCATAACGGTAGACGGCTTGTATTGTTATGTCTCCATGCCTTATGGTCTCAAAAATGCTCTCCCCACCTTTGTACGTGCAATGCATAAGACATTCGGGGACCTCATTAGAGATCTGGTAGAGGTGTATGTCGACGACATCGTGGTAAAAATCAGGGACAACACATCCCTATTAGACAACCTAGCCCGAGTCTTCAGCAAGCTGCGCACGACACGCACGATGCTAAACCCCGACAAGTGTGTCTTTGGGGTCTCTGCAGGGAAGCTCCTTGGTTTCTTGGTATCGCACCGAGGGATCAAAGCTAACCCAGAGAAGATCAAGGCAATAGAGCTGATGCGGCCGCCAGCCCGCATCAAGGACATGCAGAAGCTTGCAGGATGTTTGGCAGCCCTCAGTCGGTTCATCTCAAGACTGGCCGAGCGAGCCCTGCCCTTCTTCAAGATTCTGCGGAAGTCAGGCCCCTTTGAGTGGACTAAGGAAGCTAAAGCGGCCTTCCAGGAGCTCAAGAAACACCTGACGATGCTACCCATTATGGTGGCGCCAGAACCCGGCGAACCGCTCCTGTTGTACATCACCGCAACAACGGAAGTGGTCAGCATGGTCTTGGTTGCAGAGCGGCCGGATCTACTGCCGCAACAAGCACCAGGAGGAGCCCCAGGGGGGAGGCCGAGCCTCAAGGCCCGAACCCAGAAGAGACCCCCCCCCCCCCCCCACTGTAAGTTCCAGTGACCAAGTGCCTTACGGGTCCCAGCCCCCAGAGGCCCAGCTAGACCCTGGGAGCCACATTCCCCAAGATGCAGACGCATTGCATGGATCCCCGGACCCCCCAGGGAGGGTTCGGACCTCCCAACGGCCAATCTACTACGTCAGTGAGGTCCTCCATGAAGCAAAAACAAGATACTTGGAGGTACACAAACTGCTGTATGCAGTGCTCATAGCGTCGAGGAAGCTCCGGCATTACTTCCAGGCTCACCGGGTTTCAGTGGTCACCTCCTTCCCACTGAAAACCGTACTCCATAGCCCCAATTCGACTGCCAACATTGCCAAGTGGGCAGCGGAGCTGGCTGAGTTCGAGTTGGAGTTCTTACCTCGACATGCAGTCAAAAGCCAAGCACTGGCGGACTTCTTGGCTGAATGGACCCCATCACCAAGCAACCCGGGGGGCCCAGACAACGGCAAAACGATGCCCAAGGCTCCAGTTTTCATCGAGACCCCCTGGACGCTCTACTTCGACGGCTCCTCGCGAAAGCAGTGGGTCGGCACCGGGGTCCTACTCCTCACCCCGACTGGGGAGCAGTTCAAGTACATGGTGCGCCTCGACTTCAAGGCGACAAACTACACGACATAGTATGAAGCCCTAATCCTTGGGCTGAAGACTGCCCTGACCCTCAATGTCTGACAGCTTCTGGCTAAAGGTGATTCTCAACTGATCATCAAGCAAGCAAAAGGAGAGTGCAGCTGCAATGACCCTCAATTAGCACCATATCTGCTGCACGTCCGGAAGTTGGAGAAGGACTTTCAAGTCTTGGACTTGTGCCATGTACCCCGAGCCGACAACTCAGTCGCAGATGACCTGTCAACGAAGGCCTCCACAGGGGCCCCAGTGCCCCAAGGAGTCTTTGCAAGGACGTTACCGCGACCAACTACCGGGCAGCCAAACCGGGCAAAGGGGGCGAGCCCAGCACCTCGAAGCTGGCAGTCCCGACGACCCTGCTACCATGGAGTCCGCCAAGGATCGTATGCGCCACCAGGGGCTCCGAGCTATCGGGCGCCCAAGATCCAGAGGCTCAAGCAAGTCCCGATGCATGGATCTTGGAGGTCCGGGACTACTTGAAAGACAATATCCTTCCCGAAGAACATGCCCTGGCAGAAAGGATTGTTCGCATGGCTAAAAGGTACACGCTGGTGGAAGGGGATCTCTACCGGCGTGGCGCCAACGACATCCTACAGCGATGCATTACCCGGGAGGAGGGCTGCGACTTGCTCGCAGAGATCCATGGAGGCGAGTGCGGGAACCACGCGACCTCCCGCACGCTAGTCGGTAAAGCCTTTCGGCATGGCTTTTACTGGCCGACAGCACTCCAGGATGTCACCGAGATGGTAAAGAGATGCAAGGCATGCCAGTTCCATGCCAAGCAGATCCACACACCAGCTCAGGCGCTGCAGATGATCCCTCCCTCATGGCCATTCGCTGTATTGTGGTTGGACATCCTGGGACCCTTTCCTAGAGCCGTCGGAGGATTCCGGCATCTCTACATCATCGTAGATAAGTTCACCAAGTGGCCGGAAGCCGCCCCAGTTGTCACCATCAACAAGCAGTCAGCAGTAAAGTTCATCAAGTCGATCGTCTGCTGGTTCGGGGTCCCGAACAGAATCATCACTGATAACGGGACCCAGTTCACAAGTGCAGCGTTCCAGGAATACTGCGAGGACCTGGGGATCCAAGTCTGCTATGCATCTGTTGCTCATCCGGAGAGCAATGGGCAGGTCGAGAGAGCCAATGCAGAGATCCTCAAGGGCCTCAAGACTCACACATTCTCACACCTTGAGAAGCATGGTGCAAATTGGGTGGATGAGCTTCTGTGTGCACTGTGGGCTAGCCGGACATCAACCAGTTGGGCCACGGGGGAAACGCCTTTCTTCTTGGTGTACGGGGCAGAGGCCGTCCTCCCCCTAGAAATTACCATGGGCTCCCCCTGTGCCTAGAGGTACGAAGAAGCCGCGCAGGACCAGCTCCGGCGTGAAGACCTGGACCTCGTCAATGAGGGACGAGTGCGAGCGGCTCTCCGAAATGCACGGTACAAGCAGGCGCTCCGGCGCTACCATCAGAGGACCGTGCGGAGTAGGGATCTAAAGGTAGACGACCTGCTGTTGCGCCGCATACTCTCCCGGGAAGGGTCTAACAAACTCTCCCCCAGCTGGGAGGGTCCCTTCCGGGTAACAGAGGTCTGCCGCCCAGGATACGTCTGCCTGGCTACGGAGGATGGACAGCGATTACCCAACCCATGGAACATCGAGCACCTCCATAAGTTCAACCCCTAGGCCAGGGTTGGGGCAATGCTATTTCATTGTAAAAGTTACATATTGTCTCAAGACAGCACTTAGGATAAGGGGATGGGGCTCCGAGTGCACATTCCGCTTAGCCTGGTCCAGAACCCTAAGTTGGTGCACTCAACTCCATCTAACACCCAGACCGGGTTATTCCCCTTGTAAAGTATGCTCCGACTTATGAGAAACTACAATGAAAGAATGTTGCCCTGCCTGGTATAGGGTTTGTCAATTCAAAAATTATCTTTAATTTTTACGATGTTGCTGTAAGCCCGCCATAGCTCCTGATCTATCATGAGCGCTATTGCTTTTCCCCTGCTTTAGCAATAATGGGAGCCTTGCTGAGTGGACTGCAGGTGGGGTTGCTTGAGGTACCTACAATGCGCCTGGGGCCTTGGATGTTCCAATGCTTGGGGGCCTGTGTCTCCAGATGGTCTCCCCCGGAAAAGACTTACGCCGAGCGGGAGGTCCAGGGCCACAGCCTACTTAGCCTGGTCCCGTACCCTAAGCCTGTGCACTCTGCCTCCCCAGCGGTACAGCCGAGTATTGGGGGCCAGATGGACCACCCTTGGATAGTATGGACGACGAGTCCAAGGTGCAGGAGCACTGAATTACTCAAGCCCCACGAGTCAGCCCAGGATCGTAAGTCAAGCGACACTACAAAAAGAGCAGGGGTAAAGTGACCAGGAGACAGAATTACTTCTCCTTTTTGATCTATGTACAGGTCTTTGAGGAAGTTATTCCAGCAACCACCATCAGAGTACCTGCGAAGACAGCGGGCACCGCCGGACTGGAGCTCCGGTGGCACCCCCAGGGGGCCCGCTGTCGACCTCTCACTGAAGATGGCGGGCACCGCCAGACTGGAGCTCTGGCGGCACCCCCAGGGGGCCCGTTGTCGACCTCTCGCTGAAGATGGCGGGCACCGCCGGACTGGAGCTCCGACGGCACCCCCAAGGGGCCCGCTGTCGACGTGCCTGCATACTTTTCTACGGCAATGCAACCTACGCATCCTAGGCTCCCCCTGCACCCGTCCGCCCTAAGTCCTAAGTGTATGACAGGTGTGCCAACAACAACTGGCCACGCCTGTCAGGGGGCCATACTTTGGGGGACGGCAGGTCCTGGAAGTTAAGGAACAACAAGCAGCTGGAAGACATTGCTGGAAATAAAAGCAAGCTGAGTATAAAAGGGCACCACAGACAGATTTTTTATCACACAAATAAAGAGTTTGTCACCACAGCCAGCCACAAGACAAAAACAGGAAGATAAAAACTTAAACAGACGCCCGGGGAGCCCTCAGCCGCTTCGCTGGAACCTTGAGGCGATGAGTGCCACCGCATCCGAAACTGCAGACTTGGCGGCCTCTTCCCTCTTGGCAATGGGCCCCTCGAGGACCGGCTGTAGGGAGACGTCGGGGTACCAACTCCGGTAGCAGGACACGATGTGCGTCGCCACGTCCTTCACCAGCATCCGTCCCTCGGCCTCCAGCTGGTTGTCGAGGATGGCCCCAAGCGAGCGCATCCTCGAGCTGGTGGAGTCAAGCGCCGGGAACACCTGACTCACCTCCTGTGCCGGCTCCCCCACGCGTGTCGGGCTGAAGCCGAGCGGCACCAGTGCCGAGTCGGCACCGCCAAGGAACTCCCAGACCTTCTGGGCCTCAGCGGAGCACGCTGCCCGGAGCTCCGCCACCTCCTGCTGGGCCGCCGCCAGTGCCCGGGGGCCATTGTCCAGGAACCGCTTCTCCTTGGCCGCCAGGGCCCTCTCGTGCTCGCCGACCCCCGCCTCGCGGCGGTTCAAGTCACCCTCCTTAAGGGTGATGTTGAACTCGTGGTCCAGGAGGGCCAGGCGCCCAACGGACTGGGCCTGCTGCGCCTCAGCCATGACGGCTTCCCGGCGGTCCAACTCGGCGGCACAGACTCTTGCCCCTTCCTGCTGGAGGATGAGCCCGTGGCAGGTCGCCTCCACTTCGGCCTGCTTCGCCGCCAGCTCCTGCTCCTGTTCGGCTAGAGCAGCCTCTCGGAGAGACAGCAGGTGCTGAAGGTCCTCGCAGGCCTGGAAGCGGGAGCTGGCCTCAGCGTGGATGGCCTCGGCGTCTGCCTTCACCTTCTGGGTGACGGCGTCCAGCTGGGCGATGAGGTCGCGCTCCTGCTCGAGGATCTTCATCTCCTCCCGAACGACCGCCTCCCGCTGGGCCGCTCAGCTCTTCGCCAGCCGAGTCCGGGCCTCCATGGTCCTCGCCCACTCCCAGAGCCGGTCGTCCTCATCCTCGAGCCGCCCTTTCTCCCGGGCAAGGGCCGCCTGGGCCTGCCGGAAGCCGGAGTAGGCCACAACCATAGCTTCGGACAGGGGGAGAGGCTCCACCGTAGCAGCGGGCCCCTGCCTCCCCACTTCCTCAATATCGTCCTCCATTTGGAGGACCACTGGGGAGGAGGGGACCAGGGCCCCCTCCCGGATGGCAGCACCCGGGGCGGTGGCGCCAACCGACGTAGCAGTGTCGGAAGGCGCGGCAGCATCGGCCGACACGGAGTAGCCGGTGGAAGCGGAGTCGTTGCCGGGCGCGGCGGCGGTCGTCGGCGCGCGCGGCTGGGCTCCGGCAGCCGCTGCAGGGGTCTCGGGCACGAAGGCCCGAGGTACCCCGGCTGCAGCAGCCTGGTGCACCGGAGAAGGGCCCGAGGCAGCAGACGATCCCCGCGAGCCGGCTCGAGCGGCAGACCCCCCCAGCAGAAGTGCCCTCGGGTGGTGGAGTAGCTGTGGTGGCACTGAAATCAAGCAAACTCAGACCATAAGAGATTGACAGGGTAGGCGCACAGCAAAGAACACCCAAGGTAAAATCTGAGCAGGCTTACCGGGGGACGCTGAAGTTCCACCGCTTCCCAAAAGGGTTGGGGGGGGGGGCTCGGACCCCCCGAACCCACGGTGGGGGCCCCTGAGTGTGCTGGGGGCCCCTGTGGTGGTGGTGTCGGCGGCACCCTCGAGGTCTGGCGCCCCTCCGAACGGAGAGGGAACGCTGGGGTCCCATCGGCGTTGAGGAGCCTCCCCCTCTTGCGCGTGGAGGACTCGGGCGGCAAAGTGGCGCCATCGGCGCCCCCTGCCAACGAGCGCGGCAGGGCTCCGGAATCCTGACGAGGGGCAGAAGGGGCCGGCAGTGGTGACCGGGCGCGCTTCTTGGGGGACGGGTCTGGCACCGGAACCGGCACCTTCCCCTTCCCCTTGTCGGCGGGGGCGACGACGCCACCCCATGGATGGTGCTGGGGGCAGCTCGAGGAGTCGTCACTTGAAGAACCAACATCGCTTAAGGGAGCCTCGCCTCCCTCAGCGTCATCGGCAATGTTGACCCCCCGGAACGGGTCTCCGATCTGGCGCCGCGCTAGCCCGGACTCGTCAAGGGTCGGCATCGTCTTCAGCAGCTGCCTCCTCAACTCGGAGTCCGAGCACAAGGGGCGGCAGGCCGACGGAAGAGCCAAAGCCTCGGCGGAGATGTCGTCGGGGCAGACCCAGGTCAACATGTCTAGCAGCTGCTGCTCGCCCAGGTCGGAGCCGGGGCCGGTCTCGAGCCGGGTGCAGTCTGACAGGCCGGTGAACATCGACGCCGGACGGGCGCGGTGCTGAAGCGGAGCTATGCGGCGGGACATGAAGTCCCTCAGCACCATGGCAGACGACAGCCCGTGGTCTGCCAACATCTGGATCCTCTCCAGCACCGGGTTGAACACCTCCTCCAGCTCTGGGCGCTCCTCCCAGAATGATCGCTCGGAGTAGGGGATCTCGGTGGGGAGGCACATCCGGTCGTGGGCCTCAACCTTGGCGATCATCCAATCTTCACGCCACAGCTGCCACCTCGCGGAGTTGAAGGAAGCAATGTACCTCGTGGGGACCTTTGTCCGGCGCTGGAAATAGTAGGCGCCGAGGTGCTCCTTCAAACTCCTGTTGGTGGCCCTCAGTACAAAAAACTATCGGAAGAGCTTCACCGACGGCATCACCCCCACGAACATCTCGTAGAGGTGAGCGAAGACCGCCAGCATGGCGATCGAGTTCGGCACGAGGTGGTGGAGTTGGAGGTCGAAGCTCCAGGAGCATGACCAGGAAGGCGAATGCTGGTGGGACGAAGCCAGCCAGCATGTACGACGAGAAGAGGACCATCTCCCCGGCGGAGAGGCTCAGCGGGAGCCTCCCGGGACGGAGCCACGACTCCCGCTCAGGAGTATGCCAGCCAAGAAGCCAGTGCATGGGGGCCAGGTCAGCGGACCTGGACAGCCTGGACTTGGGCAAGATGCTCGCCATGAGGGTTGAGGGAGGAAGTTCTGGACGGGGAGACTGGGAACTAGAGCGCAAGAACTGGGCTTGAGGCAAAAGCACGAGTGCAGGGATGCAGAGGCGGGAGAAAGGACCCTCAGGGAGAAAGTTCACTTTTTATGCACCCCTGCAGGCCAACAGGTGCAAAAGTTTTGATCGCCGCAGCCTCAGTAGAAGAGTAATGAACCCGTACGGACAATGACATGAGGGCCCGGGTCACTCCTCAAAGAAGGCGAGTCGGGCAGCTAGCTATGCGGGAGGTAACTCGGCGGTTTTCGAAAGGGCAAAAGCAGCGGAAGTGCAGGAGCCACCTTGGGAACCACCGCAGTTAAAGCACGAGTGAAGGCAGGAGTCACGTCGCAAGGTGCCTGTTCAGTGCCTTCACTTACCGAAAGGAGTCACGTCGCCTCAACGCCAGGGGCGTGTCGCCTGGGGAACTGCCTTGAAGTGGAATCAGAAGAGTTGCGCGGGAACAAAAGGGAGAAGACCCCACCTGCGGTATCGACGACTCTTTCGAGGTGGGCTCGGGGGCCACTGTCGGTACCCTGTAGACCGGGTACCCCCGCGCACAGGAGAAAACCGCTAAAGACTCCGCCTCTGCCTAAGAGGCCGAATCCGAGGCTGCCACGTTGAGGAGGGAAGGACCAGATCCTACCTCCACGTCGGGGGGAGGCTCCCAAGCTGCCATGTGGCCAGCAGGACCGGACCCACGCCTCCCCACTGAGGCGGGCTCCGGAGCCGCCACGTGGCCAATCGGGGCCTCAGGGCCAAGCCCGCGCCTCCCCGCTAAGGCGGGCTCCGGAGCCGCCATGTGGCCAGTCGAAACCTCAGGGCCAAGCCCACGCCCTCGCAGGGAAAGCCACTGGAGCTACCACGTGGCCGGCAGGGCTGAGCCCCCACCCCTCCATAGGGGTGGGCTCCGAATGCACCACGTGGCCTGTTCTGTCAAGTGATTTACTTCCCGCGGAGGCAGGCTCCGGCGCAACCACGTGGCGGGCGGCCAACTCAGTGTGGTAGAAGGCCAGAACGCGTGCGTGCTTAGACAGACATTAAGTACGCGCGCCTTCCCCAGGCAAGCTGAGCTGCGCTTGCGAAAGTCAAGGCTCCAGTGTCCTGTCTTGTCCAAGTAGCCGGTACAGACCCACGCCGCAAGACAGACGAATGGGCTCCAAGGGCAAGACGGACGAGACGTGCACGGCCATCATCACCAACTATGTGTAGCCCTGGCGCACAACGCGGCGGGACGGCGCATTGACATCCCTGACAAAGGGAAGTATATAGCAATTAATCATAGATCTTGTATAGGATTTGGCTCTCCCCAGGACCACCTGTCGGGTACTGGGACCCACCTTGTGACTGCAGAGTCCTTGAACTATAAAAGGACTCTGCAGACGACCTTCACGGGGGGACGAAAAATTAGACCAAGGCTCATACACGCTCAAGCAAGGCAATACACAAACACTCCTGTGGACGTAGGGTATTACGCTCCGGCGGCCCGAACCACGTAAATCCCCTGTGTTCACCACCCTGCTGTGTTCGATCTCCTGGGACTAGCCCTCGTGAATCCAAAGAACCTCCGCGGGCTGCTCTCTAAGCAGGTCCAGGGGAAGTGTCGTTTACAGCCTTCGACGGTATTGCTAATATTGCGCGAAACATTTTGGCGCATAGGGGAAGGGGAGTCGGATTGAGTTTGGATTTGTGACGGGACTCCCTGGGATCCGAATGGCACAAGAGGGGGCTCTTGGTTGAAGATGTGCTCAGTTGGAGGCATCGCCACCGGTGAAACCTCAGTGGGTCCGTACATGCTAGTATTCCCTTTGTAAAAGGCTATTTTGTGATCTCTTGGCCATACACCAAAGGAAGTGTAATTGGCATAAGGGAGGTTTCCTTTAGTCACCAACAGGTGATGAAATCACAAACTTGTGGATAAAGTGGTACAACCTCTCAGAGTGTTAAAAACTATCATGATAGTAGTGCTCTCGGTTAAGAGCACCTGGATGACCTAGATGATTAGAGGGGTTTTGGATTGGGATGATTTAGTATTATGGTTTATGGCAATGGATATTGTTAATGGTAATGAGAAATCTGGTATATGGAAGATTGTAATGAAATATGGACTGGTATTATGATAACTACATGGTTTATGCTGGGTTTACTTCACATACGTACAATATGATGCTTTTCAAATGTTTTAATGTACTTTTCAACATTTAGCCTTTATTATATTCGTCATTTGTATCAGCTACATGTCATACTTTCCCAAACTTGCTGAGTATAACATGTACTCACTCTTGCAATTCCTCCATCAACAGTTGCAGGTCAGGATTGGTAGTATCACAACATTAATGAGGAGTTCTAGGTTGTGTGTTGCCGTCAGCTTTGCCTGTGGTGTTGATTGGAGCTGCGCTATCCCTTATGATTAAATTGCTCAGTTTGCGTAGTTTTAGATTTAGTCTATTTCTGCTGCATTAGTTCAAACTTGTCATTAATGTCTCACTAGAGCTGTAATCGAGGATATTCTGAATTCTGTAATACAAGTACTTATTTAATAATTTGAGTTGTGATAATTATCTGTTTATCATTTGTGAATCACTTGTCTATGTGTGTTAAACATCCTGGGCACACATATACTGCACTTAGTTCATTTTCGGAACCGGGTGTCACACCTCCTCAGCGCCAGGAGCGGCGCTGAAGGGACCACCCCCACCACCGAAGAAGGCAGCCTCCTCTTCTGAGAGCTCTGGAAAGGGAGTGATGTCTTCATACTCAGGGGCCTATGGGGACATAGGAATTTCCGCCTTTTCGCAAAGCCTGCGAAGGTACTTGTCGTGCTTCTTTGTGGTCTTGTGAGCCCTCACTTTTGCTTTCCGACACGAGGTGAATATTGACTTAAGAAACATCAATGTAGCACTTGCAAGGTTGCCTGAGGAGGAGGAGACAAGAGTCGGAGGAGGAGAAGAAGGCACAAAAGAGGTACCTCTCCTTGATGCTTCGCTAATCTTTGGCACGGGAGGAGGAATCTGAGGGTGGAGAGATCTATGCTTGACATCCTTTACAAACTCCAAACCTGAGACCTTCTCAAGTAAGCACATGATGAGAGGAGCATATCCACATGAGCGGTTTGGAGTGTGGGATATGTTGAATATGTAATTGTATATGTACTAAAAGACATTGAACTTCTCATCTTCAACTATCAACTTCATTAGGTGCCTTAGATTTCCTTGGATCATGTCTACATCCCCATCCTTAGGTGCTAGTGTTTTTCTCAATATCCGATTGAACACACTAAAGAAGGGACGAAGAATCTTGGTTGTTGAGGGATTGTAGAAGCCAACCTCGTACATGAATTCCATCTCCCCCAAATCTAGAGCCTTGAGGTTGTGAATAATCAACTCATGGTTTAAGAACTCCTCAAGTCCATGGATCCTAGCAAACTCATCATAGAGCATGGAGTACTGAATTCTGTTGGTCAACCAAGCGATCTTCCTATCTCCAAAGGTGGAGAAGTGGCATGTGGTGTAGAATTGAGCCACCACTTCCGTGTTCCAGTTGTACCTGAATTCAAGCAACTCTCTAAGTCCATGGTGCTAAATAGCTTGGATTACTGCACTGAAAGGTTTGTGATCTTATTTTCCATATAGGCCCAATCTACCCATTGAGCATCCGTCACTAGAGTCTTCTTGGATAGGTAGACCAGGTGATAGTAATGGAAGAGAAAGTCACACAAAAAAATGAGGATATGTTGTTGCTTTCTCATACTTGTAGGGATCCTTCAACCTTAGCCTTTTAGATTTCTCAGACCCTTGCCCTTCGAAAACATTGCTTCCTAGCTCCGGTTGCCGGTTGGGATCGTGCACAGGAGAAGTCATGACCAAAGGACCAATGGGGCTTTGTGGAGGACCACGAGGCTCCGCGGGTTGGTAATGAATGACCAAGCCTTTCCCTGCAAGGGATTTCTTCCTAGGAGGAGCCTTTTTCAGGGGCATCTTCTTTGCGGGCTCCTTTCCCTTGCTCTTACTATGGTTGCTGTCACCCATGGGTGCTTTGCCCTTATCGGCCGCTTGGGCCTTTTGCTTCTCACCCATGGTGACAATCCTTTTCCTTCTGCTTTGTAACACCCTCATTTTCATGCATAATGCATTGCATACATCCTCATACATGTTTAACATTAAGCCATGTAAAAAGGAACAAGATTAAAATAAATTTAGGCTTAATCTGGAAGATTCAGTTTGTCAGAGTGCAGACTTGTCTGGTCTGAACCCTGGACTAGTCCGGTATTACCTTTAGAAGTGCCGACTAGTTCTTTATCACCACAGACTAGTCCTATTAGCCTTATTGGACCAGAACGGACTAGTCCTTTATGACACTGGACTAGTCTGGTCAGCCTTTCTGTAACATTTCAAACTTGTCCAAAAACATCTAATTTATTCCAATCCAACCCCATACTTGTCCGGTATCAACACCGGACTAGTCTGAAGTACCTTACTGCACGAGAACAGACTTGTTCGGTCCCCCATGCGGACTAGTCCGGCCTCCTGAATCCCACTCAGATTCTGTTATTTTCCCACGATCTATTTTTGGGTAATTTCCTAATTTGGACCCAAGAACTTTGTGCCCAACCTCAGAGGAGCCCAAGAGGACCCCACCTCATCCCTTACACGTCCCCCACTGAAATTCACTTGGAATCCACCCAAAAACCCTACCTCTCCACCCCTATATAAACAACCCAATACCATCACCTCTCCAACCTTTGAGAAAAACCCTTGATGTCGCCTTTAAACTTGCACTGACGTCAAGAGGAAGCCCAGGAGCAAAGAGGAGGAGGAGAAGAGGGAGAAGGACCAATCAAGATCGATCTTCGTCAACCTTTTGATAATTGACGTTCTTCACCAGCAATCTTCATCAACTCATCTCCATCAAGTCCTAATTGCCAAGATTTGAAGTCTCACATCCAAACCTTGATCTTTGGATCTCTAAACACGTGGTATACCCTCTACATCCAAGTTTCTACGTCAATTCAACCCCAATTCTTGCTGATCAGAAAAACCCTAATTTGCAGTTCTGTATAGGGCGGACTAGTCCGGCCCCTATACCGGACTTGTCCGACCTCTGAATCTGAACTGTGTTGAATTAATTCCAATTTAACTTAAATAAATTCCAAACTTGTTCAAACTTACTCAAAACTATTAGAACTAGTTAGTAAATATTATTAGCAACTCATTAACAAGTTTTACCTCACAATTGCATTAATCATGCATATCATGCCATATTGAGTACTATGTGAGCATTATTTGATTGAATTGTGTGTTTTGCATGTTTGTCGCTCGGAATAGAAGGAATTGTCGTAGAGAGTCCTTTCGAGGACCTGCAGAACCAGAGCTTTGAAGCCTTTGACCCAAGTCAAACTCAGGAGCAAGGCAAGTGCCCTTGACCATATTGATCCTGTTTTAAAGGTTTTGTTTGCAAAATTGCATGGTTGTGTCGAAATTGATGGGAAAACCCAATTGTAAGAGTTTACTAGTTTTGTGTGACCACCCTTGTCGCTTGAACACTATGTAGAGAGTCCGGAAGAGTATTTTACAATTTTTGCTTCGCAGTGCTAAATCGGGTTTGGGAATCAACTATAATGCTTAATTGTGAACTATTGAACACATGAATGATGAGAATTGATATTAATGACCCTTTAGCAACATGGTGCCTAGGGATGTAAGCAAGTTGGTTATGTGGAATGGGGTTGGACTGTTTTGGTGGTGTTGCTTGCTTTAGATCTAGGGACCGATTCATGGAGCTACCATCTAGGATTTATAGTGCCACTACAAGGCCAAGTATGGGTGTGGCTTAGCTCACTAATTAGTGTTTTTCCATTACTGTTTGGACCATTAAGAATGCTCCGGGAAGGGATAATAGGATTGGATTTGTAGAGATTGGTGGGACTACTCAGGGATCCGAATGGCTCAAGAGGGGGCCCATGGTTGGATGTGCTCAGTTGGAGACATCACCACTGGTGAAACCTCAGTGGGGTCTAAATAGTCTAGTAATCACTTTGTAGAGGCTATTTTGTGATCTCTTGGCCACACACCTAAGGAAGTGTGAGACGGCATAATCGAGATTCCATAGTCATCGAAAGGTGATGAAATCACGAACTTGTGGGTAAAGTGGTACAACCTCTGCAGAGTGTGTCTAAATCTATCATGATAGCCGTGCTCCTAGTCATGAGCAACCTGGACCCTCACATGATTAGAGTTACAAAATTTAATGTGGTTTAATGGCTGAAATTGAATTGGAAGTTTGTATTGGTTAACTAAATGACTTTGGTATATGGAACTGATGAATTTGAGACAAATGAGCAGTTATGAGTTGAATATGGTTTATTTTTGCTGCTAATGGTTATTTAAGTTGAAAATGATGATATATGGGTTATTTTGAGAAGGACCTCACTTAATAATGGTATAATTGCATTTTCGACTGTATTGAATGTACTTTTATGCAATTAGCCCATTTATCTATCATTCCTTGATTAAAGCTACATGTCATACTTTCCCACACTTGCTCAGTACGACATGTGCTCACCCTTGCTATTCCCCCACCAAATTCTAACGCAGGCGACCAGGTGGAGTACCAGGAGGTCTTTGAGGAGTTCTAGGCATGTGTTTTGCTGTCAAGCTTCCCCATGGAGACTGGAGTCATAAGTGTTTAGTTATTCCGCTGCATTTTCATTAGAGCTTGTATTCGAGACTATTTGGTTTGCAATAAGGTACTATTATTAGTATTATTATTCAAGACATGGTTATAATCTGTTTATCAATTGTGAATCACTTGTGTATGTGTGTTAAACATCCTGGGCATGCATATGCATTACACTTGGTTCATTTTCGGAACCGGGTATCACAAATTGGTATCAGAGCCGTGTTTGACCGTAGGACGCATGCCTAGTTAGAATGGACACCACAAATCACTTAGAACTTCTTTCCTATTCAAAATTAGCCTATTTTGCACTATTTTGCCTTTCACTAGCTATATAAAGTGGGAAAAATTGCGTTTTTGCTGCTGCTGCAATTTTTTGCCGTTCTCGCATGTTTTTGAGCAAATGCACATCCTCTCATCTAAATTTATGGCTGCTGCAATTTCAGAACTGATATTTGTGTTTTCCTCTATTTTTCTCATATTTTCTTATAGATGGCTGACACCAAAATGACAGCCCACAAGAGAGCTCGTTTGCCACCCCTTGGAAGCAAGCTTAGGCCTCGCAAGGAGCCGAGGGTGGAACCAGCCAAAGAGGAGGAAGAAGTGAGTTATCCTGCTAAGAAAATTGAGCATGAACACTCCAACACGACGGAGGAAGACCCTGAAATGGTGGAGTCCTATGATGACCATGAAGAAGAGGAAGACCCTGAAATGGTGGAATGCTATCATAGCAAGGAAGAGGAGGATGAAGCACATGAGGAGGACGAGGAGAAACCCGTTGCACAAGAAGAAGAAACGGAAGATCAAAGGAATGCATCACAACCTAGTGAAACCAGAAAAGAGCATAAATGCATAGTTTATCGTGATGCCCAAGAATTCCACTCTGACGGCACTGATGGAGGAGGATTTGCAGCTAGGCAGTTGAAGGAGTTCCTTGATTTATGCAAGATGCACCCAGAATACTATGTCAGGAGGATTCCTCGCTATGGACGTGAAGAATGGAGAGCTCAAGTTATTGTTCTTGCTAGAGATGAGGTGGTCACCCGACACTTTGCATCCACATGGAGAAGCACCAGGGAGCAAGCTATTGATGATGTCGCTTGGGGGCACTTACTAGGTTGTGCCACATCTATTGGGAGCAGATTGGAGGTACTAGCTTTGCGTACCCACAATGCAAGAAGGGGACAAGGGAGATCTTAAGACTGCAAGATGGAGCTCAAGTCGGTTCTTGTGCTATTGACAGATCTCAGGTAGTATTGGTGAATATGGGAAATTGCTATGCTGATGCTATGAAAGAGATCCGCTACCTCCGTAAGAGGCTATTCATAATGGAGAAGCAAGAGGAAGTCCGAGCCACCATGGATATCAATGGTGTAGCAACTTCTCTAGCGCCTATATTGATGGCCAACTCACCCTAGCGTGCACCCATGTATGCCTCACTGCCGCTGTCGGTACCCTAAAAACCATACACCCCCTGAGGTTACAAAGATCTCAAGGGAAGGACATCAACTCAAATTGAAGACCCTCGGGGGCCCACTCGCCAGACGTGACCGGACCCGCTTCTCCAACATGGTTAACCTCTAGGTTGCCACGCGTACTGTCGGCCCAGAGCTATTACCCGCAAGGGTGAAGCTCCGGGCCAAGTACTGAAACGGCACCTCCGGAGGTAGCCCCCGACCGAGAGAAGCTCCGGACATGACACGTGCCAGGTCACCCCGGAGCTTCCCGCTTCTCCCAAGCAAGCTCCGGAGCTGCCACGTGTCCATACGTCGGAGCTAAACCGCTTCAAATCCCCGGGAGACGTTGTAACGGCTCCGGATTTCCAAAGGACAGCTGCAGACTTCAAGACCCGATTAATTATCATTAATTCCATATTAATGACACTTAATCGGATGATATTAACACCTGTAACGGCACTGTCGGAGCCGTTACAGGGTTATTAGCAACAATTAATCTCGCGTATCAATACTAGTAACCGCCAGGGCCACATGTCGGGCCAGGCTGACTTGTAACGGTTTGTCCTTGTGCTATAAAAGGACAAACCGACGATACACGAGAACACGAACTCTCGAACACTCTGAAGCTCACAAGTTAATACAACAAACACACACCCGTGGAGTAGGGTATTACGCTCAGGCGGCCCGAACCACGTAAACCACCGTGTCACTCGTGTCCAAATCGCATTTCACTTTCTTAGATCTCCGCGCGCCCAGACCGAACCACAAACTCCTTCAAACACTTTTCATAGTGTTAGGGGATCTGCCGACTCCAACAGTCGACAGTTGGCGCGCCAGGTAGGGGCGCCTGAGATCTTCAAGAATGGTGAATTCTGCAGCTGGATCATCCAACGGGCAACCTGCTGCTCAGACTGTCGGAGGCAATCCCTCCAACATGCAACCACCGGCAGGAGCCTCAGTTCCAGCGGGAGTCACACTCCCACCACCACCATCTTCTCCGGCAAGACATGCCGAACGACATGATGGTGCACCGGCGTCACATTCTGCGCCGGCAAGTCGTGACAACCCAGAACACGCGCTCCATGCAGCGCGTGCTCTCCTTCAGCGACCACCACCTCCGGATGCATCTCAAGGTGCCATGGAGCAATGGAGAGCTGATATTGAGCATTTGGTCGCAGCAGCGGCCGAACGCCTCAACAATCAGGGTCCACCTCCTTCAGGGCGGGCCCCGTCGCAGCGACGAACGTTGTCTGGAAGACTTGGTCCACATGTCTCCAACAACCGGAGAAGAGCTGCGTCACAGCAAGTGACGTCGTTGCCCTCTGGGGCACGACGTGCCCATACTGCATCTCGGCTTTCGACACACGACCTCCGAGCGGAGCTTGATCGCCGATACCGCCAACAGGATGGCCGTGTCCACATCGAGCGAGCTCGAGAAAGACGAGATGCTCAAGATCTTTCTACTCTGGAAGGAGTAGGAGGAGGCTGTTCCGCCCTAGCCATGCACCTGCGTATGGTTAGATGGCCACAGAAGTTCCGGCCACACTTGCCGGAAAAATTCGACGGGACTGTCAATCCCGTAGAATTTCTACAGATATACTCCACTGCGATCCTAGCAGCTGGAGGAAATGAGGCTGTAATGGCCAATTACTTTCCAGTGGCCTTAACTGGGACTGCTAGGTCCTGGTTTATGAGCCTTCCGCCCAACTCTATCGACAGTTGGGAGGAGCTATGCCGCCAGTTCACCGCCAATTTCGGGAGTTCATACACCCGTCCGGGCACCGAACTGGACCTTTTTGCGGTCGTGCAAAAAGGAGGGGAATCTTTGCGGTCATTCATCCAGAGATTCTCTCAGGTACGTAACACAATCCCTTCTATCTCAAGCGCTTCTGTCATTGTAGCATTCAGACAGGGTGTACGAGACAAGAAGATGTTGGAGAAACTGGCGATCAAAGAGATCACCAGTGTCACGGAGCTCTTCAGCCTGGCTGACAAATGTGCCAGAGCTGCGGAGGGCCGTGAAATGCACTCCAAACCAGCCTTGGAGGATCATAAAAAATCCTCCAAAGAAGAAGCCGCTACCTCCGGGAGTGGCAAGAAGAAAAAGAAGACCAACGGCAAGAAGAAGCCGTCGGCCGGCACATCCAACGTTGCAGCCACTGCAACTCCTGGTGGCCGGGGGCCACGCCCCGAGAAGCGACCTCGACCGTCTTCCGAAGACGGTGGCAAATCCAAGATGTGGTGCCCCATTCACAAAACGGGCAGCCACAAGCTGGAGGATTGCCGGGAGGTCCAAAACCTTGCCGAGCGCTACCACAAGCGCCGGGAAGGGTCTCCCTTCCGCCAGAGGGAGGGAAAACAAAAGGTCGATGAAGCTCCGGCTGAAGAGGAGTTAGGGTTTCAAGACCCCAAAAAGGTCTTGAAAGCCGTCTACACCTCCGTCGACGATGATTCCGACGTCTCCGACAACGAACGTCGAAAAACCATGAACACCATCTTTGGTGGATCATGGGACATCACCTCTCGTCGCGTCATTAAGACCATGCGACGGGATATGGCTGCTGTAGCTCCTACAGCTAGACCGGAGCCACATCGAAAGTGGATGGACACACCCATCACTTTCGATGCTTCGGATTGTCCTCAAAGCATGGTCGGAGCTGGACAGCTGCCCTTGATGGTATCTCCCACCATCAACAACATCCAGCTCCATCATGTCCTGGTAGATGGAGGTTCGGGGCTTAATCCCATCAGCTTCGAAGCTTTCACTAAGCTTCAGCTTCGACCTTCAGACCTCCAGCCCTCTCGACCTTTCTCCGGAGTAGGTCCGGGGGCCATAACCCCACTCGGAGCTATCACTCTCCCTGTTACCTTCGGGACCCGGGAGAAGTATCGCACCGAAAAGTTGGTCTTCGACGTCGCTCAGATCAACTTACCATTCAACGCCATTTTGGGTAGACCTGCCTTGTACAAATTCATGGCAGCTGCTCATTATGGATACCTGGTGTTGAAGATGCCGACACCAGTAGGCGTTCTCCGGATCCGTGGAGATCGCACTGCCGGAGTAACTGCTCTGGAAGAACTCCATGCACTCACCACAGCGCAAGAGGAGGATTCCAGGCAGAAGCAAGCTCCACAACCTCCGAGCATTCGTCAACGAGGCTCAACCTCTGCACCCCGTGTGCAGCCAAGCGGCGACACCGACATTCCCGTCAAAGTCGTCCAAATTGGTTCCGATGTCACTCAAACTACCCGTATATCGGGTGGCTTGAACGACAAATAGGAACTCGCGCTCATCACTTTCCTCCGGGCTAATGTTGACGTGTTTGCCTGGCAACCGTCACAAATGCCTGGGATCCCCAGGGAAGTGATTGAGCACAATCTGAAGATTTACCCCGACGCTCGGCCTGTACACCAGAAACCTCGGAAGCAATCTGTAGAGCGACAGAACTTCATCCGACAAGAAGTGAAGAAGTTGCTCGAAGCCGGATTCATCCGAGAAGTCTACCATCCAAAATGGCTGGCAAACCCAGTCGTTGTGCCTAAGGCCGGCGGGAAACTTCGGATGTGCATCGACTACACCACCCTGAATAAGGCATGTCCAAAAGATCCATTCCCACTACCTAGAATAGACCAGATAGTGGATTCCACCTCTGGGTGTGAGTTGCTGTGTTTTCTAGACGCATATTCGGGATATCATCAAATCCGGATGTCTAGGGAAGATGAAGAACATACTTCATTCATCACAGTGGATGGATTGTATTGTTACACAGCCATGCCTTTTGGTCTCAAGAATGCAGCTTCAACTTTTGTACGAGCAATGTACAAAACTTTCGAAGAACTCATCAGAGACATAGTGGAGGTGTACGTTGATGACATTGTGGTCAAAGTCAAAAACAAGGAGTCCCTCTTGGATACCTTGCAGGCTGTCTTCGACAAGCTGCGGGCCACCCGCACGAAGCTAAACCCAGACAAGTGCGTCTTCGGGGTTAGTTCCGGAAAGCTTCTTGGTTTCCTGGTAAGTCACCGGGGTATAGAGGTTAATCCGGCGAAGATAAAAGCCATCGAAGACATGCGGCCACCAACCCGCATCAAAGACGTCCAAAAATTAACTGGATGTCTAGCAGCCCTCAGTCGATTCATTTCAAGACTGGCGGAAAGGGCACTTCCCTTCTTCAAGTTACTGAGGAAGTCCGGGCCATTCCAATGGTCTGAAGAGGCAGAGAAGGCATTCCAGGAGCTGAAACAGTTCCTCACCACTCTACCAGTCTTGGTAGCTCCGAACCCTGGTGAGCCTTTATTGCTTTATATTTCAGCAGCTGACGAAGTCGTCAGTATGGTTCTGGTTGCGGAGAGACCGGAACTACCCAATACTCAGGAATCCAGATCCCTTCGGGAGGATCCGGAGGTTCCCGAAAGCAGGTCTGGGTCCCAGCTCCTAGACTTGAATCCTCAAGAAGTCACTTCAGAGGACCCAGATCCTCCCGATAGGATCCAGGTCATTCCTGAAGAAGCTCCGGGTTCCTCCACCCAGAACCCGGAGGTCCCCGAAGATAGCCTGGACCCCTCCGACAGGGTCCGGATCAATGAAGAGGAAGCTCCAGACCCCTCCGGGAGGGTCCGGACCGTTCAACGCCCAGTATACTTCATCAGTGAAGTGTTACATGATGCCAAGACTCGATACCTAGAGGTACATAAGATGCTCTACGCAGTTCTTATTGCCTCAAGGAAGCTTCGACACTATTTCCAAGCTCACAAAGTCTCGGTGGTAACCTCATATCCACTTCGAGCGATTCTGCATAATCCCAATTCAACTGGGAATATAGCAAAGTGGGCAGCGGAATTGGCTGAATTCGACCTCGAATTCATTCCAAGACAAGCAATCAAGAGTCAAGCGTTGGCAGATTTCGTGGCAGAATGGACTCCCTCTCCATCAAACTCTGGGGGCCCCAGCGAGCAGAAGAAGGAACCGCAAGTTCCGGTCTTCACTAAGCCTCACTGGACCCTTTACTTCGACGGCTCCATGCAGAAGCAAGGAGCCGGAGCTGGAGTCCTTCTCCTCACACCAACCGGGGAGAAGGTAAGATACATGGTGCACCTTGATTTCAAGGCAACCAACAACATGGCGGAGTACGAAGCACTCATATATGGATTAAAGGTGGCACTATCCTTTGGTGTCAAGCAGTTGCTGGTCAAAGGAGATTCACAACTTGTTATCAAACAAGTGAAGGGTGAATGCTCCTGCAATAATCTCCAGCTGGCTGCTTATCTCCTTGAAGTCCAGAGGCTTCAGAAGGACTTCGAAGTCCTAGACCTTCACCATGTTCAGCGTGCTCACAACGTTGAAGCTGACGAACTCTCGACCAAGGCGTCAACCGGAGCTCCGGCTCCAGACGGAACCTTTGTCCGGAGGTTGTCAAAACCCACAGTTCAGCCTGCCGAGCTGAACGAAGGGGGCGAGATCAGCATCCCGAAGCTGACGGTCCCGATGGCCCTGTTACCATGGCAGCCATCAAGGGTCGTAGGTGCTGCCGGAAGCTCCGAGCAACCCAGCACGCAAGACTCAAATGCTCAAGTCAGTTCCGATGCATGGATCTCGGAGATCCGGAACTACTTGAAAGACAACATCCTTCCTGACGATGATGTATCCGCTGACCGGGTAGTCAGATTGGCTAAAAGATACACGTTGGTAGAAGGGGATCTCTACCGGCGCGGTGCCAACGGCATCCTAATGCGGTGCATCACAAGGGAAGAAGGCTGCGAGCTCCTCGCAGAAATCCATGGAGGCGAGTGTGGGAACCACGCGTCTTCCCGCACGCTGGTCGGAAAAGCCTTTCGGCACGGCTTCTACTGGCCAACAGCGCTCCAGGATGCTACTGAGCTAGTGAAGAAATGCAAAGCATGCCAATTTCATGCAAAGCAAATTCATACACCTGCTCAGCCCTTACAAATGATACCTCCTACGTGGCCTTTCGCCGTGTGGGGGATGGACATCTTGGGACCCTTCCCAAGAGCCGTCGGAGGTTACAAGTTCCTGTATGTCGCCATTGACAAGTTCACCAAGTGGCCGGAAGCTACTCCTGTTGTGACGATCAACAAACAATCTGCAATCAATTTTCTACAATCTATCGTGAGCAGATTCGGAGTCCCAAACAAGATCATCACTGATAATGGGACTCAGTTCACAAGCTCCTCATTTCAAGGATATTGCGAAGACCTCGGCATACAAGTTTGCTACGCCTCCGTAGCTCATCCTGCCAGCAATGGGCAAGCCGAGAGAGCAAACGCAGAGATCCTTAAAGGACTCAAAACGCGCACTTATGAGCGTTTGAAAAAGCACGGAGCTAATTGGATCGAAGAGCTTCCGCCCACTCTATGGGCTAACAGGACTTCTCCAAGTCGGGCAACCGGAGAAACACCCTTCTTCCTGGTGTACGGAGCAGAAGCGATCCTTCCTCCGGAGATCACCCTGGGTTCCCTCCGAGTCCGGACCTTCGACGAAGCCGCGCAGGACCAGCTCCGGCGTGAAGACCTAGACCTCCTCGAGGAGGGAAGGTGCCAAGCAGCTGTTCGGAACGCCCGATACCGCCAAGCTCTACGGCGCTATCATCAGCGGCATGTACACAACCGACAGCTCGAGGAAGGCGATCTGGTGCTACGGAGAATACTATCCAGAGAAGGGCAAAACAAACTCTCCCCCGGCTGGGAAGGACCCTTCCGAGTGATCAAAGTATCCCGTCCCGGAAGCGTTCGCTTGGCTACCGAGGATGGGACACCTCTCCCAAATCCTTGGAACATCGAGCACCTCCGTAAGTTCTACACTTAATTCCACGGAGGTGAGTCTTAAGTAACTTGAAGTGTATGTTATAGAGTCATTGTACAGAGTCGGGTAGTTCCTCCGGGAGAGCAGCCGGACCTTTCCCGAAAGGTTTGAAGAGCTCATGCAACACTTGATACAGTCTCCGGACTAGAAGTGTGGCTAACTACCCAGGGTCAAACGAGAAACCAAACACACTTAGCCTGGTTGCGTACCCTAAGAGTGTACTTGTTTCCCCTGTACCCCGGACCTATAATGAAAGACATCTTCATGTGAAATAGACTCCACGTGCATTCATTTTTGCATAAGGCTCGACATTTTTTATTTTTCTCTTTCTTGTCTATAACAGAAATGTGCAATTCTTAAGAAGTTCTAGTTTAACCGGTTTATGTACGATTTGGGTTGAATTGTCAGATTTTTTAGATTTAAATATCGTCTGTGGCCAACTCGCCTGAAAGCCGCCAAGCCATTCTAGGGCTGGAGTGCGCTATCGACTTAGCCTGGTCAAGCACCCTAAGTACGCCACTCTACCTACACCCCGGCAGGCCAAAGTAAGGTGGGTCCATGGACAATTGGATCTAAAAGAAAAGACAATTCATCCAATCATACTAAAAATCGTGTTCAACTTGAAATTCTCTTGAGAACCGTAAGCCGCAACGAAGTTATAGATAAGGAACGAATTTTACTGTTTTTCTTGGCTTAAGTGTGCAGGAAAAATAAACCCAACATTGATGGAGAAAAATCGGAGTTAACCAAGCTCCGACTCCCACCGGCGTTAACTTGAAGATGGTGAGAAGACTCTATCACTAGAGTCTGTTGCCAGCAAGCCAGGCGTGGCAAGGGTCATTACCGGAGCTACTAAGCTCCGACACCTTGAAGTATTAACTACCGACACTCAACGTGTTGGTAGAGGCTATTGCCGGAGCTACTAAGCTCCGACGATGGGCAATGCCGGAGCTTCTAAGCTCCGACGACTTCAAGGGACCTTCACTATCGAAGACTTCGGACCTAAACTACACGAGTTCGAAGCAAATTTGTCTTCAACAAAACTCAACAACCATTTGGTACATGTCCACAATCACATTGTGCACATCTACCAGGGGGCCAAGTGGAGACAAAGACGTTGAAGACAAAAAATGAAATTCACGAAAAATTGGGGATTTCATTTCATTTGAAGACCAGAGATTACATCTGGGGACAAAGGATTACAAAATTGAGGAAGAAGAGAAGATACAAATAAAGGCTAAGAAAGATAGTCCTAGACCCTATGGAAGAACTCGGCGACCTTCTGGGCGACCTCCGACACGCTGCCTCGGGTAGCTTCGCCCTCTCCTTCGACGGGACCTTCAAGCACCGGGTCCAGAGAGAATCGAGGGTTCCGGCTAGTGTAACACGTCAACACATATTCTGTGACGTTCCTAGCCAGGGATTGCCCCTCGACCTCCAACTGGTCCGCGATGACGTCGCCCACCTTGGAGAGCTTGCTGCCCGCAGCGCCCAACGCTTGCAGCGCAAGGTCCGGCTCCGGCTCCGGATCATCCGGAAGCACGGGGCTGAAACCCATCGGCGCTAGCGCATCGTCGGCCTTGCTCAGGAACTCCCAAATTTGCAGGGAATCCGTCTTCCTCTGGCCCTTCATTTCTTCCAGGGACCTCCGGGTCGCCGCCAGTTCTGAGTTCTCACGGGAGAGGCGCTCAACTTCTTTGGCGTTTTGCTGAATTTTCGCAGCAACCCGCTTTTCGAGTCTCCCGAGCTCCTCCTCCCGGAGGTGGATCTTGTTCCGGCGGTCGACCAGGTCTTTCTCCCTAGCCTCTATTTTCTTCTCCCGGGCGATGAGGGCACACTCATACTCGTAGAGCTCCTGCCCTCGCACCCAGGTCTTCTCCTCCTCCTCGAGGCAGCGCTCTTCCAATTTTTTAGCGCGCTCCTCGAGGCCCTTGTCTGCCAGAGCTGTCTTCTCGGCGAGCTCTTCTTCACGTCGCAAGACGTCATCCCGTAGCTCCAGGAGTTTTTGCTCCTCATCCTCGAGCCGCTTTTCCCTTCCCTCAAGCGCCTCTCGGCGCTTGATGAGTGCGGTACTGATGGCTTCGAGTTCATCGAACCGGGCATTGGCCGCATCATTGGCAGCTTTAGCTTGGTCGTGGTACTCCTGGGATTTGGCGTCGAGGTTGTGAGTCATGCTCTCCCTCTCGTCCAGCATCTCACCCCAGAGCTCCAAGCGGACCTTCTCCCGCTTGATCCATTCCTTGTCCGCAGCGATCCTCGACTGCGCCAGCTTGGTTTCGAATTGGAGTCTATTACGCCACCTCCTAAGGGTTTGGCGCTCCTCTTCAAGAACCTTGCTGTCGTGGAAGAAGGCTAGTTGGACTTGGCGCAGACTGGAGCAAGCGTTGTCGATGGACATCGACAGCGAGATGGGCTCCGGACCTTCTGGGGTCTCCTCCGCTGGTTCCAGCGGGTCTTCATTTACAAAAATTGGGTCCCACTCTGCGAGAGCGGAACCCCGAGCTTCCAAGGCACTAGGGCCCTCCTCCGGGATGGCCTCAGTCGCCACTGAAGAAGGTCCCGCCACCAAATCTTCATTCGCCCCCTCAGGCTGGGGGCCGGCGACTTCGTTCAGGCACTCTGGCTCCGCCACGGGTACCATCGACGTCGTCGCCTCCAATGGCTCCGGCCGGGACGCTTCTTCTGAGGGGAGCTCAAGCTCCCCCGCCTCCACCACCACCGGCTCTGCAGCCGGCGCTCCAATAACTACCGGCCTTGCGACCGGAGCTTCAGAAGTAACCGGCTCAATTGCCGGAACCACTTCAACTTCTGGCTCGCACGCCGGGGCTTCAGCTGCCTCCGGCTCGACCGCCGAAGCTCCAGCATTTTCCGGCTCTGAAGCCGGGACCGCTAATTCCTCCGGCTCGACAGCCGGAGCATCTACTTCTGCAGCACCAGGGCCCGGAGTTTCAACCTCCGGAGCGGGTGCCTCTGGCGCATCTTCAACCCCGTGGTCCGGCGCTACCACGGGAACTTCTGGAGACGAGTCGAGGTCCATGACCACGACAGCCGGCGCCGGAGCTATCGCAGCCTCCGCCTGGGGCGGCACCAGGGCTGGAGCAGAAGCCCTCGCAGCCTCAGACACTGTGGCTGAGGGCGGAGCTTCACTCCCCTTCTTGGGAACGCTGCAGATGAAGAATGAAGAAATTGAGCAAACAGATGTTACAATTAAAAGTTAATTGAGGTAAACAAGAAAAATTACCTTGGGAGGTTCACGCACCAGCTTGCGCGAAACCTCTTTCCCGGACGTTCCGGGCTGGCCACGGTCGGCGTAGGAGCTCCGGGAGGACTCCCAGGACTTGCCGTAGCCGCGGGCGTTTCCCGGGTCGGAGCTCTCCTTGACCGAGAGGAACTCCTAGACCTGGAGGCCCTCACCGCTTCTCGAACCGGAGTCGCCTGTCCGGAGCTGGCACCTCCGGAGGGACCCATCACGGGGACAGCCGTACTCCGGGAGGATCCCACCGCCGGAACAGTAGCGCTCCGAAAAGACCCCACCACGGGGACAGACGCTACAGCAGCGGAGGATCCTCCTTCCTGAGGACGGGGAACTGGCGGGGAAGTAGCAAGCCCGACGGACCTCCCGTCAGCATGACGCAACTTCCTCTTCCGGCTCTCTGGCTCCTCCGCCAGCTCCTTGCCCTTGCCGGTGACCTCAGCTCTTGGCTGAGAGACAGGGGCGGAGCCGCCTTCCGACAACCCGGGAATCGCCAACGGGGCGGTCGATCTTCTCTCGACGACGCCAAGGTCGTCAAGCGCGGGCATCTTCCGCCGGAGCACCCTGCTGAACTCAACTTCCTCGTTCAGGGGGAGGAAAGCCGGTGGCGGAGTCAAGTACGCTCCGTCTACATCGATGCCGTGCTGGAATTTCTTGAGGTGAAACTCCAAGGACTTCCCCACCATGCTGGACTTCAACCCGGTTTCAACCCGGTCTTCGTCCATCACGCTGTTGAGGGCCCAGGCGAGCTTCTCCCTCCTCTTCAGCGGTGCCCACCTGTTGAACAGGACGTTGCAGAACACCGCCTGGGGAGTCAATCCTCCCTCCACACATTGGCGGATCCGGGACAAGACGGGGTCGAAAGCTGCCGCTAGCACCGGAACTTCGCTCCACACCGACGTGTCAATGCCGGGCAGACCGTCTGGCAGCTCCAACCGCTCGTGCTCCTCCACCCGGACGACTACCCAATCTTTCTTCCAGTCATCCCACTTCCCGGAAGGGAACGACCGGAGGTACTTGAACGGGCACTTCTTGCGCTTCACAAAGTAGTAGAAGCCAAGGTACTCGTCACTTCGGCCGGTGGTTTGGACGGTGAAGAAAGTGCGGAAGAGCTCGATGCAGGGAGGAATGCCCACCCACATCTCGCAGAAGTGGACAAAGACGGATACAAGGAGAAGGGAGTGAGGGCCAAGGTGGTATAGCTGCAGACCATAGAAGTCCAGCAGCATCAAAAAGAAGGAAGAAAATGGTGGGATCAGCCCCACCATGGCATACGATGAAAAGTATACCATTTCGCCGGAGCGCTCCTTTTTAAAGGGAAGCTCTCCTCCGGTGCGGATTGAACGGTTGAAGAAGTCCGACGACCACCCCATGAGGGCTCGGACCTTCTTCAGATCGCTCTCCGTCTTCAAACGACTCTCACGCAGACCCAACTCCATCGCAGCACTGCTAGGCGAGAGAAGAGAAGCAAAGCACGAGTTGGGAGTTTGAGCGCAAGAACAGATGGAAAGCGTAAAGAACTCCCGACGGTGCGCTTTCCTTCTTAAGTAAGCCCTCGCAACGCTTGGATGGAAACTGCAGGGGAGTTGAGCATACTACTCAAGAATTCAACCCAGCCGATGACAAGAGGGCCCGGGACCACCCTGACGATCAAGTCGAGGCTCTTACCCAGGCGAACAGTTGTCATCACGAGGCGGGAGACCCAAAGGCGGCGGACTGACAAGGCGCGCGGAACCGATACGGTTTTCGTATCGGGAACCGACGACCTTCAATTGCGAGAGATCCGCACGTCAAAGATCTTATCTGCCGCCTGAGGTGCGCCACGCGTTGGGACTCAACCATAAAGCCCCGCCAAAGGCACCTCCGAAGACTCTTGAAGACCCAGTTCAAGAGTCACAAGTATGGACCCACCTCCGGCGGAACGACTTCATCCCGTTGGCCTTCCCCGGAGGTAGGTCCAGGGGGCCACTGTCGGTACCCTAAAAACCATACACCCCCTGAGGTTACAAAGATCTCAAGGGAAGGACATCAACTCAAATTGAAGACCCTCGGGGGCCCACTCGCCAGACGTGACCGGACCCGCTTCTCCAACATGGTTAACCTCTAGGTTGCCACGCGTACTGTCGGCCCAGAGCTATTACCCGCAAGGGTGAAGCTCCGGGCCAAGTACTGAAACGGCACCTCCGGAGGTAGCCCCCGACCGAGAGAAGCTCCGGACATGACACGTGCCAGGTCACCCCGGAGCTTCCCGCTTCTCCCAAGCAAGCTCCGGAGCTGCCACGTGTCCATACGTCGGAGCTAAACCGCTTCAAATCCCCGGGAGACGTTGTAACGGCTCCGGATTTCCAAAGGACAGCTGCAGACTTCAAGACCCGATTAATTATCATTAATTCCATATTAATGACACTTAATCGGATGATATTAACACCTGTAACGGCACTGTCGGAGCCGTTACAGGGTTATTAGCAACAATTAATCTCGCGTATCAATACTAGTAACCGCCAGGGCCACATGTCGGGCCAGGCTGACTTGTAACGGTTTGTCCTTGTGCTATAAAAGGACAAACCGACGATACACGAGAACACGAACTCTCGAACACTCTGAAGCTCACAAGTTAATACAACAAACACACACCCGTGGAGTAGGGTATTACGCTCAGGCGGCCCGAACCACGTAAACCACCGTGTCACTCGTGTCCAAATCGCATTTCACTTTCTTAGATCTCCGCGCGCCCAGACCGAACCACAAACTCCTTCAAACACTTTTCATAGTGTTAGGGGATCTGCCGACTCCAACAGTCGACAGCCGCCATCGCCTTCGCCGCCTCACGGCTCACACAATTAAGTCTAGGTCTCATGTTTAGAAGCTAGAAAAGCGTTTAGATCATTTGGTTGTGTTTAGTGTGGTGTGCTGAATTTCCTTGGTGTGTGATTGTGCTTGTGTGCTTGGTGTGAGTTGTGGGACGTCTAGCATTTTGTCCACATCCGCACGTAGTAGAGAGTTGTGGGATACTTGTCCACATCCTCTAATAGGGTTATTAGTATTAATAAAGGAGTTGTTTAGTTATGTATACCTTGATGCACATAGTTTGGCATTTTCTTTTCATATTTTAAATTCTTCAGTATCTACTATTCTTTCACCAACAGATGCCGAGGGCACGCAACCAGAGGAATGTCAATTGTGAGGAGGAAAGCAATGTAGCACCTCAGAATAACTAGGGACCTGCCCAAGGAGCTATCAATCTTAAGCAGCTATTGGCTATGCAAAACCAGCTCATGCAGACCATGATACATACTATGGGATAGCTACATGCTGGCAACAACAATCAGCCCCACATGCCGCCACCGCTGCCACCCCCGCCACACCACAACCGTTTTGGAGAGTTCATGAGGACCAGGCCGCCTACCTTTGCTCAAGCCACAAATCCTATGGAAGATGATGACTGGCTGAAGTCTGTTGAGAAGAAACTTGCTATTGTTCAGTGCAACAACAGGGAGAAAGTTCTTTTTGCCTCACACCAGTTGATGGGAGCTGTTGCAGATTGGTGGGAATCTCTATGCAATGCCCACGAAAATCAAGAGAGAATCACATTGGCTAAATTTAAGGAGAAGTTTCGTTCTCACTATGTGCCAGAGACAGTCATGATACTGAGAAGACAAGAATTTGAAAACCTTAGGCAAGAAAGGATGAGTGTGAGTGAGTATCTCAATAAATTCACTCAACTATCTCGATATGCTCCAGAGGACATCAACACTGATAGCAGGAAGAAATATCTGTTCATGAGGGGTCTCAACAATGAAATTCAAGTTCAGTTGCTCAATGTTGACTATGCAAACTTCCAGAAGCTGGTTGACAAGGCCATTGTAGTTTAGAACAAGATCCGTAAGATGGAGCTAGATAATAAGACGAAGTTTCCATATCTGGGATAGCCGCAAGGAAGCAATGTCCGTCCTCGCTATGCATCGCCTGCTGCACCATATTACAACCCATCTGCTGCTGCATATCGCCCTGCTTATCCATTGTGACTGCAACAGCCATTGCAACAACGCTGCCTATGCAAGCACCTCGCTTACCTATGCAGCCTGTGTCACACCCAAATATGCCTACCTATGCTCAAAACCGGCCTCGCCTTAACTTTGCTGGCGCCACTGGTGGAAAGACTTGCTATGCTTGTGACCAAACAGGACATTTTGCTAATCAATGCCCAAGATCAGGTCGGAATCAGATGAACAATGTTCTTAGGCAGAATCCAAGGCCCAATGGAGGAGCAACTCAAGGCTACCGTGGACTATAGAATTTTGCTCGTGCAAGGTGAACCATGTATCTGCAGAAGAGGCTCAATAAGCTGAAGATGTTGTGGTTGGTATGTTTCTCGCAAACTCCAACCCCGCTACTATACTGTTTGATTCTGGAGCATCTCATTCATTCATCTCATCAAAGTTGTTGCAAAGCATAGCATGCCCATATCATACCTGAAGTTTACCTTGTTGGTTAAACCTCCTGGAGGAGAGATGAGGACAAATATAGTATGTCCAAAAGTAAGCATTTCAATAAGGGGGGTAGAATTCGTTGCCAACCTTATAGTCCTAAATTCGTAAGGCTTGGACATCATCCTTGGAATGGATTGGCTAAGGAAGCATAATGGAGTGATTCAGTGTGCCACTCGGACAGTGCAATTGGCGAATGAGGAAGGAATCAGTATAGAGTTCAAGGCAGTTCAGCAGACAACCGAGAAGGCCATGATAAATCATGCAAAAGGAGTAACTTTGGAGGAGATTCCAGTTGTTTGTGAGTATCATATGTGTTTCCTGAGGAATTGCCAGGTATGCCACCTGATCGTGACATCGAGTTCGTCATTGATTTAATACCTGGAACTGCACCTATAGCAAAGAGGCCATATAGGATGCCTCCTAAGGAATTAGCAAAGCTCAAGAAGCAGATTCAAGAGTAGTTAGAGAAGAGTTTTATACGCCTATGCTCTTCACCTTGGGGAGCACCAGTGCTTTTCGTAGATAAGAAGGATGGATCCCAGAGAATATGTGTAGATTACCGGTCTCTCAACGAGGTGACAATCAAGAATAAGTATGCATTGCCTCGCATTGAAGATTTGTTCGACCAAATGAAGGGATCCAGAATATTCTCCAAGATTGATCTTCGGTCAGGATATTTCTAAATGAAGATTAGGCCATGAGACATACCCAAAACAACTTTCAGGACACGATATGGATCTTATGAGTATACGGACATGTCATTAGGATTGACTAATGCACCTGTGTACTTCATGTATCTTATGAACAAGGTTTTCATGGAGTATTTGGACAAGTTCATGGTAGTATTCATTGATGACATCATGATCTACTCAAAGAGTGAAGAGGAGCACGAAGAGCATTTAAGGCTAACGTTGCAGAAACTGCGAGAACAGCAGTTGTATGCCAAGTTCAACAAGTGCCAATTCTGGTTAAGGGACATATCATTCCTAGGCCATATCATATCTGGAGGAGGAGTGTTAGTTGACCCATGAAAGGTTAGAGATGTGCTAAAGTGGGAACCGCCGCAGAATGTGAAGGAAATAAATAGTTTTCTTGGAATGGTTGGATATTACCATCGGTTCATCAAGGACTTTTCCAAGATAGCAAAGCCCATAACTGAACTGTTAATGAAGGAGAAGCCTTTAAGGTGGACTCAAGCCTGTCAAGAATGTTTTGAGGAGCTACATAAGAGGTTAACAACAACACCTGTGTTGGTATTGCCAGATGTGAGCAAGAGCTTTGACATCTATTGTGATGCTTCAAGACAAGGACTTGGTTGTGTATTGACGCAAGAAGGCCGAGTAGTAGCTTATGCCTCCAAGCAGTTGAAGGGACATGAGTAGAATTATCCTACGCATGATCTCAAACTTGCAGTTGTAGTGCATGCCTTGAAGATTTGGAGACATTACATTCTTGGTCGTAGATGTGAGATCTATATGGATCATAAGAGTCTCAAGTACATATTCACTCAGATGGACCTGAATTTGAGGCAACAAAGATGGTTGGAACTCATTAAGGACTATGATGTGGGAATCAACTATCATCTAGGGAAAGCCAATGTAGTGGTTGATGCCTTGAGTCGAAAGGTAGCAAGCCACCACCTTACCGCCAGGGAGTTGCCACCCGAGCTATGCAAGGAATTCAAACGGTTGAATCTTGGATTTTTGAATGAGATGGAGGTAATGGAAGTGAACCCAACCTTGGAATAAGAGATTCGAGAAGGACAAACGAGGGACAAGGAGATCCAGGAAATCAAGGAAAGAACCTAGGAAGGGAGAGAATTTAGATTTGATGAGGATGACCAAGGTACTCTATGGCTTGGAAAATGGATTGTTGTGCCTAATGACAAGAGTCTCCGACAGTTGATATTGAAGGAGGCACATGACTCGCTTTCCTCCATCCACCTCGCTTGCACAAAGATGTACAAGGATCAGAAGACATGCTACTGGTGGGATGGTATGAAAATGGACATAGCAAAATATGTTGCATTATGTGATGTGTGCCAACGAGTAAAAGTGGAACATCAAAGACTAGCTGGATTATTGCAGCCGTTAAAGATTCCGGAATGGAAGTGGGAAGAGGTTGGTATGGATTTCATAGTTGGTTTGCCTCGCACTTCAGCAGGATATGATTTGATATGGGTTATTGTGGATCGATTAGCGAAATCAGTGCATTTCATTCTTGTCAAGACTACTTATAGTGGAGCCAAGTTGGCATAACTGTATATGGGGAGGATAGTGTGTTTACACGGAGTGCCCAAGAAGATAGTGTCCAATAGAGGTTCTCAGTTTACTTCAAGGTTCTGGCAAAAGTTGCACGAGTCTATGAGAACTCAATTGAATTTCAGTTCTGCATATCACCCTCAGACGGATGGGCAAATCAAGAGGAGAAATCAGATTTTGGAAGACATGCTAAGAGCTTGTGCACTAAAGTATGGAGGAAGATGCGACAAAAGTCCGCCATATTCCGAGTTTTCCTACAATAAAAGCTATCAAGCAAGCTTGAAGATGTCGCCGTATGAAGCATTGTATGGGAGAAGGTGTAGAACACCCTTGTTTTGGAATGAGACAGGGGAGACCCAAGTGTTTGGACATTATGTAATCCAGGAAGCTGAAAACCAAGTTCAGACTATCCGCGAGAATTTGAGAGCTGCTCAGTCAAGGCTGAAGGGTTATGCGGATAATAGACGAAGAAGCTGATCTTTTGAGGTGGGAGACTTCGTACACCTCAAAGTGTCACATATGCGAGGTCACAAGCGGTTTAATGTCAAAGGCAAGGTTGCACCTCGCTATATTGGACCATTCAAGGTTTTGGACAAACGAGGAGAAGTAGCATATAAGTTGGAGATGCCAGCACATCTTTCCGATGTTCATGATGTGTTTTATGTTTCTCAGCTCAAGAAGTGCTTGAGGGTACCAGAAGAGCAAGTACCAATGGAAGAGTTGGAGCTTGAGGAATACATGACCTATGTCGAGCAACATGTCAAAATTTTGGACACCAAAGAGAGAGTCACATGGAACAAGGTGATTCGATGGTGCAAAGTACAATGGAAGCATCATAGAGAATCGGAAGCAACTTGGGAGTGAGAGGATGATCTCAAGAAAGAATTTCCCTAGCTCTTTCCTTTTGCGTCGAATCTCGAGGATGAGATTAATTTTAAGGGGGTAGGTTTGTAACACCCTCATTTTCATGCATAATGCATTGCATACATCCTCATACATGTTTAACATTAAGCCATGTTAAAAGAACAAGATTAAAATGAATTTAGGCTTAATCTGGAAGTTTCAATCTGTTAGAGTGCGGATTTGTCCGGTTTGAACCCCAGAGTAGTCCGGTATTCCCTTTAGAAGTGCAGACTAGTCCTTTATCACCACGGACTAGTCCTATCATCCTTACTGGACCAAAATGGGCTAGTCCTTTATGACACCAAACTAGTCCGATGAACCTTTCTGTAACATTTCAGACTTGTCCGAAAACACCTAATTTAGTCCAATCCAACCCCAAACTTGTCCGGTATCAACACCAGACTAGTCTGAAGTCCCTTACTATATGAGAACGGACTTGTCCGGTCCCCCATGCAGACTAGTCGGGCCTCCTAAATCCCACTCGGATTCTGTCATTTTCCCACGATCTATTTTTCGGTAATTGCCTAATTTGGGCCCAAGAACTTCGTGCCCAACCTCAGAGGAGCTCAAGAAGACCCCATCTCAACCCTTAAATGTCCCTCACCGAAATTCACTTGGAATCCACCCCAAAACCCTACCTCTCCACCCCTATATAAACAACCCAATACCCTTACCTCTCCAACCTTTGAGAAAAACCCTCACTGCCGCCTTTAACCTTGCGCTGATGTCAAGAGGAAGCCCAGGAGAAAGGAGGAGGAGGAGAAGAGGGAGAAGGACCAATCAAGATCGATCTTCATCAACTTTCTGACAATTGACGTTCTTCACCATCAATCTACATCAACTCATCTCCATCAAGCCCTAATCGCCAAGATTTGAAGTCTCACATCCAAACCTTGATCTTTGGATCTCTAAACACGTGTTATAGCCTCTACATCCAGATTTATACGTCAATTCAACCATAATTCTCCCAGATCAGAAAAACCCTAATTTGCAGTTCTGTATAATGGAGACTAGTCCGGCCCTTGAATCTGAACTGTGCTGAATTAATACCAATTTAACTCAAATCAATTCCAAACTTGTTCAAACTTGTTAGAAACAATTAGAACTAGTTAGTAAACATTATTAGAAACTCATTAATAAGTTTTACCTCACAATTGCATTAATCATGCATATCATGGCATATTGAGTACTATGTGAGCATTATTTGATTAAATTGTGTGTTTTGCATGTTTGTCACTCGGAATAAAAGGAATTGCTGTAGAGAATGCTTTCGAGGACCTGCAG
Organism: Tuctoria greenei; assembly: GCA_036927565.1. Lineage (NCBI taxonomy): Eukaryota > Viridiplantae > Streptophyta > Magnoliopsida > Poales > Poaceae > Tuctoria > Tuctoria greenei. The sequence continues at coordinate 196,903,392 of JAYESD010000006.1, read as the reverse complement.
AACCAGAGCTTCAAAGCCTTCGACCCAAGTCAAACTTGGGAGCACGGCAAGTGCCCTTGACCATATTGATCCTGTTTTAAAGGTTTTGTTTGCAAAATTGCATGCTTCTGTTGAAATTGATGGGAAAACCCAATTGTAGGAGTTGACTAGTTTTGTATGACCACCCTTGTCGCTTTAACACTATGTAGAGAGTCGGCAAGGGTATTTTACACTTTTTGCTTCACAATGCTAAATCGGGTTTGGGAATCAACTATAATGCTTAATTGTGAACTATTGAACATATGAATGATGAGAATTGATATTAATGACCCTTTAGCAACATGGTGCCTAGGGATCTAAGCAAGTTGGTTATGTGAAATGGATTGGACTGTTTTGGTGGTTTTGCTTGCTTTAGATCTAAGGACCGGTTTGTGGAGCGATCATTCAGGATTTACAGTGCCACCACAAGGCCAAGTATGGGTGTGGCTTAGCTGACTTATTAGTATTTTGCCAGTATAGTTTGGACCATTAAGAACGCTCAGTGAAGGGGTAGTCGGATTGAGTTTGTAGAGATTGGTGGGACTACCCTAGGATCCGAATGGCACAAGAGGGGGCTCTTGGTTGGATGTGCTCAGTTGGAGACATCACCACCGGTGAAACCTTAGTGGGGTCTAAATAGGCTAGTAATCACTTTGTAAAGGCTATTTTTTGATCTCTTGGACACACACCTAAGGAAGTGTGAGAAAACATAATTGAGATTCCATTGTCATTGAAACGTGATTAAATCACGAACTTGTGGGTAAAGTGGTACAACCTCTGCAGAGTGTGTCTAAAACTATCATGATAGCCATGCTCCTAGTCATGAGCAACCTGGACCCCCACATGATTAGAGTTACGGACCTTTAATGTGGTTTAATGGCTGTAATTAATTTGGGAATTGAACTGGGAGTTGGTATTCGTTAATTACATGACCTGTATATGGAATTCATGAATTTGAGACAAATGAGCAGTTATGAGTTGAATATGGTTTATTATTGCTGGTAATGGTTATTTAAGTTGAAATTGATGATATATGGGTTATTTTGGGAAGGACCTCACTTAATAATGATATAATTGCATTTTCAACTATTTTGAATGTACTTTTATGCAATTAGCCCATTTATCTATCATTCCTTGATTGAAGATACATGTTATACTTTCCCACACTTGTTGAGTACGACATGTGCTCATGCTTGCTATTCTCCCACCAAATTCAGACGTAGGCAACCAGGTGGAGTACCAGGAGGTATTTGAGGAGTTCTAGGCGTGTGTTTTGCCGTCAAGCTTGCCTGTGGAGATTGGAGTCATTAGTGTTTAGTTATTCTGCTGCAGTTTCATTGGATCTTGTATTCGAGACTATTTGGTTTGTAATAAGGTACTACTATTAGTATTATTATTCGATACATGGTTATAATCTTTTTATCAATTGTGAATCACTTTTGTATGTGTGTTAAACATCTTGGGCACACATATGCATTACTCTTGGTTCATTTTCGGAACCAGGTGTCACATGCTTGCTTGTTCTTCAGCCGATTGAGCTTGGGCTACCTCTTGATCACTTTTCTTCTTGGGCCGAGCTTCACGCGTGCGCTCAAGCTCCTCTACAATAGCAGCTTCCTCCTCATTTGTTCAACAATAGCACTCCTGACGAGCCGCCTCCCTTTCCGGATCAGAAAGAGGAGAGTTTTTGCACATAGACATGGGGAAATAAGGATAACAGAAGTATATAAGGTGAGATCAAACAAGACATTACGGTAGAAGTGTAGAAAATTCACTAAGTTACCGAGGCGCAATATTGCAAGAAAAGAGTCACAAGGTGATAGTTATGCTAAGGAGACCCTAAGTTGCAAGAGAAACAACCTAGAATCGTTGGAATCGAAAAAGCTCGCGTTAGCTCAAGAACACACCTTGAGATGAGAAAAATGGACAAATCCGCGAATGAAAGGGCGGAGTAGTCCAGGATTTGCCTTCCCGACACTTCGAAGAAGTTTCCACACGGATTCCTCGAAGATTTTGAGGGTTGGAATCAAAAATCGCCAATGGGGGTGGTTTTTGGGAGAGAGGCGAACGTTTGAAACTTGGAGAGAGAGTGGAAAGGGTCAGGCCTGACGCTGGAGGTTAAGTCCTCAAAAGTCTGGACTAGTCCGTTGGATATATCGGACAAGTCCGTGCGTCGGACTGGGTGCGAACTAACCTGGGAGTCCGGACAAGTCCGTTGACAGGCAGAACTAGTCCGTTGTGGACTAGTTTGTACCTGTCCGGATATGTCCACGATGCTGGACTTGTTCGGCCCTGTGGGCGGATTAGTCCGGTCCTAGATATCAAATTCTCATATATATTGAGGAATTTGCAAGGAAAGGTTCGTATGTACTAAGTTTTCACAAACATTCTCAATGAATATGGCCAGTAAAGCACACAAATATTCATACAATGACCATGATTCAAGGAGACAATAATTGAAAATAATTTGATAAAAATTTGAAGAAGGCAAGTTTTCAAAAGCATGCATCATTTTGAAGAGAATACAAGATTAACATTCAGATGTGCAACATCTCAAGCCACATTTCGAGAATCAAGGATATTTATTTCATTCCTATGTTCGCAAAAGCATTTTTCATCTAGTGGCTTGGTGAAGATATCGACTAGTTGTTTTTCGGTTCTCACATGTGAAATGACAATGTCCCCCTTCATCGAATGGTCGGATGTCAATGTGTTTGGTTCTAGAGTGTTCAACGGGGTTATGGGCAATCTTGATGGCACACTCATTGTCGCATAGGAGTGGAATATGGTTCATATTGAGACCATAATCCCTTAGAGTTTGTCGCATCCAAAGAAGTTGTGCACAAAAACTTTCGGTTGCGTCATACTCCGCTTCGACTGTGGATAGGGCAATGGAAGTTTGTTTCTTGGATGACCACGACACTAGAGACCTACCCAAGAATTGGCAAGTCCCTGAGGTGCTTTTCCTATCCACTTTGCACCCGACATAATCCGCATTGAAGTATCCGATGAGATTAAACTTGGACCCTTTGGGATACTGCAATCCTAGGTTGGGTGTATAAACTAAATAGCGCATGATTCTCTTTATGGCTGTCAAGTGACACTCCTTAGGAGCAGCTTGAAACCTTGCACACATGCATACACTTAACATAATATCGGGCCTAGATGCACAAAGGTAAAGGAGTGATCCAATCATGGAACGGTATACCTTTTGGCTGATGCTAGGGCTGTCTTGGTTGAGATTGAGATGTCCGTTCGTCGCCATTGGCTTCTTGATGGGATTGGCCTTCTCCATGTCAAACTTCTTGAGGATGTCTTGAGTATACTTGGTTTGACAAATGAAGGTGCCTTCCTTGAGTTGTTTTACTTGGAACCCCTAAAAGAACTTTAACTCTCCCATCATTGACATCTCAAATCTCTCTGTCATGATTTTGCTCAACTCTTCACAAAAAGATTGATTAGTAGTACCAAATATTAAGTCATCAACATAAATGTGACACACAAATAAATCATCATCCATGTTCTTAGTGAATAGTGTGTAATCGTTCTTTCCTATCTTAAAACCATTATCAATGAGAAAGTCCCTAAGGCACTCATACCAAGCTCTAGGAGCTTGTTTGAGGCCATAGAGAGGTTTATGAAGATTAAAGACATGGTTAGGGTACTTATCATCCTCAAAGCCAGCCGGTTGCTCCATATACACCTCCTCCTTTATCAGTCCATTGAGGAAGGTGCTTTTCACTTCCATTTGATACAACTTGAAATCATTTTGAGTAGCATACACTATAGGAATTGCGATAGTAGACGACGGCCAGAACAATAGACGATGGCTCAATCATTCATTACTTAAAGACTAGCATCATCGTCCATTACTTAAAGATGACAGTATGCTGTTGTCAACTAGGGCTCGTCATCAATATGGGCTGAAATTGGGCCCACAAGAGTCGTAATCGTTGACGGTCCAAATCCACTGTCGTCCATATTATCTTATCAACGACGGTTGACCTACACCGTCGTTGATAACAAATGTTCATTGTACCCCTCGCGTATGCCAATTCCCGCCCGTATTCTCCACACTGCCTCCATCACCACCGCACCACCACCTCCACCGCCGCTGCACTGCCGTCAAAGGCCATCGCCATTCTTCGTCTCCCTGGTACGCCACCGCCTCTCCCCGTTGCCCCCTCCCTCTCATCGCCCCTCCTCTCCCCTGCGCTGCCGACCCCTCCCCTCCCAGATGGCGGCGATGCCGCCCTCTCCCCTCCCCTGCGTTGCTGCCCCTCCCTTATGCCGCTTTCGTCGCAGCCCCTCCCCTGCATCGCCCTTGCCGCCGCCCCCTCCCCTGTGTTGCTCCCTCCTCTGCACTACCCCCCTCCATGCGCCACCCTCGCTGCCACCTCCTCCCCTGCGCTGCCCGTGCCGCCGCCCCTGCCCCCTCCCCTGCGCCACCCTCGCTACCCCTTTCCTCCCCTGCGCTGCCCCCCTCCCCTCCCCTGCGCCGCTCTTGCCGCCGCCCCTCCCTTGAGTCGCCCTCGCCGCCGCCCCTTCCTTGCGCCGCCCTCGTCGCTGGCCCTCCCCTACGCGGCCCTTGCCGCTGCCCTCTCCCCAGCTGCACCGCCCCTCCTCTGCGCTTCCCCATCCCTTGAGTCGTCCCGTTCGTGCGCTGCCCCCTCCCTTGTGCCGCCCCTCCTGTGCGTCGCCCTCGCCCCCGACGGGAGGAGGGAAGAACGCCGAGGCGGCGCCCGCTGGCCGGGTTGATGGCGGCATGGTCAGGCAAAGGGAGGTGTCGCCTTATGAAGCCTAGCGACGATGTAGAGCACCGACCGAAACAGGGTGATCCGGCCGGTGACGGTGAAGCCCAGCGTGACCACCGAGTTGATGTGGACGCTGGAAACGTGGAGCCCTACAGACACCATGACGGAGACCAAGTTTGTTGAATGCTGAGGATACGCCCCCAAACACTGCCGTCTGCCACGGCACCATCGTGCCCACTGGCTTCAACACGTACCTCACCAAATAGGGGGGTGTAGTGTTAAATAGACAGTGTTATGCCGTCGAAAGCAAGATTAAGAGTAAAGAATGAAGGCGACGATGGAAATGGTAGTGCTGCCACCGAAAGGCAGGTTAGGAACTACTGCTGCCATTAGCTCCGCCATGCTTAATTGGTTTTGTTTGCTTGCTATAATGCCTGATCGATCGAGGATCCTTGCTGCCTGGTCTTGGTTAGTGAGGACTAACCAGGAATATTTTTAGGGGCAGGATGGATGAGGACCTTGGTGTAGTGCGCACACATGCAATGTGAACAGGTGAGATGAGGTCAGTAGATGGTGCAACATATTCTTAAAGCAGAGGTGACAATGTTGATGGGGGACTACCTCTTCCCCTCACAGTAGATGATGGTGGAGACGAGGGTGCTGCAAAAGTTCTAGTTGGCCCAGCCCTTCTGAATCGGCGTCGACAGGGTTAAAGGTGGTGGCCATGGCTCTTCTCTTCTTTATTTACTCTCTCTCCTCTCTCTCTCTGCCTCTCTCCTCATCTCCTGCTATCTCTCTCTCTCCCTCTACCTTTCCCTCTCACCTCATCTTTGTCTCCCTTTCTCTCTCTCTCTCTCTCCCTCTCTCACTCACTCATATCCTTTCTCGCCAACCTCGCGCCGGTCATCGAGGTAGTGCTGGCACAGGTACGAGAGGAACCCCCACAGGGCCATGAGCATGGTCACAGCCTTGATGCCCGTCATCCTGTCCCCAAACAGCACCACAGCGAACACCGCCACCAGCAGCAGCGTCACCGCCACCGTGCTCATCACGTTGGCGAACAACGATGACGTTGTGCCCACCAGCGTCAGCACGTACCTCGTGCTCCCTTTCTTGAACGACGCCATCTCCTCTGGATCGTCCGCCACTTCCCCAACGAGCGCCAGCACGGTGAAGGTGAACGAAACCAGTGCGAACGACATATGACTCACAACATACATATGTTAGCTATAACTGTATAGCAGTTAGTCCCCTTTTTACTTGAAGAACTGCATCAGATAGGGGGTGTAGTGTCAAATAGGCGGTGTTATGCTGCCGAAATTTTCTTCAGATCCGAACCTCGCGTCTCGTCATGATCATGCTCTGCACGGTCACTCTTGGGTGGGTTTAGGACCTATCTTCCTAGTTGTAGGGTCGTGACATGACATAACAATAAAACTTATAATGATTTGTCTACTTTGAAGGTATACTCTCAAACATGGCTGAAGACAGCACTTGGATGTATACAGGTTGGAAAAAGAACGGGAGGCACTCAGAGGAGTGGTTCACCAAGACGAATGCTTTCATAGAACAAGCTTTCTTTTTGTCAAACAACAGCAAGGTGTGGTGCCCATGTATCAAATGTCAGAATGCGAAGTGTTTCGACAAAGTGACGTTGACGTGTCACTTGTGTGGAAACAGTTTCATGCAACGTTATGAGTTGTGGACATTTCATGACAAGACACCTTCTCAAGTCGTAGAAGATTGAGATGAGGATGACTGCACTGGGGTCGATGGGATGGACGAGATGCTTGAAGCCATAAATCCTGAATTGATGGAGAATCCTCCTACAACGGCGGTTAAAGAGTTCTTCAAGCTTGTCAAAGCTTCTGAACAGCCATTGCATGAACACACCATAGTGAAAATCCTTAGTTTCATGACTACATTTATGGCAATTAAGTCAAAGTATTCCATCTCCATAACTGCTACAACGATCTCATCAAATTGATCAGTGATGTCCTTCCATAGTCTCATAAATTGCCTAAAGATATGGATCATTCTAAGAAATTGATTTCTGGGCTTGGTATGGACTATGAGAAGATTGATATATGCCCAGACAACTAAATGCTTTTCTGGAAGGAGCATGCCAACGAGAACAAGTGTTTAAAATGTGATAAAGCAAGATTTGTCGAAGTTGTTAATGACGACGGTACAAAAGTAATGACCGAAGTCGCACAAAAGCAGCTTCGCTACTTGCGTGTCACACCTAGGTTGAAGCGCTTGTTTCTCTCAAGAAAAACAGCCAGACACATTAGGTGGCACAAAGAAGGTCGACGTGAGAACGACGCAATGATGGTGCACCCGTTCGACGGTGAGGCATGGAAAGCGCTTGACAGCTTTGATCCACATTTTGCCAATGACGCGAGAAATATTCGCATCGGGTTGGCGACAGGTGGCTTCTCACCATTCAGTACAAACACAGCACCATACTCTTGTTGGCCCGTGTTCACAATTCCGTACAACTTACCACCATCTTTTTGTATGAAGTATGAGTTCATGTTCCTTTGCGTTATTGAATTTGGACTGGATCATCCTGGTTCACGATTGAACGTGATGTTAAAGCTGTTGATTCAAGAGTTGAAAATATTATGGACAGGAATCAAAGCATACGACTGTTACAAAAAATAGAAATTCAACCTTCGAGCTGCATACTTGTGGCCTGTCCATGATTTTCCAGCTTACGACATGGTTTCTAGCTTGAGCACTCATGGTCGTTTGACATGTCCTATATGTACTTCGAACATGGAATGTTTTCGTTTAAATCATGGTGGCAAGATTTGCTACTTTGGTTGCCATATACGTTGGTTACCGCCCAATCACATATTTAGGCAATAGAAAGATGCCTTCAGGAAGAACACCGTTGTCAGAAAAGGACCACCGCAATGTCTAAAAGGGTCGGGTGTTCTTGAACAGTTAAACAACTTAGTTCCAGATGAAGGTCGTCCTAGATATTTTGTTGGTTACGGAGAGGACCACAATTGGACTCATATATGTGCACTATGGGAGCTACCGTATGTGAAGTCCTTAATCCTAATGCATAACATTGATGTCATGCACCAGGAACGTAACATGGGCAAATGCATCATAAGCACATGCTTCGATCTGAAGGGAAGACCATAAGATAATATAAAGGCTCATAAGGATTTAACATAGGTTTGTCAATGTCCAACTCTTGAGCTAACCGAATCTGGTGGCAAACCGAGTGCTTCTTTATGTCTTTGACCAAAGAAAAGAAAGAAGTCTTCGAATGGTTGAAAACGTTGAAATTCACAGAAGATTATGCTTCTAGCCTGAGACGAGCCATAAATGTTAAGACTGGAAATCTCACAGGATTGAAAAGTCATGATTATCACATAATCATGGAAAGAGTTCTACCTGTTATGTTTCATGGCTACATTGACGATGCAGTGTGGAAGGTGTTAGCCAAGCTTAGCTACTTTTATAGATAGCTTTGTGCTAAAGAAGTCATAGCCGAGATGATCGAGAAGTTGGAAAAGGAGATACCAGTGCCTTTATGTAAGATGGAAAAAGTTTCCCCTCTAGGGTTCTTCAATCCAATGCAACATCTCCTACTCCATCTTCCATATGAAGCTAAAGTGGGCGGCCTTGTGCAATATAGGTGGATGTATCACGTTGAAAGAGCACTTAGGTGTCTTAAACCAATGGTTCGCAATCGGGCAAGGGTTGAATGATGCATTGCCGAAGCATAGCCATTCAGAAGATAGGATACTTTTCAAGCGTCTATTTTGCAGAAGAACACAATATTAATGTTTCTATTTCACGGTACAATATGGATGAAGCACCCCCTTGTAGTAGCGTCTCCATTTTTAAACGAGAGGCACCACTGTTGGTAGTGGCACGAGCTACGATGTTGAACCTGATGATAAGAGGCTGCTTTGAGGTAAATGTAAACTAATATAGAGGGGATGAATGAATATTTTTAGTAAGTGTCTGTTCAACATCTATAAGAATTAGCGTCTTGTGTTATACATATATGCTAATCATTCTGTTTTTCCTTATTTAGTGAGTTCGCTCAACAAAATTGGAAATTTAAGCAGCAACCTACGAGCAGAAAAATACAATCGACGCGATATCATGGAGTACAAGGAGGGCCTAACTTCCTATTCCTAGTTTCATGCACGGTGCAAAAAACAAGTCGACGTTAATGAAGAATTACGACAACTGTCCTACAGATCCATTAAAATTAAAAGCTATGATCAATACGATGTCAATGGGTTTCGATTTTGTTCAACTGAATTTGAAGTTCAACGTCCTTTCAGAGCAAGATGTAACACCAGAGTTGTGAATAGGGCAGTTGACGACCAAGGACGTGAAATTACTTATTATGGGATCATTAAAAACATCCTTGAATTCAGTTTTGCGGGGAATAAGGTCCTTAATGTAGTCTTCTTTGACTGCGATAGGTTTGATACTACCAATGGAACTCGACAAAACCAGTTTGGCATGGTAGAAATCAAACACAAGGATTGGCTATAAGGCCGCGACACCTTCGTCCTTGCACACCAAGTCGAGCAAGTGTATTATCTACATTATCCATGCGAAAATCTTAAAGCTTGGTGGGTTGTACACAAGGTGAATCCTCATGAGCGGTTACATACACCAAACAATGCTGGATACCTTGATGATGAAGTTGATGTTGTTTACCAAGAACAAGAGTTGCCGAACTCTTTTGTCGTCGAGCCTGATTTAGGAGTCGATGACTTAGTTGGAGATGCAGAAGACATAGAGACTAGTGAGATGCAAAAACCAAAATGGTCAACTACCACAACAGAAGATTGATGGTCCGATTTATGTAGTAGAGTACATCGTGATGATGATCGATTTTAAAATTGAGTACAAGTAACATTTATTTCATGTCTTCTTTTCTTTTTTATACTTTTCATTAAATTCATTAGCTAATTTTCCTTTAAACAGAATGTCGTTGAGCAGCAGCAGACGAGGAGGGGCAAAGGCGTGGAGCTTTCTACCACCGACAGTCATGAGAGGAGAGGACGTCTTCCAGGGCAGTCAGCTTAGCGGGGGTAGACGGGCTAAGTTGGTGAGCCATCTACCGGAGTCATCACGTGGACCTGTACAACAATCACGAGAGGTAAAGAACATTTAATTACACAAATGATATAAGTAATTCTTTATTCTATAATATGAATCTTTAAAACTGTCAGGACGACTCTACATCCGAGGACACAAAGGCTAGGGTCCCTCCTTTGGTGCCTTCTTGTTTGGTGCCTTCTGCTTTGGAGCCTCCTTTTTCGGAGCCTCTTTCTTCGGAGCTAGTGCAGTTGGGTGACCCTACATCTGGGTCACTTGCTTTGGAGCAGGTTGCACAGCGGCGGACTCGAAGGAGCCACTACATGCCTCCTCCTCCAGCTTTTGTGAACCTAAACAATCGGATCGTTATTCGTCCGATTGGTGACAGGTAAGTAAATCTCTAATAATTCAATTTAGATACTTTTAGACTTATACATATACTAATTGAGAATCATGTATCAGGACTTGGGAGGATGCTTCATTCACGGGCCACGGACGCCATGCGCTGGTGAATGGTATCCTGGGTCATCTAGTCCATTTGCACTACCCCGGTGTAGTGAACGGACGCGCTGCCACGTCTTGGGATGACTACTATAGGGCCCAAGACGTTCTTCATGGCAACCACCTGGAGGTTGTTTGGCAGGAGTTTGTGGTAAGTATGAACAATAGTTGTGTAATACAAATCTAATATAAGTTGCATACATTTACTTGTATATTTCTTTTTTAGGCACGATATCATTTGGAGAACGAGGTCGAGCAGACGGATCACGCTCGTCTCGTCTTCCATAACTGGGCAAGGAAGATCGTGACACAGTCACTATCGTCGGCCCGCATTCAAGCTACGACCGCGTACTTCAAGTTGCATCCAAACGAGCGTGAGTCGGGGAAGGAAGCCGACACATACTTGACGGAGGCCCAGTACGCAGAGGTAAAGTTTTTAGTTTACTTTGCTTCATTATCTAATTGTGATCAAAATTTTCATTCAATAATAAATTTGTGCAGGTCAGCATAAGAGAGCCGCCCGAACGCGTATCATTGCTTGTGTGCTCTTTGGGCGAGCGAGGACTTCCAGGAACTTTCTAAAACCCGTTGAGAGAGTAGAGGGACGAAGGGAAAACATCGCTTGAGTGGGGACAACTACATACGCCTCGCTAAATGGATGGTAAGTGTTACTCACATTCTATTAAGTAGTTTTATAATCTTAATTGTGCTAACATGTATCGATAGGAGCATGAGAGCGATCAGCAGCCGGAAACTATCGAGTTGTAGAAGAGGGGTCACTTGGGAAGTGACCCGTTGCAGCCGGACCAGCTGTCTTCTCAGATGGTGACACAGACTTTGGTGAGTTATTTTTTAAACTTAATTGAATTCTCTTTAATAGTTCTAATGACGTTATTTTTCTGTATTTTTAGTAATAGTACAGTGAGGAGGCGTGGAGAATTCGAGGCGAAGAGTTCAATTGGCAGAGCGCGCCAATCGTACCTGAAGTCGCGTATGCAAGCGGTGGTGGGAAACCTCACAGACGGTGAGCTTTGTTGTTATAAATTTACTTTTACCAACTTCGAGATACAAAAATTTAATAATCTTACTTCGTTGTGCATGTTAGCCATCTTTGATGCAGTGGTCGACTCGAGGCAGGCACGGGCTTCCTCGAGGGCTTCTTCATCGCATCATGGCGGGTCCAGCAGCAGCCGTTTTAGCCGAGGTCTAGATCTCCAGAGTCTTCAAGAGGAGCTCCAGAGGACACAGGGCGAGGGACGAGGCGCAGTGGGCTAGAGACGAGGCGCAGAGGGCTAGGGACGAGTATCAACACTCATTCATGCAACAGATGCAAACTGCCATGCAGGTACATTCTAGATATTGTACTTAACTTTTTTAATAAATAAATGATTTGCTTTGTGTTGCAGGCTATGTTTCCAGAACAACCGTTTATGTTTCTGCAATGTGCGTTGCCAGCGATATAGCAACCACTGGTGCTAACGACAGAAGTCTAGGTACAAAATTTAGTAAAATATGCATTTTTTTACTTGTAACATGTCTAACCACACTTGCACTTCACAGGGATCGGGAACGGAGGCTCAAACTCCGTCGCCTTAGATTCCGGCGCTTGGACCACTGCAGGAGGAGGACTTTCCGAACTCCGGTGGAAGCGGACTGTGTAGCATCTAAGAGTTAGGTAAGCCGAATATTGCTTGTGTGTAACTAGGTTTGGTTGTTTGGGGGCTCGATTGAAGGAGTTCATTTTTAATGTTAGATTCTTGAAGTGTTACTTTCAAAGTTAAGATTCTTGAAGGAGTTCAAAACACTAACATATCAGGTTTACTTCTTTATTTTTAATGTTAGATTCTTGAAGTGTTACTTTCAAAGTTAAGATTCCATTTCAGTGCTAGTTTAGTACTTTGCAATTTTGATGCGATTGTCTAGGATATTTCCCTGTCATGACAGTGTTTTCCAACTTCCAAACACTATTATTGCAATTATATGTACGCCATTTTTCTTCCTGCAAATAATTCTAGGGTAAATGGATATATCTGAACAGCTATGGGTTTTAGTAATTTTTTTCTAAAGGCAGTGTTATGTTCATATTGAAGTAACATTGGCACACTATAGTCAAAATGTTTATTCCCAATAACCATGTCTTCTATTAATAAAGTGCTAATAATATTGAAGCATCAATATATCTAGTGGCAAGATGTGGAACAAAATGTTTAAAACATGTATTGTATTACAAATTTTTGTTATTTTGGTAAATCAGTTGATGATTCTTATACCTGCAGGACTCAAGAGCGAGATAAAGCTGGTTCAGGGATGGGAAACAGGTTTGGTCTTTCGAAGAAGCAAGACAAATTGTGATTTTGATGTATTATGTGCGGTGCTAGATGTATGTGTTTTGAAATTGTGAATCTGTTTCTGTTGATATGTGAATCTGTTTCTATGAATGTTTTTGTGATCTGGCCATCGAGCCACGGCAACATTTTATTTTTTTAAAAAAAAAAAACTTCATAGCTTATCGACGAGGGTTTTCTGTGCACCGTCGTCGATACTGGCAATTTATCGTCGACGGTCGCCAAATGGCTATAGATGATAATGTCCAGTATTGACGACAGTGGCCAGTATACCGTCATCTCTAAGTTTATTATCGGCGATGATCCGGGCCGCCGTCGTCGATAAGCTTCCCCCCGCTGCTACATGGACGGAGTCCCTTATTGACGATGGTTGAATTCGGCCGTCGTCAATAATATTATAGATGACAGTGACTGTCGTCAATAAGCTTATAGACGACTAATAGTTGTAGTCGGCCAAAAACCATCATCGATAAGGCTATACTGTTGTCGATAGCTTATAGATGACGGTATTGTCCTTATAGACGATGGTTTCTAGCCGTCGTCTATTATCGCGATTCTTGTAGTGATAGGACAATAATATGCGAATAGATTAAGGCCTAGCTACGGGAGCAAAAGTTTCATCGAAATCCAAACCTTCGACTTGAGAGTATCCTTTGGCTACGAGTCTAGCTTTATTTCTTGTAACCAAGTCATGCTCATCTTGCTTGTTGCGGAAGACCCACTTGGTGCCTACCACATTCGCATTAGGTCTTCTCACGAGCTCCCATATTTTTTTCCTCTTGAAGTTGTTGAGCTCCTCTTGCATGGCTATCACCCAATCCGGATCTCGTAGGGCATGTTCAACCTTAAATGGCTCCAAAGAAGACACAAAAGAATAGTGAGCACAAAAATTAGCCATACGAGAGCAAGTCATTACCCCCTTGGAGATGTCTCCAAGTATGTTGTCAACGGGATGATCCTATTGAACACATTGATGAACTCTTGGGTGTGGTACACTTGGTCTTGAGTCAACTTCTTCATCTCCCTTATCTTCATATTCTCCCCCTTGACCATTCACACAATCTTGATATTCCATTTCTTGATCATGGTGATCTTGATTATATTGTTGGTTTTGGGGATCTTGGACTTGATGTTGTGCATGGGGAACCTATTGTGATGGAGTTGGGTCACTTGGGCCTTGTTGCTCTTGAGGTCTTACATCACCAAGCACCATCTTTCTCAACACAACACATGGTGCCTCTTCTTCATCTAGCACACATTGATCAACTTGCTCCACTTGGGAGCCATTAGTCTCATCAAACACCACGTCACGTGCGATTTCAACACAACTGAAGGTTCTATTGAAAACATGATAGGCGTAGGTGTTTGAGTCATAACCAAGCAAGAAACCTTCATCGGATCTCGAAGCAAACTTCGAAATTCTAGGCTTCTTGTTGAGAATGTAACATTTAGTACCTAGGACTCTAAAGTAGGAGATGTTCAGTTTATTACCCGTTAGAAGTTCATATGGAGTATTCTTCAATAGGCGATGGAGGTAGAGATAGTTTGTGGCATGACAAGTGTTGTTGACCGCTTCTGCCCATAACCTATCGGAAGTCTTGTACTCATCAAGCATGGTACTTGACATCTCTATTAGAGTTTGGTTCTTCCTTTCGGCCACCCCATTTTGTTCGGGTGAGTAGGGTGCCAAAAACTCATGCTTGATGCCCTCCTCGTCCAAGTACTCTTCAACTTCAGTGTTTTTGAATTCAGTGCCATTGTCTCTTGTTATATTCTTGATTCTCAAGGAGAACTCATTTTGAGCTGTCATTAAGAATCTCTTGAGGACACTTGTGTTTCACCTTTGTCATGCAAGAAAAACACCCAAGTGAAGCGGGAAAAGTCATCAACAATAACTAAACCATATTGGTTACCGCCAATGCTTATATAAGCAATGGGACTTAAAAGGTCCATGTGCAACATCTCCAGTGGTCTTGTTGTCGTCATCACATTCTTGGCGGGATGAGCTGCTCCGACTTGTTTCCCTGGTTGGCATGCACTACAAGGCCTATCTTTCTCAAAAACAACATTCTTAAGACTCGGACGTGATTGCCTTTTAGAAGTTTGTGAATATTCCTCATACCAACATGGGCTATTCTACGGTGCCAAAGCCACCCCATGTTGTTTTTTGCAATCAAGCATGTGTCAAGTTAGTTTTATCCGCGGTGAAGTCCACCAGATAACGCTTTCCCTTAAGCACACCCTTGAAGGCAATCGAGTTACCAACTCTTCTAGTGACAACAACACCCTCATTAGAAAACAAGCAATTATACCCCTTTTCGCATAATTGAGAAATGGACATGCGATTATAATCTAAACACTCAACATGCATGACTTGAGAAATAGTATGTTGTGGAGAAACAGATATTTTACCCATACCTTACACTTTACCTTGACTATTGTCGCCAAAGTAAATACCTTGACTTGGGTCTTCATTTTCTTCATACTCCACAAACATTCTTCTCGCTCTGGTCATGTGATTGGTGCAACCACTATCTAGCACCTATTTTGAACTGATGGAGGAGTAAGCCTACAAGACAAGTTGAGGCTTTGGTTTTAGCTACCCAAGCTTGGTTGGGTACTTTGAGGTTAGTCACAAGGCATTTAGGCACACACACACAAGGCTTTGGGCTCTTGCGATATGGTCCAACATATTTAGCATAAGTATAACCAAATTTGTTTCTCATTAGTACATAGAATGCATCAAAGTCATGAAACATAGTTAAGTTGACATTTTTAGCACTTTGTGCATTTTTGTTAAGTTTCATAATTTCATTAGATCTAGATGCATGATGTTCATTCTTGACTTGAAGTGAACCCTCCTTGACAAATTCAATTTGCATCTTGTTATTCTTGAGAATTCTAGCATTTTGCTTTCCTCCTCTTGAATAACCAAGACCATCTTTAATAAAGGGAGATCTTGTGATCGAGTATGCACTACGTGCATACTTGATCTTCTCCTAGTCAAATATGCCACCCTTAGGTGTGCTCCTGCTCTTTGCCAAGTTAAGCTCATTCTTTAGGTCTTGCACAAGGTTAGCACATTTGCAAGTTTTAGTGTCCGATTTCACTTTAGGCAAGTTTGAGCTTGTTGAGGCTGAAGAAGAAACACTTGACTTGAGATTTGCGGATTGTTCCTCAAGACTCTTGTGAGCTTTTTTCAAGTTTACAAGTTCATCTTGGAGCACAACATTTGAACTCTTGAGGCTTGAGGAAGCCTCCTTGCATTTTGCAAGTTCAAGTTAAGTGCCTTGTTCTTTTCCTTCTCAAGCTCAAGAAGCTTCTCAAGGTTAACATTTCATTGCCTCTCATTGACAAGCAATTCATCTTGTTCCTCGAGAAGTTCTTCCTTGTCTAAAATTTCATCGTAAAGCTTTTTCATTTTAATGATAGCACTTTTACTCAAACCTTCAAACATATACTCATGCTCACTATCAGTCTATCACTATCAAAATCCTCATCTTTAATGGAACACAAGCAAAGTTTAGATTTACCCTATCGTTTTCCTTCCTTGGCCATAAGGCAAGTGTGGCTTGAGCTTTTGCCACTCTCCCTTGTTTGGTAGGAGAGTCTTCTTCATTGTTTGCTTCTTGATGGCGACGATTGCCACTCCCGCTTCATCTTCAGAGGAGGACTCATTGTTTGGGTCCCACTCCTTGCCAACATAAGCGTGCCCATGTACTTTCTTCTTCTTGAACATCTTTCCTGTTGAGGTTTCTCATCCTTGATCTTCTTCTTCTTGTCTTCTTCCTTTTCGTATGGGCAATTCACAATCACCACAGTTGTAGCACGCTCTCTTTTGTCTTGACTTGATCTTGTCCTTGCCCTTGCTCTCATAGTTTGACCCACTTCTCTTCCTCATAATCCTCTTGAATCTTTTGATGAAGAAGGTCATTTCCTCTTCATCCATGTCAGTGCTTTCCTCTTCTTCACTTTCTTCATCATTGCTTGAAGCTTGCACCACTTTGCTCTTGGACTTGGGTGAGGCTTTGAGAGCAATGCCTTTCTTCTTGGAGGATGTGATCTTGGCAAGGTCATTGACATGGCGTGCTTCCATCTCCATCATCTCGTGGTTGATGATCTTGCCAAGAACGTCATCTAGAGTCATCTTGTAGAAATTGGGACTTTCGCAGATGAGAGTGCAAAGCATCACATTGCGAGGCATGAAGGCTCTTGTCATCCTCTTAACCACTTTGTGTTTGGTCCACTTCTTGCACCATACACCCGACTCCTATTAATTAAGAGTCTTGAGTCGGTTGTACATCTCTTGAGGGGTCTCACATTCTTCCATGGTGAATCTTCCAAGCTCTATTTCGATCATCTCAATCTTGGCTTCCCTCACGGATCGGCTACCTTCATGAGCAATCTTGAGAGTGTCCCAAATTTCCTTGGCTTGCTCCAACCCATCTACTTTGTTGAATTATTCTTGGTTCAAGGCTGAGTTGAGAACGGCCGCCGCTTGAGCATTGCGGTGGATGAGTTGTTCTTGCACCAGTGTCAGCTCTTCGTCGTCCATAGGGATATCTACACCTGTGCAAACAACATGCCAAAGTGTGGGATTGAGAAAAAGAAGATGCAACTTCATGTTGTGCTTCCACATAGTGTAGTTAGTACCATCAAAATGTGGAGCTTTGCCCATTGGAATAGAAAGGTAGTTTAAATGTGAATTGAGGTGCTCATAGTTAAAAGGATATCGCGTTAATCCTCCTCGGGCATCTTGAGTTTCTTTTCCTTCTCAAGCCTTCTCCTCCTCTTGGCCTCATCTCTTGCCTTTTGAAGAAGGTCCGCAAGGCGCTTCACTTCTTCATCTTCATCTTTGGTTTCGCCATCTAAAGGAGGAGGCTTTGGCTTGTCCTTGGAGGTATTGCGAGTCTTGTCGTGCAACGGATTGGATCCTTGTCCTCTGGTGTGGCTGTTCTCGCTGGTGCTAGTGGTGTCTACGATCGGCATCGCCTTCTCACTGTTTTCCCACATCTCCTCTCTAAGCGGTTAAGATTTTAGGAGAGTTATGCTCTGATACCAATTGATTGTTGCCTAGAGGGGGGTGAATAGGCGGATAACCTAAAATTTAACTCAATAAAGGCTAATCAAATTATAGAGTGAGGACTAGTCTGGCCTTGGGGCGGACTAGTCCGGTCAGGATGATAAACATGACTAAAGATGACATTTTTATGCGATCTAATGGACTTAACTTGATGAAATGTAAAGTGTATGAACCTAGCAATCTAGTAGATGGAGTGCATGAAGTAAAAGCAACTAGATCGAGGTAGATCACTAGATTGAGGCAAAGAATGTGTGGAACCCTAACTTAATCTAGCGAAGAACGAGGAAGTCAAATCAAAGACACAAGACGCATGATTTATAACGTGGTTCAACCCCACAAAGTAGCCTACATCCACGTTTAGGATGCCCACGAAAGGCAGGGTTTCACTCAACCCTTTCCTCACTTAGCCACCACAAATGTCGGCTTGTAAAAGCCCTAAAGTCAAGGTACAAAGTTCATATAGGAGAATTTAAATTTGAATGGGGGAAAAGAAATATAATGGCAATTGGGAAATTAAACCAATTCAAACTTCAATAGAAGGGATTCAAAAATTCAAAATGTTCAAACTTTGCCAAAATAAAAATTTGAGCTCACCATTATATCCTAGATATTCCAATTAGCCTCTTTGCAAAGTTTCATAATTTTTGAAGCTCATTTGCTATTTAATTCAGTGACACCATTGAATTCCATTCAAATTCAAATTTGAATTTCAATTGAAACTTGATCAATTCAAAGTTCTGATTCCAGAATCAAATTCCAAGTATTTATTTGAGCCTATCCACAAATTTTGATGAATTTTGAACATCAGTCGGTAGGATATTTGGTTAACCAAAGGAGGATAGACTCAAGGGGCAGTGGGACCCACTAGTCATACAGAGAATTACGATAGTGCTCTACTTTGGCTCACCGTGGCGACACCGCACGCATTCAAGGCTCTAGCGAGCTTCTTGCCTGCCTGCTTCATGGCGTGCCCTCTACTCCTCCCCAAGCCTTATATTCACTACTACAAAAAGCATTTTTACAGGCGCCTCAAATTTTCAAACACAGGCGGTCCTTAAAAATATGCGATTGTGATGACGAATGATATAATAACCGCCTGTGATGACAGAACAACACAGACGGATTTTAAAGAACAACCGTCTGGGTAAATACATGATCTTCACAGACGGTTCTTAATTAAGAACCGTCTGTAATGCAATGAACTTCACAGACGGATTTTAAGAAACAACCGTCTGGGTAAATACATGATCTTCATAGACGGTTCTTAATTAAGAACCGTCTGTAATCCATAGAACTTCACAAGCGGATTTTAAAAAACAACCGTCTGGGTAAATACATGATCTTCATTGGCGGTTCTTAATTAAGAACTGTCTATAATGCAATGAACTTCATAGACGGATTTTAAATAACAACCATCTGGGTAAATAAATGATCTTCGTTAACGGTTCTTAATTGATAACCGCCTGTAATGCAATGAACTTGATAGACGGTTCTTGGTTAACAACGGCCTGAGAAGATCATGTATTTTCAGTGGCGGTCATTGTTTAAAAACCGTATGTAGTTGTTCAATTATCTTTTTCATTGAAATTATAGGGATGTAGTTGTTGCAATTATCACAACCGTATGTAGTCGTTGCTGGGAAAATGCTATCAGGAAAAAAACAAAGATGAGCAGATACTAGTATAGTAATGCATTATATATAGGAAATGCTCGATCACCAGTTCGGCTGGCTTAATTGTGATAATACACCATTAGAGGCTTTACAATTGTTCAAAGATAGTTTCTTCACACTGAACAAAAATCATGCTACATTCATTGTAGATCGACGATGAAGCTCCCATCGATCAATCTAAATTGTACCGTCCTGCTTGCTCCCGAACACGTCTCTTATATTCCGCTGGATCCTGAAAATATTGACATTATTTAAATTAACAAATGTCGAAGGAGGAATGAATAACCTACATTGGTCACTAAGTCAAAGTGTCATCTAACCTTGATAAGTAGATTATAGCAATCATTTTCAACATCAGGCACATTTGGCTGATGCAG
Organism: Tuctoria greenei; assembly: GCA_036927565.1. Lineage (NCBI taxonomy): Eukaryota > Viridiplantae > Streptophyta > Magnoliopsida > Poales > Poaceae > Tuctoria > Tuctoria greenei. The sequence continues at coordinate 196,883,554 of JAYESD010000006.1, read as the reverse complement.
CAAACGCTGAACTTCAAGTAGTATAGTTTTGATTGTAAAAGCATTGCACCACCCCTACGAAATATAATTTAAGCAATATAAGAAACCAGTTCAAATAAGTTCGACAACAATTATAAGTAATAATTACATGAACAAAATAGGTCTATCTTACAGTCTCTTGATCGAGAATCCCGATGCAGAGTGCTCCCGAACGATGGACATCTGGGTGGAAGAACCCAATTGGAAAGGCGCATCTTGGAGGCACCAAGGGATAGTCCTCAGAGAAGGAGATTGTCAGGGGGTAGTGACCATCTTCCCATTCAGTCTGCAAAAGAAATTTATTAATAGGAGGACGATGGTTGAACTCATATTGTGCTTATTCTTCATGGCTTACCCCTTCTTTACCGGGGACGATGCACTGCCACTTCAATAAACCTCCCGATTCAGGCTTCGCAGAGAAACCCTACGCGGAGAAATTGAAAATACCAAAAACAAACAAGACGGAAAAACAAACTACAGTTAAGTTCATCAGTCCATTACAGATACATTTGTATATACAACCATGCGACCGGTGTGCCATATGTACATACATGGGGATGGTTCTTGCGCCACGCCAAGCGCTCCTCCTTCAATCGGCTACACGCCCGAGACATCATTATCTGAAATACCAAACTTCCAAATTATTGAGTCCAAACGCATATGTACACAAATGCAAAAGGACACAATCCATATACCAACATTGTTCTAAGTTGATTTCAGAAGATACAAATATATACAATATATATCATCTCGCATTGCTATATACATTTTTTCCAGCATTGACATCTTCTCGCATATAGGGTTTCAAATTCTTTTTAATGCTTCTCTCTACGCGCTTGATGTTTTCTGGTTCGGTGAAAAGGTACATCTCTTCATACTGATTATATTGCTCTTCATTATCTCCCACATTCTCAACCCCAACAATATTTTGCTTTTCAGAAACAACTACGTGCAACTTCTCATTTTCTGGATCTTGAACATAAAAAACTTGTGCAACATTATCGGCGAGAACCCACAAGTCATCTTTGTAACCCACTTTATTCAAGTCTACCAGTGTCAGCCCGTAATTGTCCACTTTCAAACTATCAGGATGTTTGACCCATTGGCACTTAAATACGGGCATTACCATTCTTTCGCCATAATCGAGTTCCCATATTTCCTCTATGAACCCGAAGTATGTGGTCTTCTGCCCTTGTGAATCATAAGCCTCAATATGAACACCACTATTTTGTGCAACACTCTTACCGTCTTTTTCTTTAGTGTAAAATGTGTAACCATTGATGTCATATGCTTGCCATGATGTTACCAAAGCAGATGGGCCAGAAGCTAACTTCTTCATTGTTGCCTCTTCTATAGTGTTTCCGTATGATATATTTTTGTCCATTAACCATTCAGTGAAACATCTTCTGTGTTCTTTCATGATCCAGTCCTCTGTGCGGTCTTGGTTTTTATCACGAAGCTCAATTTGGTGTTCCTCGATGTACGACTCAGCTATTGCGAGCTGTTGTAGTACACCAAAATGTGCACGGTGTACATTCTTGTAATCTTGAACAAAAAAAGTTTTCTTACCCACTTTGCCTCTCCCACGTAGTCTACCCTCATGTACCGGTATAGGCACACCTATCGATTTTCCATCTTTGATGTAATCAGCGCAACCCTCAATCACTTCTTCAGTGGTGTATCCTTCCATAATTGAACCCTCTGGGTGAGCAAGGTTCCACACATAACCTTTTAATACTCCTAAATATCTCTCCAACGAAAACATATGATGTAAATATAGTGGCCCCAATGCTTTTATCTGATCAACAAGATGTATGATTAGGTGTACTTGCATATCAAAAAAGGATGGTGGGAAACACATCTCAAGCTTGCACATTGTCTCGACGATGTATGTTTTCAGATAGTCTAAATCTTCACGTGTTATCACCTTTTGCGATACTGCATTGAAGAAGTAACACAAACATGTGATGACAACTTTTATATGCTCAGGTTTGATTACTCTTATTGCAATGGCAAGGAAAACTGTCATCATCATGTGACAGTCGTGAGAATTATAACCGAATAAAGACAATTCTTTCATCGAGACTAGTTTGCGGATATTGGATGAGAAACTTGTGGGCACTTTGATCCCACGCAAGCATTCGCAAATTGCTTTTTTCTCTTCTAGCATCAAGTTGTAGCTGGCTGGGGGAAGGTAATGCTTCCCGTTCGCCTTTTCTACTGGATGAAGCTCTGGTCTCAAATCAAGATTTACTAGGTCCATACGTGAATTTAATATGTCCTTTGTTTTCCTCGGCATGTCCAGCAAGGTCCCAATGATGCTGTCAAATACATTCTTTGTAACGTGCATCAAATCAATACTATGGCAAAATTCCAGATTCTTCCAATACGGAAGATACTTGAAAAAAATTGATTGTTTCTTGAAAGCCATGTCAGTTGTATCATCTGAAGATGTACTTTTCTTTCTCTTAATTCCTTTACTATTTTTTCCCTTACAGGAAGCAATATGAATGTTCTTGACCATTTCAAGCACAAGTTTTCCACTGTATAGGGCGGATTAATGCTGCTGAAATAAAATTTATGGTGCAACTAAAATTAATTTACGCCTATTAGATTCAATATGATCGCAAAATTTCGCATCGGGAATGAACCCTACCGTAGATCTGATGGCTTGGCGGTCGCGGAACAATTGCGACGCGTAGACGAAATAGATGGTGCAGCAGTCCTTCGGCGGCACGACGACGGTGGCGCGATGTCGGCGACGATCTCCGGCGAACGGTGGTGCCCTCCTCTTTTTCTCCCTCTTCTTCCCCTTCTTTTTCTCCTTTTTTCTTCCCTGGGCGCAGCCTTCTGGACCTTGGTTCCGGCGGCTTTTTCTTCTCTGCTGGCGGCTGCTGGTTCGTGGGGAAAAAGCCTAGGCCTCGGTCCTATTTATAGGGGCGGCGCTAGGGTACGGCACCGGTAGAATCGGAGGCGGTTACGGGATGGGACTCGTATCCGGACGGGAGGCCGAGGCGCGCCGGGAAAATCGGGCGGGACGGGAGCGTCGGGGCGGGAAAGTCACGTCAGGGGGGGAGACCGGGGCCCGGCTGCGGCCTCGGGCGATGCGCGCCGCGCGGGTGCGTGGCGGCGGGGCCAGCGCCTCGGGCGACTCGCGTGCGCGTCGGGGGGTGGGGGCCAGCGGGGCTGGCGCGCGCGGCCGGCTCGGCGCCTATCGGCGGAAGCGGCGGCGGTGGGGCCCAGCTGCGGGCGCGCGGCCGCGGGAGGTGCCGCTGGCTGGGCCGGCTTGGCTGGCCAGCGGTGATTTTTTTTCTTTTTTTTCTTTATTATATAATTATTTATATATATATTTTTTATATATATTATTAATATCATATATTTATTGTTTATTATTTATTATTTTTATAACATATATTATTAATATTTTTTTCTATTTTTATATATTGTTATATATATTATTTATATATATTTATATATATTATTATATTTTTTTATACTTATTCCCTATTACAAGTTTTAGGCTATAATTATTGTTTTCTTTTTCTTCTTTTGCTACACATATTTGTATATGTATATGTTTTATTATTTTTCTTTTATTCTACTAGTGCTTAATGCATGACCATGTATGCAATGCATGATGCGAAAATTTAGGGTGTTACACGTCGCCTCCACCAGCGTTCTACGGCCCTCGGGGCCAAGAACCTGGGCCATCGTCGCGAACAGAATGTCGAGACGATCAGCCACCCCCGTGAGGGCGTAGAGGTAGTGGCCCATGGTACCCATTCCAGTATACTCTGGAAGGGTACCCAGCCCCAAGGCACTCATGGCGTGAGACGTATTGTTATACGCCTCTCGCGCCATGAGGAGGCACTGCTCGGTGTTGATCTTCTCGGCGGAGCTGCAACATAGTTTCTTGCAAGGTGGCTCCCTCGGAGGGCTTGGCGGCGGAAGGTCGGCCATAGTGGTGTTGGGTCGTCGGAGCGTTGGAAGACGAAGAAAACAAGAGGATTCAAAGTGAGCGATGCGCTTGTGAGCGATAGTGCGTCTTTAAGGCCGCGCAGAGTGGAAGATGGAGCAGTTGGTTTACCGTGCATTAAAGGTCGCGCCTCGGGGAAAAGAAAGGCCGCGCACGGTCGTCGACACGTCTTCATAGGCGGTTGGTGAGGGGTCTTTATGTTGGCGTTCATCACAGGCCCATGTTTATCTCAGACGGTTATTACTAACCAACCGTATGAGATAATTGTATCTTCTTAGGCGGTTTGTAAGTAAAACCCGTCTGAGGTAACAATCTTCTTAGGCGGTCGGTACTTAAAATCCGCCTGAGAAAATGTGAGTCTATATATACCCCTCGGCAGAGGCTCGACGTTTTTGTGAGCTGGAGGTTACTACGTAGGCCTCCTCCCGGACCGCCGTCGGTGGCGCTGCCCGACATTGACGATGGTGTTTGCCGCTGCCCAACAGGGGGGAACCAGGGGCCTGCCCGCTGCGGCAGGCGAGGGTGGTCCAAGTGGACCGTCTTCTGTACTGAGAACTGTAGGATTGAGCGCGAGTATGACCTGTTCTCCCATAACGTGTTGTACTCTATGGGTTATATTAATTAAAAAGAAGTAAATATTTTCACAGGCGGTTGGTACTTACCTTAGAATAAATTTATCTCAGGCTGATATTACTTACCAACCGCCTGAGATAATGCCCGATACTGTTCTTCAATTTCCTTATCCCTTGCTTCTTTTTTATTTAGATTTCAATATAAATACTCAAACATGTTTAGATTCTGCAAATTATGTCCAAATTCGATGATTCTTTATTCTACATTTGTATAAAATTAACATCTACCATCTGAACAAAATATTTTTAAAACTTGTATAGCTGACATTGTAATGTTTTGGTAAATATCAAATTAATTTATACTCACATATTATTCACATTTGTGTATCTCATAAAAAAAAGTTCCTTCACTCAAAATTGTTGGTATGAACATATTTGTATAATTTATACATGTATGAATTTTTTTATTTTTTAAAAGCATTCCAACATGTCAAACTTCAAAATATCCACCATTCTAACTAAATGCTCATATACATATGAGGCATTCATCAAATTATGAACACACATTGATTCAAAAAAATTTAAAAAAAATCTGAAAAAATTCATAGAGGTTGGTATGATGAGTAAAAATGTCCACTGAAAAAATAAATGAAAAATACATTATATTCATCAAGATAGAAAAATGAAAAATAGCATTTGTTGTATGTTTTTTATGTTCTGACCAATTTCAAAGGATTTATGAAGTGAAATTTAATGGTAACCTTTACTTATCAATAATATTACAAGAAAGTGGATTTTTGCCTTTTTAAAGGACCACATTTAATCAAGAATATTAATTAAGAATAAGTAAATATTTTCACAGGCAGTTGGTACTTACCAACCGCCTTAGAATAAATTTATCTCAGGCGGGTATTACTTATCAACCGCCTGAGATAATGCCCGATACTGTTCTTCAGTTTCCTTATCCCTTGCTTCTTTTTTATTTAGATTCCAATATAAATACTCAAACATGTTTAGATTCTGCAAATTGTGTCCAAATTCGATGATTCTTTCTTCTACATTTGTATAAAATTAACATCTACCACCTGAACAAAATATTTTTAAAACTTGTATAGCTGACATTGTAATGTTTTGGTAAATATCAAATTAATTTCTACTCACATATTATTCACATTTGTGTATCTCATAAAAAAAAGTTCCTTCACTCAAAATTGTTGGTATGAACATATTTGTATAATTTATACATGTATGAATTTTTTAATTTTTTAAAAGCATTCCAACATGTCAAACTTCAAAATATCCACCATTCTAACTAAATGCTCATATACATATGAGGCATTCATCAAATTATGAACACACATTGATTCAAAAAAATTTAAAAAAATCTGAAAAAATTCATAGAGGTTGGTATGATGAGTAAAAATGTCCACTGAAAAAATAAATGAAAAAGGAATTGTATTCATCAAGATAGAAAAATGAAAAATAGCATTTGTTGTATGTTTTTTATGTTCTGATCAATTTCAAAGGATTTATGAAGTGAAATTTAATGGTAACCTTTACTTATCAATAATATTACAAGAAAGTGGATTTTTGCCTTTTTAAAGGACCACATTTAATCAAGAATATTAATTAAGAAGAAGTAAATATTTTCACAGGTGGTTGGTACTTACCAACCGCCTGAGAATATACTTACCAACCGCCTGAGATAATCTTCTTCTCAGACGTGAAATTTTAATTAACGATAAACACACTACACATTCATTCATTCACACAATTGAAGAACACACAAGATACTCATTCATTAACAATATTCAATCACACATCTCACAAAAGAACACACAAGATGCACAATATTTACACAAGAACACACAAGATACACAAGTAATATTCAATCACATAGATGAAAAAAGATAGATTTCATTCATTAACAATATTTACAAAACAGAAGCAACTAAAAACAACAAAAAGAAAAACTAATTAAATCCTACTCCTACTCCTCTTCCTCCTCCTCCTCCTCGTCCTCCGGCGGCGACTCCGGCACCGGTGCAACAGGAGACAGGGCCGGCTGCACCGGCTGCACCGGCTGCATCGGCGGTGCAACCCCGAGGTTGCTAGCCGTCGTGTGACACCCGGTTCCGAATATGAACCAAGCGTAACGCATATGTGTGCCCAGGATGTTCATCACACATACACGAGTGATTCACAAATGATAAACAGAATTTAACCACGTCTTAACTAATAAATAAGTACTTTATTACAATAATCCAATAGTTCACGAATAGTAAAACTCTAAATAATTGCAGCGGAAAATAAACTAAACAGCACGACTCCAATCCACAGGCAATTGACGGCGGTACGCAACCTAGTACTCCACGTGCTCCTCAGGGTACTCCCAATTGTCTCCAGTAGCTGTTGGGGGGGATTGCAAGGGTGAGTACATGTCGTACTCAGCAATTGTGGAAAGTATGACATGTGGCTTATTCAAACGACGAATGTAATAATGGCTAAGTGCTGAAAAGTACAGTAAAACATTTGAAAAGCATTATGCTATGTCTAGGTGAAACAAATCCCATCATATTAACAAAATATAACCATATCCAATTATTGCCAACATTACCATTATCCATGCCCAATTACCATAACTCGATTTCATAACCATGACCATAATCCATAAACCATAACCATTACCAAACCATAACCATAAACCAACCATAACCCAATTCCAGACCATAACCATCCCAAATCCCAATTCCAACTCTAATCATGTAGGTCATCCAGGCGCTCATAACCGGGAGCACGGCTATCATGATAGTTTTTAAACACTCTGCAGAGGTTGTACCACTTTACCCACATGTTTGTGATTTTATCACCTTTCGATGACTAAGAAACCTCCATTGTGCCATCTCACACTTCCGTAGGTGTGTGGCCAAGAGATCACAAAATAGCCTTTCAAAAGGGACTACTAGTATGTACGGGCCCACTAAGGTTTCACCGGCAGGCTTGAATCTCTATTCTCCCACCCACGGGTCCCCTCGTGTGCCATGCGGATCCCAGGGCAGTCCTCCTCGACTCCCATTCCCCGCGCCATCCAATGGTCCATACAATACTAGCAGCGCTCCTAATTATTCAGCTACGCCGCACCCATACTTGGCCTTGTGGTGGCACTGTTGACCTGGCATATTCTCGCATGAACCGGTCCTTAGATCTAAAGCAAGCAAACCACCATAACAACCAACCCATCCACATAACCATGCTTGCTTAGATCACCCATCGTATTGACCAGTTCACATTTACCAGAATATCATTGATGCATAATTAAATGTGTAGTGTTGTTTGCCATCCCAATTAATTATGCGAAGCAAAAAGGTAAAAACCCTTCCCGACTCTCTACCATAAATTCCAGGTGACAAGGGTGGTCAAACAAAACTAGTAAACTTCCTACCATAGGATTCCCATCAATTTGACACAAGCATGCAAGTTCGCAAACAAAACATTTAATTTGAAATAGGATCAATATGCTTCAAGGACACTTGCCTTGCTCCGGCGGATGGGGTTGCTCAAGCGCTTCGAAGTCTTGGGTTTGGAAATCCTCGTATGCAACCTCTTGAGCACGTTCCTCTACGCGTGATCATACATACAAGAAAACATATACAATTCAACATAATGCACACAAAATAATCAACATGCAATGACATGCATGCATGCACAGTTTAATAATTAATTTACTACAGTTGTTTATTAATTAGATGTGAGTAGTTCATACGTGTTCATATGAGTTTACGGGGATTTTAGGGCGGATTAATGCTGCCGAAATAAAATTTATGGTGCAACTAAAATTAATTTACGCCTATTAGATTCAATATGATCGCAAAATTTCGCATCGGGAACGAACCCTACCGTAGATCTGACGGCTTGGCGGTCGCGGAACAATTGCGATGCGTAGACGAAATAGATGGTGCAGCAGTCCTTCGGCGGCACGACGACGGTGGCGCGATGTCGGCGACGATCTCCGGCGAACGGTGGTGCCCTCCTCTTTTTCTCCCTCTTCTTCCCCTTCTTTTTCTCCTTTTTTCTTCCCTAGGCGCAGCCTTCTGGACCTTGGTTCCGGCGGCTTTTTCTTCTCTGCTGGCGGCTGCTGGTTCGTGGGGAAAAAGCCTAGGCCTCGGTCCTATTTATAGGGGCGGCGCTAGGGTACGGCACCGGTAGAATCAGAGGCAGTTACGGGATGGGACTCGTATCCGGACGGGAGGTCGAGGCGCGCCGGGAAAATCGGGCGGGACGGGAGCGTCGGGGCGGGAAAGTCGCGTCAGGGGGGGGGGGGAGACCGGGGCCCGGCTGCGGCCTCGGGCGATGCGCGCCGCGCGGGTGCGTGGCGGCGGGGCCAGCGCCTCGGGCGACTCGCGTGCGCGTCGGGGGGTGGGGGCCAGCGGGGCTGGCGCGCGCGGCCGGCTCGGCGCCTGTCGGCGGAAGCGGCGGCGGTGGGGCCCGGCTGCGGGCGCGCGACCGCGGGAGGTGCCGCTGGCTGGGCCGGCTTGGCTGGCCAGCGGTGATTTTTTTTTCTTTTTTTTTTCTTTATTATATAATTATTTATATATATATATATATTTTTTTATATATATTATTAATATCATATATTTATTGTTTATTATTTATTATTTTTATAACATATATTATTAATATTTTTTTCTATTTTTATATATTATTATATATATTATTTATATATATTTATATATATTATTATATTTTTTATACTTATTCCCTATTAAAAGTTTTAGGCTATAATTATTGTTTTCTTTTTCTTCTTTTGCTACACATATTTGTATATGTATATGTTTTATTATTTTTCTTTTATTCTACTAGTGTTTAATGCATGACCATGTATGCAATGCATGATGCGAAAATTTAGGGTGTTACAAACCTACCCCCCTTAAAGTGAATCTCGCCCTCGAGATTCGATAGCGTGGAGAAAAGATGAGGGAATTCTGTCTTCAGGTCTTCTTCACGTTCCCATGTAGCTTCGGCTTCCGTATGGTGTTTCCATTGCACTTTGCACCAACGGATCCTCTTATTTCTCGTGACCCTTTCCTTCATATCCAAAATCTTGATAGGTTGTTCGACATAGGACAAATCCTCTTGAAGTTCTAACTCGTCCATCGGCACTTGTTCTTCCGGTACTCTGAGACACTTCTTGAGTTGAGAGATGTGAAACACGTCGTGTACATCGGAGAGATACGTTGGCAGCTCAAGTCGATAAGCTACCTCTCCTCGCTTGTCCAGAATCTTAAATGGTCCGATGTAACGTGGTGCCAGTTTTCCTTTGACGTTAAACCGTCGTTGACCTCTGATAGGTGACACTTTGAGGTATACAAAGTCTCCAACTTCAAAAGTCAAACTCCTTCGCCTATTATCAACATAACCTTTCTGTCGAGACTGGGCAGCCTTTAAGTTTTCCCGTATTATTTGGACTTGCCTTTCAGCTTCTTGTAACACGTCGGGACCAAACACTTGATTCTCTCCGGTTTCATTCCAAAACAAGGGAGTTCTACATTTCCTTCCGTATAATGCTTCATAGGGTGACATTTTCAAACTTGCTTGGTAACTATTGTTGTACGAGAATTCAGCATACGGCAAACTTTTATCCCAACTTTTCCTATGCTTTAAAGCACATGCTCTCAACATGTCTTCCAAAATTTGGTTGGTCCTCTCGGTTTGTCCATCCGTCTGAGGATGATATGCCGAACTGAAGTTCAACCTTGTTCCCATTGCTTCATGCAATTTCTGCCAAAATCTGGAGGTAAACTGAGAACCTCTATCCGAGACTATCTTCTTCGGTACTCCGTGTCGGCACACGATATGTTCCATATACAATTCTGCTAGCTTCGAGGTGGTATATGTGGTCTTGACGGGGATGAAATGAGCTGATTTTGTCAATCGATCCACAATAACCCATATTGAATCATAGCCAGACTGAGTTTGCGGTAATCCAACTATAAAATCCATACCAATCTCTTCCCACTTCCACTCCGGGATCTTCAATGGTTGTAGCAATCCGGCTGGCCTTTGATGTTCAGCTTTAACTCGTTGGCACACATCACAAAGTGCAACATATTCGGCTATGTCCTTTTTCATGCTGGCCCACCAATAACATGTCTTTAAGTCCTTGTACATCTTTGTACAGCCGGGATGAATTGAGTAAGGCGAGTCATGTGCCTCCTTAAATATTGTTTCACGAATATGCCTGACATTAGGTACCACAATCCTCTTTCCAAGCCATAAGGTACCCTGTTCGTCCTCATCAAATCTGAATTCCTTTCCTTCTTGGGTCCTTTCTTTGATTTCTTGTATTTCCTTGTCCTTTGTCTGTCCTTCCCGTATTTCCTGCTCTAATGTTGGGTTGACTTCCATCGTTCCCATCTCATTTATGAATCCAAGGTTCAACCGTTCAAACTCCTTACATAACTCGGATGGTAGTTCTTGAACTGTGAGTTGATGACTTACTCCTTTTCGGCTCAAGGCATCGGCCACTACGTTGGCCTTCCCTGGGTGATAGTTAATTCCTACGTCATAATCCTTGATGAGCTCCAACCATCTGCGTTGCCTTAGATTCAGATCCGTTTGCGTAAATATGTACTTGAGACTCTTGTGGTCCGTATAAATCTCACATCGGTGACCAAAAACATAGAGTCTCCATATCTTCAAGGCGTGTACCACGGCTGCGAGTTCAAGGTCGTGCGTAAGATAATTCAACTCATGTTTCTTTAGTTGCCTCGATGCATACGCTACCACTTGGCCTTCTTGCATGAGCACACATCCTAATCCTTGTCTTGATGCATCACAATATATATCAAAACTCTTGCTCACGTCCGGTAATACTAACATCGGGGCGGTTGTCAACCTTTTCTTTAACTCCTCAAAGCTATCCTGACAAGCTTGAGTCCATCGGAATGCCTTCCCTTTCATGAGTAATTCGGTCATAGGCTTGGCTATTTTGGAAAAATCCTTAATGAATCGGCGGTAATATCCAGCCATTCCAAGGAAACTCCGAATTTCCTTGACATTTTGTGGCGGTTCCCACTTAAGCACATCTCTCACCTTCCCTGGGTCAACTGATACTCCTCCTCCGGAAATAATATGGCCTAAGAAAGAAACTTCCCGTAACCAAAATTGACGTTTACTGAACTTGGCATACAATTGATGCTCCCTCAATTTCTGCAGCGTAAGCCTCAAGTGTTCCTCATGTTCCTTCTCATCCTTCGAGTAGATCATAATATCATCGATGAACACTACAACGAACTTATCCAGATATTCCATGAAGACCTTATTCATGAGATACATAAAGTACGCAGGCGCGTTTGTTAATCCAAATGACATGACGGTGTACTCATAAGATCCATATCGTGTCCGAAATGCTGTCTTGGGTATATCCGATGGTCTAATCTTCATTTGGAAGTATCTTGACCGCAAGTCGATTTTGGAGAAGATACAGGCACCCTTCATTTGGTCGAACAAATCCTCTATACGGGGCAGTGAGTACTTGTTCTTAATTGTCACTTCATTGAGAGACCTATAGTCCACACACATCCTCTGGGTTCCATCCTTCTTATCTACGAAGAGCACTGGGGCTCCCCACGGGGATGAACTTGGGCGTATAAAACCCTTCTCTAGCTGCTCTTGAATTTGCTTCTTGAGCTCTGCTAATCCCTTAGGAGGCATCCTATACGGCCTCTTAGCTATAGGTGCAGTTCCGGGTATCAACTCAATGGCGAATTCTATGTCACGATCAGGTGGCATACCTGGCAACTCATCTGGAAACACGTCCGGGTACTCGCGAACGATCGGAATGCTTTCCAATGTCACTTCTTCCACGTGATTCAGCATCGCTTTCCCTCTTGCAGGTTGGGCTGCTTCAACTTCGATGCGTGTACCATGTTCACTTGTCAACTGCACAATCCTCTCGGCACATTGAATGACTCCATTATACTTGCTCAACCAGTCCATTCCAAGTATTATGTCTATTCCTTGGGAGTCCAATACTATGAGGTTTGCGAGGAAGTCTACCCCCCTTATTTTAATGCTTATTTTCGGACATACTATATTTGTCCTCATCTCTCCGCCAGGAGAACTTACTAGCATAGTTTGATTCATATGAGATATAGGCAAATTGTACTTGGCAACATACTTTGACGAGATGAATGAATGAGATGCTCCTGAATCAAATAAAACAGTCGCGGGGTTGGAGTTGGCGAGAAACATACCAATCACGACGTCATCAGCTTGCTGGGCTTCCTCAGTAGAGATATGATTGACATTGCCACGAGCAAAATTCTGCTGTCCACGGTTGCCTTGTGGTGCTCCTCCATTTGGTCGCGGGTGATTTGGCCTTGGTGCATTGTTCATAGGACCATTGTTTCTCCTAGGGCATTGACTTGCAAAGTGTCCGGGTTCTCCACACGCATAGCATGTCTTACCACCCGTAGCATTAGGGAAGTTTGGGCGCAACTGGTTTTGAGCATTTGCCGCCGTGTTAGGACGCGGCGCAGGTGGCACAGGATTGCGAGGCGCTTGCATGGCGGGGCGTTGCTGCGGTGGCTGATTTGGGCGGGGCGGATAAGCAGTGCGGTATGCAGGAGCAGAGGGGTTGTATTGTGGTGCAGTAGGTGGTGCATAGCGGCGGCGAACATTGCTTCCTTGCTGCGGTCCATGATGTGACATCTTCCTCTTGTTGTCCTGCTCCATCTCACGAATCTTGTTCTCAACCACAATAGCCTTGTCAACCAGCTTTTGGAAGTTTGGATAATCAGTATTGAGCAACTGGACTTGAATTTCATTGTTGATACCCCTCATAAATAGATACTGCTTCCTACTATCAGTTTTGATGTCTTCTGGAGAATATCTTGATAATTGAGTGAATTTGTTGAGATACTCACTCACACTCATCCTTCCTTGCCTGAGGTTTTCAAAATCTTGTCTTCTCAGTATCATAACTCCTTCAGGTACATAGTGGGAACGGAAACTCTGTGTAAACTCAGCCCAAGTGATTGTCTCCTGATTATCATGAGCGTTGCAAAGAGCTTCCCACCAGTCAGCGGTTGCTCCAACTAGTTGATGTGATGCAAAGAGAACCTTCTCCCTATCAGTGCACTGGACAATAGCAAGTTTCTTCTCAACGGACTTCAGCCAATCATCAGCTTCCATTGGGTCTGTGGCTTGTGCAAAGGTAGGCGGTCTGGTCCTCATGAATTCTCCCAAACGGTTGTGTTGTGGCGGGGGTGGCGGTGGATGCAGGTGGGGCTGATTGTTGTTGCCAGCTTGCAGCTGTCCCATGGTCTGTATCATGGTCTGCATGAGCTGGTTCTTCATAGCTAACAGTTGTTCAATATTGATGGCTCCATGAGCATGTCCCTGGTTGTTCTGAGGTACTTCATTGCGCTCCTCCTCATCGTTGGCATCCCTCTGGTTACGAGTTCTCACCATCTGTTGGCGAAAGAAAGGTGGGGACAGAAGAATTTAGAATTTGGAAGGAAACGTCCCAACTATATGCATCAAGGTATGTGACACTAAATAATCCTTTATTAATATAGACCTATATTATGAGGATGTGGACAAGTGCCGAAGCATTCCACAACTCTTCTACTAAGCACACAAGCACTCAAACAAGCACCAAATAGAATTTACAAGGATCCTAAAAGAAGTAACACAACTCAAGGTCACACAAGTATATCTACATCGCTCTTATTTACTAATGGGGGTGTGCCTATCCTTGAGTCGTGGCATAGGTCGAGGACTACTCGTCGTCGAGCGGAAACTCATCCGGGTCCTCGTCGTCGTCGTCGGGGTCCTCGGGGTCCTGTGGGTCCTGGGGTGGTGAGGCAGCAGGCGGCGGTGGTGCGGTAGACGCCACACTGGAAGGCTCCTCGTCAGAGGACTCCTCAGAAGACGACTCACGCTGACCGTTGCGACGGTCTGGAGAGTCTGGGGTCCACATCGGGGTGTCGGACGCGTAGTCATTCGGGTCCTCGTCGGTGATCCGACGATACCTCCTGATTATCGTCTCGTGGCGTTGGGCGAGGTCACGCCCATCCTGAATCTCCTGCTGCGCCCTCTGAAGTCGGGCACTCAGCTGGGTCACGTCGTCAACAGTCTGACGAGACTGCGGGAGGTCCAGGGGTCCCTCCACGTGCCTGGAGACGAAGCGCGCAGTGCCACTGGGACGCTGCGGGATGAAGGCGTGCACCGTGTCCTCCAGACGGAAACGGCGGGCGTGGCTCCAAAAAGTGGCTGCTTCCCAGCTAGCATCCTGCTCTGCAGATCGGTGGGAGCTCCTCCAAGCAGGGCTGCTGTGGGTCTTCACCAACTCGTCACCATAGTAGATATAGATTTTGCAGCTCCACTCCTTCCTGCCGGGGCGCTGCACTCCAGTGGTGTGGTAGGAGAGCGAGAGGCTGTGGTGACAGTAGCCAGCCTCACGGAGTAGGGCACGGAGACGGTGTCGCAGTTGTCCTGCGGCTCTGCCGTCAGAACGGATCACCACGGGGTGACGTGGGTCGACGGCTGGAGAGCGACTGGACAACCTACGCGGGGGCACAAGTCCGTCGGTCGACTTACGGGGGGTTGTCTTGGTGCGGGCCATCTACAGAAAACAAGAATACATTAGAGGAAAAAGAAATAACAAAATACAAATCTGAAAATTTCAGCAGCTAAAGCGGCAGAAAAGAGCGGTGCAGCGGTTCCAAAAGAACGAAAAATAAAGAGAAAAAATACAGCAACCAACACAATAATTTTACCCACACATAACAGCAGCAAAACACACCGTTTTCGCGAAAATTTACATAGCAAAACAGTACCACTTAATATTGCTCACTTCCGAAAGTTTTTATCAAAAACGCAGCAGCGATCAGTACTTTTTGCGGCTGAAAATAAAGGAAACAAAACAGCAGCAAAATTTTTCGAAAATAGCAGATTAGAAGAGTGTTCCTAAGTGCTCTAGAGTGTCCATTCTACCTAGGCTTGCGTCCTACGGTCAACGCGGCTCTGATACCAATTTGTGACACCCGGTTCCGAATATGAACCAAGCGTAACGCATATGTGTGCCCAGGATGTTCATCACACATACACGAGTGATTCACAAATGATAAACAGAATTTAACCACGTCTTAACTAATAAATAAGTATTTTATTACAATAATCCAATAGTTCACGAATAGTAAAACTCTAAATAATTGCAGCGGAAAATAAACTAAACAGCACGAC
Organism: Tuctoria greenei; assembly: GCA_036927565.1. Taxonomy (NCBI): domain Eukaryota; kingdom Viridiplantae; phylum Streptophyta; class Magnoliopsida; order Poales; family Poaceae; genus Tuctoria; species Tuctoria greenei. The sequence goes on along the minus strand of JAYESD010000006.1, from coordinate 196,867,738 downwards.
TCCAATCCATAGGCAATTGACGGCGGTACGCAACGTAGTACTCCACGTGCTCCTCAGGGTACTCCCAATTGTCTCCAGTAGCTGTTGGGGGGGGGATTGCAAGGGTGAGTACATGTCGTACTCAGCAAGTGTGGAAAGTATGACATGTGGCTTATTCAAACGACGAATGTAATAATGGCTAAGTGCTGAAAAGTACAGTAAAACATTTGAAAAGCATTATGCTATGTCTAGGTGAAACAAATCCCATCATATTAACAAAATATAACCATATCCAATTATTGCCAACATTACCATTATCCATGCCCAATTACCATAACTCGATTTCATAACCATGACCATAATCCATAAACCATAACCATTACCAAACCATAACCATAAACCAACCATAACCCAATTCCAGACCATAACCATCCCAAATCCCAATTCCAACCCTAATCATGTAGGTCATCCAGGCGCTCATAACCGGGAGCACGGCTATCATGATAGTTTTTAAACACTCTGCAGAGGTTGTACCACTTTACCCACATGTTTGTGATTTTATCACCTTTCGATGACTAAGAAACCTCCATTGTGCCATCTCACACTTCCGTAGGTGTGTGGCCAAGAGATCACAAAATAGCCTTTCAAAAGGGACTACTAGTATGTACGGGCCTACTAAGGTTTCACAGGCAGGCTTGAATCTCTATTCTCCCACCCACGGGTCCCCTCGTGTGCCATGCGGATCCCAGGGCAGTCCTCCTCGACTCCCATTCCCCGCGCCATCCAATGGTCCATACAATACTAGCAGCGCTCCTAATTATTCAGCTACGCCGCACCCATACTTGGCCTTGTGGTGGCACTGTTGACCTGGCATATTCTCGCATGAACCGGTCCTTAGATCTAAAGCAAGCAAACCACCATAACAACCAACCCATCCACATAACCATGCTTGCTTAGATCACCCATCGTATTGACCAGTTCACATTTACCAGAATATCATTGATGCATAATTAAATGTGTAGTGTTGTTTGCCATCCCAATTAATTATGCGAAGCAAAAAGGTAAAAACCCTTCCCGACTCTCTACCATAAATTCCAGGTGACAAGGGTGGTCAAACAAAACTAGTAAACTTCCTACCATAGGATTCCCATCAATTTGACACAAGCATGCAAGTTCGCAAACAAAACATTTAATTTAAAATAGGATCAATATGCTTCAAGGACACTTGCCTTGCTCCGGCGGATGGGGTTGCTCAAGCGCTTCGAAGTCTTGGGTTTGGAAATCCTCGTATGCAACCTCTTGAGCACGTTCCTCTACGCGTGATCATACATACAAGAAAACATATACAATTCAACATAATGCACACAAAATAATCAACATGCAATGACATGCATGCATGCACAGTTTAATAATTAATTTACTACAGTTGTTTATTAATTAGATGTGAGTAGTTCATACGTGTTCATATGAGTTTACGGGGATTTTAGGGCGGATTAATGCTGCTGAAATAAAATTTATGGTGCAACTAAAATTAATTTACGCCTATTAGATTCAATATGATCGCAAAATTTCGCATCGGGAATGAACCCTACCGTAGATCTGATGGCTTGGCGGTCGCGGAACAATTGCGACGCGTAGACGAAATAGATGGTGCAGCAGTCCTTCGGCGGCACGACGACGGTGGCGCGATGTCGGCGACGATCTCCGGCGAACGGTGGTGCCCTCCTCTTTTTCTCCCTCTTCTTCCCCTTCTTTTTCTCCTTTTTTCTTCCCTGGGCGCAGCCTTCTGGACCTTGGTTCCGGCGGCTTTTTCTTCTCTGCTGGCGGCTGCTGGTTCGTGGGGAAAAAGCCTAGGCCTCGGTCCTATTTATAGGGGCGGCGCTAGGGTACGGCACCGGTAGAATCGGAGGCGGTTACGGGATGGGACTCGTATCCGGACGGGAGGCCGAGGCGCGCCGGGAAAATCGGGCGGGACGGGAGCGTCGGGGCGGGAAAGTCACGTCAGGGGGGGAGACCGGGGCCCGGCTGCGGCCTCGGGCGATGCGCGCCGCGCGGGTGCGTGGCGGCGGGGCCAGCGCCTCGGGCGACTCGCGTGCGCGTCGGGGGGTGGGGGCCAGCGGGGCTGGCGCGCGCGGCCGGCTCGGCGCCTATCGGCGGAAGCGGCGGCGGTGGGGCCCAGCTGCGGGCGCGCGGCCGCGGGAGGTGCCGCTGGCTGGGCCGGCTTGGCTGGCCAGCGGTGATTTTTTTTCTTTTTTTTCTTTATTATATAATTATTTATATATATATTTTTTATATATATTATTAATATCATATATTTATTGTTTATTATTTATTATTTTTATAACATATATTATTAATATTTTTTTCTATTTTTATATATTGTTATATATATTATTTATATATATTTATATATATTATTATATTTTTTATACTTATTCCCTATTACAAGTTTTAGGCTATAATTATTGTTTTCTTTTTCTTCTTTTGCTACACATATTTGTATATGTATATGTTTTATTATTTTTCTTTTATTCTACTAGTGCTTAATGCATGACCATGTATGCAATGCATGATGCGAAAATTTAGGGTGTTACACGTCGCCTCCACCAGCGTTCTACGGCCCTCGGGGCCAAGAACCTGGGCCATCGTCGCGAACAGAATGTCGAGACGATCAGCCACCCCCGTGAGGGCGTAGAGGTAGTGGCCCATGGTACCCATTCCAGTATACTCTGGAAGGGTACCCAGCCCCAAGGCACTCATGGCGTGAGACGTATTGTTATACGCCTCTCGCGCCATGAGGAGGCACTGCTCGGTGTTGATCTTCTCGGCGGAGCTGCAACATAGTTTCTTGCAAGGTGGCTCCCTCGGAGGGCTTGGCGGCGGAAGGTCGGCCATAGTGGTGTTGGGTCGTCGGAGCGTTGGAAGACGAAGAAAACAAGAGGATTCAAAGTGAGCGATGCGCTTGTGAGCGATAGTGCGTCTTTAAGGCCGCGCAGAGTGGAAGATGGAGCAGTTGGTTTACCGTGCATTAAAGGTCGCGCCTCGGGGAAAAGAAAGGCCGCGCACGGTCGTCGACACGTCTTCATAGGCGGTTGGTGAGGGGTCTTTATGTTGGCGTTCATCACAGGCCCATGTTTATCTCAGACGGTTATTACTAACCAACCGTATGAGATAATTGTATCTTCTTAGGCGGTTTGTAAGTAAAACCCGTCTGAGGTAACAATCTTCTTAGGCGGTCGGTACTTAAAATCCGCCTGAGAAAATGTGAGTCTATATATACCCCTCGGCAGCATTGGAAAAACCTAACCCGGGCGAAACACTTAGACGCCGTTAGGCTGCCAAAATTTCGTTTGCCGCCAAGTGTTCGACCTCGTCACTTCCAGGTACGCCGCCGAGCTTCGTCGTCACCGAGCTTCGCCGTTGCCGCCGAGCTTCGCCCCCGTCACTTCCAAGTACGCCGAGCGAAAACATTGTCGTCGCCGCCGAGCTTCGCCCTCGTCACTTCCAGGTACGCCGAGCGAAGCCATTGCCGTCAAGGTAAACCCTAAACCCTTCGACCTTCCATCCTCCTTCGCCGTGCCGCCTCCCTCCCCACCCTCGCTGCCGCCTTGCATATCCTTGGTCAGGGTTCGGGAATTGGAAAATGGTAGGCATCCTTGGTTAGGGTTCGGTGGAATTCGAAAAACTGTCAAGTTCGGTGGCATCTTTGGTTAGGGTTCGGTGGGGCAAGATTTATGTGGATGGTTATATCACGATAAATTGGTAGTTGGTTTTGTGTGTCTAAAACTGTGAAATCAGTAGCATTTCATCTTCTGGTAGTTTGCAGAGATAAAACTGTCAAGTCGAATGAATAGGTTTACCAATATATGCTGAAGAAGTTCCACTTCATTATATTCATTGGAGCAAAGGCTGTAGGATCATGTAGGAAAATTGTCAGTCTGCGTGTTCTGTCATCGCATTGTGCATGATCCTATTCTGTTCTGACACATTAGTGGTAAACATGATTCTAGACTCTAGTAACAGCAGTATATTCCCTATTTCTGTCATCGGCCTTGCATATGCCACATAATTCTCTATTAGGGGCAAGATTTAGCTATATTTGGTTAAGTTGAGCAAATTTGGCTAATTTTGGCTAAGTTACACTAGATATAGTTATACTTGACTAATTTTGACTAAGTTATGCTATATTTAGCTATATTTGGCTACTTTTGCTTAGAGTTAGCTATGCTAGACTATTTGCTTTTATTTCTCTAAGTTAGCTTCATTTGAGCAATTGTAGCTAATCTGTGCTACCAAAGATGTCTGCACTTGTGGCTCCATCAGCTTCATTTGAGCAATTGTACCTAATCTGAGCTACCAAAGTTATGCTATATTTAGCTCTGAAGCCAAACAAGTTGCTGGCCAACTCATTTGTGATGCCAGGAGCATCCTCACGCCCATATCTAGGTACCACTAGGTGTGGCGATGGAGTCTGAGCATATGCTGCCGATCTCTATGATACAAGAATTTAGTTAGACCTATATAACTTATTAGATCTCTATGATACAAGGTGTGGCGATGGAGTCTGCGAATTTAATATGCCATTTATTAGATTTTTTGTCTTATTAGATCTAGCATGGAAAGCCCTAAGAAGACTGGTCCTGATAGTAACAACAAAGAAGACAATATGGAGTTTACTGACTCCAGCAGTTCAGGCTCCTATCACAGTCCTTCGGATCCTTTTCCGAATATAAAAATTAAAAAGACTTCAGTGGATCTAGACTCAGAATATGATCCTGCCGACGAGGTATGGATCACGAATCTTAACTTCAGTAGTTCAAGTTAATGTTGGTTGTCAAGTATACGAAGTCTTATAATTTTTTTCTACCTAGATTAATCGCGAAGACAATGAGGTGACATCGGCTTCTAAACCGCAGAAGGTTCTCCAATGGATGAATCCTCATCTTCACTCAAGCGGAAACGAGGGCAACAAGGTCCCAATAAGGGTCCATTGGACCGCATCATGTACATAACAAGGGTCGGTCCAGGTGGGCTTCCCCAAGAACCACTGGATTCAATTACCAAGTACCGTAATGCATGCGGTTTTCTTGTTAGGAAGGTTGTGCCGATCACAACCGATAATTGGAGAAAATTACCCGAGCAGACCAAGAATGAGTTGTGGGAAAAGATAAAGAAACAATTCAAGTTCCCGAAAGGCACAGAAGAAGCTGTAAAGAAAGCAACATTGGTCTCTTGCGGCAAGAAATTTTGATGCTGGAAGAGTGAAATGAATTCTTATGTTAAGGCCGATAAGGTCCCTAGCCCGAGGAAGATGGGAAAAATCACACAAGCTCAGTGGCAAGAGTTTGTTCATCAAAAGAGCACACGTGATGCTAAAGCTCTAAGTGCAACTAGGTCAGAGCTTGCAAAAAAAGAACAAATACCATGATCGCTTGGGGTCTGCCGGATATGGCCCCAAAGTCCAGAAATGGAATAAGATATTAGACAAAATTACCAGTAAGGTCATTCCTCACCCATTAGAAGGGTGCGATGAGCGAACTCAACGCTGGGTCTTTGCTCGGTCAGGTTTGACAAGCGAGGGCAAACTTGAAAAGCCCGACTCTCTGAATGAAGTAGAGGATAAAATGAAAGAAGTAATTGAAAAGCAACAGAAGGGTCTCTTCAAGCCGAAGAGGGAGAATGACCAACTTACCGCTATCTTAGGAAACCCTGAACACAGCGGACGGATTCGAGCGGTCTCTTCTCAAATGTCTTGGCTAGATGGTTTCCCTAAAGATAAAGACACATATAGAAGACGTGAGAAGTTTAAGAAAACACTTGATGAAACGATTGCTCAAAAGGTCAAAGAAAATATGCAAGAAATAATGGAACAACTTAGACAATCAGGACAATTAGTGGCACTGAGTACAATGATGGTTCCGGTGCAAAAGAAGCAATTAGTATCTCCAACTGCCTACCCTAGCAGCGTTGGTTCCGTGCCAGGCTCAGAGTCAGCCCATAAGTTCCCTGTCGATGATATTGCTAACGATAAATATTGTTGTCTTCTTGTCCCGATAGGCAGAGCAGGGAACAAAACCAAACAGGTTGCCACTGCTATGGCAAAGCATGATCGTGACTTCAACGGGAGTCCACTTCCGTTGTATTATGTTGTGGTGCAAGTTCTTCAGATCATTGATAATGATTATGAAGATTATGAAATAGACCACGTCACACCTGAGGGGATCGCGACTCTGGGGCAGGCTATCAACCAATTAATCATTTGGCACCGACGCGATATCGTATTGGACGATGAGCCAATTTCTAGCCCCGTTGCATCTCCAAATACTGCAACCCCATCTTCTAAGGCGAAAGTGCATGAAGATCCACTCCCAGTCCAGGAAGATCCACTCCCCCTATGTCTCAGCAAGGATGATATCCAAGAGCAACAAGTTGGACAACAGCTTCAAGCAGTACCAGAGCAAGTTGTTGCTAGTAAAGAGCAACCAGTTGAGCAATAGCTTGAAGTAGTACTAGAGTCAACTGCTGGGAGTAAAGAGCAATCAGTTGAACAACAGGTTCAACAACAAGCCAGTGTCCAACTTCCGACGACTACTCCTCGATCATCAGTGCCTATCAAAGTTAGCTCATACGAAATTAATAAACCTTCATCAGAAGTGTCAAAGTATTTGGAAGCTATGAAGGAAAATATTAGAAAATCGAGTGCATCGCGTTCTTCTCATGAGCCAGCATTAGAAGATATCGAGGAGTGGGAAGAAGACGGTGTCATGTATAATCGGCGGACGGCTTTAGTTAAACCAGGAGTTCCAATATACAAGCTTGAGGATGTTCCTCCTGAATTTAAGAATGGAAAGCCATTCATGACATCCGTACAACTTAGCAAACAGCCCGTCCAGCTCAGAAGAATGCATGAGTGGTACATCACTGCCAGCACAAAATATGGTCTTGATTGCGTCACATTTCGTATTCCAAAAGAAGCATTCTGGAGCACTGGAGTAGATAGACGAGTCATTTTATTTGAAGAGCTGCATTCCCTTTTCCATCGGGGCATGCTCGAAATCAACCTGCTGCTCGTCTGGTGCTTGTAAGTGCTCTAATATTTTGTATTTGGTTTTCTTACTACATGCATACGCATTTCATGAGATTATAACAATTCTGGACTTCTTCAATAGGATGCAATACATGGATAATGAAAAGTTGGAGCGCAAGACAGGTATCCTTGACCCTACTAGGATTGCAAAGTCGCTATTCGACGTCCAGGCGAATCGAGAATCAGGACAGTACAAACACATGAAAAAAAAGGGATTTTGAAAAAACAATTGCAAAACTTAAGAAGGATAGAAAGACATAAGTTGCAGCTTACATAGGACATGCGATGTTTAACTTTGTCAGAGACAGCAATGACCTCGTAAAGGCTTCGTTCCACTTCGAGTAACTTCGACACATGACATTGAAATAGTAATTATTGGTAGTTGTACACGTGTGTTTGTATGTTTGTAGTAATCACTACATAATGATCTTCATCAAGCCAATGCAGGGAATGGCAACAGTCATGGACTCGGGCGATTACCCACCAAATCGTTACAAAGATTTCCTTTCCATTTTGAAATTGTATGTTTATTCAATAATTTTAATTTACGCACATTTAGAATGTGTTGACAAGTTTTATATGACATTTCTTGTATTACATCGCTTGGCGGTTTTACGCGGAACAGCTTGGCGGTCGGGACCTCCTAATACGAATGCATTGGACATTAAAACGTATTATGCTTGTCCGAAGCAGCCTGCTGGGAGTGTCTTATGCGGGTATTATGTATGCGAGCATCTTCGGACCGCCGGCGTATATAGAGTGAATCGTGAGGATGTAAGTTATCCTTAATGTCGATACCTTATTTTCTTACTTTTGTTTTCATTTTCATTGTAACTACCATAGTTTAATGCTTATATTCTCTGATGTTCAATATTACCAGAAACATTATTTTCATATTTTGATTCCAACTTCAAAATTCAATTGCTCATAGTACAACTGCTCCAAAAATACCAAATAAATTCCTGTATACTCTCACTTTGATCTATACTTTGAGATTGTTCAAACCAATACATTCTAAACCTTGTTATGTGTTATATTGCAGCACACGAAGAATCTGAACGAAGAATGGCCATTTTGTAGAAGTATTCCTAGTGGAGGAGCCGACAGGATTGCTGCTGAACTCTGTCAGTTCATTCGTCGTGAAATTTTGCACAAAAAAGGGAAGTTCTTTGATGAGAATTGTATAGCAGCTGATGTGCCAGAACTTTGCGACAATGCCAATAGAAACAGTTTTTAGTGAAAACTTATAAACTTTGAGATGAATTGTATCTGTAACTTGTACATATGTATATTGTTTTAGTGAAATTGACTTCTGTGATGATAATATTGTTGACTTTTGTTCTGTGATGATATTGTTGTTTTTTGTTCTGTGATTATATTGAATTGACCTGGAAATTAGAAATAACAACAGTAGTACTGAATAGGTTATACCTTATAACAGGCGGTTATTAACCAACAGCTAGGCATGACTGTGAAAAACAATTATCACAGGCGGCTAGATACAAGTAAAGAAACATCTGTGATAACCTAATTTTCACAAGCGGTACTGTTATGGTAGAAACCGGCTGCGTTAAACGGTCTTCACAGACGGCTGATGTAGGTAAACATCCGTCTGTGATAACAGCATTATCATAGACGGTCAGTTATGCATTAATACCCGTCTGTGAAGACAAATTATCATTGGTGGTTAGTTATGCTTCAATACCCGTCTGTGAAGACTTACTATCATAGACGGTTAGTTATGCCTCAATACCCGTCTGTGAAGAAACATTATCATAGGCGGTTAGTTATGCCTCAGTACCCGTCTATGAAGACACATTATCATTGACGGTTATTTATGCTTCAATACCCGTCTGTGAAGACACATTATCATAGATGGTTAGTTATGCTTCAATACCCGTCTGTGATAAGACATTTATCACAGGCGGTTATATATACTGCACGACCCGCCTATGATAATATATCTTCACAAGCGGCTAGCCTAAGTAAAGAACCGCCTATGATAATATGTCTTCACAGGCGGTATCACTTCTCCGCCTGTGAAATTGCGGATTATCACAGACTCTTCGTTTCAGGCGGTTTTAAAAGCCGTTTGTGATAATAGGTTTGGAGCCGCCTGTGATGAGGCTTATTGTAGCAGTGATTCACATCTCTTGTCGAAGTGGAGGCACAACCATGAGCTCTCCTCTGCTTTTCCTCTCCTGCCACTGCACCACATCGCCACTGCAATTCTCGATGCACCGGCCAAATGACGCAAGGATTCACAGTGCTCCCAATAGCAAAAGGTCGCTTAACTTGTTGCTCTTCCTTCCCATCCTTTCTCTTGCTTGAATCACTGCTTACCGGCTTGATATTTTGAAGTTTTCCGGAGCTTGCGGGTGAAGCCGCCGGGAAACCTTCTGCTCCACGAAGACAGACCACTACAAGCATGCTCTCGTCTCCTTCCTTGAAGCAATAAGGTGCGCAAAGGTGCATAGATGCTTCTGGTGGAGTTTCAGCCACTATCGTGCTCCCTAGCTTCCCTATATTGAGTTTCCCCTTAGCTAGTTCATACCGAGGTCATTAGATCATCGGTTTAAGGTATTATCTTCTAGATATCCCGGCACATCACCTCACCAAAAATGAAGGGAAGTCATTGAGAGACGGGGTCGAATTTTCAGTTTTCGCGGCCGCTAATGAAAACTCGTCTGTCCACCGTCGAAGTTGACTTTGCCAACGATTTCCTCCCTTTTGCACCTCCAAATCATCATCCTCATGCTCCCTAGCTTTTCCCTGAGCTTGTCGCACCATTCCCGAGCGATTCCGGCCATCGCCGAAACCCTAGCTCCGTTGCCGCCGCCGTGCACAGTGTTCCGGGCAACACCGGCGTTCGGTGACCTCTATGTCGTGCTCAGCGCCTCAAATAACGGTTAGGCAGAGAGTGGGAAGGAGAGGGGAGGCCGGGAGAGCCAAATTGGTGAGCTCTCCAGCGCGGCGCCGCCGCGGTCGGACTGTGCGTCGCGAGGTAGAAGATGACGCGCGGGCCCCACCTGTCAGTGGCTTTGTTTCCCCCTCGGATCGGCTTTGGAGACTGATCCGGTGTGGCTATGCGGATTAACTTTGTGGCCCTCGGTGCGGACCAACACTGATTGGCCCAATTAAAATAAGTGGGGCCGGCTGCTTTATTTAAAATTTCCAATTGGAAAATAATTCCAGAATTCAATCGAATTCTAAAACCCATTACTCCTAGTAGATTTTCTCAAAAATTTCCAAATAAATTCTGGTAGACTCATATTGATCTAAAATTTGCAGTGGTGCAATCTTTTGGACATGAAACTCCCAGGATTTTCATAAATAATTCCTTTGAACTAACTGCTTGAGAAATTAATTACCCCTGTTCTGTTAATTGGAAAATTCCCAAGTCTGGTCAGGACACTCATAAAAATACACTTGATTTCCGTAAAAATTTCAAGTTCATTGGAATTTATTTACTGGGATGATCAGTGTTCCAAATCTCTATGTAGTTGAAAATTTAAGAAAAGTACAGAACCATTTTCTAGTTTTTTCCCCAAACTTGTAAATTCAGTTTCTCCCTGTAGGAAGCTCAGAAAAATGTGAAACAAATTTTCCCAGAACCAGTGAGACCCCCTCTACCATGATCATCCACTTTTATCCATGGAAAAGCTCCATAATTACAACAAGCTTCCTTGAACATCTCCAATTTTTAGTACAGATCTTCCTCATAGATGGTAATGTACACTGTAAAAATCCCAAAGCCAATTAAAATCATTTACATACCTAATCAGTATTTATAAGATCTTCTCTATAGTTTCTATATCACTCATGTACTTTATATATTGCATATCATATAGTGACCGAGATCGAGGAGGACCCGGAGCCCTTGGAGACTCTACTTCCAAAAGCTAACTTCTCCTCTGACTCGCAGCCAGGCAAGCTCCGATTTGTATTTAAGTGCCATTTCAAATTTCTATTTGTATCACCTATGTCTAGGATGAAGTTTGTGCATTAGGGCTAAGGTGCTTGTTACTCCACTTGCATGACCCACAAATCTCATGGAGTATTGGGTAGGTCTAGAGCTTGACGAGTAGACAATGCCATGCTAATGTTTATAGGAATCCGGTAAAAGTCGAGTAGTTGGAATCTACTCGCGAGATAGGATTTTATCACGTGGGATGAATTGAATCAAAGAATGATTTAGAAATGTGAACTTGAGACCAAGCAGCGGGTAGGATGCAGCGAGACGTGGTCTCACGTGCGTAGCCCTGCTTGAGTCGATTGAGGACCGATCCGTGTGCGGCCCTGCTGGACAAGTTTGAACAGTACCGGATGCATATTGGGCATATGGAAACTAGGAAATCGATGTAACTTGATAACTTAGATGTTGAGGCATAGCCCATTGTCGATAGGGGTGGGTTGAGGGTAGTAAGGTGTAAATTCGCCAGTAGGCACAGACACGCTCTGTGCGGGAACCTTATGCCCGCGATGGTGGGACCGGTTCGGCGTTTGAGTTCTCTTGTGAAAGGTTGCTGCGTATGACGTGGTGAGGAGCACGGCACGCTCCTTAGGCACGGGTGTATGTGACATGTTATTCGGATGTGCCCTGATTGCAATCACTGTCCCTCGTGGTTATTTGAGTATCATTTGTTCACTGCATTGTGACGTAGTAAATACTAAAGAAGTCAGGAGAATACGATGTATTAAAATATAGTTGATTTGCCACTATGATTGCTATAGATTAGACTCATTAAAGTTCCTGTTATTGAACAATTAAGCTGCTGCTATTAACTTGTAAAATGATAATCAACTCATATGCGAGTCATTTACTGCTATATCCATCCCTATGTTAAGTATCCCTGCATGTAGAGTTTCATGTTTAGGTGAGACGGTTAAGTCTTGCAAAGCCTTCGTACTCACGGTTGCTATATTAAGTTGTTTGCAGGTGAAACTTATGAGGAAGGGCCCGAGGATGAGGTGATACCCCCGTCGGGGTATACCGCCGAATGGGAGCCCTGCACGCCGCTGTAAATTGTGTGTGGCTAGTGTGCAGCGTTGGCGGGCTGGACGACTGTACTTTTGCATAGCTAGGCTGAGAGTTTAGCTATGAATATTATCTTCCACTGTATATTTAGTATTGTAAAAGACTTCCACTGTTTATATAAATAAAACTTTGTATTTTGTCGTATTATTTACGTGTGTGTTGTTGGGTGCCGCATCGCATGACACCACCCTCTGTGATTCCTTGAATGTGTGGACCCGATCCCCACAGCCTGGTATCATAGCCGCATTGGGAATACCACACTCGAAAAGAGCCTATTTTGGAAAAATTAGAGTAGTCGAGTGAGGATTAGTACTATGCCCACATAAGGTCTATTATAGTATTGGTTACTTAAGGTGACAAGCTAACTTATGTGTTATTATATTCTGTAACGATGCTCCGATATCAGGTAAGAGGTAAGGTACACCACCACAAGCGGATCAATTGCGGTAAGATCATCGTGCAAGAGGTAGCATGTGGTTGTTTCCGTGGCTTGGCACGGAAATATTAATATGAGTCTCTGAAACTTTCCATATTTCTGAGAACATATGACACGCGGTACCCCAGCGTGCTACAAAATTAGTGGGAGCCCCCGTCGGGTGGGACATAACCCGATGCATCCCCTACTGGTGCAGCACAATGCAAAGACGTGGGACCCCGTCGGGTGGTAGAAAACCCGGCCATGTACCTCAAGACGTGGCTTTGCTCGAGGCGGCCTGTATGGAATGATAGGGGGCGAATGTTTTTACTTTCATATATATTATTGTGAACTGTTCGCCCATGTGGGCTGTGCCGTACGGCACCATATGTTTGATCTATCATTTGTGTGTAGATGCAGTACACTAACCACGTTTAAGTAGCTCGAGTAGAAAACGTTTGCGAGGGAACATCATTACTGTCACCGTTGAGACATATGATGGAATACCGGCTTAGGATTTTCTTTGGTGAGGGCGTAGTACCAGCATTGCATTCGAGTTTCATCAGGCACGTCGACGACATTATCCGTGCTGGTGTTGTGACTCGACAACAAGTAAAAATTCCCAACTTGGGACTAAGGTTGAATTTGTAATCTCTGTTTTGGAGCGTGCTGGTCAAATTTAAAATTAATACTGGGGTCGCTGCGGTATGTAGGCCTGTGATTTGGGAACTTGAGGAAGTCATCCACGAGTTTCATTTTCAGCCCCAAGGCATATTTCAAGATTTAAAACTTGAATACTTCATTTGAACTTAAAGTAACCAGTCCCTGGTTCAAACTGTGAAATGGACAGAAAATTTAATAAGTTTGGAACAGCATAACTTCCCGTATATTTCACCTTTATAGGTCTACCATACATGGTTGGAAAGTTTAGAGAGTCCTCAAAAACTCTTATGTTCAACTCCAGATCAGAATCCCCCTGTAAACTATTGAAAAATTAAAATTCCCAAACTCTGTCAAATCTGAACAGAGACTGGACAGTTGTTGTATCTGTCACTGTCACTGTCTTGATCATATCTCTTCATAGAATCAACGAATGACTTCATGCAATGCATTTATGTAATCTTGAGGATGTATGCAACAATATTGTAATTGATGATTTTTTTCAAATATTGATGTTCTGTATCTGGAAAAATGTGAACAAAATCAGCCTTAAACAGAAGAGATGCTGTCAAAATTTTCCAGAAAACTGTCAAATTACAAAAATCATATATCCTTATACAGAAATTATCTGAAGGAAAATAAATATATTATGAAAATCTATTTGAGTGTGCTACAACTTTGTAGTTGAACTCAAGTCCTGAATGTGCCTCTAACTGGATGAAAATTTCGAATTTATCCAGACTGGTCAAAAGGAACAGAAACTGTGACAGAATTCCAGTGATATGTTTCATTTGGCATTTGAATTTGGATTCACTTTCATAATTCAAATTTCATATCCATAATCTGTGATTCAACAAAGTTTGTTGAATTTGAGTATTTGACTCATTCAAGTCCTTATTTTAAAAATGACGGATGTGATGATATTGCTGAACGGATGAATGTTCTCCACGTACGCCAACCGTCTGGGCTTCCCGAGTACGCTGCGGGAGGTGCTCCAACAGTTTGGCTTCATCGAGATGCCATGCTATTGGGGTCAGGAGACGGTTGACAGAGGCGTACTGTCATGTACCGTCCTGGTCGACATCCCAGCAAGTCCGCGTTTCTATGGATGGGCTCCTTTTTCGGTCACTACCCCGGGAGGTCATTTGGAGGACACGTGGGCAATTGCAGCGGGCGAAGCGCTGATGAAGCTTTGTGAGATTCACCAAGATGCCATGGCTGGGACACAATTTTCTCTTCTCCCGGTCCGTGGTGCTGCTGGTTTTGAGTGGCAATGTCGTATGGTTGCAGCCTATCAACCATATGGCAACACAACCTTGACAACAATTGGGACATTTGCCGCTGCATCCAGCATGGTGGTTCTTGCACAAGGTGCAATCCTGCAGGAGCAAGTCGAAGCCTTGAGGCAAGCAACTAAACAGGGTGAAACTCTTGATTATATCAATGAGAACCTACGTTCGTTTCTGGCTCCGACGAATCACCGATTAAATCAATGCAAGGATCAGTTGCATCACACTCGCACGAGACTGCGAAAAGCTCGCGCCGGACTGAGGCAAACTCGCATGGAACTGCAGCAAGCTCGTGAGGGGCTGCAGGCGAGTCAGTTGGAGGTGCAACAACAGCAAGAGCAGCTGTTGGTAGTCACCGAGGAACGAGACGCAGCCATCAAAGAAGCCCAGAATTGGGAGTACGAGGCAGAACAACTTCAGGATCATGTGATTGAGGCCGAAGCACAATTGCAACCAGTTGTTTATCCACCGGCTCATGATATACCGCTGAATATGGGTGAACAAGTGCCTTTAGATCCTGATGGTGAAGTCCGGAGATAGTAGAGTATGCCGATGATGATGCATCGGAGTAGGATGGGGCAGCACTACTACCGTCATGGGACAAAGTCTAGTTAGTAGTTGCTCGTGTTTATTTTGTGGCCATGTTTGTGTCATATTATAATAGTAGTGGGTGTGTAGAAGATGACAAGGTGTGTATGACGACTCATGGAAACCAAGTATAGTTGAGATGCACTTCCATAGTGGGAGTCCGTCATTTTGGAGTTTACTACTATAAACTTGGTCATGAGATAATATATATTGTATAAAGTTTGTACTTTATCAATATATGTGAATGTTATGCAATTATCACATTATCAATACTCGCACTACAATGGTATATAATGGATTAAGAAAACAAACATGTTGCTGATTTAAACCATGTGTAAGGATCGAAACGCCCAAGAAGGGGGGTGAATTGGGCTTTCTTTCAAATTTTAAAGCAATTAAAAACGAACTACTTAAGCCCAATTCCCAATGCGGTTCTAACTATACAATCAACGTAGATATAACTTGTGAAGTAAAGATTGCATAATGTAAAGAGAGGGAGAGAAATGCAAACGCTAGGGGACACGAAGGTTTATCCCGTGGTTCGGCAAGATCGCAAGGATCTTCCTACATCCACGTTGTGGCACCCACTGAAGGGTTTTGCCACTTCCAATGTCACCGAGACAATGGGGTCTTCACTAATCTTCTCCGTTCGTAGATCCAGTGACCAAAGACCAACTGTCGAAGCATCCCAACTCCATCAGTGATCACATCCTCCATCTCGCAGATCAGGATGTCCACGATATCGAACTCCATCCTGTTCATCACATAGAACAGGAGAGTCTGCTGTAGGCTCGTGAAACTCTCAGGGTAGCCAGACCTCGGAAGCAGTGTGCGGCGCAGTATGTGGTGAACTGTGCGAGCCGCTGGAGTGAGTAGCGCTGGAACCCTTGGCTAGTCTGGAGTGAAGGGCGGAGTGAACAGCCCACTGATCTCGTCGAACGGTGGTGACACTCCTCCAGTCAGTGGCCTCCTTGGTGGATCTGCGTCTCCGTACACGATCTGGTGCAGACAGGTAGTAGAGGTGTCCACACCAAGCAGTCTGGCCAACAGATCTCGAGACACGTCGTGGCGCTGCCCCAAGAACATGAAGTGGGTCGAACGACGGCCCTCAGAGACGTAGAGAGTGGCGTAGAAGACTCGGACCCACTCCTCGATGTAGGCACTCCGCTGGTGTGAAAACAGCTCTACCAGACCTCTGTATCTCTCAAAGAATGGTTTGATCCTGTGTCCGACTGCTGCAGCTAGCTGATTCCATTCAATACTTTTATGCTGGAAGAGCTTGTGGCCCCGACGCCTGTATGTCTCGTACAGGGACGCCTGTGTCAGGGTCCAGAAGCGGGGATCCACTCGAGTGTCCCTCGGCTGCGGGAACCACTCCTCAGGAAACGCTGTCCATCTGAGCCTCTTCAACTGCTTTGCCTTGAACTTCCTGTAATCTGTCAGTCTGACATCCTCAGCAACTCTGATGGCAGTATCCATCTGGTAGATGGCCCTCTGGGCCTCTCTGTCCTCGGCGCGGTCAGCTGCAGGGGGGCGCTGACTCGCCGTAGCAGTCTGTCCACCCCCACGAGTCCTCGGAGTGCGCCGATGGACAAGAGGTGTCACCTCGGTCTCCTCCTCGTCGGAGTCCTCGGGAGGCACCAGCTCGACCGGAGGCTGCTCCTGCCTCTGCCGAGACTCGCGGATCCGCAAGGAACCGCGATGGCCGCGCTCACGCTCATCGGCGGCGCGAGCGGCCAACTCCGCACGACGGGCATCCTTGGACAGCTTCTGCTTCTTCGCGGCGGGCTCCTCGATAGCCTTGCCCTTTCCTTTGCGATCGCGACCCATCTTGATGCAATGGAGAGCTAGGGTTAGCGACGATGAAAATGAACGACGAAAAACAACGAAGGACGTCGCACGGCACGGAGCAAACCTTAGCGACGAGCGATCACGAGCACTAGGGGGGCGAATTGACGAAAGAGATGACGCACGGCCGGGCAAACCCTAGCGGCAGAGAGCACGTGGGGGTCGGGTGCGAAGTGAGAGACGGTGGTCGGGTGAAGGTGCTAGGAGGCCGGCGGTGGATGCTGCAGGAGTGGTGGCGCGGTGGCGAGCTGGGAGGCAGAGACGGCGGCCTGGGAGGCGGTGGCGACGGCCTGGGAGGCGGTGGCGGCGCTCGGGCACGGCCAGCGCGAAGGGAGGGCACGGTGGCGGCGCACGAGTGCGGCGGGAGCTGAGGGAGGAGGCGTGGTGCGCGGGCACGGGTGCGGCGGCAGCCGAGGGAGGAGGCGCGGTGCGCGGGCACGGGCGGCGGCGGCGCGGAGGTCGCCGGCGGCGGCGGCCTGAGGGCGACGGCGGCGGTGTCCGGCGGCGGAGGAGATGGAGGGCGCGAGGAGATCGGCTGGCGGCGTCGGGATCGGGAGAAGGAAGACGAAAAGGGGGTACGGCCGAATCGTTTTAAAGAACAGGCAAACCCTAGCCGCAGACTTAACACCAGATGGACCGATGCGCATCGGAGGATGCATCGGTCGAGTTCAACAGAGAGTTGTTCCAAAAACTCTCTTTGAACACCGGATGATCCGACGTTGAGGTGTCCATCATTGGTCGATTTCTGCAGGGCATAAGAAAACTGAACACCGGATGCTCCGATGTTTTCTGAGATGAACTCATCGGTCGATCTCTGAATTCTGACTGATCTGAACTTTTAGCTGAAGCACCTGTTGATCCGATGACACTGCTGGCCCTAGCATCGGATAATCCGATGACTACAGAACTTCTAAGATAGCCCATATATGTCCTTGGACTAAAACAAACAAAGAGAGGAGCGAGTCCTAGGACTTTTTGGGCAACTCCTAACCTCTAATAGAGGGCTTCAAATATAGTGCCACATATTGGCTAAGCCCTTAAGCAAGAAGAGCACACAAAGAGAGTTAGGAGGGTAAACTCAAGGGAATGTAAGGCCCATGCTTTGTGAGCTAGAGTATGGAAAACTTCTATCTCATTAAAGCATGTTCGTTTAGAATTTTGCTCTTTCCACATCATATGAGTTGAGATATTGCATTTTAAACAAGTATTCTTCTCATGATGTGGGTTCCCCTTTGTGACAATCTACCGTATGCAATGCCAAACAATTAATGCAAGATATTAAATGAGTGCAAGTTTATATGGCAGGGATCATGCAAGGCATAAAATAAATCTATCTTGCCAAGTTTAAACCTTCCAAAGGCTTCCTCAGGGAAAACTATTTCTAGCTCGCCCCTATCCCTTGGGAGTTAGACAAGACCTATATGATATGCATCCTTACATGAACATGGCAACTTACATGACGTTAGATGCATCTAGCACATTTAATTCACTTCTAAGTCTAGAAAAAGTTTTCTCATCAAGTAATTTAGTGAGGATATCCGCCAATTGTTCTTCGGACCTAACACCTTGCAAAGAGATGTCTCCTTTAGCCTCATGGTCCCGCAAGAAGTGATGGCGAATATCAATGTGCTTAGTGCGGGAGTGTTGAACGGGGTTTCTAGCTATCTTAACCGCACTTTCATTGTCACAAAGGTGAGGTACACAACCAAATTTAATTCCAAAGTCCAAAAGGGTTTGCTTCATATATAGGATTTGGGCACAACATGCACCGGCCGCTATATACTCCGCCTCCGCGGTGGACAAGGCCACGGAATTTTGCTTTTTGCTTGACCAAGATACTAGGGAACGCCCAAGTAAGTGGCACCCACCAGAGGTACTCTTGCGATCCACACGGCATCCGGCAAAGTCCGAATCCGAGTAACCCAAGAGATGGAAACTAGCGTTCTTGGGGTACCACAAACCTACACTTGGGGTATGCTTGAGATACCGAAGTATCCTAAAGACCGCCTTACGATGCGATTCTTTAGGTGCCGCTTGAAAGCGAGCACACAAGAACACACTAAACATGATATCGGGCCTAGATGCGGTAAGATATAACAATGAACCAATCATGGAACGGTAGTGAGATTGATCAATAGGTTTACCGTCCAAGTCCGCGTCGAGATGACAATTTGTTGCCATTGGAGTACTTCTTGAGCTACAATCTCCCATCTCAAATTTCTTCAAGAGGTCCTTGGTGTACTTCTCTTGGTAGATGAAGGTCCCCTCTTGAAGTTGCTTGATTTGAAATCCAAGGAAGAAGTTGAGCTCTCCAATCATTGACATCTCGAATTCCCTAGACATCATGGTGCCAAACTCATGGCTAAGAGATTTGTTAGTTGAGCCAAAAATAATATCATCGACATAAATTTGACAAATAAATAAATCCCCGTTGATGTCCTTGGTGAAGAGTGTAGTGTCCACCCTCCCGATCTTGAATCCTTGCATGACCAAGAAATCCCTTAGACGTTCATACCACGCCCTAGGTGCTTGCTTCAGCTCGTAGAGCGCCTTGTGTAACCTATACACATGATTAGGATTCCTCGGATCTTCAAACCCGGGAGGTTGCTCAACATAAACAAGCTTGTTAATATAACCATTAAGAAAGGCACTTTTAACGTCCATTTGATAAAGCATTATATTGTGATGCGAAGCAAAAGCAAGGAGTATACGAATAGCTTCTAACCGAGCGACCGGAGCGAATGTTTCTCCAAAGTCTAGTCCTTCAACTTGTGAGAAACCCTTGGCCACAAGTCTTGCCTTGTTGCGGACCACAACGCCATTCTCGTCTTGTTTGTTGCGGTACACCCACTTCGTTCCGATGACGTTCTTGTCCTTGGGTCGCTCCTCCAACACCCAAACTTCATTGCGGGTGAAGTTTTTGAGTTCTTCTTGCATGGCCATCACCCAATTTGGATCTTGGAGTGCTTCCTCTATATGAGTGGGTTCTACACACGAAACAAACGAGTAGTGCTCACAAAACAAAGCAACGTGGCGGGAACAAGTACTTACGCCCCTTGAAGGACTTCCAATGATTTGGTCCATTGGATGCGCCTTGGAGATGCGTCCATGCCTCATAAGTGGTTGTGAAGCACTTGGCGGTGGTGAAGCGTGTTGCTCCTCTTGTGGTTGGACTTGATCATGGACTTCTTCTTCATCTTGATGTTGTATTGCTTGTGAGTCTTGAGTTGGCAATGGATCATCTTTCTCCTCTTCGTCTACCTGAGGCGCCATGGAGGTGTTGTTGTTGGAACTTGAAGATCCCCCTTGATCATGGCCCTCTTCAACTTCCGGCTTGATGTCTCCAATGGTCATGTTCTTCATGGCTTCTCGTAGAGGCTCATCATCTATTTCATCATGACCAAAACTCTCCTCTTGGGAGCCATTAGTCTCATCAAACTCAACATCACAACTTTCTTCAACTAGACCGGAGGTTTGGTTGAATACTCGATATGCTTTTGAGTTTGATGCATAACCAAGAAAATGCCAACATCACATCTTCTTTCAAACTTACCGAGCCTTTTCTTGCGGTAGATGTAGCATTTTCACCCAAAGACTCTAAAGTAGGAGATGTTGGGCTTTCTCCCAATGAGAAGCTCATATGGGGTCTTTTGAAGTAGTCGGTGAAGATAGACCCTGTTTGCGGCATGGCACGCCGTGTTGATTACTTCAGCCCAAAACTTCTCCGACGTGCCGTAGTCATCAAGCATTGCTCTTGCAAGAGTGATGAGGGTTTTGTTCTTCCTCTCAACGACACCATTTTGTTGAGGAGTGTATGTGGCGGAGAATTCATGCTTCACACCTTCACGGTCACACCACTCCCCAATGTTGTAGTTCTTGAATTCGGTGCCGTTGTCACTTCGGACCTTGATAATGGGAAGTTGGAATTCCCTTTGAGCATGATTGGCGAAGGTCTTGAACACTTCCGGAGTTTCACTCTTGTCACCTAAAAATAGAGTCCAAGCATAGCGAGAGTAGTCATCAACTATAACAAGACAATAGAGGTTACCGCCAAGGCTTTGGTATGTGGACGGTCCGAAGAGGTCCATGTGGAGTAGTTCAAGTGGCTTGGAGGTTGACACCATTGTCTTCATTGGGTGGTGTGAAGCAACTTGCTTCCCGGCTTGACAAGCGCTACAAAGCTTGTTCTTCTCAAACGTCACATCCTTCACGCCGGTCACCATCCCAAGCTTGAATGACTTCTTGAGTTTGCTCATTCCAATGTGTGCTATGCGTCGGTGCCATAGCCAACCCAAGCTTGTCTTAGTGAAAAGACAAGTGGTTAGGCTAGCATTCTTGTTGGAGAAGTCTACTAAGTAGAGATGTCCATGCCGAAACCCTTTGAAGATTAGCTCTTTGCTTGCCTCACTACTCACAACAACATCATTTTTGCTAAATGTGCATGTTAGTCCAAGATCACAAAGTTGTGCAATGGAAAGTAGATTAAAGCTAAGCGACTTAACATACAACACATTAGAAATGGATAAATCATTAGAGATAGCAATTTTACCTAATCCTATTACCTTACCCTTAGAATTGTCACCAAAAGTGACTTGTTCATGATTACCGGGGTTTTCTATGGTGGTGAACATACCATCATTGCCGGTCATGTGTTGAGTGCACCCGCTATCGAGTACCCAATGCTTTCCTCTGGCTTTGTAGTTCACCTACACAGATGAAGTTAATTTTTGACTTTAGGCACCCAAGCCAACTTAGGTCCTTGTATGTGAGATACAAGTGTCTTTGGGACCCAAAGTTGCTTGGGGAGCTTCCCCTTCATGCTCTTCATGTCTTTGCCAATGAACCTAGCTTTCACCTTGCCATTCACTTTACTAAGAAGATAATAGCGATCATTGAAAATATATTTGTAGTTAGTAGGCAATTTAGGTGAAGGTCGGTTAGGAAGAGGACACTCCCTTGTGTGGTGACCGGTGACCTCACAATGTTGGCAATAAGAACCAACTTCCTTGATGAATCTTGTTCTAAGCTCCGGTGAGGGCACCTTTCCTTTGTTGGGCACCGGGAAGGATCCAAGTCCTCTTTTGTTGAAGGCTTTTGCTTGTTCGAAGAGGATTTCCTTGTGCTTGACTTCACCTTTTGAAAGTCTAGCCACACTAGTGCGGAGACTCTTAATTTCTTCCAACAAGTCCTTCTCCCTAGCATTAGCTTTCAAAGACAAAGACTTGTCCAAGACATTAGAGACATGCATGCGAAGTAATGGATATCTTATCATTAAGAGTTTGTTTCTTTGCATCTTTTAACTCTTGATCAAGCATGTCATGAGCAATGTTAAGTGTTTGGTATTCTTGAGTTAGCTTGTTGTGCTCCTCCAAGAGAGTTTGGTGTGCTATGTTGAGCTCATCATTGTCTACCTTGATTTTAGCATTTTCTTCCTCAATTTGCTTGACATGAGATTTGAGCGTGTCATGCTCTTTAAGTATGCTTTCATGCTTGTCAAGCAAATCAAGGTTAGCACTCTCAAGTTTAGCACTAATTTCTTCAAGAGTTTTAACCTTACTCTTTTCTCTCTTGATGATAGCATGATATTCATTAATCAAAGAAGATAAATCATCGAGGGAAAGCTCATCATCACTAGAGTCGTCACATACCTTGGTGTTACCTTTAGCCATGAGGCACATGCGTGGTGGAGGAAGAGGTGAGTCATCATGGTTGGCAATGGCAAGGCCGGCCAAGCTTTCTTCTTCTTCTTCACTCTCTTCATCACTTGTTTCTTCGTCGGTGACCCATTCATTTGCCTCACACATAAACACCTTTTGTGAACCACTTCTCTTCTTTGGGAAGAGTCTTGCCTTCTTGCCCTTGTCTTGCTTCTTCTTCCCAAAGGCTCTTGGTTTGGGCTTGGCTTCTTCTTCATCATCATCACTTTCTTCAAGCTTGCGTTGCTTGCCTTTGTGGTTCTCTCTCCTTTTGTCCGGTTTTGGACAATCATAGGATATGTGGCCTTGATCTCCACAATTGTAGCATATCTTGCGATCATCTCTTCTTGGTAGAAATGCCTTCTTCTTGGGATCAAAGGTGTATCCCTTTTTGGTGATCTTGGAGTTCAAGCGTGAGAACTTCATCATCAAGGCAAGCTCATCATCGTCATCTTCACTTGACGCTTGCTCTTCTTCACTTGAGCTAGGCTCAACCACTTTCTTATTCTTGAAGCTTGCCTTCTTGGTGGAGGCCTTTAGAGCAATTGTTTTTGATGATGATTGCTCCATCATCCCAAGTACACTCATCTCATGAGCGTGTATTTCTCCAATGAGCTCTGAAACTTCAATGTTGTCAAGTGATTCCTTTTGGAGCATGGAGTTGATGATGTTGTACTTCGGCTTGGGAAGGAGCATGGGGATCTTGCGGTTAATAAGTCCCTTGCCAAGAGACGCAATGTCAAGAGCATTAATTTCCTCAATAAGAGCATTTAAGCGTGAAAACATTTCATTAACATTTTCATGAGGAAGCATCTTAAATTCATCATATTTAGCTTTGAGCATGTGATATTTAAGTTCCTTTACATGAGATGAGCCCTCATGGATTTCTATCAAGCAAGCCCAAATTTCACAAGCTTTCTCCTTACTAGCAATCCTAGAGAAGACATCTTGACTTATGCATTCATAAATAGCATTCCTAGCCTTAGCATCCCACTTAACTTGATCACCCACATAGTTAAGTTCTCCAAATCCCGCATGAGTCGCTTCCCAAACTTCGGGGGCAATAGCCTCAAGGTAAGCGCGCATGCGTGCTTTCCAATAGGCAAAATTCTTGCCCTCGAAGATAGGAACCGAGCCCCCAACCTTGGCCATTTTTTCTCTCTAGCGGTGAAGCTAGAATGATCCTATGAGCAACCTTGCTCTAATACCAATTGTAAGGATCGAAACGCCCAAGAGGGGGGGTGAATTGGGCTTTCTTTCAAATTTTAAAGCAATTAAAAACGAACTACTTAAGCCCAATTCCCAATGCGGTTCTAACTATGCAATCAACGTAGATATAACTTGTGAAGTAAAGATTGCATAATGTAAAGAGAGGGAGAGAAATGCAAACGCTAGGGGACACGAAGGTTTATCCCGTGGTTCGGCAAGATCGCAAGGATCTTCCTACATCCACGTTGTGGCACCCACTGAAGGGTTTTGCCACTTCCAATGTCACCGAGACAATGGGGTCTTCACTAATCTTCTCCGTTCGCCATCTCCGGCAAGGTGGAGCTCAAGCCTTGTACAACCTTCGATGTTCCGGGCTTCCACACACACCTTGGCAAGCTCCGGAACGATCTTCTTCAACTTCTCACTAGCCTAGAGAGTTCAATCACAAAGAAAGAACGCACACAAGCTTCTCTCTAGCCTATTACAAATGATCTAAAAGTGTGGAAATGTATGCTCTATAGTCTTGAATGCTCTTGGATGTGTAGTTGGCTTCAGGTGATCAAGACATGTCGAAATGACTGGTTGGAGGGGTTTAAATAGCCAGCCTTCCCGAATTAGCCGTTGGAAAAGTAGGCTGATTAACTTTACTATTAACATCGGATGATCCGATGCACCCCTTTATTGAGCGTCGGTCGATTTCAATTTGCTGACATCACTGTGTCAGATATGACCATTGATCGACTTATGTAACATCTACTTCATCATCGGATGAACCGGTGAGTAGATCTTCAGACTTGGTCCAGAAATAATAGCTTCTGTTGAATTGGACCGATGTACACTTGGATTGACCGTCGGATGATCCGGTGTGTACTTCTCCAGAATTACTCAAAGATCATCCCTTCTGTTGGATTCAACCGATGTGCCACTTCCTTCACATCGGATGATCCGGTGTGTACTTGGCTCTGAGGTCTTCTTCTTCTGCAAACTCAAACTCGACCGATGTAGTCATTTTGCAAGACATCGGATGATCCGGTGAGTTAAACTTGTTTGCTTCGAGTTGTTTTGAGTTGATCTTTTGGAATCTTCTCGAGTGACCTCTTTGACAATTGTTAGACTTGTTCTTCTGATGAATGTTAATCTTCTTGTGTTGCCAATTTTGATAGAATAACGTCGTTGAATGAGTTCTTCATTTATTCTTCATGAAAATCGAATAACCCCTTAGAATATATTGTTGAGGGGTCTCCATTTGTATCCAATGAGTAGTAGATGATATGAGAGATGATTCATTACGTTTGATTTGTTTTACGTGAGACCTCGCATCCACAAACTCATTAGTAATCACTAACAGTTGTCATTAATCACCAAAATCATACCTCATGGGGGCCTAGATGCTTTCACCATGTGAATGCAGAATGGTGCGTACGCGTTCGACACCCGAGATGGGAGGCTTGACCCCCTGGTCGTGAGGATGAATCTCCGACCCGGGAGCAAACCGCGACACCACAGCACCAAGTCCCTCCACCACCACCACCTGAACCTCCAAGGATGCTCACGGAGATTCTAGCTGCAGTACTCGGCTCGTGCGATGAGTAAACCGAGTACTGCAGATGTTGGTTCAAAATCCGTCCCGTCAAGGGGGACGACAAGACAATGGGTAACGCCAGCCCCAACAAATCTCGTATTCAGATTTCTTGGCGACGCATCCACCGGTCTTCACGGAGGCCAAGGAGCCTTTGGAGGCGGACAACTTCATCCGCACTCTTGAGGTGAAGTTTGGTTTGTTGCGATGCACTGAATAGCAGAAGGCGATGTTTGCGGCGCAACAGCTTCAAGGATCCGCCGGTGCTTGGTGGGCGAACTTCATCGCCTCACTGCCGACCGATCATGCAGTCACGTGGACCGAATTCCGGGAGGCATTCCGCACCTACCATATCCCTCCCGAAATAATGAAGAGGAAGCTTCAAGAATTCTTGGAGCTAAAGCAAGGCGGGAGGAGTGCCCACGAATACTCCCACGCTTTCAATCATTTGGCGCAGTACGCACCCGAATATATGGGGACGGAAGATAAGAAGAGAGACATATTCTTCCGGGGCCTGAATCCAAGGATGAAGGTCCAACTCGCACAGAGAAATCGTGGCACCTTCAACGACATAGTCAATGCCGCGATTATATAGGAAGATGCACAGTGCGAGCTCATTTCTGATAAAAGGAAATGGAGGGAATGTCGCGTGCATATCCACCTCCACCACGTGCACCGAGATTCCGTCCACAGATTGGAGGGAACCCGACACAGTACACGTGCTATACGTGTGGCCGTGCCGGGCATTTTGCGAGGGACTGCCCCGAGCAGCGTCAAGGCAGCGGGCAAGCACCATATCGGTGTGTCGTTCAACCCCGCAACCAGTCTAAGAAACCAGCACCAAAACCCGGCAACATCCACCACTTAGATCTTGAAGACGTGCCGGAAGGCGAACCCATTCTCACGGGTATGTTTTCTTTACTCCAAAATCCTGTAGTCATATTATTTGACTCCGGTACCACCCATAATTTCATTATCCAATCATATGTTATCAAGCATCAATTACATATCATTCCCACTGAAAGTCCATATTTGATTTGCTCTCCGGGTGGGAAAATAGCAGCGGACATGAAAGTCCATAAAGCACAACTTAGGATGGGTGGGAATATGTATCTGACTTCTCTAATTATATTAGAGGGTCAAAGCCTTGATTTCATCTTAGGGATGTCGTGGCTGCACCATCATGGTGCTGTTCTCGACATTGTTCCATGTGTGGTCCATTTGAACTCTCCACTATATGAACCACACACTCTCATTCTAGACCGCCATATCCAAGAAATTCCAGCCACCTACAACACGGAAGCCACAAAGCTTGAGGACATTTCTGTGGTCCGTGAGTATCCGGACATGTTTCCCGACGACCTTCTGGGTATGCCACCGGATAGGGATATCGTGTTCAAGATTGAGCTCATTCCGGGAACCACGCCTATTTGCCAAAGGCCGTACAAGATGGCACCAAATGAATTGGCGGAATTAAAGGACCATTTGAAGGCCCTGCTGAACAAAGGTCTCGTATGCCCAAGTTCATCACCTTAGGGCTGCTCCACATTATTTGTGAAGAAGAAGGTCAAGATGTTACGTCTATGTGTGGACTATCATCCGCTCAACACCGTGATGATCAAGAACAAGTATCCACTACCGCGCATCGATATTTTATTCGATCAATTGGTGGGTGCTAAAGTATTCTCAAAAATGGATCTTCGGTCCGGATACCATCAAATAAAAATCCGATCAGAGGATATACGGGCTCTATGAATATCTCGTCATGTCGTTCGGTCTTACCAACGCGTCGGCGCACTTCATGTATTTGATGAATTCAGTGTTTATGCCGGAGTTGGACAAGTTTGTCGTGGTCTTCATCGATGACATTATGGTGTATTCAAAATCAGAGGAAGAACACACCAGACACTTGCATATCGTGCTCCAACGATTGCGAGATCACAAGCTTTATGCAAAATTCAGCAAGTGTGAGTTTTGGATCAAACAAGTACCATTTCTTGGTCACATTATTTCAGCGGAGGGTATCGCTTTAGATCCAAGCAAAATTGTACAAGTGCTGAAATGGAAGTCTCCAACATCCGTACACAAAGTTTGCAGCTTTCTTGGATTAGCGGGATATTATCGGAGGTTCATTCCGATCTTCTCAAAAATCGCTAAACCAATGACGGAGCTGCTGAAAAAGGGGACTAAGTATATATGGAGCAAGGCATGTGAGGATGCATTTCAAGCATTGGTGAAACACCTCACAACAGCCTCAGTGTTAGCTCAGCCGGATACGACCAAATCTTTCGACGTTTATTGTGATGCGTCTGACATTGGTCTCGGCTGTGTGCTAATGCAAGAAGGCCGTGTGATCACGTATGGATCACGGCAGCTCCGAAATCATAAGAAACATTATCCAACTCATGACCTTGAGCTAGCTGCCGTGGTACTCGCTTTGAAAATGTGGAGGCATTATTTACTCGGAAATTTAGTGCACCTCTACACCGATCACAAGAGCCTAAAATATATCTTCACTCAGAAGGAATTGAATATTCAACAGCGAAGATGGTTGGAATTGATCAAATACTATGAGATTGAAATTCACTACCATCCCGGCATGGCAAATGTAGTTGCCGATGCGCTGAGCCGCAAATCTCATGTCAATAATCTATCCATTACTCCGATGGAAGAGGACGAGCCGAGTTTATAATTGGTTCCATATGGAGCGCTATATAATCTTGCTCTCATCCCTACCATACGAGAGGAGATTATGGAAGCTCAAAAGAAAGACGTGGGTATGTCGCACATTCGGAGGAGAATGAAGAATGGGGAAATGAAGTACTTCCGAAGTGATGAACATGGTACTCTATGGTTCAAAGACCGTATAGTGGTACCCCGTGATATGACACTTCGGAAGAAAATCTTGGACGAAGCTCACTTGTCCAAGTACTCTATTCATCTGGGCAGTAACAAAATGTATCAAGATCTAAAAACCAGATTTTGGTGGACACGGATGAAAAGTGAGATTGCAAAATACGTGTCCGAGTGTGATAAGTGTCGGCGGGTGAAATCCGACCACATGAGGAAAGGCGGACAGCTACAACCACTGAATATTCTGTCGTGGAAATGGGAGGACATTAGTATGGATTTCATCTTCGGGTTACCTCTCACATTCCACAAGCATGATTTGATTTGGGTGATAGTCGATCGACTAACCAAATCAGCTCATTTCAGCCCTGTACATACAAAGTACATCGCCAAGAAGTATGCGGAATTGTATATTGCAAGAGTCATGTGCTTGCACGGAATTCCCCAGACGATAATTTCAGATCATGGTGCGTTGTTCGTTGCTCGTTTTTGGGAGCAGCTGCACGCATCATTGGGGAAAAAACTGATCTGAAGCTCCACATACCACCCGCAAACTGATGGTCAAACTGAATGGGTGAATCAAATTCTTGAAGATATGCTACGCGCTTGTGCCATCCACCACGGTAAAAATTGAGATGATCATTTACCTTTGGCGGAGTTCTCATACAATAATGGCTATCAAGCGAGCATCAAGATGGCGCCATATGAAGCTCTCTATGGTCGGAAATGTCGCACCCCACTCATCTGGTGTGAGTCCGGCGAGCAAGTTATATACGGAATTTATCTTGTAAATGAAGTCGAAGAACGAGCGCGAGTGATCCAAGCCAATCTCAAAGGATGCTCAATCTCAGCAGAAAAGTTATGCGGATAAAAGACGTCAACCTCTCTACTTCGACATTGGAGACCACATTTATCTCTGTGTCTCTCTGATGAAAGGGATCCATCGTTTCGGGGTGAAGGGAAAGCTTGCTCCACGATTCATCGGTCCATTCGCCGTCATTGAAACATGCGGACCTGTGGCCTATCGTTTGGAGTTACCGGCGTCACTCTCTGGAGTTCACAATGTATTCCACATTTCTTAGCTGCGGAAATGTCTTAAATCCTCAGTTGAAATCCACAGCGAAGACATTGAGGATCTCCAATCGGATCTCACTTATTCTGAGTATCCGATCCAGATTATTTATGAAAAGACTCACACCACCCGAAACTGGACTTTGTACTTGTACAAAGTATTGTGGAGTAACCATACCGCTGAGGAAGTAACATGGGAAAGCGAGGGTTATCTCCAATCAAACTATCCAGATTTATTATCATCTCATATCCGGTAATCCTTTTACCTCCGTCTCTTTTATTTGTAATCTCGGGATGAGATTCTTTTAAGGGGGGGAGGAATGTAAAAGCCCTAAAGTAAAGGGACAAAGTTTGTATAGGAGAATTTAAATTTGAATGGGGAAAAGAAATCAAATGGCAATTGGGAAATTAAACCAATTCAAACTTCAATAGAAGGGATTCAAAAATTCAAAATTTGCTCTTGTTCAAAATAAAAATATGAGCTCACCATTAAATCCAAAATATTCCAATTAGCCTCTTTGTAAAGTTTCAGAATTTTTGAAGATCATTTGCTATTTAATTCAGTGACACCTTGAATTCCATTCAAATTCAAATTCAAATTTGAATTTCAATTGAAACTTGATCAATTCGAAGTTCTGATTCTACAACCAAATTCCAGATATTTATTTGAGCCTATCCACGAATTTTGATGAATTTTGGACATCAGTTGGTAGGATATTTGGTTAACCAAAGGAGGATAGACTGAAGGGGCAGTGGGACCCACTAGTCATACAGAGAATTACGGTAGTGCTCTGCTTTGGCTCACCGTGGCGACATTGCATGCATGCAAAGCTCCAGTGAGCTGCTCACCTGCCTACTTAATGGCGTGCCCTCTACTCCTCCCCAAGCCTTATATTCACCCCTCTGGTCGAAGTGGAGGCACAACCACGAGCTCTCCTCTGCTTTTCCTCTCCCACCACTGCACCTCATCACCACCGCAATTCTTGACATGTCGGCCAAATGACGCAAGGATTCGCAGTGCTCCCAACAACAAAAGGTGGCTCAACTTGTTGCTCTTCCTTCCAATCCTTTCTCTTGCTTGAATCACTGCTTACCGACTTGGTATTTTGAAGTTTTTCGGAGCTTGCGGGTGAAGCCGACGGGAAACCTTCTGCTCCACGAAGATAGGCCACTACAAGCACGCTCTTGTCTCCTTATTTGAAGCAATAAGGTGCGCAAAGGTGCATAGATGCTTCTGGTGCAGTTTCAGCCACTATCGTGCTCCCTAGCTTCCCTATATTGAGTTTCCCCGTAGCTAGTTCATACCAAGGTCACTAGATCATCGGTTTAATTCTGTTTTTATGTGCAACAATTTGTCAATCAAATAAGGTATTATCTTCTAGATCTTCCAGCGCATCACCTCACCAAAAATGACGGGAAGTCATCGAGAGACGGGCTCATATTTTGAGTTTTCGCGACCACCAACGAAAACCCGTCGGTCCACCATCGAAGTCGACTTTGCCAACAATTTCCTCCCTTTTGCACCTCCAAATCATCATTCACATGCTCCCAGGAACGTTTCTAGCTTTTCCCCGAGCTTCTCGCACCATTCCCGAGCGATCTCGGCCATCGCCGAAACTCTAGCTCCGTTGCCCCCGTCACGCACGGAATTCGGCAACCTTTCCGTCGTGCTCAGCGCCCCAAATAATGGTTAGCCGGCGAGTGGGAAGGAGAGGGGAGGTCGAGAAAGCCAAACTGGCGAGCTCGCCGGCGCAGCGCTGCCGCGGCCGGACCGCGCGTCGCGAGGTAGAAGACGACGTGCGGGCCCCACCGGTCAGCGGTTGTGTTTCCCCCTCGGATCGTCTGTTGAAACGGATCTGTTGTGGCTACGCAGATTAACTCCATGGCCCTCGGTGCGGCCCAGCACTGATTGGCCTAATTCAAATAAGTGGAGCCGACCGCTTTATTTAAAATTTCCAATTGGAAAACAATTCCATAATTCAATCAAACTTCTATAACCCATTACTCCTAGTAGATTTGCTCCAAAATTTCCAAATAAATTCTGGTAGACTCATCTTGATATCAAATTTCCAGTGGCGAAATTTGTTGGACATGAAACTCCCAGAATTTTCATAATTAATTCCTTTGAGCTAACTGCTTGGGAAATTAATTACCCCTATTCTGTTAATTGGAAAATTCCCAATTTTGGTCAGGACACTCATAAAAATACACTTGATCTCAATTAGAAATTTCAAGTTCATTGGACTTCATTTACTGGGATGATCAGTGTTCCAAATCTCTATGTAGTTGAAAAATTAAGAAAAGTACAGAACATTTTCAGATTTTTTCCCAAACTTGTAAATTCAGTTTCTCCCTGTAGGAATCTCAGAAAAATGTGAAAAAAAAGTTTCCCAGAATAAGTGAGACCCCCTCTACCATGATCATTCACTTTTAGCCATGACAAAGCTCCAAAATTACAACCAAAATTCAGAGAATCCTTTTATTTGTTGGAATTTTAGAGACAACAAGCTTCTTTGAACATCTCCAATTTTTAGTACATATATTCCTCATAGATCCTAATGTCCACTGTAAAAATCCCAAAGCCAATTAAAATCATTTACATATCTAATCAGTATTTATAAGATCTTCTCTATAGTTTCTATATCACTCATGTACTTTATATATTGCATATCATATAGTGACCGAGATCGAGGAAGACCCGGAGCGCTTGGAGACTCTACTTCCAGAAGCTAACTTCCCCTCTGACTCGCAGCCAGGAAAGCCCCAGTATGCATTTAAGTGCCATTTCAAATTTCTATTTGTATCACCTATGTCTAGGATGAAGTTTGTGCATTAGGGCTAAGGTGCTTGTTACTCCACTTGCATGATCCACAAATCTCATGGAGTATTGGGTAGGTCTAGAGCTTGACGAGTAGACAATGCCATGCTAATGTTTATAGGAATCCGGTAGAAGTCGAGTAGTTGGAATCTACTCGCGAGATAGGATTTTATCACATGGGATGAATTGAATCAAAGAATGGTTTAGAAATGTGAACTTGAGACCAAGAAGCAGGTAGGATGCAGCGAGACGTGGTCTCACGTGCGTAGCCGTGCTTTAGTCGATTGAGGACTGATCCGTGTGCGGCCTTGCTGGACAAGTTTAAACAATACCGGATGCATACTGGGCATATGGAACCCAGGAAACCGATGTAACTTGATAACTTGGATGTCGAGGCATAGCCTATTGTTGATAGGGGTGGGCTGAGGGTAGTAAGGTGTAAATTTGCTAGCGGGCACAGACACGCTCCATGCGGGAACCTTATGCCCGCGATGGTGGGACCGGTTCAGCATTTGAGTTCTCTTGTGAAAGGTTGCTGCATATGACGTGGTGAGGAGCACGGCACGCTCCTTAGGCACGGGTGTATGTGACGTGTTATTCAGGTGTGTCCTGATTGCAATCACCATCCCTCAAGGTTATTTGAGTATCGCTTGTTCACTGCGCTGTGACGTAGTAAATATTGAAGAAGTCAGGAGAATACGATGTATTGAAATATAATTGTTTTGCCACTATGATTGCTATACATTAGACTCATTAAAGTTCCTGTTATTGAACAATTAAGCTGCTGCAATTAACTTGTAAAATGATAATCAACTCATATGTGAGTCATTTACTGCTATATCTATCCCTATGTTAAGTATCCCTGCATGTAGAGTTTCATGTTTAGGTGAGACGGTTAGGTCTTGCTGAGTCTTCATGCTCACGGTTGCTATATTAAGTTGTTTGCAGGTGAAACTTATGAGGAAGGGCCCGAGGATGAGGCCATGTTCCCGTTGGGGTATACCGTCGAATGGGAGCCTGCATGCCGCACGCAGTAAATTGTGTGTGGCTAGTGTGCAGCATCCGCGGGCTGGACGGCTGTACTTTTACATAGCTAGGCTGAGAGATTAGCTATGAATATTATCTTTTGCTGTATATTAAGTATTGTAAAAGACTTCTGCTGTTTATATAAATAAAACTTTGTATTTTGTCATATTCTTTTCGTGTGTGCTGTTGGGTGCCACATTGCACGGCACCACCCTCTGCGATTCCTGAAATGTGTGGACCCGGTCCCTGGCTCAAGGCTTAATAGGATTGATATGATAACTTATACCATCAAGCCATACCTTCTTTTCCGGGAGCCCACTTGCAAAGAACTCTGAGGTTAAGCGTTCTTAGCCCGGAGCATTTTATGGATGGGTGACCGACTGGGAAGTTTTTCTGGGTGTGCACGAGGACAAAATGCGCAGAAAAGACTAGTGTTGGTCTTTGGGGATAGTTTGTGATCCTATAGAGCTGCCAGGAGTAACGACCGCCAGGCCCATAGTGGCTGGGGTGTTACACGACTACTCTTCCACTAAATCACAAGGGTAATTACCAAATCCGTGGGGCAACTCACGACCTGAGGCTCCCACAAGTTTACAACTCGAAAAGATCAAAGATCAACACCCACACAAACTCAAATCAACCAGTCAAACCGAGAGAATCAACCAAGAGCTCAAGATCAAGCAAACCCTTCTCTCCTCTCTTCCACAACTCACAAATCCTCAAGAATGGCTCTTAGGACTCGAATAATGGCTGAGAGAGGGATAGAATGGCTCTAGGAAGGTTGTGGCAGTGCTAGGATTTGAGAGTTGTCCTTTGGAGGCCAGGGGATCCCTTTTTATAGGGATTTCGACAAGTAGCCGTTGCCACCAGAAAAAGTGCGGACTAGTCTGACCTTTGACCCCGGACTAGTCCAGCCTATGGGGACCAGTTATGTCATCCTTGACCAACCACAAAGCCCCCTGCCACCTTTTCAATTCAAATAGTCACCAAATAACGGACTAGTCTGTCCAACAATGGACTAGTCCGATCTCACACAAAATTGTTTGTTCCAGTTGAGAACGGACCAGTCTCGCGCACTGGACTAGTCTAGCCCCCAAGGGCGGACAAGTCCGCCGTCCAGGAATTAGTCCCAGCAATCACCTCCCAGTCCTTAGCGGATAGTCTGACAAGGAACAGACTAGTCCGATCTCAGTCAGGAACTGCTTTTCCAGACTGAAACAGACTAGTCTATCCCAGCGGACTAGTCCAATCCTTCAGGGCTTATTTCGTGAAGGACACAGACACACTCACCACAGACTAGTCTGTCCCAAACGGGCAAGCCCGAACTCACACATAATACTTTGGTCCGCCTAACATTGGATTAGTCTGATGTGGTCGGACTAGTCCGGCCTTCCAGCCCGGACAAGTCCAGCCCTGTCCTTAGGGCTGCTTCAACTCATCTCTCAATCTAGTCTAGCTTGGACTATGAGCTCTTACGAGATTCTCAACACTTAACTCATTGAACACACTCAAGCTAAGTAGCTGAACTCAACACGAGAAATTTAAAAGCCTAAATTCTACCCTTTGAGTTCTTCGCCTTTTTATTCCCTTTTTATTTTTTGAGTGCATTCAATGCCGTCCAACCTTCAATCACCTGTGCTTACACTTGCAAAGCTCATTAGTCCCTTAAGTGTTGTCATTACTCATCAAAACCCACGGAGATTAGCCTGGATGCACTTTCAATGACCTGTGACACGACTTCCTTCAAAAGAGTACCATGGAGATACCCCACCAGCAATTGATCATGAGCAATCAAAGCATCATAGGCTGAATTGTAAATGCTTTGATCTTTTCCTGACCCCGAGATCTTCTCATCAGGTGCAACTATCGTGCCATGAAGATAATGTAGAGACGAGCACCCTTGATCTGAGGTAAGACTTGAGCTCTCCATAAAGGACAATTTTCCTTGTCAATTTTTCATTGACTGACGAGCTGAGGAGCATCAGCGACGTGCTTGATGAAGCCGCCATTACGTCGACGTCTTGATCTTCTTGGTAGCTACACGATTTTGTGGAGACCTCGCCCTGATGCCATGTTAAACTATGTGGCAAGAATTGAACCTTTTTCTCGGACCGAGAGTTTATTATATAGGAGCCAAACAACCTGACTCGTGGTGTTTACAAGGAAGTTTAGATTACAGATAAAGATCCTGATTATAACAAATATTCTATTCCTAAACTACCTCAACAGACCCGATACATAATATCTCAAATATATATTTCCTATTATAACATGTAGACGTACTGGAAGTATAGAGTTGGTGTACGGGGTGAACATACTGGAAGAGTAGAGATAATACTGAAATAATAGAGTATAGATTATGCTTTTAGAGTACATGAGTAGTTTTTAAGGATCCCAATTAATATAGGTAGTTTACCTTTCCGCACATGTAATAAAATTTTAGGTCGTGGGGAGTGGGATTGGTACATTTGGGTTGTGGGGAGAGAAAACCATGTCATAGTCTAAAAAGTTAGGGATACCAATTCATATTGATACTATGTTGCTAGAGCATTCTTTTGATAGAATTTAACCTTCCTGGTAGTTTTTAGGGATACCAAATAGTTTTAGAGATGCTCTAAGACTATGATTTTAAACACTTTTAAAACATGCACTACTACAAAAAGCATTTTCATAGGCACCTCGATTTTTTTCACAGGCGGGCCGTTACGATTCTGCCTGTGTTTTCAAATGGGTTAATTGCCACCTGCAATAATTGAACTTCATAGGCGGCTCACATAAATGATCTGCCGGTGTAAATGAATCTATTTGTACAGACGGGCTTTGAAAGACGAGCCGCCTACATAGTATCCATTAATACAGGCGGCTCATGCGAACAGGCGCACCAGGCGTGTGTGCCAGTTATTGACCTGCCTTAAATGCATGCAGCGCATGCGTGTCCTTTGAATTAAATTTGAACCTCTCCACGTCCCATTACCACTGTGTGCATCGAGAGACGAACCGCCAGACCGCTACAATGCTATAAGATCACCCGCGCGCGCCATCGTCTTCTATGCACAACCACTCTTCCTCTCTTCTCCACAAAATCACGCCAAGAATGGCAAAATGGCTGATAAGAACACATCGCCACCAAGCCCGTCGAAGGACTCGAAATGGAAGCAACTGCGACCGGACTCTCCCCCGGACATGGAGTGGGCTCTCTGGAAAATGGCGCGAGATGTATTTGACAATACATCATGCTCCATGCGGTGCCTTGGGCTCGGTCCCCTTCCAGAGTATACTGGAACAGGCACCACGGGCCACTACATCTTCGGCCTCACGCACTTTGTCGGTCGCCTCGACGCTCTCTGGGAGACGATGGGGCCGAGGTCAGCGTTGGGGGGCCGCAAACAACCTGGTGGTGGCTGAACGTGGCCTAGAGGGGGGTGAATAGGCCTTTTGAATTTCCTGCACACTTAATAGAGTCGTCAAAAACTTGATTGACCGGACTAGTCCGGTTATGTGGGCGGACTAGTCCGGTGTGCTGAAATATGTGAATTGATTGAGTGTTATTTAGGAAACTAGGTTCTTCTAGCAGCAGAAATGAGAACAACAGATTCTTTGATTTAAGATTAGTGTATGAATGCACGTGAAGACTTATGAGAAACTTAAATTGTTGTTTAGCAATCAAGTGATCTAGTGAACAAAAAGTAAAGTAAATGAGGCACAAGAGACAAGTGAATTTTTACCGAGGTTCAATCTCACCACGAGATCTACGTCCTCGTTGAGGAAGCTCACACAGAGTCGGGTCTCCAACCCTTTCCCTCTTCAAGTCACCACGAAGGCCAACTTGATTCCACTATCACGGGTAATCATCGAGTTTGTGGGGCAATCTCACACGTTGAGGGCTCCCACGAGAATTACAACGAAAGAGGCGATCAAATACACTTGTAAGTGTTACAATGCAGAGTATAAGTGTAGAAGGATCAAACCCCAAGAGCTCGCAACAAAGGAACGACGATCTCCCAATCCCGAATCCAAGTGTTCAATTGATTTTGCTCGTTTTGCACTTTATATGTGTGGGGTGATGTGTTTTGGGCTCTTGGGACAAAGTGGTGGCGCTAGGGTTTGTGTTTTGAGCAGTATTCGACGTGTATGTTCTGTGGAAGGCCGTGGATTCTCTATTTATATGGTTTCCAAAAAGTTACCGTTGAAAAACCCTAATACCAGACTAGTCCGGTGCAAGTCCGAACTTGTCTGGTCACAGTGTAACTCGAAGTCCAGAGACTCTGGCGGACTAGTCCGGTCCAAGCTCATACTAGTTCGGTCCAAGCTTGGACTAGTCCGGTGCTGTGTGAAGGTGGACTCCAGAAAGTTCAACGGACTAGTCCGGTGTACACACGGACTAGTCCGGTCTCCCGATATGGGAGACTCCAGAAAGTTCGATGGACTAGTCCAGTGGACACACGGACTAGTCCGGTCTCCGGAGAAGGGAGACTCCACAAAGTTTAACGGACTAGTCTGGTGGACACACGGACTAGTCCGGTCTCCAGAGAAGGGAGACTCCAGAAAGTCTGTCGGACTAGTCTGGTCCATGATTGGACTAGTCCGGTGCACTGTGAAAGTTAGGTTAATTTTAAAACCCTTACCCCTGCGCAAAGTCGTGAGCTCTTGGAGTGTGTCTTTCATACACTCCCTATACATTTAAAATCTAATTTGTTCTTCCAAGCTCCATCAAAGTATCCCTCTTTGGACACCACTCCATTTTTCACCTTTTTGTGTGCACCGAGCTGTTTCACTTTGTTTGTCCTGCAATCATCTCAATAGTTTCATTAGGATCTCATATGTTTGTCATCAATTAGCCAAAACCCACAAGGGATATCCTAGATGCACTTACAATCTCCCCCTTTTTGGTGATTGATGACAACCATTTGAGATATCACAAATGAGAGTAAAATTTTGATTTTCATAAGGTGTGCACATATGAGAATAACGATAAATCCACAAAAAGCTTCTCACATATGCACACACCTTATGGTGGGGTGCCTAACAGGTGTGTGATCAAAAAAGTGTGATGAAATAAAGATAATCAATAATGAGCATAGAGATAAACATTCGAGCAACAATAAGCATCACACATAGGAAAAGAAATAGTGCATTACAACGTTCTAAAAATAAGTACATGTCCTCGATCACAATAGCATAATGACTACAACAAGAGATAGTCTCAAACTAGTCTCAATCTCTCCCCCTTTGGCATCAAGGCACCAAAAAGGGAAAAATCGAGGGGAATCACTCATCACCGCTCCCTTCTTCAGTTTCGGTCCGATCTTCATCTTCATCACCATCATCATTCACCGAAGCAGGATCTTCCTCGGAGTCCTCGAAGGCGGGTGGTGATCTAACCAGCTCAATCTCAAGCTTGTCACAGATAGCTTTGATGTTGGCATTTACATATTGTTGATGTTTCTTTTGCCTGACTTCGATCTTGCGGCAGCAGGCAAAGATGGAGGTGAGAATTTTGAGGACGCCACCGGACGATTCATGGACATGTGCAGAGCCAGGAGGAGCAGCTGCAGATCTTGTGGCATTCACATCCCGAGATTGTTTGGACCTCCTCTCAGCTTCGGGGGAGGCAGGAGCAGTTGTTGCTAAGGGAAGGGTGTACTTGGTGGGCTTTTGTGGCTTCAACCCCGTATGAGAGACATCCTTCACAAACTCAAGTCTTGTCACTTTCTCAATCATCAACATGATGTACGGGGCATACCCGCAAGACCTATTTGGAGTGATTGAGATGTTCAAAATGTCGTTGTAGATGTACTCAAAGACATTGAATGGTCTCCTTCCACTAATGACCTTCATTAAGGTCCTCAAGGTTCCTTGGATAGTTCCCACATCTCCATCTTTCAGGGCTATTGTCTCCCTCAAGATTCTGTTGAGGACCACAAAGAAGGGCTTCAGATATTTGATGTTGGGAGGAGTATAGGGCATCCTTGTGTCATAGAGGAACTTAATCTCATACTTCTCCAAGGGTTGCAGATTGTGGATGACAAGATCATGATCCAAAGTATGTTCAAGGTGAAGAATCCTTGCAAATTCATCATAAGTCACACTATACTTGGAACCATGAGTCATCCAAGTAAGACTGTCTCCATCACCACGAGCAAAGTAGAGTGTGGAGTAAAATTGAGTGATGATCTTATTGTTCCAGTCATTCTCAAAGGAAAACAGTTCCTTCAGACCGTGCCTCTCCAGAGCCTCAACCACCTCACGAAAGGCAGGATACTTCTTCGACTGCATGTATCCAATATTCACCCATTGACTCTCCACAACAGGATTCTTCATCTTCATGTACGCGTGCTCGTAGTAGTCGGCATGGAAGTTGCTCCAGAATCTTGGGTCAGAGCATTGCCTAGGTTGACTATACACATTAATCTTACTGAAGCTATCGGCTAGCTCACCCCCTTTTCCGGTGAAATCCTCACTGGAACGCTGCCTGTTGCGGTGACTGGGGTTTTTCATCTTCAGGGGCCCAGTGGGACCACTAGCAAGTCTCTTCCCTTTATTGAGAGCCCTCTCTGGTCCTGAGGAGCTCTCAGCAGCTTTTCCTTGGGCCTTTTTGACAACCACCTTCCTCTTCTTAGGCGGATTGTCGTCGGAGCGTGGAGAGTGGACATTGACATCATGTCTTTTCTTCATGTACCTCTCCTTGGCTCTCCTCGCTCTTTCGCGTTCAACTTCTTCATCAACGTGGAAAGAGTTGTCATCTGAGCTAGAAGACATCGTGCCTAATAAGGAGTTCATGGATTAGACAGGAATGAACCAAGGGTCGAGGTCAAATTAGGGATTTATATGTCAGAGACCGGACTTGTCCGGGTTCAGAGTGCGGACTTGTCCGGCATACTGGACTTGTCCATATCTGAGCGCCGGACTAGTCCGGCCTGGCAAGAACCCTAATGATTTCCTTGAATTCCAAAACTTCTATCTAAGGATACAAAATGACAGGAAGGTGGTAGGAATACATCTATGAAGCCAATGTACAACCTTGGAATCAAAGGAAACGAGCTAGAATGAGAAAAGTTGAGATTTTGGTTTTAGGGTGAATTTTACCGAGATTTGAAGATTCGCGTTGAGGAAGCTAGAATCTGTCTGGAGGGGAGGATCAACTCACCGAGGAGATGATTTCCCATGGAGAAAGCCTGGTTTTTGAGGACTCAACTCGAAGGTCTCTTCGGGGGGCTAGGGTTTAGGAGAGAAGAGGAGAGGTGAGGGAGAGCAAGTGGAGGGAGGTTTGAATTTTTGATTTAGGCCGGCTAGCCGCTTATATACGCGGCCGACCGGACTAGTCCGGTCAGGGTGATGGACTAGTCCAGTGCCCCTGGAAAACCTAGGAGTGAGGGTCTGTCCGGACTAGTCCAGCGGAAAACCTGACAAGTCCGGTCCCAACAGACTAGATTCATATAGAAATGATTAATAGTGATCCAAGGACAATAGTTTTGCAAATAATCTTGGTAATTAAACAATGAAAAGTGGTCATAAACTGCAAGATTTCTTCATTAAAAATAGTTTTCTTAGAAGAAAAAGAGGTGAGGAGCAGTTTTCAACAATAAAATGCGACATTTGAAGTTTCAACCAGGTATGCAACGTTTCAAGCCACATTTCGAGAGTCAAGAATATTAAGTTCATTCCTATGTTCACAAAACCTTTTCTCATCTAATGGTTTGGTGAAAATATCCGCAAGTTGTTTTTCAGTCCTAACATGTGAAATAGCAATGTCACCTTTTAACGAATGATCTCTAAGAAAGAGATGACGGATATCTATGTGCTTAGTTCTTGAGTGCTCTACAGGGTTGTGTGCAATTTTTAAAGCACTTTCATTATCACATAGAAGTAGGATATGGCTAAGATTGTAGTCGTAGTCCCTAAGAGTCTGTCGCATCCAAAGTAGTTGTGCGCAACAACTACCGGCTGCAACATACTCTGCTTCCGATGTGGAAAGAACAGTGGAGTTTTGCTTTTTAGATGACCAAGAAACTAGGGACCTACCAAGAAATTGACAAGTCCCTGACGTGCTCTTTCTATCAACTTTGCATCTTGCATAGTCGGCGTCGGAGTAGCCTATCAAGTTAAACTTGGATCCTTTGGGGTACCAAAGGCCCAAGTTGAGTGTGTGCACAAGATACCTTAGGATTCTTTTTACGGCAATTAAGTGACACTCTTTAGGTGCGGCTTGAAACCATGCACACAAGCAAACACTAAGCATAATATCTGGCCTAGATGCACATAAATAAAGTAAGGAGCCGATCATGGACCGATATACCTTCTGGTCCACATTTGGACCGTCTTCATTGAGGTCGAGATGTCCGTTAATGGCCATGGGTGTCTTGATGGGCTTGGCTTTGTCCATATTGAATTTCTTGAGAATGTCCTGTGTATATTTGGTTTTTCTTATAAATGTACCTTCTCTTAGTTGCTTCACTTGGAATCCCAAGAAGAACTTCAATTCGCCCATCATTGACATCTTGAACCTATCTGTCATAATTTTGCTAAATTCTTCACAGAAATACTTGTTAGTGGATCCAAATATAATGTCATCAACATAAATTTGACATACGGATAGATGATCATCACAATGTTTAGTGAAGAGTGTATAGTCAGCTTTACCAATTTTGAATCCATTTTGAGTAAGAAAATCTCTAAGGCACTCATACCAAGCTCGAGGAGCTTGTTTGAGGCCATAGAGAGCCTTACGCAATTTGTAGACATGGTTGGGATGCCTTTCGTCTTCGAATCCTGGTGGCTGCTCCACATAAAATTCCTCCTTTATTGGGCCATCTAAGTAGGCGCTTTTGATGTCCATTTGATACAGCTTAAAATTATGGTGAGTAGCATATGCCAATAAAATACAAATGGACTCAAGTCTAGCTACAGGAGTGAAAGTTTCATCAAAGTCCAAACCTTCGACCTGAGAATAACCTTTGGCCACCAATCTCGCTTTATTTCTTGTTACTACTCAATGTTCATCTTGCTTGTTTCGAAAGATCCACTTGGTTCCAACGATTTTCGCCCTTGGTCTCTCCACCAGCTTCCACACTTCATTTCTTTTGATGTTGTTCAACTCCTCTTGTATTGCCATCACCCAGTCTGGATCCCTTAAGGCTTCTTCTACCCTGTATGGTTCCAGAAAAGACACAAAAGAATAGTATTCATAGAAATTTGCAAGTCGAGATCTAGTAGTTACTCCCTTAGCAATATCTCCAATGATATTGTTGACAGGATGGTCTCTTTGCACGCTCTGATGTACTCTTGGATGTGGAACTTGTCCAGTTGCTTGTTCTTCATTATCTTCATGTGCATTGTCTCCCCCTAGATCATTGCTTCCATGATTTTCTTGATCTTCCTCATCTTGATCTTGTGAAAGAGCTCCCCCTTGATCATTGCCTCCGTGTTGAAGTTCATCTTGTGCATTTGAGTCGAATGTTCGCTCTTGTGGTAAGATATCACCAAGTGCCATTTTCTTCAGTGCTTCATATGGAGCTTCCTCTTTATCTAGTACACACTTATCAACTTGCTCCACTTGTGAGCCCTTAGATTCATCGAACACTACGTCACGTGCTACTTCAACAAGGCCGGACACTTTGTTGAAGACACGATAGGCGTAGGCATTCGATTCATAACCGAGCAAGAACCCTTCATCGGACTTCGAAGCGAACTTCGAGGCCCTCGGTTTCTTGTTCAGAATAAAACATTTAAAACCAAAGATTTTGAAATAAGAAACATTAGGATTTTTACCGGTAATGAGCTCATATGGAGTTTTCTTCAGTAGTCAGTGGAGTTATAGCCGATTCGTGGCATGACAAGCGGTGTTCACCGCTTCTGCCCAAAATCGATCTGATGTCTTGTATTCATCCAACATGGTTCTGGCCATTTCGATCAATGTCCTGTTCTTCCTTTCGGCCATTCCGTTTTGTTGAGGGGAGTAGGGTGCTGAGAACTCATGCTTTATCCCTTCTTCATCGAGAAACTCTTCAACTTGGAGGTTCTTGAATTTTGTCCCGTTGTCACTTCTAATGTTCTTTATGGTTGATGAGAATTCGTTCTGAGCTCTTTTCAAGAACTTCTTGAGGATTCCCTGAGTTTCTGATTTATCATACAAGAAAAATACCCAGGTAAATCTTGAAAAATCATCAACAATTACTAAACTGTATTTGTTACCGCCGATGCTGATGTACGAAATTGGACCAAAGAGATCCATGTGGAGCAGTTCCAGCGGTCTTCCAGTAGTCATCACATTCCTGGTGGGGTGTGGTGCTCTGACTTGTTTTCCTGCCTGACAAGCGCTGCATGGCCTGTCTTTTTCAAAAACCACATCCTTAAGACCACGGATGTGACCACCTTTTAGAAGTTTCTGCAGATTTCTCATCCCAACATGGGCTAGCCGTCTATGCCACAACCATCCCATGTTGGTCTTAGCAACCAAGCAAATGTTGAGTTCGGCTTTATCTTTGTTGAAGTCAACAAGATAAAGCTTGCCCTTCAACATTCCCTTGAAAGCAATCGAGCCATCGCTTCTTCTAAAAACGGTCACACCCTCATTAGTGAATAAACAGTTGTAACCTTTGTCGCATAGTTGAGATATTGACAAAAGGTTATAATCTAGAGAATGTACATGTAAAACATTAGATAAGGTGTGTTGAGAGGATATTTCATTGTTACCGCTACCAAGGACCTTTCCTTGGCTGTTGTCTCCGAAGTATATGCCTTCACTTGGATCCTTGTTGTACTCATACTCCACAAACATGCCTCTCTCT
Source organism: Tuctoria greenei (assembly GCA_036927565.1). Taxonomy (NCBI): domain Eukaryota; kingdom Viridiplantae; phylum Streptophyta; class Magnoliopsida; order Poales; family Poaceae; genus Tuctoria; species Tuctoria greenei. The sequence continues at coordinate 196,823,798 of JAYESD010000006.1, read as the reverse complement.
CTCCGGTCATGTGATTTGTGCATCTGCTATCTAGCACCCATTTAGATCCACCGAAGGAGTAAGCCTGCAAAAAAGAATTATTATGTGGTTTTAGGTACCCAAGCTTGCTTGGGTCCTCTCAGGTTAGTCACAAGAGTCTTGGGCACCCACACACAAGTTTTCAAGTTCTTGTGGCGTGGCCCTGTATATTTAGCAATGACTTTTCTATATTTGTCTTTCATAAGAACATAGGAAGCATCAAATGTATGAAACAATATTTGTAAATCAGATTCATGAGACTTTTCTTTAACAAAGACAATTCTATTCTTAGCATGATTAGGAGTAGACATGTGTTTGTTTCTGTCAAAACCAAGGCCATCTTTGACATTTGGAGGTCTAGTGACCATATATGCACTGCGTGCATATTTGATCTTTTCCTTATCAAAGATGCCGCTTGGAGAGGCATGCATATTATGAGAAGTTGAAGTATTAGAAATAACATTCTTCTTACTATAGCAAGTGCAAGTTCCGATTGTTGTCGAACTCATATCTTTGGAGGAAGAGCTCTTGGAGGAAGAGGAGTCACTTTGCTTGAGCGATTCAACTTGCACCTCAAGGATCTTGTTAACTTTTGACAAGTTAGCAAGTTCTTCCTTGATTGCAATATGCGAGTCCTCTAGCATTGAGTAAGTTTCCTTACTCAAGGCTAGCACAACCTCAAGAGACTCGTTCTTCTCTCTTTCAAGCTCGAGAAGCTTTTCAACTTCTTGATATCTCTTCCTTCCACGGATGAGCATATCTTCTTGTCGTTTAACAAGTTCCTCCTTTTCAAAGATTTCGTTCGATAACATTTCCATTTTTTTTAAAGCAATTTTACTTAATCCTCTAAACATTTCTTCATTATCACTAGAGCTATCAAAGTCATCAATAGAGGAATTTAGCGTAGGAGGAGTAAGTCGAACCTTTTTCTTGCCTTCCTTAGCCATAAGGCAAGTGTGGTTGTTCATATCCCATCCACCTATGTTTGGGAAGAGTGTGGCTCTCATAGTAGGTTTCTTGACCGCGATAGTGGCTATCTCTTCTTCTTCATCGGAAGAGGACTCGTCGTTTGAGTCCCACTCCTTGCCAATGTGAGCTTGATGGGCTTGTCTTCTTTTTCTGAAATTTTTCTTTTCTTGAGGTCTTGTTTCCTTCTTCTTTTTGTTTTCTTCGTAAGGGCAGTCCACCATGAAGTGACCATACTCTCCGCAGTTGTAGCAAGTGCGTCGAGCTTTAGATTTTCCTTTATCCTTGATTTTTCCTTCATTTGAATTGTTGTTGTGTCTTCTTTTCATCATGTGCTTGAAATTCTTGATAAAGAGTATCATTTCTTCATCATCAAGATCGGTACTCTCGTTGCTTGTATGCCCATCGTCTTAATCTTCACAAGTTTCTTCTAGTTTGGGTCTGCACGTTGCTTTGAGAGCAACTTCTTTCTCTTTGGAAGAGGTGAGTTTGGCTAAGTCTTTGAAGTATTGAGCCTCTTTCTCCATCATTTCATGGTTTATTATCTTCCCCAATAACTCATCCGGAGTCATTTTGTGAAATCTGAGGTTTTCTCTAATCATTGAACAAAGTGTGACATTTCTTGGCATGAAGGCTCTAATCATTCTTTTGACCACCTAGTGATCCGTCCATTTCTTACTTCCATAGGCACGAATTTTGTTGATGAGTGCTTTCATCCGGTTGTACATGTCTTGAGGTGATTCGCCTTCTTCAATAGCAAATCTCCCCAACTCTCCTTCAAGCATCTCAATTTTAGCTTCACGAACCAACCTATTTCCTTCATGAGCTGTCTTAAGTGTATCCCAGATTTATTTTTCACTTTCTAAACCATCGATCTTGGTGAATTCCTCTTTGTTTAGTGATGATGTGATCACGGCGATGGCTTGTGCGTTTCTGTCAATCTCTTGTTATTGCTATGGAGTGAGTTCCTCATCCATGTCCAGGATATCTATGCCTGTGCAAACAATGTGCCACAGACTAGGATTCAGGGATATTAGATGCATTTTCATGTTGTACTTCCACATGGTGTAGTCACTTCCGTCAAACTATGGAGGCTTTCCCATAGGAATAGATAGATAGTGATTGTTTGAGTTGAGACGGTTGTAGTTGTAAGGATATCGGGAGTAGTCATGATGACCACTCCCGGTCGTCTTCTCTTCTTCTTTTCCTTTTTGTGCCAGCAACTTCTTTCTCAGGAGTGCCTTTAGCTGTCGCACTTCTTCATCATCATGTGGACTTTCTTTCAGCACATCGAAGGCTTTAGCTTCTTGTTCCTCCTCATTGATGTTCATCTTCGGGATATTGTTGTTCTTCTCAGAGGCCATTGATATCTCCAAGATGTGAGTCTTGTTGGTGGAGAACCTTGCTCTGATACCAATTGAATGTGGCCTAGAGGGGGGTGAATAGGCCTTTTGAATTTCCTGCACACTTAATAGAGTCGTCAAAAACTTGTTTGACCGGACTAGTCCAGTTATGTGGGTGGACTAGTCCGGTGTGCTGAAATATGTGAATTGTTTGAGTGTTATTTGGGAAACTAGGTTCTTCTAGCAGCGGAAATGAGAACAACATATTCTTTGATTTAAGATTAGTGTATGAATGCACGTGAAGACTTATGAGCAACTTAAATTGTTGTTTAGCAATCAAGTGATCTAGTGAACAAAAGTAAAGTAAATGAGGCACAAGAGACAAGCGAATTTTTACCGAGGTTCAATCTCACCGCGAGATCTACGTCCTCGTTGAGGAAGCTCACACAGAGTCGGGTCTCCAACCCTTTCCCTCTTCAAGTCACCACGAAGGCCGACTTGATTCCACTATCACGGGTAATCACCGAGTTTGTGGGGCAATCTCACATGTTGAGGGCTCCCATGAGAATTACAACGAAAGAGGCGATCAAATACACTTGAAAGTATTACTATGCAGAGTATAAGTGTAGAAGGATTAAACCCCAAGAGCTCTCAACGAAGGAACGACGATCTCCCAATCCCGAATCCAAGTTTTCAATTGATTTTGCTCGTTTTGCACTTTAGATGTGTGGGGAGATGTGTTTTGGGCTCTTGGGACAAAGTGGCGGTGCGGGTTTGTGTTTTGAGCAGTATCCGACGTGTATGTTCTGTGGAAGGCCGTGAATTCTCTATTTATATGGTTTCCAAAAAGTTACCATTGAAAAACCCTAATACCGGACTAGTCCGGTGCAAGTCCGGACTTGTCTGGTCACAGTGTAACTCGAAGTTCAAAGAGTTTGGCGCACTAGTCCGGTCCAAGCTCGGACTAGTCCGGTGCTGTGTGAAGGTGGACTCCAGAAAGTTCAACGGACTAGTCCGGTCTCCCGATATGGGAGACTCCAGAAAGTTCAACGGACTAGTCCGGTGGACACACGGACTAGTCCGGTCTCCGAAGATGGCAGACTCCAGCAAGTTTAACGGACTAGTCCGATGGACACACGGACTAGTCCGGTCTCCAGAGAAGGGAGACTCCAGAAAGTCTGTTAGACTAGTCCGGTCCATGATCGGACTAGTCTGGTGCACTGTGAAAGTTAGGTTAATTTAAAAACCCTTACCCCTGCGCAAAGTCGTGATCTCTTGGAGTGTGTCTTTCATACACTCCCTATACATTTAAAATCTAATTTGTTCTTCCAAGCTCCATCAAAGTATCCCTATTTGGACACCACTCCATTTTTCACCTTTTTGTGCGCACCGAGCTGTTTCACTTTGTTTGTCCTGCAATCATCTCAATAGTTTCATTAGGATCTCATATGTTTGTCATCAATTAGCCAAAACCCACAAGGGATATCCTAGATGCACTTACAGTGGCAATATCCAGGAAACTAGGTTTCCCGCCTCCGGGGCTCCATGTGCCCCAGGTCTGCTAGGAGCCCAAGGAGGAGGAGGAGGAGGAGGAGGAGAAGTTTTTTTCTTTTCTTGTTTTTAGTTGTGTTGTTTTTATTTTCATGTTTTTAGTTGGTATTTTTCTTTTTTTCTGGTATTTGTAATCTATTGTTTTTGAGTTAGTAAACTTTATTTTGGTGTTCATTGTTGTGCTATCTGTGCAAAAAAAATTCTAATTGTCGGTCGATCATCGATCATCTAATGGACCATAACCTCATCATTTTAGTGAGCTACTAAAAAAGAAATAATAATGTGATGTTCTAACGATAAATAAATATTTATTGATATGTATTATAAAAACATAAACTAAAACACTATTTATCACTTTAATGAATGTGTTACATATTGTTGATGTAGAAAATCATTATGGAAAAAGTGTCGTAATTTTTCAGAGGCGGTCCTTAACCAAAAGACGCATGTGACAATAGTATCTTCAGAAGCAACTACTCAACTTCCTAGACGGTGGTTAAGACTACGCCGCTTGAGAAAATTAGTTTTATAATTTGTTTAAAATGTTTTCCCAAGTGGTGATTAAGAAGTCGCCGCTTGTGGAAAATAATTTCTCTATAAATGAAGTTTCAACCGCGTCCTGCAACCCTAACATTTTCATTTTGTCGCCAATGCAAGCCCTACCCCGCTGTCGACTGTTGGAGTCGGCAGATCTCCTGACACTACTAAAGTGTTGAAGGAGTTTGTAGTTCGGTGTGGGCGCGCGGAGACTCAAGAAGGTGAATCACGATTGGACACGAGAGACATAGTGGTTTACGTGGTTCGGGCCGCCTGAGCGTAATACCCTACTCCACGGGTGTGTGGTGTTGTATTAGTTTATGTATGAAAGCTCACGTCAATGCGTGTGTGCCTGAGAGCGTTCGAGAGCCTTCTCCCCCTTTTCCGTGTATCGTCGGTCTGTCCTTTTATAGTACAAGGACAAACCGTTACAAGTTAGCCTGGCCCGACATGTGGCCCCGGCGGTTACTAGTATTGATACACGATTAATTGTTGTTAATAACCCTGTAACGGGCTCCGACAGTGCCGTTACAGGTGTTAAGATTGTCCGATTAAGTGTCATTAACATGGAATTAATGACAATTAATCGGGTCTTGAAGTCCGCGGCTATCCTTTGAAGATCCGGAGTCGTTACAATGTCTTCCGGAGGTTTGAGGCGGCCAGCTCCGACGTTTGGACACGTGGCAGCTCCGGAGCTTGCTTGTGGGAAGCGGGAAGCTCCGGGGTGGCCTGGCACGTGTCAGGTCCGGAGCTTCTCTCGGTCAGGGGTTAAGACCGGAGGTGCCGTTTCGGTACCTAGCCCGGAGCTTCACCCTTGTGGGTAGTAGCTCCGGTCTGGCAGTACACGTGGCAACCTAGGGGTTAACCATGTTGGAGAAGCAGGTCCGGTTATGTCTGACAAGTGGGCCTCCGAGGGTCTTCAATTTGAGTAGATGTCCTTCCCTTGAGATCTTTGTAACCTCAGGGGGTGTATGGTTTTTAGGGTACCGACAGTGGCCCCCTGGACCTACCTCCGGGGAAAGTCACCGGGGTGAAGTCATTCCGTCGGAGGTGGGTCCATACTCGCGACTCTTGAACTGGGTCTTCAAGGGTCTTCGGAGGTGCCGTTGGCGGGGCTTTACGGTTAAATCCCGACACGTGGCGCACCTCAGGCGGCAGATAAGATCTTTGACGTGCGGATCTCTCGTAATTGAAGGTCGCCGGTTGCCGATACGAAAACCGTATCGGTTCCGCGCGCCTTGTCAGGTCGCCGCCTTTGGGTTTCCTGCCTCATGATGACAACTGTTCGCCTGGGTAAGAGCCTCGACTTGATCGTCAGGGTGGTCCCGGGCCCTCTTGTCATCGGCAGGGTTGAATTCTTGAGTAGTATCCTTGACTCCCCTGCAGTTTCCATCCAAGCGTTGCGAGGGCTTACTTAAGAAGGAAAGCGCACCGTTGGGAGTTCTTTACGCTTCCCATCTGTTCTTGCGCTCAAACTCCCAACTCGTACTTTGCTCCTCTTCTCTTGCCTAGCTGTGCTGCGATGGAGTTGGGTCTGCGTGAGAGTCGCTTGAAGACTGACAGCGATCTGAAGAAGGTCCGGGCCCTCATGGGGTGGTCTTCGGACTTCTTCAACTGCTCGGTCCGCGCTGGCGGAGAGCTCCCCTTTGAAAAGGAGCACGCTGGCGAGATGGTGTACTTTTCCTCGTACGCCATGGTGGGGCTGATCCCACTGTTTTCTTCTTTCTTCTTGATGCTGCTGGACTTCTATGGTCTGCAGCTGTACCACCTTGGCCCTCACTCCATTATCCTTGTGTCCATCTTTGTCCACTTCTGCGAGATGTGGGTGGGCATCCCTCCCTGCATCGAGCTCTTCCGAACCTTCTTCACCGTCCACACCACCGGCCGAAGCAATGAGTATCTTGGCTTCTACTACTTCGTGAAGCGCAAGAAGTGCCCATTCAAGTACCTCCGGTCATTCCCTTCCGGGAAGTGGGATGACTGGAAGAAAGATTGGATAGTCGTCCGGGTGGAGGAGCATGAGCGGTTGGAGTTGCCAGACGGTCTGCCCGGCATTGACACGTCGGTATGGAGCGAAGTTCCGGTGCTGGCGGAAGCTTTCGACCCTGTCTTGACCAGGATCCGCCAATGTGTGGAGGGAGGATTGACTCCCCAGGCGGTGTTCTGCAACTTCCTGTCCAACAGGTGGGCGCCGCTGAAGAGGAGGGAGAAGCTCGCCTGGGCCCTCAACAGCGTGATGGACGAGGACCGGGTTGAGACCGGGTTGAATTCCAGCATGGTGGGGAAGACCTTGGAGTTTCACCTCAAGAAATTCCAGCACGGCATCGACGTTGACGGAGATTACTTGACTCCGCCGCCGGGCTTCCTCCCTCTGAACGTGGAAGTTGAGTTCAGCAGGGAGCTCCGGCGGACGATGCCCGCGCTTGACGACCTTGGTGTCGTCGAGAGAAGATCAACCACCCGGTTGGCGATCCCCGGGTTGTCCGAAGACGGCTCCGCCCCTGTCCCACAGCCAAGAGCTGAGGTCATCGGCAAGGGCAAGGAGCTGGCGGAGGAGCCGGAGAGCCGGAAGAGGAAGCTGCGACATGCTGACGGAAGGTCCATCGGGCCTGCCACTTCCCCCCCGGTTCCCCCTCCTCAGGAAGGAAGATCCTCCGCCGCCGTGGAGACTGTCCCCGTGGTGGGGTCCTTCCGGAACGTTACTGTTCCGGCGTTGGGATCCTCCCGGAGTGCGACTGTCCCCGTGGTGGATCCCTCCTGTGGTGCTAGCTCCGGGCGCGCGACTCCGGCATCTGGAGCGGTGAGGGCCTCCAGGTCCAGGAGTTCCTCCCGATCAAGGAGAGCTCCGACCCGGGAAACGCCCGCGGCTGTGGCAAGTCCTGGGAGTCCTCCCGGAGCTCCTACGCCGACCGTGGCCAGCCCGGATCGTCCGGGAAAGAGGTTCCGCACAAGCTGGTGCGGGAGCCTCCCAAGGTAATTTTTCTTTTTTACCTCGATTAAATTTTTAATTGTAGCATCTGTTTGCTCAATTTCTTCGTTCTTCATCTGCAGCGTTCCCAAGAAGGGGAGTGAAGCTCCACCCTCAGCCACAGTGTCTGAGGCTGCGAGGGCTTCTGCTCCAGTCCCGGTGCCGCCCCAAGCGGAGGCTGCGACAGCTCCAGCGCCGGCTGTCGTGGTCATGGACCTTGACTCGTCTCCAGAAGTTCCCGTGGTAGCGCCGGACCACGGGAATGAAGATGCGCCAGCGGCACCTGTCCCGGAAGTGGAAGCTCCGGGTCCTGGTGCTGCAGTAGTAGAAGCTCCGACTGTTGAGTCGGAGGAAGTAGCAGTCCCGGCTTCGGAGCCGGAAAGTGCTGAAGCCCCGGCGATTGAGCCGGAGGTGGCTGAAGCCCCGGCATGCGAGCCGGAAGTCGAAGTAGTTCTGGCAGTTGAGCCGGTTACTTCCGAAGCTCCGGCCGCAGAGCCGGTGATTGTTGGAGCGCCGGTCACAGAGCCGGCGGTTAAAGAGGCGAGGGATCTTGAGCCTCCCTCAGAAGAGGTGTCCCGGCCGGAGCCAGTAGCGGCTCCTGCTCCGGAGGCGACGACGTCGATGGTACCTGTGGCAGAGCCAGAGTGCCTGAACGAAGTCGCCGGCCCCCCGCCTGAGGGGGGCGAATGAAGACTTGGTGGCGGGACCTCCTTCGATGGCGACTGAGGCCGTCCCAGAGGAAGGCCCTAGCGCTTTGGAAGCTCGGGGTTCCACTCTCGTAGAGTGGGACCCAATTTTTGTATGTGAAGACCCGCTGGAACCAGCGGAAGAGATCCCAGCAGGTCCGGAGACCATCTCGCTGTCGATGTCCATCGACAACGCCTGCTCCAGTCTACGTCAGGTCCAACTGGCCTTCTTCCACGACAGCAAGGCTCTTGAAGAGGAGCGCCAAACCCTTAGGCGGTGGCGTAATCGACTCCACTTCGAGACTAAGCTGGCGCAGTCGAGGCTTGCGGATGACAAGGAGTGGATCAAGCGGGAGAAGATCCGCCTGGAGCTCTGGGATAAGCTGCTGGACGAGAGGGAGAGCATGACTCACGCCCTCGATGCTCAATCCCGGGAGTTCCACGACCGAGCTAAGGCTGCTAACGACGCGGCCAATGCTCGGTTTGATCAGCTCGAGGCCATCAGCACCGCACTCATCAAGCGCCGAGAGGCACTTGAAGGGAGGGAAAGACGGCTCGAGGACGAGGAGCAAAAACTCCTAGAGCTACGGGATGACGTCTTGCGACGGGAAGAAGAGCTCGCCGAGAAAACAGCTCTGGCGGACAAGGGCCTCGAGGAGCGCACTAAGAAATTGGAAGAGCGCTGCCTCGAGGAAGAGGAGAAGACCTGGGTGCGGGGGCAGGAACTCTACGAATACGAGTGTGCCCTTGTCGCCCGGGAGAAGAAAGTGGAGGCTAGGGAGAAGGACCTGGTCGACCGCCGGAACAAGATCCACCTCCGGGAGGAGGAGCTCGGAAGACTTGAGAAGCGGGTTGCTGCGAAGATCCGGCAAAACGCCAAAGAAGTTGAGCGCCTCGCCCGCGAGAATTCGGAGCTGACGGCGGCCCGGAGATCCCTGGAAGAGATGAAGAACTTGAGGAAGGCGGACTCCCTGCAGATTTGGGAGTTCCTAGGCAAGGCCGACGACGCGCTGACGCCGATGGGTTTCAGCCCCGTGCACCCGGATGATCCGGAGCCGGAGCCGGACCTTGCGTTGCAAGCGTTGAGCGCCGCAGGCAGCAAGCTCTCCAAGGTGGGCGACGTCATCGCGGACCAGCTGGAGGTCGAGGGGCAATCCCTGGCTAGGAACGTCACAGAATATGTGTTGACGTGCTACACCAGCCGGAACCCTCGATTTCCTCTGGACCCGGTGCTTGAAGGCCCCGTCGAAGGAGAAGGCGAAGCTACCCGAGCCTGCGTGTCGGAGGTCGCCCAGAAGGTCGCCGAGTTCTTCCATAGGGTCTAGGACCGTCTCTTTTAGCCTTTACTTGTATCTTCTCTTCTTCTTCATTTTGTAATCCCTTGTCTCCAGATGTAATCTCCGGTCTTTAGATGAAATGAAATCCCCAATTTTTTGCGAATTTCATTTTTTTTTGTCTTCAACATCTTTATCTTCACTTGGCCCCCTGGTAGATGTGCACAATTTGATTGTGGACATGTACCCAAAGGATGTTGAGTTTTGTTGAAGACGAATTTGCTTCGAACTTGTGGAATTTAGGTCCGAAGTTTTTGATAGTGAAGGTCCCCTGAAGTTGTCGGAGCTTAGAAGCTCCGGCACTGTCCATCGCTGGAGCTTAGTAGCTCCGGCAATAGCCTCTATCAACACGTTGAGCGTCGGTAGTTAATACTCCAAGGTGTCGGAGCTTAGCAGCTCCGGCAATGACCTTTGCCACACTTGGTTTGTTGGCAACAGACTCCAGTGACGGGGTCTTCTCACCATCTTTTAGTCAACGCCGACGGTTGACGCCCTGGTGGGAGTCGGAGCTTGGTTAGCTCCAGTTTTTCTCCATCAACGTAGGGTTCATTTTTCCTGCACACTTAAACCAAGAAAAATAGTAAAATTCGTTCTTTGTCTATAACTTCGTCGCGGCTTACGGTTCTCAAGAAAATTTTAAGTTGAACACGATTTTTAATACGACTGGATGAATTGTCTTTTCTTTTAGATCCAATTGTCCATGGGCCCACCTTACTTTGGCCTGCCGGGATGTAGGTAGAGTGGCGTACTTAGGGTGCTTGACCAGGCTAAGTCGATAGCGCACTCCGGCCCTAGAATGGCTTGGCGGCTTTCAGGCGAGTTGGCCACAGACAATATTTAAATCCAAAAAATCTGACAATTCAACTCGAATCGTATGTAAACCGGTCAAACTAGAACTTCTTAAGAATTGCACGTTTCTGTTATAGACAAGAAAGAGAAAAATAAAAATGTCGAGCCTATGCAAAAATGAATGCACGTGGAGTCTATTTCACATGAAGATGTCTTTCATTATAGGTCCGGGGTACAGGGGAAACAAGTACACTCTTAGGGTACGGAACCAGGCTAAGTGTGTTTGGTTTCTCGTTTGACCCAGGGTAGTTAGCCACACTTTTAGTCCGGAGACTGTGTCAAGTGTTGCATGAGCTTTTCAAACCTTTCAGGAAAGGTCCGGCTGCTCTCCCGGAGGAACTACCCGACTCTGTACAATGACTCTATAACATACATTTCAAGTTACTTAAGACTCACCTCCGTGGAATTAAGTGTAGAACTTACGGAGGTGCTCGATGTTCCAAGGATTTGGGAGAGGTGTCCCATCCTCGGTAGCCAAGCGAACGCTTCCGGGACGGGATACTTTGATCACTCGAAAGGGCCCTTCCCAGCCGGGGGAGAGTTTGTTTTGCCCTTCTCTGGATAGTATTCTCCGTAGCACCAGATCGCCTTCCTCGAGCTGTCGGTTGTGTACATGCCGCTGGTGATAGCGCCGTAGAGCTTGGCGGTATCGGGCATTCCGAACAGCTGCTTGGCACCTTCCCTCCTCGAGGAGGTCTAGGTCTTCGCGCCGGAGCTGGTCCTGCGCGGCTTTGTCGAAGGTCCAGACTCGGAGGGAACCCAAGGTGATTTCCGGAGGAAGGATCGCTTCAGCTCCGTACACCAGAAAGAAGGGTGTTTCTCCGGTTGCCCGACTTGGAGAAGTCCTGTTGGCCCATAGAGTGGGCGGAAGCTCTTCGATCCAATTGGCTCCGTGCTTTTTCAAGCGCTCATAAGTGCGTGTTTTGAGTCCTTTAAGGATCTCTGCATTTGCTCTCTCGGCTTGTCCATTGCTGGCAGGATGAGCTACGGAAGCGTAGCAAACTTGTATGTCGAGGTCTTCGCAATATCCTTGAAATGCGGAGCTTGTGAATTGAGTCCCATTATCAGTGATGATCTTATTTGGGACTCCGAATCTGCTCACGATGGATTGTAGAAAATTGATTGCAGATTGTTTGTTGATCGTCACAATGGGAGTTGCTTCCGGCCACTTGGTGAACTTGTCGATGGCGACGTACAGGAACTTGTAACCTCCGACGGCTCTAGGGAAGGGTCCCAAGATGTCCATCCCCCACACAGCGAAAGGCCATGTGGGAGGTATCATTTGTAAGGACTGAGCAGGTGTATGAATTTGCTTTGCATGAAATTGGCATGCTTTGCATTTCTTCACCAGCTCAGTGGCATCCTGGAGCGCTGTAGGCCAGTAGAAGCCGTGCCGAAAGGCTTTTCCGACCAGCGTGCGGGAAGATGCGTGGTTCCCACAGTCGCCTCCATGGATTTTTGCGAGGAGCTCGCAGCCTTCTTCCCTTGTGATGCACCGCATTAGGATGCCATTGGCACCGCGCCGGTAGAGATCCCCTTCTACCAACGTGTATCTTTTAGCCAATCTGACTACCCGATCAGCGGATACATCATCGTCAGGAAGGATGTTGTCTTTCAAGTAGTTCCGGATCTCCGAGATCCATGCATCAGAACTGACTTGAGCATTTGAGTCTTGCGTGCTGGGTTGCTCGGAGCTTCCGGCAGCACCTACGACCCTTGATGGCTGCCATGGTAACAGGGCCATCGGGACCGTCAGCTTCGGGATGCTGATCTCGCCCCCTTCGTTCAGTTCGGCAGGCTGAACTGTGGGTTTTGACAACCTCCGGACAAAGGTTCCATCAGGAGCCGGAGCTCCAGTTGACGCCTTGGTCGAGAGTTCGTCAGCTTCAGCGTTGTGAGCACGCTGAACATGGTGAAGGTCTAGGACTTCGAAGTCCTTCTGAAGCCTCTGGACTTCAAGGAGGTAAGCAGCCAGCTGGAGATTATTACAGGAGCATTCACCCTTCACCTGCTTGATGACGAGTTGTGAATCTCCTTTGACCAGCAATTGCTTGACACCGTATGATAGTGCCACCTTTAATCCATAGATGAGTGCTTCATACTCCGCCATGTTGTTGGTTGCCTTGAAGTCAAGGTGTACCATGTATTTCACCTTCTCCCCAGTTGGTGCGAGGAGAAGGATTCCAGCTCCGGCTCCCTGCTTCTGCATGGAGCCGTCGAAGTAAAGGGTCCAGTGAGGCTTAGTGAAGGTTGGAACTTGAGGTTCCGTCTTCTGCTCGCTGGGGCCCCCAGGGTTTAATGGAGAGGGAGTCCATTCTGCCACGAAATCTGCCAACGCTTGACTCTTGATTGCTTGTCTCGGAATGAATTCAAGATCGAATTCAGCCAATTCCGCTGCCCACTTTGCAATATTCCCAGTTGAATTGGGATTATGCAGGATCGCTCGAAGTGGATATGAGGTCACCACCGAGACTTTGTGAGCTTGGAAATAGTGTCGAAGCTTCCTTGAGGCAATAAGAACTGCATAAAGCAGTTTATGCACCTCTAGGTATCGAGTCTTGGCATCATGTAACACTTCACTGATGAAGTATACCGGGCGTTGAATGGTCCGGACCCTCCCGGAGGGGTCCAGAGCTTCCTCTTCATTGATCCGGACCCTCTCGGAGGGGTCCAGACTCTCTTTGGGGACCTCCGGGTTCTGGGTGAAGGAACCCGGAGCTTCTTCAGAAATGACCTGGACCCTCTTAGAGGGGTCCGGGTCCTCTGAAGTGGCTTCTTGTGGGTTTGAGTCTGGGAGCTGGGACCCAGACCCGCTTTCAGGAACCTCTGGACCCTCCCGAAGGGGTCTGGATTCCTGAGTATTGGGTAGTTCCGGTCTCTTCGCAACCAGAACCATACTGACGACTTCGTCAGTAGATGAAATGTAAAGCAACAAAGGCTCACCAGGGTTCGGAGCTACCAGGACTGGTAGGGTGGTGAGGAACTGTTTCAGCTCCTGGAATGCCTTCTCTACTTCTTCAGACCATTGGAATGGTCCGGACTTCCTCAGTAACTTGAAGAAGGGAAGTGCTCTTTCCGCCAGTCTTGAAATGAACCGGCTGAGGGCTGCTAGACATCCAGTTAATTTTTGGACGTCTTTGATGCGGGTTGGTGGCCGCATGTCTTCAATGGCTTTTATCTTCGCCGGATTAGCCTCTATGCCCCGGTGACTTACCAGGAAACCAAGAAGCTTTCCGGAACTAACCCCGAAGACGCACTTGTCTGGGTTTAGCTTCGTGCGGGTGGCCCGCAGCTTGTCGAAGACAGCCTGCAAGGTGTCCAAGAGGGACTCCTTGTTCTTGACTTTGACCACGATGTCATCGACGTACACTTCCACTATGTCTCTGATGAGTTCTTCGAAAGTTTTGTACATAGCTCGTACAAAAGTTGAAGCTGCATTCTTGAGACCAAACGGCATGGCTGTCTAACAATACAATCCATCCACTGTGATGAATGAAGTATGCTCTTCATCCTCCCTAGACATCCTGATTTGATGATATCCAGAATATGCGTCTAGAAAACACAGTAACTCGCACCCGGAGGTGGAATCCACTATCTGATCTATTCTAGGTAGTGGGAATGGATCTTTTGGACATGCCTTATTCAGTGTGGTGTAGTCGATGCACATCCGAAGTTTCCCGCCGGCCTTGGGCACAACGACTGGGTTCGCCAGCCATTTTGGATGGAAGACTTCTCGGATAAATCCGGCTTCGAGCAACTTCTTCACTTCTTGTCGGATGAAGTTCTGTCGCTCTACAGATTGCTTCCGAGGTTTCTGATGCACAGGCCGAGCATTGGGGTAAATCTTCAGATTGTGCTCAATCACTTCCCTGGGGATCCCAGGCATTTGTGACGGTTGCCAAGCAAATACGTCAACGTTAGCCCGGAGGAAAGTGATGAGCGCGAGTTCCTATTTGTCATTCAACCCACCCGATATGCGGGTGGTTTGAGTGACATCGGAACCAATTTGGACGACTTTGACGGGGATGTCGGTGTCGCCGCTTGGCTGCACACGGGGAGCAGAGGTTGAGCCTCGTTGCCGAATGCTCGGAGGTTTTGGAGCTTGCCCCTGTCTGGAGTCCTCCTCTTGCGCAGTGGTGAGTGCATGGAGCTCCTCCAGAGCAGTTACTCCGACGGTGCGATCTCCACGAATCCGGAGAACGCCTGCTGGTGTTGGCATCTTCAACACCAAGTATCCATAATGAGCAGCTGCCATAAATTTGTATAGGGCAGGTCTACCCAAGATGGCGTTGAATGGTAAGTTGATCTGAGCGACGTCGAAGACCAACTTCTCGGTGCGGTACTTCTCCCGTGTCCCGAAGGTAACGGGGAGAATTATAGCTCCGAGTGGGGTAATGGCCCCCGGACCTACTCCGGAGAATGGTCGAGAGGGCTGAAGATCCGAAGGTCGAAGCTGAAGTCTGGTAAAAGCTTCAAAGCTTATAAGGTTCAGCCCCGAACCTCCATCCACCATAACATGATGGAGCTGGTTGTTGTTGATGGTGGGAGATACCATCAAGGGTAATTGGCCAGCTCCGACCATGCTTTGAGGACAGTCCGAAGCATCAAAAGTGATGGGTGTGTCCATCCACTTTCGATGTGGCTCCGGTCTAGCTGTAGGAGCTACAGCAGCCATATCCCGCCGCATAGTCTTGATGACACGACGAGAAGTGATGTCCCATGATCCACCAAAGATGGTGTTCATGGTTTTTCGACGCTCGTTGTCGGAGACGTCGGAGTCATCGTCGACGGAGGTGTAGACGGCTTTCAGGACCTTTTTGGGGTCCTGAAACCCTAACTCCTCTTCAGCCGGAGCTTCGTCAACCTTCTGTTTTCCCTCCCTCTGTTGGAAAGGAGACCCTTCCCGGCGCTTGTTGTAGCGCTCGGCAAGGTTTTGGACCTCCCGGCAGTCTTCCAGCCTGTGGCTGCCCGTTTTGTGAATGGGGCACCACATTTTGGATTTGCCGCCGTCTTCGGAAGGCGGTCGAGGTCGCTTCTCGGGGCGTGGCCCCCGGCCACCAGGAGTTGCAGTGGCTGCAACGTTGGATGTGCCGGCCGACGGCTTCTTCTTGCCGTTGGTCTTCTTTTTCTTCTTGCCACTCCCGGAGGTAGCGGCTTCTTCTTTGGAGGATTTTTTGTGATCCTCCAAGGCTGGTTTGGAGTGCATTTCACGGCCCTCCGCAGCTCTGGCACATTTGTCTGCCAAGCTGAAGAGCTCCGTGACGCTGGTGATCTCTTTGATCGCCAGCTTCTCCAACATCTTCTTGTCTCGTACACCCTGTCTGAATGCCACAATGACAGAAGCGCTTGAGATAGAAGGGATTGTGTTGCGTACCTGAGAGAACCTCTGGATGAATGACCGCAAAGATTCTCCCCCTTTTTGCACGACCGCAAAAAGGTCTAGTTCAGTGCCCGGTCGGGTGTATGAACTCCCGAAATTGGCAGTGAACTGACGGCACAGCTCCTCCCAACTGTCGATAGAGTTGGGTGGAAGGCTCATAAACCAGGACCTGGCGGTCCCAGTTAAGGCCACTGGAAAGTAGTTGGCCATTACGGCCTCGTTTCCTCCAGCTGCTAAGATTGCAGTGGAGTATATCTGCAGAAATTCTACAGGGTTGACAGTCCCGTCGAATTTTTCCGGCAAGTGTGGCCGGAACTTCTGTGGCCATCTAACCATGTGCAGGTGCATGGCTAGGGCGGAACAGCCTCCTCCTACTCCTTCCAGAGTAGAAAGGTCTTGAGCATCCCGTCTTTCTCGAGCTCGCTCGATATGGACACGGCCATCCTGTTGGCGGTATCGGCGATCAAGCTCCGCCCGGAGGTCATTTGTCGAAAGCCGAGATACCGTATGGGTGCGTCGTGCCCCAGAGGGCAACGACGTCACTTGCTGTGACGCAGCTCGTCTTCGGTTGTTGGAGACATGCGGACCAAGTCTTCCAGACAACGTCCGTCGCTGCGACGGGGCTCGCCCTGAAGGAGGAGGACCCTGGTTGTTGAGGCGTTCGGCTGCTGCTGCGACCAAATGCTCAACATCAGCCCTCCATTGCTCCATGGCATCTCGAGATGCATCCAGAGGTGGTGGTCGCTGGAGAAGACCACGCGCTGCATGGAGCATGTGTTCTGGGTTGTCATGACTTGCCGGCGCAGTATGTGACGCCGGCACACCATCATGTTGCCCGGCACGTTTTGCCGGAGAAGATGGTGGTGGTGGGAGTGTGACTCCTGCTGGTGCTGAGGCTCCTGCTGGTGGCTGCATGTTGGAGGGATTGCCCCCGACAGCCTGAGCAGCAGGTTGCCCGTTGGATGATCCAGCCGCAGAATTCACCATTCTTGAAAATCTCAGGCGCCCCTACCTGGCGCGCCAACTGTCGACTGTTGGAGTCGGCAGATCTCCTGACACTACTAAAGTGTTGAAGGAGTTTGTAGTTCGGTGTGGGCGCGCGGAGACTCAAGAAGGTGAATCACGATTGGACACGAGAGACACAGTGGTTTACGTGGTTCGGGCCGCCTGAGCGTAATACCCTACTCCACGGGTGTGTGGTGTTGTATTAGTTTATGTATGAAAGCTCACGTCAATGCGTGTGTGCCTGAGAGCGTTCGAGAGCCTTCTCCCCCTTTTCCGTGTATCGTCGGTCTGTCCTTTTATAGTACAAGGACAAACCGTTACAAGTTAGCCTGGCCCGACATGTGGCCCCGGCGGTTACTAGTATTGATACACGATTAATTGTTGTTAATAACCCTGTAACGGGCTCCGATAGTGCCGTTACAGGTGTTAAGATTGTCCGATTAAGTGTCATTAACATGGAATTAATGACAATTAATCGGGTCTTGAAGTCCGCGGCTATCCTTTGAAGATCCGGAGTCGTTACAATGTCTTCCGGAGGTTTGAGGCGGCCAGCTCCGACGTTTGGACACGTGGCAGCTCCGGAGCTTGCTTGTGGGAAGCGGGAAGCTCCGGGGTGGCCTGGCACGTGTCAGGTCCGGAGCTTCTCTCGGTCAGGGGTTAAGACCGGAGGTGCCGTTTCGGTACCTAGCCCGGAGCTTCACCCTTGTGGGTAGTAGCTCCGGTCTGGCAGTACATGTGGCAACCTAGGGGTTAACCATGTTGGAGAAGCAGGTCCGGTTATGTCTGACAAGTGGACCTCCGAGGGTCTTCAATTTGAGTAGACGTCCTTCCCTTGAGATCTTTGTAACCTCAGGGGGTGTATGGTTCTTAGGGTACCGACACCCGCCACCACCAAGCCCTCACCCTCGGCGTCACCGCCGTGCGCTGTCCTCACCCTCGCCGTCACTGTCAACGTCGAGCGTTGTCCTCACTTTCGGCGTCGCCGCCGAGCGCCGTCCTCACCCTAGCCGTCGCTGTCAACGTTGAGCGCCGTCCTGACCCTCGCCGTCGACGTCGAGCGCCGTCCTCACCCTCGGCGTCGCCGCCGAGCGCCGTCCTGACCCTCGCTGTCGCTGTCAACGCCGAGCGTCGTCCTCACCCTCGTCGTCGCCTTCAACGCCGAGCACTGTCCTCACCCTCGCCGCCGCCGCCGAGCGTCGTCCTCACCCTCACCGCCGTTGTCTACGGCAAGCGTCGTCCTCACCCTCGCCATTGCTATTAATTCCGAGCGCCGTCCTCATATTTGTAGATTTTCTGCTCTTTGTATTATCACTTTGTGTAGATTATTTATGCATGGTCATGTTTGTCTTTATCCATGTATTGTTACTGTTATTTTTGTATTGTTACCGTTATTTTTTGTATTGTTATTGTTCTTTGTATTGCAGTAATATATGTTGCACAATTCATTTTGTTCGAAAAATTAAGAGGTTATGCGAGACTGAACTTGGTATAGATAATCAGTATAAACAATCAGTTTCTCAATGCATCAATCTCAATTCCAATATAGACAACTAGTATTTTGAAAATGTTGCTCTTAAAATCAATCTGAAGGTAAGTGCATTCGGTAGCTATGTTTGTTGTCCACTTTAGCAATGTTCTTTGTCTGTTTTGGATATTAATATGTATATATTATATGTATCATGTTGGAGGATGCAATTGTGAAGAATCTACCATTCATCTCGGAAGACTATGAAGAATTTATTAGTCGTCAGTAGTGCCTTCCCTCTTTGTCTTCATTAGACACCAAGCTGAAAACGGAGAAGACATTGAAGTAGACACAACTGTTTCCTATTCATATGAACACATTCGTTTCTATTCATTGCAATGTTAGAGAGAGCAAGCAATGAATTGAAATGTATGAATTATGAATTTTAGATGTGAGCTGAGAGAAACTATGAATTGCTATGTATAATTGCAATGTAGACACTATGAATTGCAATGTATGAAGCTATGATTTGTAATGTATGAACTATGTATTGCAATGTATAAACTATGAATTGCATTGAATATATTTGTGATTGCTGTTATTTAAATTTGGTCTGCAAACTAGAAATAATAGGATTTAATTAGTTTTGTCCTAATGCTTTATCACAGGCGGAGTGGTACGTTAAGATCTGCCTGACATAATGCATCATCACATACAGCACCTGTGTCAACAACCGCATGTAGAAAATCATTAGCTTAGATCTCTGTTTCAGACGGTTTTTAAGTCCGCTTGTGATAATATGTTTAGAGCCGCTTAAGATAAAGCTTTTTGTAGTAGTGTTGTTAACTTGAAAAACGAAAATAAGTGAAACCACCTGGGTTTCCAGCTCTCACAAGGGGTGTCAAACGAGTTGTTGGGTTAGGCGCTCCTTTTTTTTAAAGAAAAAAAAAACGGTACAAATGCTGAAAAGAAAAAGTACGCATCGGAGTTCCTAAATACTCCCAAGCAGCACATAGGGTGTCCTCTTTGGATCTGCCTTTTACCAATTCAGGACTTGTTAGTGGCCGTGCTACAAGGCTTTTGGGCAAACAATGATGCATACGGAGAGCGTGAGCATCACGATTTCATGATTGAGGTGCGTTCCCAGAAGCCTAATTCTATTATATTCGACAACAAAAGCATAGAGGTTTTGGAGTATTGATTGGTCTGGATAAATATTCGTTTGTTTTCTTTATACCGGGAACATGACTTTATGTCTTTATCAGCTTCGTTCCTTCATTTTCCGATGAGATGGTTAGTCGTAGTACTATATTACTCCGAATAGTCAGCGCATGGTGTCTCGGGACTGCAGGAATGCTGTTCTATCAGTGTGTTTAATTAGAGCTAGCAGTCGAAACTTGTGTGGCAGAATGGCCTCCATTTGCATTGCACATTAAACTTACGTACCCCTTCGATTTCCTAATTTCTGAAGTTTTATACAGTGATTGAGTAGGATATATATTTATCGTTTACCCATTTTAAATAGCATACACCGACGGTACTAAACAAACCTCTCTTTTGCACTCTATATGTTGCTGGCTTGTAAACCACGATCGAGAGCCTAAGGTTTCGTGATTATATTTCTCTAAAAGCGGCAAAGACTGCGAAGCAAAAGGAAGTGCTTGTAATAGTTCCTGAATATGTTGCAATAAGTGGCTAACTGCTTTAACTACTTGGAAACTTGGCTCAAAAGACATTCTCGATCGATGCCGACCAGGAGTCCGAGGTCATGCTCATGCAGGGTCCAGACTTGATGTTAGCAAATTAATGCCTAAATAAGATCGAACACGAGATATAAATTTTACGTGGCAAATCCTTGCGGAAAAAAAATCACAGGCGATCTTCACTATATGATGAGAGTTTACAATGGGGATTATAATGAGGATCTCTTCTCTCTTTTTTCCCTCAACAGCCTATAAGATGTATCTATAGGGGTGACTTACAAAAGGAAATAAATCCCTCAAAATAAATATGACCCGTAACGTGGGAGAACTCCACCTCTCACATCCCCTAGGCGTTCCTAGTGAGATCAGAATTTGGATCATATTCCAACAAACTCCATCTTGAGACAAATTTCATCTTGTAGCCAACGAAAAGATCACCAATCAACTCCCTTCAATAATAAATAACACCGCGCGCAAATAAGTCACTAGGACTCAAACTGTAATGTCAACCAAGCTTGAGCATAGCTCAAACTTGTTAGTAGGAACTGGCTTTGTCATCATATCAGCAGGATTATAATGAGTACTGATCTTGCACACTTTAATATCACCATGAGCCATAACATCTCGAATAAAGTGATATCTGACATCAATATGTTTCGTTCTCTCATGAAACATTTCATCTTTGGTAAGGTGAATAGCACTCCGACTATCACAGAATATAGTATTGCAAGAATCATCTCCACAAAGCTCAGCATATAAACCTCTAAGCCAAATAGCTTCTTTACACGCTTCAGAAATAGTTATATATTCAACTTTTGTAGTTGATAAAGCAATAGTAGACTGCAAACAAGATTTCCAACTAATAGCATAACCACCAATGGTGAAAACAAAACCCGTGAGAGACCTCCATTTGTCCAAGTCACTAGCATAATCTGAGTCAACATAACCAACAAGTCCATTTCCGGATTTTCCAATTTGCAAACAAGCATTAGAAGTACCGTGCACGTATCTCAAAATCCATTGAACTGCTTTAC
Organism: Tuctoria greenei; assembly: GCA_036927565.1. Classification (NCBI taxonomy): domain Eukaryota; kingdom Viridiplantae; phylum Streptophyta; class Magnoliopsida; order Poales; family Poaceae; genus Tuctoria; species Tuctoria greenei. Next base: position 196,802,959 of record JAYESD010000006.1, on the reverse strand, counting down.
AGTGCTCTCTACCAGGATTAGCCATGTATCTACTCACAACACTTAACGCGTATGATAAATCAGGACGAGAGCAAACCATAGCATACATAAGAGATCCAACTGCGCTAGTATACAAAACTCTAGACATGTACTCAATATCATAATCTGACTCAGGACATAAAGCAAAAGATAATCTGAAATGTGGAGCTAATGGAGTACTCACTGGTTTAGCATCATGCATACTGAACGATAAAGGAGTTTTTTAATATAACTTTGCTGACTAAGATATAACTTGCCAGCTTTTCTCTCTCTAATAATCTCCATGCCAAGAATTTTCTTTGCTGCACCCAAATCCTTCATCTCAAATTCACTACTCAAATAAGCTTTTAATTTGTCTATTTCAAACTTATCTTTTGCAGCAATCAACATATCATCGACATAGAGATGTAAATAAATGGTCGAATTATCAACAAATTTTAAATAAACACAGCTATCATAAGATGACCGCTTAAAGTTTTGAGAGAGCATAAAGGAGTCAAACCTCTTATACCACTGTCTAGGAGATTGTTTGAAGCCATAAAGAGATTTCTTCAACTTACAGACAAGATGTTCTGAGCCTGGAACAATAAAGCCTTCAGGTTGATCTATATAAATATCTTCATCTAATTCTCCATGTAAGAATGCAGTTTTAACATCGAGTTGTTCCAACTCATAATCACGCATAGCAATAATACTGAGTAAACTGCGAATAGAGCTATGCTTCACAACAGGAGAAAAGACATTATTATAGTCAATACCTGCAATCTGACTATAACCTTTAGCAACTAACCTTGCTTTATACCTAATAGTCTCATTAGGAGAAATAGGCTCTTTCTTCTTGAAAATCCACTTACAACGAAATAGTTTCTTCTCTTTAGGCAATGGTACTAAATTCCAAGTATCACTCTTTTCAAGTGACTCTATCTCATCTTGCATGGCGGCAACCCAATTATTGCAGTCCGAAGAAGTAATAGCCTCAGAATAATTAGAGGGTTTAGCACTACCTTCAACATCTTCTGCACAACTCAAAGCATAAGCAACAATGTTGCATTCCTCAATTAACCTCTTGGGTCGAATATGAGGTCTCCTAGACCTGTCAACTGCAATAGACTGTTGTGGAGGCTGCACAATAGGAGAATGTGTGATAACAGATGAATCATCATCAATAAATGCATCTGAGTCATCATTATCTGGTGTATGTGCTGAATCAATTAAATACTCCACCTGCACACTAGAGGTCTGAGAACTTTGAACAGGAGCATTAGTATCCATAATACTAGTAGTCATAGCAGATTTATTAAAGACAACACTTCTGCTAGTTAGGATCCCACAATCTATAACCTTTAACACCAGAACCATAACCAAGAAAAATGCACTTAATAGCTTCAGGCTCCAATTTTCCATTGTCAACATGAGCATAAGCAGGACAGCCAAAAATCCTCAACTCAGAATAATTAGCTGGAGAACCATACCATACCTCAATTGGAGTCTTTTTATTAATGGCGATAAAGGGAGAACGATTAATAAGATAATAAGTAGTGGAAGCAGCCTCAACCCAGAAACGTCTATCTAGACCAGCATTAGACAACATGCAACGAGCCTTGGAGATGATAGTCCTGTTCATACGCTCAGCCACACCGTTTTGCTGAGGTGTGTGAGCAACAGTGCGATGTCTCACAATGCCATGAGACTTACAATAAGAATTAAATTCATTAGAACAAAATTCCATCTCATTATCAGTACGAAGAACCTTCACCTTTTTTTCAATTTGATTCTCCACCATAGTCTTCCACTCTTTAAATGCAGAAAATGCTTCTGATTTATGCTTTAAGAAATAAGGTCATACCTTTCTCGAATAATCATCAATATTAGTCAACCTAAAACGAGCACCTCCAATAGATGTATTACAAGACGATCCCCATAAATCAGAATGCACATAATCAATAATATCCTCAGTTGTATGAACCGAAGTGTTGAATTTTACCCTCTTGTGCTTGCCAAACACACAATGCTCATAGAAGTCCAATTTACTGATGTTGTGCCCATCAAGAAGACCTCTCTTGCTCAAAATTGATAAACCAAGTTCACTCATATGACCAAGACGCATATGCCATAAACTTGTAACATCAAAATCAGGTAACATGGAAGAAATAGCAACATTACCAATAACAGTAACGCCTTGTAGAATATATAGATTTGATTTTAACAAGTCACCTTTCATAACAACAAGAGAGCCTTTAGTTACCTTCATAACTCCACCTTCAGCAGAATACTTGTAACCTTTGAGATCAAGAGTACTCAAAGAAATAAGATTTCTCATCATAGTTGGAACATGCCTCACATCTGTCAATGTCTTGATAATACCATCAGACATCTTAATCTGAACGGATCCAATGCCTACAACCTTGTGAGGTGTGTTAACACCCATCAAAACAGAACCTCCACCCTGGATAGATTCATAAGTGGAGAACCAATCTCTGTTAATGCAAATATGAAACATGCAGGTAGAATCAAGAACTCATTCATCATTAATTTTAGCACATCCAGCAAAAGCAACGAGAACATCACCATTAGAACTGCTATCGGAAGAGACAACAGAAGCACTACCATCATCATTGGATTTCTTTTGAGCAGCCTTTCTTTTTTCTTTATTCTGCAGCTTGTAACATTCAAAGATATCATGATTATCACGCTTGCAATATCTGCAGAACTTATCTTTACCATTGGATTTACAGTGGTGTTTCCGACCACTCGAATTTTTAATTGATTTTGTCGGTACCCTATGTACTGGATACCCCTTGGGATTGCAAAGATCACAAGGAGACTCCATCTACCAGATTTGAAGACCTCTGAAGGCCCCACATGTCAGGCGTATCCGGACCTGCTTCCCCGACATGGTTAGTCCCAGGGCCGCCACGTGTATCGTAAGACCGGAGCTATCGCCCACACATGGGAAAGCTCCGGACTAGATACCGGTATGGCATCCCCGGACCTAACCCCAGACAGAGGGAAGCTCCGGTGCCGACATGTATCCAAGAGCATCGGACCTACCCGTCCACGACGGTAAGCTCCGGAGGTGCCACGTGGCTGAACTGCCGGACCTTCAACTTCAACAATCAGGCTGTTGGACCCCCAACAGCTCCGGACCTTCATGGAGCAATCAAAGACTTCAAGACCCGATTAAGTGTCATTAATACCATATTAATGACACACGATCGGATGGCCCTTAATACCGGTAACGGCACTGTTAAGGCCCATTACTAGGCTATTAAGGGTAATTAACCTCATTAATTGTGTATCAAGCATGTGTAACCGCCGGGGCCACATGTCGGGCCAGGCTAACGGTGTAACGACCAGTCCTAGTACTATAAAAGGACTGGTTGACGATACACAAGGGATGCTCCAGACCTCTTCTAGACTCCCTGACCTAGACAAGCTTCTTCTTCTGGAGCTTCTTCTAGACTTACACGCTCAATACAACACCAACACACCCCGTGGAGTAGGGTATTACGCTCAGGCGGCCCGAACCACGTAAATCTATGTGTCCACTTGTCATTCACCTTCTTGAATCTCTGCGCGCCCATTACCGAACTACGACTCCTCGATCTACTAACGGTAGTACCGGGAGATCTGCCGGATCCAAACACCGACAGTTGGCGTGCCAGGTAGGGGCGCCCGATATTTCAAGAATGGTGAACTCAGCTGCTGGATCATCCAACAGCAATCCTATTGTTCAACCTGCTGGGGGCAATCCCTCCAACATGCAGCAACCAGCAGGTGCCACGGCTCCAGCAGGAGTCATGCCTCCACCGCCACCGCCTGCACCAGCACATCAAGCTGGGCAGTGTGACGGTGCATCGGTGTCGGTCACCGCATCGGCGAATAACAACAACCCTGAACACGCGCTCCATGCAGCGCGTGCTCTCCTCCAATGTCCACCACCTCCAGGTGCATCCCAGGGTGCAATGGAGCAGTGGAGAGCTGATGTGGAACATCTAGTTGCAGCAGCAGCCGACCACATCAGCAACCAAGGTCCTCCCCCTTCGGGGCGGGCCCCATCGCAGCGCCGGACTATGTCGGGCAGACTTGGTCCGCACGCTTCCCAAAATAGGAGGCGTGTTGCATCCTAGCAAGTTACGTCGCTACCTTTCGGGGCGCGACGCACTCATACGGTAACCAGGCTTTCAACTCATGACCTCCGAGCGGAACTTGATCGCCATTACCGTCAATAGGACGGCCGTGTCCATATCGAGAGTGCTCGCGAAAGGCGAGAGGCTCGAGACAGTCCTGCTCCCGAGAGAGTAGGAGGAGGCTGTTCTGCCCTGGCCATGCACCTATGCATGGTCAGATGGCCACAAAAGTTCTGGCCTCACCTGCCGGAGAAATTTGACGGGGCTGTTAATCCCGCTGAGTTTCTCCAGATTTACTCCACCGCAATCCTTGCGACCGGAGGTAACGAGGCCGTAATGGCCAACTACTTCCCAGTGGCCTTCACTGGGACCGCCAGGTCCTGGTTCATGAGCCTTCCTCACAACTCCATCAATAGTTGGGAGGAATTGTGCCAATAGTTCACCGCCAATTTCGGGAGTTCATACACCCAACCAGGCACCGAACTGGACCTTTTTGCTGTCGTGCAGAAGGGGGGAGAATCCCTGCGCTCATTCATCCAGAGGTTCTCCCAGGTACGAAACACTATTCCTTCTATCTCCAGCGCCTCTATTATTGTGGCATTTAGACAGGGCGTACGAGATAAGAAGATGCTGGAGAAGCTGGCGATCAAGGAGATCACTAGCGTCACGGAGCTCTTCAGCTTGGCAGACAAGTGTGCCAAAGCTACGGAGGGCCGTGAAATGCACTCCAAACCACCTCCGGAGGATGGTAAAAAATCCTCCAAAGGTGAAGCCACTACCTCCGGGAGTGGCAAAAAGAAGAAAAATTCCAACGGCAAGAAGAAGTCGTCGGCCGGCACATCTACTGCTGCAGCTGCTGCAGCTCTGGGTGGCCGGGGGCCACGCCCTGAGAAACGACCTCGGCCGTCCTCTGAAGATGGTGGCAACTCCAAAGTGTGGTGTCCTATTCACAAGTTGAATAGCCACAACTTGGAAGACTGCCGGGAGGTCCAAAACCTTGCCGAGCGCTACAACAAGCGCTGGGAAGAAGTTCCTTTCCATCAGAGGGAAGGAAAACAGAAATTTGATGAAGCTCCGGCTGAAGAGGAGTTAGGCTTTCAGGACCCTAAAAAGGTCCTGAAGGCTGTTTACACCTCCGTCGACGACGACTCCGACGTCTCCGACAATGAGCGTCGGAAGACCATGAACACCATCTTTGGTGGTTCGTGGGATATCACCTCCCGCCGTGTACTCAAGACAATGCGGAGGGACATGGCCTCAGTAGCTCCTACAGCCAGGGCGGAGCCTCATCGAAAGTGGATGGACAGTACCATCACTTTTGATGCTTCAGACTGCCCTCGGAACATGATCGGGGCTGGTCAACTACCTTAGATGGTATCTTCGACCATCAATAACATTCAACTCCACCATGTAATGGTGGACGGAGGTTCGGGGCTGAACCTCATAAGCTTCGAAGCTTTCGTCAAGCTTCAGCTCCGACCTTCGGACCTTTGCCCCTCCCGACCTTTCTCCGGAGTAGGTCCGGGAGCCATAACCCCACTCGGTACCATTACTCTCCCCGTGACCTTCGGGACTCGGGAGAATTATTGCACTGATAAGTTGATCTTTGACGTCGCTCAGATCAACTTACCTTTCAACGCCATTCTGGGCAGGCCCGCCTTGTACTAGTTCATGGTTGCTGCTCATTATGGATACTTGGTGTTGAAGATGCCAACACCAGCTGGTGTTCTCCGAATCCGCGGAGACCGCACTGCCGGAGTGACTGCTCTGGAAGAACTTCATGCGCTTGCTACAGCACAGGAGGAAGAGTCCAGGCGGGAACAAGCTCCGAAACCCCCAAGCATTGGTCAACGAGGCTCAACCTCTGCACCCCGTGTGCAACCAAGCAGCGACACCGACATCCCCGTCAAAGTCGTCCAAATCGGTTCCGATGCTGCTCAGACCACCCGTATATCGGGAGGTCTGAATGACAAATAGGAACTCGCGCTCATCACTTTCCTCCAGGCTAATGTCGACGCGTTTGCCTGGCAACCGTCACAAATGCCTGGGATCCCTAGGGAAGTGATCGAGCATAATCTGAAGATCTATCCTGACGCTCGGCCTGTACACCAGAATCCTCGGAAGCAATCAGTAGAGCAACAGAACTTCATATGACAAAAAGTGAAGAAGTTGCTCGAAGTTGGATTCATCCGAGAAGTCTTCCACCCAAAATGGCTGGCAAACCCAGTCGTTGTACCCAAGGCCAGTGGTAAGCTTCGGATGTGTATCGACTACACAACACTGAATAGGGCATGCCCAAAAGATCCATTTCCGCTACCTAGAATAGATCAGATAGTGGATTCCACCTCTGGGTGTGAATTACTGTGTTTCCTAGATGCATATTATGGGTACCATCAAATCAGAATGTCTAGAGAAGATGAAGAACATACTTCTTTTATCATAGTAGATGGATTGTGCTGCTATACTGCCATGCCATTTGGTCTCAAGAATGCAGCTTCAACATTTGTACGAGCTATGTACAAAACCTTTGGAGAGCTCATCACAGACGTAGTGGAAGTGTATGTTGATGACATCGTCGTCAAAATCAAGGACAAGGAGTCACTTGACACCTTGCAAGCTGTCTTCGACAAGCTGCGGGTTACCCGCACAAAGTTGAACCCAGACAAGTGTGTCTTTGGGTTAGCTCTGGAAAGCTTCTTGGTTTCCTGGTAAACCACCAGGGCATAGAGGCAAATCTGGCGAAGATTAAAGCCTTTGAGGGTATGCGGCCACCAGCCCGCATCAAGGACGTCCAGAAACGGACTGGATGTCTAGCCGCCCTCAGCCGGTTCATCTCAAGACTGGCAGAACGGGCGCTACCCTTCTTCAAGCTATTGAGGAAGTCTGAACCATGCCAATGGTCTGAAGAAGTACAAAAGGCGTTCCAGGAGCTAAAGCAGCTCCTCACCACTCTACCAACCTTGGTAGCTTTGAACCCTGGTGAGCCTTTACTGCTTTACATTTTGGCAACTAACGAAGTTGTTAGCACGTTCTTGGTTGCAGAGAGACCAGAACCCTCACAAGCTCAAGAATCTAGACCCCTCTGGGAGGGTTAGGAGGTTCCTGAAGGCGAGTCTGGGTCCCAGCCCCCAGACTTGGATCTACAAGGAGTTACTCTTGTCGAACAAGAGGATTCAGACCCCTCTGGGAGGGTCCGGGTCACTCCAGAAGAAGCTCCGGGTTCCTCCAGCAAGGACCCGGAGGTCCCTGAAGAAGGTCCGGACCCCTTCGGGAGGGTCCGGGTCGATGTGGAGGAAGCTTCGGGCCCCTCCGGGAGGGTTCGGACAGTCCAGCGCCCAGTGTACTTCATCAGCGAAGTACTACATGATGCCAAGACTCAATACCTAGAGGTGCACAAGCTGCTCTACGCAGTTCTCATCGCCTCCAGGAAGCTTCGCCATTACTTCCAAGCTCATAAGATCTCAGTGGTGACTTCTTATCCACTGCGTGCGATCTTGCATAATCCCAACTCTACTGGGAACATTGCAAAGTGGGCAGCGGAATTGGCCGAATTCGATCTTGAATTTATCCCAAGACAAGCGATCAAGAGTCAAGCATTGGCAGACTTCGTGGCGGAATGGACCCCCTCTCCATCAAACCCTAGGGGCCCTAGTGAGCAGAAGCCGGAACTCAAGGCTCCGGTTTTCACCAAGCCTCACTAGACCCTCTACTTCGACGGCTCCATGCAAAAGCAGGGGGCCGGAGCTGGAATCCTTCTCCTCTCTCCAACCGGGGAGAAGGTAAAATACATGGTCCACCTTGACTTCAAGGCGACCAACAACAAGGAGGAGTATGAAGCACTCATTTACGGACTAAAGGTGGCACTATCATATGGTGTCAAGAAATTGTTGGTCAAGGGAGATTCGCAGCTCATCATTAAACAGGTGAAGGGTGAATGCTCCTGTAACAATCCTCAACTAGCTGCTTACCTCCTTGAAGTCCAGAGGCTTCAGAAGGACATCGAATTCCTGGACCTCCACCATGTACAGCGTGTCCATAACGCTGAAGCTGACGAACTCTCAACGAAAGCGTCAACCAGAGCTCTGGCTCCTGACGGAACCTTCGTCCGGAGGTTGTCAAAACCCACAGCTCAGCCTGCCGAACTTAGCGAAGGGGGCGAGACCATCATCCCGAAGCTGGCGGTCCTGATGGCCCTGTTACCATGTCAGCCATCAAGGGTCGTAGGTGCTGCCGGAAGCTCCGAGCAACCCAGCACGCAAGACTCAAATGCTCAAGCAAGCTCCAATGCATGGATCTCGGAGATCTGGAGCTACTTGAAAGACAATATCCTTCCTGACGATGATGTATCCGCTGACCGGATAGTCAGATTGGCTAAAAGATACACGCTGGTAGAAGGGGATCTCTACCGGCGCAGTGCCAACGGCGTCCTAATGTGATGCATCACAAGGGAACAAGGCTGTGAGCTCCTCGCAGAAATCCATGGAGGCAAGTGTGGGAACCACGCGTCTTCCCGCACGCTGGTCGGTAAAGCCTTCCGTCCTGGCTTCTACTGGCCTACAGCACTCCAGGATGCAAATGAGTTGGTAAAGAAATGCGAAGCATGCCAGTTCCATGCAAAGCAAATTCACACATCGGCTCAGCCTCTACAAATGATACCTCCTACATGGCCTTTTGTTGTGTGGGGGATGGATATCTTGGGACCTTTCCCAAGAGCCGTCGGAGGTTACAAGTTATTGTATGTTGCCATTGACAAGTTCACCAAATGGCCGGAAGCAACTCCAGTTGTGACAATAAACAAACAATCAGCTATCAACTTCTTGCAGTCTATCGTATGCAGATTTGGAGTCCCGAACAAAATCGTAACAGATAATAGGACCCAATTCACAAACTCTGCTTTCCAAGGATACTGCGAAGACCTCGGCATCCAAGTAAGCTACGCCTCTGTAGCTCATCCGGCAAGCAATGGCCAAGTCGAGAGAGAAAATTCAGAAATCCTGAAAGGACTCAAGACGCGCACTTATGAGCGCCTGAAAAAACATGGAGCCAACTGGATCGAAGAGCTTCCGCCCACTTTATGAGCCAACAGGACAACTCCAAACCGGTCAACTAGAGAGACACCCTTCTTCCTGGTGTACGGAGCAAGCAGTCCTTCCTCCGGAAATCACCTTGGGGTCGCTCCGGGTCCGGACCTTCAACGAAGCCACACAGGACCAGCTCCGGCGTGAAGACCTAGACCTCCTTGAGGAGGGAAGGTGCCAAGCAGCTGTTCGGAATGCCAGATACCGCCAAGCTCTTCGGCGCTATCACCAACGGCATGTACACAGCTGACAGCTCGAGGAAGGTGATCTGGTGCTACGGAGAATACAATCTAGAGAAGGGTTAAACAAACTCTCCCCCAACTGGGAAGGACACTTCCGAGTGATCAAAGTATCCCGTCTCGGATGCGTTCGCTTGGCAACAGAGGATGGGACACCTCTCCCAAATCCTTGGAACATTGAGCACCTCCGTAAGTTCTACGCTTAATATCATGGAGGTGAGTCTGTAATTACATGTGATGTATGTTATAGAGTCATTGTACAAAGTCGGGTAGCTCCTTCGGGAGGACAACCCCGTTAGGTCCGCAACGTCCATGCAACACTTGTCACAGTCTCAGAACTAAAAGTGTAGCTATCTACCTTGGGTCAAACGAGAAACGAAACACACTTGGCCTGGTTCCGTACCCTAAGAGTGTACTTGTTTCCCCTGTACCCCGGACCTATAATGAAAGACATCATTGTGTGAAAACAGACTCCACGTGCATTTACTTTGTACAGGCTCAATATTTTTTATTTTTCTCTTTCTTGTCTATAACAAAGTTGTGCAGTTCTTAAGAAACTTTATCTCGACCAGTTCATGTACAATTCGAGTTGCATTGTCTATTCTTTCGGGTCCAAACATTGCTGATGGCCTACTCGTCTGAATGCCGCCAAGCCAATCTAGGGTCAGGGTGTGCTATCGACTTAGCCTGGTCATGCACCCTAAGTACGCCACTCTACCTACACCTCGGCAGGCCGAAGTAAGGCGAGTCCAGAAACGATCGGTCCTGAAGGAAACAAGACGACGCTCTTGATTGTATTTAGAATTTTGTTCGACCTAAAACTTTCTCGAGAATAGTAAGCCACAATGAAGTTATAGATAGGAAAATGGATTTTACTATTTTTCTTGACTTCAGTGTGCAGGAAAAATAAAGATCACACACTAATGGTGAATGACCGGAGCTACCAAAGCTCCAACATCCCCTAGGTGGCTTGTGGTCGATGTTAAAACATTGATAGCTAATGTAACCAAAGCTACTCAGCTTCGGTAAAGCTAGGGGGCAAGCCATCAACGTGAAGAAAAGACTCTATAGTGGAATCTGCTGTCGATACACCACGTGTTGATAGAGGTCATTGTCGGAGCTACCAAGCTCCGACACCCCAGAGGGCTAACCGTCGATGCTCTACGCGTTGATGGAGACTACTGTCGGAGCTACTAAGCTTCGATGATGGTTAATGCCAGAGCCACTAAGCTCCGACAACCTCAGGGGGCCTACACTATCGAAGACTTCGGACCTACATTCTACAAGTTCGAAGCACGCAAGTCTTCAACAACTGTTACATCCTCTTGGTACATGTTCACAATCAAATTGTGTATATCTACCAGGAGGCCAAGTGAGACAAAGGTGTTGAAGACAAAAAATGAAATTCATAAAAAATTTTGGATTTCATTCATCTAGAGACAAGAGATTACAAAATTGGAGAAGAAGGAGAGAGAAAAAAAGCAGGAGCTACAAAGAGATGGTCCTAGACCCTACGGAAGAACTGGGCGACCTTCTGGGCAACCTCCGACACGCTGGCTCGGGCGGCTTCACCCTCTCCTTCGATGGGGCCTTCAAGCAACGAGTCCAGAGGGAATTGAGGGTCCCGGCTGGTGTAGCACGTCAACATGAACTCTGTGACGTTCTTCGCCAGGGATAGTCCCTCGGTTTCCAGCTGGTCCGCGATGACATCGCCCATCTTGGTGAGCTTGTTGCCTGCTGAACTCAGTGCCTCCAACGTCTGGTCCAGCTCCGACTCCAGATCATCCGGACGCATAGGACTAAAGCCCATTGGTGTCAGGGCATCATTGGCTTTGCTTAGGAAGTCCCAAACTTGTTGGGACTCCGCATCCCTTGTGCTTCGCATCTCCTCCAAGGATCTTTTGGCCGCCGCAAGCTCCGAGTTCTCCCGAGCAAGGTGCTCCACCTCTTTGGCATTCTGTTGAATCTTTTCAGCAACCTGCCTTTCGAGTTTACTGAGCTCTTCCTCCAAGAGGTGGATCTCATTCCGGCAGTTGACCAGATCCTTCTCTCGGCCCCTCACTTTCTTCTCCCTGGCGACGACGGCATTCTCCTGCATGTAGAGATCTTGCCCTCGCTCCCAGGACTTCTTCTCCTCTTCCTTGCAACGCTCCTCCAATTTCTTGGTGCATTCTTCGAGGCTCTTGTCAGCCAGAGCTGTCTTTGGACAAGCTCTTCCTCCCTCTTCACGAGGTCGTCCCGCAGCTCCAGGAGTTTTTGCTCTTCATCTTCGAGCTTTCTCTCCTGCGCCTCAAGAGCCTCACGGCGCTTGACGAGACTATCATGGATGGCGGCGAGCCTCTCTTGGCAATCATCCGTTGCGCTATTAGCAGCTTTGGCCTGCTCATAGATGGCTCGGGACTTGTTGTCGAGGGATCGCGTCATGCTTTCCCTTTCATCCAACAGCTTACCCCAGTACTCCAGGCAGACCTTCTCCCTCTGCACCCACTCCTTGTCGTCAGCCAGCCTTGACCGCGCCAGCTTGGTCTCGAAATGGAACCGGTTGCACCACCTCCTAAGAGTTTGGCGCTCCTCCTCGAGGGCCCTGCTGTCGTGGTAGAAAGCCAGCTGGACCTGGCAAAGACTGGAGCAGGCGTTGTCAATAGACAACGATAGGGGGATCGGGTCTGGACCTGCTGGGGTCCTCTCCGCTGGCTCCAGTGGATCTTCAGTGACAAAAATTGGGTCCCACTCTATAGGAGCAGTCCCCTGAGCTTCCACGACACTAAGACCGTCCTCCGGGATAGCCTCGGCCGCCGCCGGGAAAGGTCCTGCAGCAGAAGTGTCGACCTCTAGAATTGGCTCCGAAGGTCCCGCCGCCAGGTCATAAACAACCGTCCCCTCAGGCGGGGGGCCAGCAGCTTCATCTTGGCACCCTGGCTCAGCAGCGGGCACCTCCAAGATCACCACTTCCGGAGCAAATGTTGAAGGTTCAGTCGGAGTAGAAGCTACTTCCGGCTCCGGCGCAGGCGCCTCCTCCGTCGCTGGCTTAGGTGCTGGCGCTTCGACCATCATGGGATCAGGCACTGGCGCTTCGACCATCATGGGCTCAAGTGCCGACACCTCCGCAGCAACTAACTCAGACGCCAATACCTCTTCAACGATCGGCTCTACAGCCAGTACTTCTGGAGCAATCGGCTCTACTGCCGAAGCTTCCTCGACAACCGGCTCAAGCGCCGGAGCTTCATCAACACCCGACTCCACCACCGGGACCTCATAAACCACCGGCTCGACTGTCGGGGCTTCAACAACATCCGGCTCTAGGGCCGGAATTGCAGCTACCTCCGACTCTGTGGCTGGAGCATCCAATATCTCAGCATCCAAGCTCGAAGCTTCAACCTCCGGGGCCAGTACCGCTGGTACATATTCATTCCCATGGTCCGGCGCTACCACAAGAGCTTCTGGGGATGAGTCGAGGTCCAAGACCACGACAGCCAGCGCCGGGGCTGCCGCAACCTCAGCCACCTCTTGGGGCGGCGCTGGAATTGGAGCCAGAGCTTCAGCCTGCACAGCCTCAACTACTGCTGCAGGGACCAGAGCTTCAGCCCTTTTCTTAGGCACACTGTGGATGAAGGATGAAGAAACTCAAAATACAGACATAACAATAAAACAACTGGTTGAGGTAAAAAATCAAAAATTACCTCAGAAGGCTTCCCCACCAGTTAGCACGGAACCTCTTTTCCAGACGCTCCAGACATATCCCAACCGCCACTAGCGTGGTAGTCCCGGAAGGTCCCCCGGAGCTTGTTGTTGCTACCAGCATTGCCTTGGTCGAGGCCCCCCTCGACCAGGAAGGACCTCCGGACCCAGAGCCCTCAGCTGGCCCTGGTGCTGGAGTCACATGGCCGAAGCTAGCACCCCGGGAAGATACCGCTGCTGGAGTAGATGCCGCTGTTGAAGACCTCCCCCTCTGGGGAGAAGGAACCGCCATGGAAGAAGCAGGCTTGGCAGACCTTCCCTCGGCATGCTTCAGCTTCCTTTTACGGCTCGAGGGCTCGGCCAACTCCTTACCCTTGCAGACGACTTTGGTTCTTGGATTTGGGGCGAGAGCGGAGCCGCCTTCAGGAGCTCCATAGATTGCCAACCCGGTGGTCGAACGCCTCTCAATGACACCAAGGTCGTCAAGCACTGGCATCATCCGCTAGAGCTCCCTGCTGAACTCTGCCTCCATGTTCAGAGGGAGGAAAGCTACCGGTGGAGCCAAGTCGTCACCCTCGACGTTGATGCCATGCTGGAACTTCTTGAGGTGGAACTCCAAAGTTGCACCCTCCATGTTGGACTTCAAACCAGTCTTGATCCGGTCGTCGTCCAGCATACTGTTGAGGGCCCAAGCTAGCTTCTCCCTCCTCTTCAGCGGAGCTCACCTGTTGGTCAAGAAGTTGCAAAACACCGCCTGAGGATTCACCCCTCCTTCCACACACAGGCGGATCCTGGTCAGAGCAGGGTTGAAGGCGTCCGACAACACCGGAGCTTCACTCCAAACTGCAGTGTCGATGTTGGGGAGGCCTTCCGACAACTCCAGCTTCTCGTGCTCCTTCACCCTGATGACAATCCAATCCTTCTTCCAGTCGTCCCACTTCCCAGAAGGGAACGACCGCAAGTACTTGTACCGGCACTTCTTGCGCTTCACAAAATAGTAGAAGCCAAGATACTCATCACTCCTGCCCGTAGTGTGGACAGTGAAGAAGGTGCGGAAGAGCTCAATGCAGGGGGGAATGCCCACCCACATCTCGCAGAAGTGGAAAAAGATCGACACTAGGAGAATGGAGTGGGGGCCAAGGTGGTACAGCTGTAGACCATAGAAGTCTAGCAGCATCAAGAAGAAAGTGGAGAAAGGTGGGATCAGCCCCACCATGGCGTACGCGGAGAAGTACACCATGTTGTCGGCGTGTTCCTTCTTGAACGGAAGCTTTCCAGCGTGGACCAAGTGGTTGAAGAAGTCAGGGGACCACCCCATGAGGGCCCGGACCTTCTTCAAATCACCATCGGTCTTCAGTCGGCTATGGCGGAGGCCCAACTCCATCGCGACACAGTGGGGCAAGAGATGGAAAACAAGCGAAAGTTTGGAGGGTTTGAGCGCAAGTTCGAATGAAAGGCAATAGAACCCCCAAACGGTGTGTGCTTTCCTTCTTAAGTAAGCCCCCAAGACGCTTGGATGGAAACCGCAGAGGAGCCGATGATACCAGCCAAAAACTTCACCCTGCTAATGACAAGGGGGCCCGGGGCCACCCCGACGATCAAGTCGAGGTCCTTACCCTAGGCGAATGGTTGTCATCATGAAAGGCGGGAAACCCGAAGGCGGCGGCCTGACAGGGCACGCGGAATCGATACGATTTTCGTATCGGGAACCGGCGACCTTCAGTTGCGTGAGATTCGCATGCTAGATCTCACCTGCCGCATCTAGGATATGCCACGCGGTGGTGGTTTAACTGCGAACTATCGCCAACGGCACGTCCGAAGACCCTTGCAGACACGGCTCAAAAACCGAAGAATGGACCCACCTCCGGCAGAATGACTTCATCCAAAAGGTATCTCCCGGAGGTAGGCCCAGGGGGCCACTGTCGGTACCCTATGTATCGTATACCCCTTGGGATTGAAAAGACCACAAGGAGACTCCATCTACCAGATTTGAAGACCTCCGAAGGCCCCACATGTCAGGCGTATCCGGACCTGCTTCCCCGACATGGTTAGTCCCAAGGCCGCCACGTGTATCGTAAGACCGGAGCTATTGCTCACACATGGGAAAGCTCCAGACTAGATACCGGTATGGCATCCTCGGACCTAACCCGAGACAGAGGGAAGCTCCAGTGCCGATACGTGTCCAACAGCACCGGACCTACCCGTCCACGACGCTAAGCTCCGGAGCTGCCACGTGGCTGAACCGCCGGACCTTCAAGTTCAACAATCAGGCTGTTGGACCCCCAACGACTCCGGACCTTCAAGGAGCAATCAAAGACTTCAAGACCCGATTAAGTGTCATTAATACCAAATTAATGACACACGATCGAATGGCCCTTAATACCGGTAACGGCACTAATAAGGCCCGTTACCGGGCTATTAAGGGTAATTAATCTCATTAATTGTGTATCAAGCATGTGTAACCGCCGGGGCCACATGTCGGGCCAGGCTAACGGTGTAACGACTAGTCCTTGTACTATAAAAGGACTGGTCGACGATACACAAGGGACGCTCCAGACCTCTTTTGGACTCCCTGACCTAGACAAGCTTCTTCTTCTGTAGCTTCTTCTAGACTTACACACTCAATACAACACCAACACACCCCGTGGAGTAGGGTATTACGCTCAGGCGGCCTGAACCACGTAAATCTATGTGTCCACTTGTCATTCACCTTATTGAATCTCTGCGCGCCCATTATCGAACTACAACTCCTTGATCTACCAACGGTAGTATCGGGAGATCTACCGGATCCAAACACCGACAGATTTCTTCTCTGTTCTACCACAAACATACAAGCCTTCTCCATTAGAACTGGCAGCAGAATCAGCGGACACAATCTGTTTCATCTTTTCTTTAGCATGCAAAGCATCATAAACCCCTTGAACAGTAAGAGTATCATGGTTGTATAATATAGTGTCTCTGAAATTTGAATAAGATGATGGCAATGAACCCAAGAGCATAAGAGCTAAATCCTCATCATTATATTTTACCCCTATGGACGCTAGATCCGAAATAATCTCCTTGAAGACTTGAACATGAGAGGACATTGAACCACCCTCTTGCAACTTGTGAGTAAAGAATTTCATCTTCAAATGCATCTTGCTGGTTAGATCCTTAGACATGCAGATCGATTACAGCTTGAGCCATAGAGCAGCAGCAGTTTTCTGTTCCAAAACCTCTTGCAAAATATTATTAGATAAGTGAAGATGAATTTGTGAAAGAGCCTTACGATCACGACGCTTTTCATCGTTGGTCCAATTCTCCTGCTTCTTGAAGAATCCATCAAGCGCATCATCTAGATCGGTGTGCGCTAATATTGCCCGCATCTTGACTTGCCATAGAGTGAACCATGTATCACGGTCTAGCAGCAGAATATTATATTTGAGAGAAGTCATGTCAAAGAAAATCCAAAAAGAACTGATCTGCAAATTTCCTGGTAGACCTTCGTGTGGCTGCAGCAAAGAGGATCTAGAAAGCCAATAGGTTGGTACAATTGGTGTGTACCTATAGCTAAGATCTCAGTTTTCTTTCACCTGACTGGAATCTTCCTCACTGCCAGACAACGGCAGAACCTGCTCACGGGAGGGAGAAGCGGTGCTGCACAGCGCCGAATAAGTAAGCGGGCACGGAAACCCGAGAAGAGGAACATGACTTGAAATGGATCGGGCCTCGGCCTTACGGCAAAACCGAGACAGCGATGACGTGTCTTGAGGCTCTGGCGAGGAGCCGCGGCGAAGCAGCGGCGGGCGATGGGATCCGCGTGTCGTGGCCTTATCGACGAAGTTAGTTCGTCTGGCAGCGGCGCACCGAAGAGCAAAAATAGATCTAATCGCCTAGCGGCGCCGTCGACCGAACAGGGTTCAACCCTAATTTTTTTAATCAATCTCGTGCCTGGCTCTGGTACCACTTGTTAGCAAATTAATGCGTAAACAAGATCGAAAACGAGACACAGATTTTACATGGAAAACCCTTACGGGAAAAAACCACAAGCGCTGATCGGCGATCTTCACTATATGATGAGAGTTTACAATAGAGATTACAATGAGGGTCTCTTCCCTTTTTTTCCCCTCAACAGCCTATAAGATGTATTTATAGGGGTGACTTACAAAAGGAAATAAATCTCTCAAAATAAATATGACCCGTAACGTGGGAGTTCCACCTCTCACATCCCCTAGGCGTCCTCAGCGATATCAGAATTTGGATCATATTCCAACACTTGAAGTTCCAACGTTGTCCCACCGGCTGTCCCACTCACACAAACTAAAATTGAATTTTCTTTTAAAAAAATGAAAAGAAATTATTTTCTTCATCTCAAAATACTTATCACTCTTTAATTTATTTTTGAACTAAAAAGTAACAAATATTTTCGAATAGAGGGAGAATGACGTGATCCTAGACCTACTGACGCGCTAAAACCCATCTCGCATCCAACCCAATGCAACCTCACCTGCAAAATATATTAATCAACTCCACCCAACCCAATCCACCTGCCAAAGTCAACCCGCACCATTCCACAGCGATGCATGGCCCCCAACCCACGGTTCGACCACCTTGGCTCAGAACACGAATGGGTTGAACCCCCTCGCTAATGTCCTGGGCAGTATGCCCACCGGGCTCTAGAACGGGTCCATAGCGTTTGCTTTGTCATGGTGGCGCTCCGGTTTGAAGCCTCTGTTCTTCGGCAGTTTTAGGGCATGTTTAGTTCAATACTTAACTTGTTTAAGCCTAATATTTGGCATGTCACACTGTTTTAGACGGGTGTTTGGTTCTTGACTAAGCTTAGACTTGCCACAGAAGTTAAGCAACTTTTGCTTCCATTGTCTAACAAAAAACTGCCTCAACTGTGGCGCTCGAATCAACCGTCTAAGCTTAGCCACTTGTCTAAGCTTAATCATGGTAACAAGCCAAACACATACTACACTTTCTTAAACGCGTCTAAGCTTAGGTTATGGTAGCAAACCAAACACTTGCTAAAATTAGTTAGCTTAAGCACGTCACAAGTGTGGCAATTGGCTAAGCTTAGACTTAGGCAAGTTAGTCATCATCTAAATAGACTCTTAATTTGCATTGGCCTGCTTCCCTCTTTCTTCTTCTTATTATAGTATGAGACTTCACGTCCCTAGACGAGTCGCAACGGATGGCGCGTTGTTCTTGGCGTTCGAAAACTGACCCGAGCAAATATGGTCGGACCTCGTATCCCATCCAGCAGTGTACACGACAAAATGGCTCGTCGTAAGTGAGATGGTGACTAAGAAGATGATACATGTGTAGTGGGTCTGGCTGAAATTATCATCTTTCTTTACGTCACACTACTACAAAAAGCATTTTCACAAGCGCTATGATTTTTTTACACGGACAGGTCGTAAAAATATCCGCCAATATTGTCAAATGCGTTAATAGCCGTCTGTGATAATGTAACTTTACATGCGGCTTACATATAAGAACCGTCTGTATAAATTGACAGTAAATTGACAATTTCTACAGACGGTCCTTGAAGCATCAACCGCCTACGTAGTAGCCATTTGTACAGGCGACTGATGCGATCGAGCGCACCAAGCATACGTGCACGCTAGTTACGGAGGCACCTTAAACGCGCGCATCGCGTGCACATCTTTGAATTCAATTCGAACCACTTCGCGTCCCATCACCACTACTGCGCGCGTCGAGAGACGAATCGCCGAAGGAAAATGCTGCCGCCAAGCCTGCTGAAGGACGCCAAGGGGAAGCGTCCCTGACCGGACCCCCCCCCCCCCCCCCCGAACATGGAGTGGGATCTCCAAAAAATAGCGCACGATGTATTTGACAATACATCGCGCTCGATTCGCCGCCTTGCGCTTGGTCTCCTTCCAAAGTATATTGGTTGGGGACCACGGGCCACTACGTCTTTGACTTGACGCACTTGGCCGGTCGCCTCGACGTTCTCTGGGACACGCTGGCGGTCGAGCTCAGCGTCGCCGGCCGTGACAACCTAGTGGCGGCAATATCCAGGAAACTGGGCTTGCCATCTCTGCCGAGGGAGGCGCTCCCGCCTTGCCAGGAGCCCAAGAAGGAGGAGGAGGAGGTGAAGGAGTATTTTTTTCTTATTTTTAGTTGTGTTCTTTTCTTTTCTTGTTTCTAGTTTGTGTTTTTTTCTTGTTTGTAATATATTGTCTTATGGTAATGAACTTTATTTTGTTCTTCATTAGTGTGCAAAAATAGTTATAATGTTGCTCTTCTAACGATAAACTAGTGGACTATTTATCTTTTCTATGGATGTGTTATACATTGTTGATGTAGAAATTCATTATAGATATGTATCTTCTCAGACGGTTATTAAGACTATACCGCCTGAGGAAATAAGTTTTACAATTTATTTAAAATATTTCTCCAGACGGTTATTAAGACTATGCCGCCCGAGAAAATTAGTTTTATAATTTATTTAAAATATTTCTCTAGGCAGTTATTAAGACTATGTCGCCCGAGAAAATTAGTTTTATAATTTATTTAAAATATTTCCCCAGGTAGTTATTCAGAAATCGCTGCCCGTGGAAAATATTTTCTCTATAAATGAAGCGTCGACCGCGCCCCGCAACTCTAAGATTTTTATTTTACCACCAAGCCCTCTCCCTCCACTCCCAAACCCCCACCCTCGTCGTCGCAGCTAACGCTGAGCACTGTCCTTATCCTCCGCATCTCCGCCGAGCATCGTCTTCACCCTCGCTGTCCATCGAGCGCCGTCCTCACTCTCGTCGTTACCGCCAAGCAACATACTCACACTCGGCGTCGCCATGGAGCGCCGTCCTCGACGTCGCCGTCCACGCTGGGCGTTGTCCTCACCCTCGCCGTCGTCGCCCACTGAGCATCGTCCTCACCCTCACCGTCCCCATTCACCGAGTGTCGTCCTAACCCTCGCCGTCGTCGTCCGCCAAGGGCCGTCCTCACCCTCGGCGTCGCCGCCGAGCGACGTGCTCACCCTCAGCGTCGCCATCGAGTGTCGTCCTCACTATCGTCGTCCACGCCGGGCGCCGTCCTCACCCTCAGTGTCGCCGCCAGGTCTGCCCCTCTTCATACTATTATAGTGCAGTAAGATATTGTTGCTCTTTTTATTGTTACTGTCTTGTTATTATCTTGTTACTGTTACATACGGAGTACTTATTATCTTTTTTAATATTACTATTATAGTGAAGTTAGTGTTCTTTGTATTGTTAAGGTCATAATTGGCTTCTTAGTCTTGCAGGAAGATATGTTGTGCTATTAATTTTGCAAGAACAATTAGGAGGTCGTGCGAGATTAAACTAAGTATAAACAACCTGTATGGACAACCAGTTTCTCAATGCATCAATTCCAATTTCAGTATAGGCAATCAGTATTTTCAAAATATTGCCCTTAAAATCAATGTGAAGTTCAGTGCATTTCGCAGCCATGTTATCTCCTTTTGCAATAATCTTTGTCTGTTCTGGATATTAATATGTATATGTATCAGGTTGGAGGACGCAATTGTGAAGAATCTACCATTCATCTCGGAAGACTATGGAGAATTTACTAGTTCTCCTTGATGGCTATGATAGTGGGCGAAAGTAGTGCCTTCTCTCTTTGTCTTCATTAGTAGATGCGACCTAAGAGAAACTATGAATTGCTATGTATCGAACTACATTTTGCAAATGACACACTATGAGTTGCAATGTATGAAGCTATAATTTACAATGTATGAAATATGAATTGCAATGTATGAAGCTATGATTTGCAATGTGTGAACTATGAATTGCAATGTATAAATTATGAATTGTATTGAATATATTTATGATTGTTGTTATTTAAATTTGATCAGAAATTTAGAAATAATAGTTGTCGGTGCCTGGCGAACCGGGTATCCCTCGATACAGGGATAAATGAATGCTGGGCCCACCGCCCACGGGGGCGAGGCCTGACATGGGCCCAGAGGGCTACGTGGCAAGTGGTACAGTAGCATCTCCCATTGAGGGAAAGTCCAGTGCCTCCACGCCGACCGCAGCCCTGGGCCCACCACCTTGCCGGGGGATGATACGGCGAAGCCGCTAGGACACCGGCTCCGGACCTCCCCTCCTGGGAAGAGGGTCCGATACCCAACCTCCTGGACCCGGACGTCCCACGGAGGGTCCGACGCTGCTAGTTTCCGGCAACTCCGGACCCAACCTCGCGGACCTGGGCGTCCCACTGAGGGAAGATTCGGGAGGTGCCACGTGTCAGGCGACACCGAGCCTGAGCTTTCCCACGGAAGGATCAAAGAAGGTAGGCGTGCTCGGGACGCCAATGCTAGGACGCGCATGTTCCCTAGGTAAGCAGGAGCTTGCACTCATAAGTCAAGTGGACTGTGGCTGGTCTTGTCTTAACTAGTCAGAGCCGAACTACTACGTACGGCGGACCAATGAGAAGTCCCGACGAGACAGACAAGACATGACCGACCATGATGAGGGGGCTATTCGTGGCCCTGCAGCAGGGTATGGACAGACGGCACATTGAAGCCATTGTCAGGGGATAACATTTACTTCAAGATCTTAGGGAGGATTCGGTATACCCGGGGCCACTTGTCGGACATCAGGCCCCACTTGTAAGCTGCTCGACCTTAGACTATAAAAGGATCGAACGGCCACCGATTTAGACAACACCGCTCGGACTAAGAGGCGGACTCAAGGAATACAACATACAAACCACCGTGGAGTAGGGTATTACACTCAGGCGGCTCGAACCACGTAAAACTCCTGTGTTCATCGTTCACTGCACTCGATCTTGTTAGGACTAGCACCTCGAATACAATTCAAACCTCTGCGGACTACTACCGAGTAGGTCTGAGGAATGTGTCAGTTTAGACACCTCAACAATAGCGTTTAATTAGTATTGTCTCACAACTTTATCACAAACGGAGCTGTTTGTTAGGACCCGTCTAAGATAGTGCATCATCACAGGCAACACGTTATACGCAAACAACCGACTGCGAAAATTTATTAGCACATGCAGTTTCTATTTTACAGGCTCTTTCTTTCAGACGATTTTTAAATTCGTTTGGAATAATATATTTAGAACCACCTTAACAGTGTCGGTCTCAATCTTACCGCTATCCGCTTGTGTCGCGTGATCGTCACACGAGTGAGCTGAGCCCCAGAAAGTTGAAGCGCGTATATATTCCGCCGCGATAAATGAGAGTGTACCATCCTGTGCTGGCAACGTGTGACTCATGTGGTAGTGGTAACGCGTACGCGTCAGCGCCTCGCATGCACTGGAGGGCGACCCGGCCCCTGCAGCCGCGCTGCCGATGCATTTGGTTGCTCGCAACCGTGGCTTGGCGCCTAGCTTTGTGGTCTTTTTTATTTTATTATGTTTTGAAAAGAGTCTGGACGTTGTGAGAGTTCAGCCCATTTTCATCCTGAAAGGCCGAACAAAGACCAGGCCGATGAGATTTGGGCTATTAATTTTCTGGGCTGGCCCAAAACAATATCATCAAAGGAAAGAAAAATAAAAGAAACGAGACCATAGAATCCTGGGGGCCTAACCAACGGCCGTACCAGCTCATCACACACCCAAATCGAGAACCCGTGAGATCTACGCAGCATCACCCAGTACCACGACGCGACGCCCTTCGGACCTACCATGGATTTGAATCATGCGCCGTCGCACCTTCCATTGGATATTGGTGGTCGTGAAAATGATGGTCCTGATTTTAGTGCCAGATCAAAGTACAAACCCAACGGCGCCAACGTCGATCCATGTTCGTGGACCTAACAAGAAAGAGATCTAGAAGGATTTGTAATGTGGTATAGCTGTTCAACCACCAGAGTTTGTCCGACCCTGGGTGTTCTAGTTTTCTGCGGCTGCGTGCATTGGTTTCAATAATGCTGACTCCAACGCCTTACCCATCCAGTTGCCTAAACCAAATGCCTTCTCAACCCGAGAAAACTGTCTTCAACGGTATAACCCACAGCGCTACCAATTCTACGTAGCAACGTTCGGAAGACCGTAATGTCGATCTCGAGCGAGCGGCGATGCAGTGAGTACGTGGCCACGGGAGCGAGCGTGCGCGTAGTATTTTCGATGCGGCAGCGAACGCGTGGGAGCGGGAGTGAGCGTGATTCCTGGCTTCTATTCGCGGAGAACGTGGGAGCGCAAAAAATCGACGGGCGCAGAGATATCGCTGTTGTCTGTTCGAGATGGCCGCTTCTACGTGGCTCTCAGACGGTCCCAGCGATACTCAAAGACCGGAATCGGTCTTCCTTTTTAAGTCGCACGGTTAGAGTCAGCCTAAGAGGTATTTGCTGTGTGAAAGACGCAGCACGTCCCCACCCTTAATCCTGATACCTTTGCCTGTTCATACCCAACATATCCTGCATTCGTCCACTCTATGTCCGTCACAAGGGTATTCGGATGTTGTTACCAATTGCGATTGCAGTACTGAACCAAACACGATTTTAGGCTGCCCGCAGAGCATACTGTAAAGCATACTGGATAGATGTAATATTAGAAGATTTAGAGAAAGATACTGGAAAAATAGAAGGAGAATAGGAGAGTATGCTTTAGACGAAACGAGTACGGATAACCTTAGTTCAAGGCAAAAGGATACAGTCAGTACTATCTATCCTGGAAGCATAATCATCATGCCAATATAAAAAATCAAAGCCGTTGGAGCTACCGATGTACAGTACAGGTGGTAACCTTGGCTTGGTATTGCATCTGTTCTATCCTGATCACGCAACACTTGCGGAATTCTGAATCGAAAAGCTCTCCATTCTCACCATCCTCAATCAGAAGTTGATGGTCACCGCGAAGGCTTTGAGAGCTTGGAGCAATAAAATGTTTGGCTCGGCAGAAAAAACAAATGTGCCTAGTTGCAGAGGTCATTTTCCAACTTGATAATGCGATGGAGCTCCGGCCTGACTAAAGAGCTCTCTATCAGAAGGGAACTAAAAGCTCGGTCCTTGGGATCGACGGTGGTCCAAAGAAGTAGAAGGAGACAGGCTTCCCGTGCTGTTTGGCTCATGGAGGGCGATGCCAACACACGTTTCTTCTATATCAAGGCGAGCAATAGGAAAAGGAAGAAATACATTCCCCACCTTCAGTCGACTGATGGGGCCACTGTTCGCCCATAAAGATATGGAAGAGGAGATCCACCAACATTTCCAGGCACTTATGGGCACCAAGATGTCACGATCTGCTGGCCTTAACTCGGATGCACTAAACCTACACACACTGGACCTTGCTGATCTTGATGCGGCCTTTATAGAAGAAGAAATATGGTCTGCTGTCAACTCCCTCCCGAGTGAAAAAAACCTCCGGGCCCGACGGATTCACATCCGACTTCTACAAGATCTGCTGGCCTACAGTCAAGCATGAAGTCATAGCTGCATTCCACTGCATGTTCAAGCTTCGTATAGGCCTTCTATCCAAGCTCAACTTGGCTTTGATCACGCTTATCCCAAAAAAAATCAGACTCGGTTTGGACAAGATTGCAGACTACCGGCCCATAAGCTTAATTCATTTGTTTGCCAAGATTTTCTCCAAAGCCCTTTCACTGCGGCTTGGGAAGCATATTGACCAGCTCATCTTAGGTTCTCAGAGTTCATTCATCAAAAAACGTTGTATTCAGGACAACTTTATTTTTGTCAGGAACACTGTCCGTGAACTCCACCCAAAACACAAGTCGGCAATGTTCCTAAAGTTGGACATAAGCAAAGCATTCAACTCCCTATCTTGGGAGTACTTAATGGACTTGATGGTGCATAGAGGGTTTCCTCCGAAGTGGCGCAACTGGATATCCTGCCTCCTCTCGACAACCTCATCAAAGGTCATCCTCAATGGCGTCCCACGTCAGACAGTCGAGCACCGTAGAGGGCTGCGGCAGGGAGACCCTCTGTCCCCATTCCTCTTCATTTTGGCCTTTGACACCATTGTTCGGATCTTTGACCTCGCCATTGAGATTAATCTGCTGAACCCCCCCCCCCCCCCCCTTCTCTGACAACACGACGCGCTCAAGAATTACACTTTATGCAGATGATGCGATGGTTTTTCTAAAGCCTGGGCAAATGTGCATAAGAAATACTATGATAATTCTAACCTCCTTTAAAAACGCAAAAATCCTGTATATCAACATCCAGAAGTGCTCTTTACTGCCTATCCGGTGCTCCAATGAAATGTTCCAGGATGCAATGCAGGAGTTTGGAGGCACACAACAGGAATTCCCGACTAAGTATCTGGGCCTCCCTCTAGCCCTCGGACGACTTAGGATGACAGATGTGCAATATATCAAGTACAAAGCAACATCTAGGCTTGCTGGATGGCAGGAAAGTCTCGTCTCCTTTGCTGGAAGAAGAGAGCTGGTCCGCTCTGTGATCAGTGCTCTCCCTATCTACGCTCTTACAGTCATGAAGGTGCCCAAGCGACTCATCAAGGAGATGGACAAATTGAGCAACATGTTTCTTTGGGCAGAGTCTGACGAGCTCAAAGGTGGCAAAGCTAAAGTTAACTGGCAGCGTGTATGTCAGCGGTTGGAGTTTGGAGGATTGGGGATAACTGACCTGAATCGGTTCAGTCGGGCCCTAAGAATCGGGTGGTGCTGGTATAAATGGATCACACCTGAGAAACATTGGGTGGGCACACAACTCCCCACTGATCAAACGGATCGGGAGCTATTTAGCATGGCAACATCGGTAACAGTGCACAACGGTAGGACGACGGACTTTTGGACAGACAGTTGGTTGTCTGGAACATCTCCAGCTGCCCTCTTCCCTGAGCTCTACATGCATAGCAGAAGGAAGAAAAGACTTGTTGCACAAGCTCTTCATGGTGACGAATGGATCCAAGAAATAGCCCAAGACCTCACCTTGCCACTCCTACATATGTCTCCCTCTGGCAGCCTGTGCAGCAAGCGGACTTTGATCCAAATGACGATCAGTGAGACGAGATCACCTGGAAAAGCTCGGCTGATGGCTTGTTCTCCACCAAGAGTGCCTACAGAATTCAGTTCACTGGTGGGGGTGCTCTCAGAGTTCCCCACACTCATCTCGCGCGTTTGGGCTCCTCCCAGAGGTAAAACCTTCGCGTGGCTCATGCTGCAAAACAGGGTGTGGAACGCAGCCAGGCTACAGGTACGGGGATGGCAAAATCTATATTTCTGCAGCCTCTGTTTCAGGAACCGGGAAATAGTTGATCATTTGTTGTGAGAATGCCCGTTTGTGCTGCAAGTCTGGAGTGGAATCAGCTCCTTGACAAGGATACAATCTCTGCATCCAAACCTCTGAGCACCAGGAGAAGAGCTCACTCTCTGGTTTGCAGCTCTTGCGCGCGGAAATAAGGAAGAGGTGAAAGCACGACGTTCCCTGGCCATCCGAGTGACATGAAGTGTCTGGAAAGAACGCAACAGCAGGATTTTCGAAGACAAGGAATATGATATACATGACCTCACAGCGAGCATCGAGGAGCAAGCCTTCGTTTGGAATCGAGCAGGAGCAAAACAGCTGCGCTTCCTACTGCCTGAACAACCAGACACGACGGCACCAGACTAAGCTGGCATCACAACCCCCTTGTAATGCACTAGCAGCACGCTGGAATGCAATATAACACTTTCATTGTAAACTGAATGTTCCTTTCTACGTAATATATACAGCCTATGGCTTTCAAAAAAAAAAAACTCTCTGTTCAAAAGAACTGGAAAGGGAAAAAAATTATCAGTGATGTAAACCAGAGCATATACAACATCTCCTGGATTTGCGACACCTGTACCTAACCGAATCTCGAAGCAGCCTGGTAACGCTCGTGCTTAGCCACTCGGCTCGCTCACACAGTTGGCTCAGCTGCTCCTACGATCGAAACGCCCGCTTGCGTGGTTGGGTTGGTCGGGCCAATCGGAACAGCGGTTTGGTTTAGGGTTCATGCGTCGGAAGCAATCAACCATCCCCACGATCAACGACGTGTACAGCCTGCTGCGTGGCGCTGTTTACCGTCTGTTGCATCAGGCTGCCCACAGCACGGAGCGAAGTCAACAACCGAAGCATCTATGTTGTTTCACTCCAGTTTACATCACTTATGAAAAAAAAACTGGGCAAGGTGAAGCCAACAAACACCAAGCCCTCTAGTGTTGACTAGAACAATCAACACTCTAGCGTAATTATACAAAAATCCTTTCTGAACCACACGATCTCCATCAAATGGTTACTGAAATATTGTATTGAAACATTTTCACCTAACAATAGTGTTTACACTACGCTTATGTTATCAATTGATAGAGTTGAAACGTAAAAATGCAGTAATCATTGGATGAAGATTGTGGATACAATTGTATCAAAATATTGATTACATTGTAATTGTTCCCACAAACACACCTCGGGCGCCATGCTTCTGGGGCCGCTTCAACACTTGTTTCTGTTTCACCCTCGATTCTGGTGTCCCATCTCTCTTCATCATCGCAGAACCCGCTTTGACATCACCGCCCTCGATTCGTGGGAGAAATGGGGGAAACGGCCGGAGAATCCAAGCTCGTCTCTGGTCTGAGCAGCAGAGCTGTTTTGGGGCTCCGCCGCTGCGAACCTGAGCGCGATGACGATCGGGTCCTGGAAGGAGGAGGAGCGAAAGAAGGGAAGAACCAGTGCAGATCGTCGATCGCCGCCTGGTGAAGAAGGGAAGCCGTGCAATTCCACAAGTTCGCATACGCTGGTCAGTCGACTCATCAGAGGAAGAGACCTGGGAGGACTAGAACATCATCGTGCAGAAGTTCCCGGAGCTAGCTGTTATGAATAATGCGCTTGTATTGTTGAGGAGGTCAGAGATCTCTATAAATAGATGTACAGGGATAACAAATATGTAGAAAGACCCTTATGCAAAAGGGAAAATACAAATATATCCCTACATATCTAACAACCCCCTCAAACTCAAGGTGCATCACAAACACTGAGTTTAGAAAGATAAAAATTATGTTGAGCTCAGGTATGTGCCTTTGTGAAGAAATCCGTCAGCTGAAGCTCTAAAGGCACTGAAGGTCAACAACACCATCTTGTACATGTGCTCGTGTATAAGAAGCATCAACACCAATGTGCTTGGTAAGCTCATGCTTGACCGGATCACGAGCAATACTAATAGCACCTGTATTGTCAGACAAAAGAGGAGTCAGCATACCAACAGAAACACCAAAGTACTCAAGCAACCACCGCAACCAAGTAACCTCTGCACTCACAAGAGCCATAGCACGCAACACAGCCTCTACACTCGAACGAGAAACTGCTACCTGCTTCTTAGTCTTCCAAGCTATGAGAGAACCACCAAGAAAAACACAATAGGCAGAAAGAGATCAAAGATAAGAGGGATCACTAGCCCAAGTAGCATCAGAATATGCTTTGAGCTGTAAAGAGCTAGAGCATGAAAAGAACAGTCGTCTAGAAATAGTCCCACATAGATAACGCAAGACACAAAGCAAGTGACTATAGTGGACCTGGGTGAGAGACGAAACAAACTGACTCAAAATGTGAACAAAATACGAGATATCAGGATGAGTAACACCAAGATACACTAGACTCCCTACAATATTACGGTAACAAGTAGGATCATCAAGAGGCTCACCATCAATGGCTCGAAGATGGACATTGAGTTCCATGGGAGTCTCAACAGTCTGGTGATCAGTAAGAGAAGCCCGATGAAGAAGATCCTGAATGTACTTCTCCTGAGATAGATAAATTCCCTCAAAGGAGGAGGAAACCTCAATCCCAAGAAAGTAGCGAAGAGGACCAAGATCAGGCATAAGAAATTGCTCGCTTAGACGGGCCTTCACAAAGGCTATGTACTCGGAATCATCTCCAGTGATGATCATGTCATCAACATAGAGAAGAAGAAGAGTGTGACCATGAGACGAAGTGTGCACAAAAAGCGTTGGATCATGAGTACTGGAAGCAAAACTAGCAGCAGTGACCACAGACGCAAAATGCTGAAACCATGCACGAGGAGCCTGCTTAAGGCCATAACCTCAGGAACAGAATACCCAGGTGGTGGCTGCATATAAACCTCCTCATGCAGCTCACCATTGAGAAAAGCATTTTTTACATCAAGCTGAGAGATGGACCAGTCACGAACAAAGGCCACAACAAAGTAGAGTGCGAACACTGGTCATGTGAGCGACAGGAGTAAAGGTCTCATCATAGTCACGACCATGTTCCTGCTTGAAGCCACAGGCGACTAATTGATCCTTATAGTGCTCAATTGAACCATCGGAGCGGGTCTTAATCTTATAGACCCACTTACAGGTGATAGGACAAACACGTGGGGGACAGGGCACAAGTTCCCACGTGTAGGTGCGCTCGAGAGTAGCAATCTCCTCGGCCATTGCATGATGCCATTCCGGATGAGGAATAACATCATGATACGTAGCCGGCTCAGAAAGAACAGTAGCAGCAAAGTTAGAAGGAGAGTACCGATCAGGAGGATGACGAGAGCGATGACCACATCCAAGAGGCTGCTCAGGAGAAGAATCATCAGAAGAACATGATTCCCCTGGAGAAGAGGGTGCCTCAGGAGAAGATACGTCATCAGACGAAGATGATTCAATTGGAGTCGATGGCTCAACAGAAGAAGGCACGACCCGTTGAGTGTAGATCTGTGTCATAGGAGGCTTCATAGTATAGTCAGGAACCATAGAAGATGGCTCCGAAGAAGACACTGTGGGACGCGACACCAACTGTGAAGGAGGTACACTAGCAATAGGGGTATCTGGAAGGAATAGGAACGAAATCAGATCGATCAAAGATACATGAGGCGTATCCAAAGAAGGATGAGGACAGAATGGACGCGTCTCATCAAAGAAAACATCCCGTGAGATCCTCATCTGTCGACCAATAGGATCCCAACAACGATACCCCTTATGCTCAGCACTATAGCCAAGAAAAACACACTTGATCGACTGAACGGTGAGCTTAGTGCGCTCACGAGGTGCGAGCAACACATAGCACACACAACCAAAAACACGAAGGTTGGTATAGTTAGGCATCTTGCCAGTAAGACGGCGAAAAGGAATGTCATCCTGATGAGCAGACAAAGGTTGAATGTTAATCAGGTAAGTGGTAGTAGAAACAGCCTCGACCCAAAAGTGAGGGGGGGGGGGGACAGAGGAAGCAAGCAGAATAGAACGAGCAGTATCAAGGATATGTCGATGCTTCCATTTGGCCACGCCATTCTATGCATGAGCACAAGGACAAGAAAACTTAGCAAGAGTGCCTTGCTTAGAAAGAACCTGACGAAGAGCGTCAAAAAGGTACTCGCCAGTGGAATCATCACGAAAACACGAACAGACGTGTCAAAATGAGTTTGGATCATGGTAGAAAAAGTTTTATAGATAGACAAGGCCTCACTACGATGTTTCATAAAGTAAATCCATGTGTGTAGAGAAAAGTCATCTATAAAAGTGATGTAATATTAGTGTCCTCCTTTAGAAACAAAAAGAGATTGACCCCATACATCTGAATGAAGAAGATCAAAAGGACGCTCAAACACTGACTCACTAGAAGGATAGGGAAGTTGAATCTGCTTCCCTAATCGATAACCCTGACACTGAGCTAAACATTTAGAACCTGAAGCTGATCCTAAAAGACCACTACGGACTAGGACTGACAGACGAGAGCCACACAGATGACCCAAATGATGGTGACATTGAGCAAACGATGAGGTGGACGAAGTAGCTAAGGCACAGCCATCAAGACTAGCAGGCGCAGCGGAAGGAAGACGAAGTCGGTGAAGGTACCAAAGACGTTGTGAGTCACGACGAAGGGGGCCAGTGCCAACTAGGTTACCCATGCGATGATCCTGAACATCACAAAGATCAAGATCAAAAATTACTCGACAATCATGATCAGTTAGCTCACCAGTAGATATAAGCTGCATGGTCATACCAGGAACATAAGAGACATCGGGAACATGAAAAGAGTCAGATAAAAGAGTGTCTTGTCCAACAACAGAAAGAGGGGAACCATCGGCAATATGAATAGTAAGAGAACGAGAGGATGAACTTAAAGGAGACAGACTAGTACGATAAGGAGTCATATGGAATGAGGCACCGGAATCAAGAATCTATAGACGGGTACTTGGAGCGGAAGTGGTAGGTAGTCCCCCAGTAGAAGACTTAGAAAAGGCAACAGAACCTGAAGGTGGAGAAGGCTAAGTCACATAACCAGCAGCTCCTGATGGTGTAGAGATAATGAGGCGACAAAGAAGCTCGAGCAACTGGGCATCCATAGTAGCAGAACCCCTCGAAGTGCATCCAGTACCAGCACCACCAATACCCTGTGAAGAACGGTGAGCCTAAGCCTTCGTATTCTTGAAACAACGTGCCTCCTCAGTCACAGTGAAGACCACCACGGCCCCAGATGCAGAGGGAGGAGCAACTGAAGAAGGCACTTTTGGTGAAGTAGCAATATGCCGAGGAGCCGAGGAACAAGCAACCAATACTAAAGAAGACTGTAGCAGACCGGCAGCACGAAGACGAGCCTCCTCATTACAAACGATAGACAGAGCGTCCATAAGAGTGACGCAAGGATGACAAGCAAGCAGCTGAGCACGAAGAGGCTCAAACTCATCACGAAGCCGAGTCAATAAGTCATATGTGCGACGGAGATCAAGTGCATCCTTTTGACTCTGACAAGACGAACAGGTATCTGGTGACAACTGTGGACTAAGAGTGTCAAGATGATGCCAAATAGCAGACATCTGAGCGAAAAACTCATCCATTGTAGCATCTTCCTATCGTAAAAGTTGCTCCTCACAAATAGCA